>CM028130.1:1011237500-1011987500 GCA_016271365.2 Neoceratodus forsteri | reverse complement strand
CTGCAGCCGGCAGCCTCCACAGACCTTGAAGTATAGAGTATTACAGTAGTCAAGCCTGGAAGTAACAAAGGCCTGTACTAGTGATGGCAGGTCCTGAGGTGGAACTAGGGATTTGATCCTGGTGATATTCCTCAAGTGGTAAAAACTTTGAACAGCAGATAACACCTGAGCATCAAGTGTCAATCTGTTATCCAGGAAAATGCCCAGACTTTGTGTGTGTGTGTGTGTGTGTGTGTGTGTATGTATGTTTGTATGTATGTGGGGTTGTATGTGTGTGTGTAAAACCACCCAGTCCCCTGGGATTACTAGAATCCTATTAGTGTTAGTGTTAAACAGGTAGCAGGCAGCTGGTAGGGAGCTCAATAGGGGCTTCCTACACAATGACATTGTTTACTCAGTTAGCCTGAGGGAAGAATGATTATGTCATTTGGAACTCTCGCAGCAGCATAACCCTTTCTGTGTTATAGCTGTTCTGGGGAGCTTAGAATGTTGGGTAGTATTCAGGGAGAGTCAGTTGTTGGGAGGTGAGACTGGTAGGAGGTCTGCCAGTTGGCTCTAAGTTTGGGGACCCAGAATTTCTCACCCTACTGTTGAGTATAATATCCAGCTTCCAGAAATATGGTAGAGACCTTTCTACAGCAGGATTTTCTGATTTCTACTCCTAGTGAAGTGGAAGGAGCTGCTTTCCCAGTGGACTCAAAGGGCAATCCCCTGAAGATCCTGTTTGTTTACAGCTGCCTTTGGAAAGGATTTGTGTGACTCTATCTCTGACATTCTACCCAGGATAAGGTGTCATGTAGTTTCTCCCTGCCTGATGGAAGGAGCGACTGGTCAGTAAGTACTGTTTTCTCTAGGAGAGAAGTTCTCCACATTTTTGGGGATTTGTTTCTGGGGTGAGTAGGATTGATCACACCTGGCTTCAGTGCCTATACTCCACCCAGGTGCGTGGTAGGAAATGTTTCGTAGTTCACCCAAGTGCGTGAAGAAAATTGTTGGTTGTTCACTCCAGAGAGTGAAATGTTCAGGTGTGTGGCTAGACCACGTATGTACACCAATTTGGGGAAATGGAATATGTTTGTTTCTCTAACTGCACTGCATGCAAGGAGAGTTTGAGGCTTTGTGTACCTGTTTGACCTTGACCAACCCATGGAGGTCCACTCTTACTGTGGAATTTTGCCATCTGCAAAATAAAGCCATACTGCACAATCCCACTTCCTATTCTGGACATTCCGATTATTTGCTTCTGTCATGGATTTACTGGGCCCCCTCAGCAGTTTAGATCTAGCATATGCCTTGCATTCTGTAACCTGGACCTGGTTGAAATTTGCAACGGTTCATATGTTGTGTTCTTGTACCACCGCCCCTCTTGCACATTCTAATGCCAAGGGTGGTACCAACCTTTGAAAAGTTAACGGTATGCCATATGTGGGAACTAATACAGATTTTAATGGGGGGTGTCCTATTTGCCATAAGTGGCATGGGGTCACATGTGCATGTGGGAACAGGTTAAGTATCTTGGTCAGGGTCACACAGGAAGATTACATGAATTGCTCAGGGTTACATAGGGAGGATAAGGGACTTGCTGAGGAGCACATAGGGAGGGTAAGTGACTTACTCAGGGTCACACAGGGAGGGTAAGTGACTTGTCAAGCATCACACAGTGAGTCAGTGGTTGTAGGTTGGTTTGAACCTGGGACTTCTGGTTTGTAGGTCAGTGCTCTAGAACAGATAAATGCAGATAAAAAATAAATAATAAAGTAATCACAGTGCCACCTCCTCTTCTGGTGTGACCCTGTTCTTTTTTTTTTATAATTCAATGAACTTTATTTATTTTTCTTATTATTATAATAAAACCATTGACAAAGACATGGGTAGCAGTTAGACACACAGGAGTACCCCCAATACAGTGTACATATCCATCCAGAGTTACAGTAATGAAATAAAGTACAGGTCGGAGATAAACACCCCTCCATTCACATATCTGGAATGTGTAGTATGGTATGGGCTGCACGCCCATTGGCTCACGCTGTGGGCCAATTGGCGTACAGACCTACTGATGGTGTCAGTCAGCGGGCGGCAGGGCAGCAGGTGGGTGGGGTGCTGCCGCCTGCCGCTGACTGGGGGAAGCGGGCACTGGGGATCAGTGGGGGGGTGGGGTTGGGGTCCACTGGACCACCAGGGATGATAGGTTTCCTATTATTCTACTGCAGCCCATGATCGGGCGGGAAGTTCCACTGGGCCACCAGGAATAATGATAATTTCATTTATTTACTTAGCCCGCGATCGGGCGGGAAGGTTCACTGGACCACCAGGGATTTATGATTCTTCTTTTTTTACTGCAGCCTGCGATTGGGCTGGGGGGCACATTGCCACACTGCAGGGGGTGTCGGTCCCCGATGGCTGCTGCCTGGCAGGGCGCCAGGCGCAAGTCATTGGGGATCGGTGCACCTGCATGCAAATGGGGCTATAATGACATGAAAATGACCCCATGTGCGCCTTGCATACATTATGGCCCCATTTGCATGTCAACTTTTGAATATCGTGGTTGCTGCGCCTTGCACAATGGAACTTGCGCTAGCGCATCCCCATGCCCTACTCTGACCACTGGTGCTGGTGCAGTGCCACTGCACCATGCGCACTGCGGGTGGCCAGGGTGTGGTATTCAACATTGCTGAGCCATGGCACAACTCTGTTGAATATCACCCAGTCCTCACCCATGCGCAGCCATGTTGCGCTGCACCCAGGCTTGCGCAACAGCCTGGCGCAGTTTGAATATCTGGGCCACAGAGAACAATCGGGGGAAGACAGATGACCCAGTCTGAAAAGTTTAAGTGGCGTAAAATATAAGTTGTGCATAATATTAAAATATATCAAACGCAGTCTGTCTTCTTTAACAAATTTGTATAGAGATTGCCATAAATTACTCCAAAGGTCAGGTTCAGTATTAAGAGAGAGTACTTGAGACCAGTAGTAACAAACCCATTGAGGTAAGCCAGGGTTAACTGACTGAATTTCTTTATAAATTGTAGACACTGCATGGGGTTCCCTAGCCCTCTGCAGGAGTCTGTTAAAGATATCGGTGGACTCTAAGTGTATCTCTCACAACCCAAGTGGGCTACAATAGTGTCCTTGAGTTGTTTATATTTGAAAAAAGCTGCTACAGGCACTTTGAATCGATGCCTAAAGAGGGAAAAGGGAATTATTTTACCTTCAGCATATACGTCAGAGACCCTTATATTGATCAAAGGAGGCCAAAAGGTCAGAGGGATGGGTTTATGTCCAGTTTTAAAGTGGGGATTACCCATAACAGGTTGCTCCATCGAAAAGTGCCAGTTATGCGAGAGATGTATTTACAATTGGTGTAAAACCCTAATTGACCAGCCTAATAGGGTATGCCAAAGAGGCTTACGAATCACTTTAGGCATAGTGCATAAGAGGGCAGGGAGGGTGCAATGATACTGAGCAGCTAGGAATTTTTCAGTATCTAGCCACAAGGGGGAGTATGCCTGCATTTCGTTACCTGAAGTCTCCTTTGACCAATACGACAATCTACTGAGATGGTGGGCACAGTAATAAGAAACAAGCATTTGTCAATGCCGAATGTTGATTGCGTTGGTGTGTTGAGCTCACTCACTGCCCCTCTGTCACTCGCTCAGTCTGTTACTCCCGGTGCTGCAGGCTGCTCTTTTGTACTGGGCTCTTGCCTACATTGGCACCTTGTTCTGTCCACTAAGAAATCCGCAGCTGTCCCGACACAGCTGCATTGAGGTGGCCACTCCCCGTCTCTCACTTGCTCATTCTGTTTCTCCTGGCACTGCAGGCTGCCCTTTTGTACTTGGCCCCGGCCTCTGTTGGTGGCTTTTCTGCCCACAAAGAAATCCTGCAGTCCCGACCAGGTCTGTTGAGCCTGCTGACTCCCCTCTCTCACTCGCTTGTTCCGTTTCTGCTGGTGCCAGGCTGGCCTTTTGTACTGGCCTCCTGCCTACATTGCTGCCTTTTTCTGCCCGCAAAGAAATCCACAGCTATCCTGACAGAGCTCCGTTGAGGTCGCTCACCCACCCCGTGTCACTCACTCATTCTGTTTCTCCTGGAACTGCAGCCTGCCCTTTTGTACTGGGCTCCTGCCTCTGTTGGCACCTTTTTCTGCCCACAAAGAAATCTGCAGCAGTCCCGACAAAGCTCCATTAAGCTCGCTCACTCCCTTTCTCTCACTCGCTCATTCCGTTTCTGCCAGCGCTGCAGGCTGCCCTTTTCTATTGGGCCCCTGCCTGCGTTGCCACCTTCTTCTGCCCACAAAGAAATTTGCAGCAATTACAATAGAGCTCCGTTGAGCCTGCTCAATCCCCCTCTCTCACTCACTCATTCTGGTTTTCCCGTCACTGCAGGCCGCCATTTTGTACTGGGCCCCTGCGTGCATTGCTGCCTTTCTCTGCCCACAAACAAATCTGCAGAAGTCCCAACAGAGCTCTGTTGAGCTCACTGACTCTCCCTTCCTCACTCACTCATTCTGTGTCTCCTGCCACTGAAACTAAAACATAGACTTTGACGGCAGATAAGGACCGCTTGGCCCACCTAGTCTGCCCATTTTCCTACCTAGAGGATAAGCTGCAGATCCTATTTAACCAACAGCCTATTTCTTCCTATCCCCCACAAACATTGCCTTATGTCTGTCCCATGCATTCTTGAATTCTCCCACAGTTTTAGACCCCACAACCTCCTCAGGAAGGCTGTTCCATGCGCCCACCACCCCTCTATGAAAAAATACTTCCTCACATTGCCCTGAGCCTTCCCTCTATCTTCAGATTGTGTCTCTTGTTCTGCACATCTCTTTTCTGAAAGATGCTACCCTCTTGGACTTTGCTGATTCCACTGAGGTACTTAAACGTTTCTATCATGTCCCCTCTCCCTCCTTTCCTCAAGGGTATACATATTAAGCTCCTTTAGTCTCTCCTCGTATGGCTTCTCTTGCAGACCCTGCACCATTTTAGTTGCCCTCCTCTGAACTGCCTCCATCCTGTCTATGTTCTTGTGGAGATGGGGTCTCCAGAACTGGATGCAGTACTCCAAATGGGGTCTCACCAACTGTCTGTACAGGGGGATAATAACTTCCTGCTTTCTGCTGGTGATATCTCTCCCTATACATCCCAGTATCCCCCCAGCCCTCCCTACCGCCTTCTCACTTTGCTTGCCAACCTTAAGGTCATCTGTTATGATTACCCCCAGGTCCCTTTCCATTTTTGTCATTGTTACTACCTCCCCCCCATTGTGTAATTTTCCCTGGGTTTTTGTTTCCCAGGTGCCTTACTTTGCACTTCTTTGCATTGAATCCAAGCTGCCATACTTCTGACCATTCCTCCAACCTTGCCAAGTCCCTTCTCATCCTTTCCACGCCTCCTTGTGTATCAACCCTGTTGCAGATCTTTGTGTCATCTGCAAAGAGGCATACTTTTCCTTCCAGTCCCTCTGTAATGTCACTTATAAAGACATTAAAAAGGACAGAACCCAGTACTGAACCCTGCGGTACCCCACTAGTAACCCCCCTTTCTTCAGAGTGGACTCCATTTACAATTACCTTCTGTGTCCTGTTGTTCAGCTAATGTTTTACCCAGGCTACCACCCTGGGACCCACTCCCAGGCTGGTTAGTTTGACTACTAATCTTTTGTGTGGGACTGTGTCAAATGCCTTGCTAAAGTCTAGGTAGGCCATGTCCACAGCCCCTCCCTGA
Organism: Neoceratodus forsteri; assembly: GCA_016271365.2. Classification (NCBI taxonomy): domain Eukaryota; kingdom Metazoa; phylum Chordata; order Ceratodontiformes; family Ceratodontidae; genus Neoceratodus; species Neoceratodus forsteri. The sequence continues at coordinate 1,011,981,774 of CM028130.1, read as the reverse complement.
TCTACTACTTTGGTCACCCAGTCAAAGAAATCAATTAGGTTCATCTGACACTGACCTTCCGCTGTGAACCCATGCTGCCTTGGGTCCTGGCCCCACTGGCCTCTAGGTACTCAACAATTCTTTCCTTCAGAAGTGATTCCATCACTTTCCCTACCACAGAGGTCAAACTGACAGGTCTGTAGTTTCCTGCCTCTGTCTTGGTCCCACTTTTGTGAAGGGGAATCACATCCGCCTTCTTCCAGTCCTCGGGTACCACACCATCCTCCCATGATTTGTTAAAAAGGGTAGTCAGTGGTGTCACTAGTTCTGTGCTTAATTCTTTTAGAATTCTGAGGTGAATTCCATCTGGCCCCATTGCTTTGTCCACCTTCAGTTTTAGGAGTTCTTTCAGAACCCTTTCTTCTGTGAAAGGACTGGGATCGACCCTCCTCACCAGAGTGCTTCTGTTAATTGGATTTGGCACCTTCCCCACTTCCTCTTTTGTGAATACTGAACAGAAGTATTCATTAAGTATCCCTGCTTTTTCACTGTCACTCTCTGCCCACCCACCATCCATTCTATTCAGCCTCACTATCCCTTCCTTTGTCTTTCTATGCTCCCTGATATACCTATAAAATGTTTTATCCCTCTTCTTAACTGAACTAGCTATCTTTTCCTCAGTTTGTGCCTTTGCTATTCTGACTACCCTCCCTGCTTCCTTCTGCTTTAATTGGTACAGTTCTCTGTCCTGCTCCTTCTGTGTTTTCTTATACTTCCTAAATGCTATCTTTTTCTCCCTAACCTTCACCACCACCTCTTTTGAGAACCATAGTGGCCTTTTCTTTCGTTTTGATTTGTTTATTTGCTTCACACAAAGGCATGTTGCCTCTGGGATGGCAGTTTTGATATTTCCCCATTGTTGCTCCACCCCTCCTTCTAGCCTGTTTGCTAGTGCTTTTCTAAGGCACTCTCCCATCTTGCCAAAGTCAGCCCTCCTGAAGTCCAGTACCCTCACTTTTGTATGGCTTGACTCTGTAGCTAAGTTTATCATGAACCACACTGTTTGGTGGTCACTTGTTCCCAAATGGCTACCCACTTCTAGATCTGAGATCCTCTCACTGTCCCCATTTGAGAGTACGAGGTCTAAGATTGCTCCCTCACGAGCAGGTTCCAAAACTAGCCGTCTGAGGCATGCCACCTGAAAGGCATCAAGAATGGCCCTGCTTTTGGATGTGGCTGTCACAAAGGTGCTCCAGTTAACATCTGGCATATTAAGGTCCCTCATCAACAGTATCTCCCCTTTCTCTGCCATCCTAAGTATGCCTTCTATCATATCTTTGTCCATTCCCTCCCCCTGACATGGGGGTCTATATACAACCCCTGTGCAGATTGTGGTGCCATTTCCAGTTTCTAAGGTGACCCACAGTGCCTCCTCTCCTCCCTATTTACTCTTTTGTTTGGTTGCTTTTATCCTTCCCTTACATAGAGAGCTACTCCCCTTCTGCCCTCCCTGTCTCTCCTGTAGGTTGTGTACCCTGGTATGTTAATATCCCAGACATGGTTCTCTGTGTACCATGTTTCTGTGATCACTACAATATCCAGGCATCCTCTTCCATCAAGGCCACCAGTTCAGGGAGCTTGTTGCCCAGACTACGGGCATTGGTACTCATTACTCTCCATTTCTTGATGGCCTTACTTCTTTTTGCCCCATCCCTGTCCTTACTGCATTTGTCACTTTCTCCATTTACCCCTGCGCTTCTCCCTATCGACATCTCTATGTTGGTGTCTACCTCATTTAGTACCCTGATATTTTGGTGGGGGCTAGGATTTCCCTTCTCCTTTCCAGTGCCTCCCCTTGGCTAGTTTAAATGCTTGTCAATGAAGTATTTAAACCTATCACCTAGGATCCTGGTTCCCCTCCTGGACAGATGCAGACCATCATGCCAGTATAGGCCTGCATCCCTCCAGGTGGACCCCAATGAAGCCAAATCCCTGAGCTCTGCACCAGTTTTTCAACCACTGATTGAATCCCATGGTGTGGAGCACCTTAGCCTCACCCATGCCATAGACATGCAGCACCTCCAAGAAGGTTACCATGTGTGCTATTTGTCTAAGGCCCCTCCCCATCTCTACAAACACTTCTTGCACTGCTCTGATCCCTTTCTTAGCCAGGTCATTTGTTCCTAGGTGGAAAATTATATCCAGCTCCCTTCCCTGTGCAGCTGCTCCTGCGATCCTGAGGATTTGCTCCCTGTCCCTCAAAGCCACAGCACCAGGCAGGCACCTTACCTCTCTCTCCCCTTCCTCCCCCAGTTCTACCTTCCTAACAATGGAGTCCCCCACCAGGAGTTGTTTCCTTCCCCGTGGGGTCCCATGCCACCCTCCTGTGGGTCTCCTTTGTGGAGGTTCCCAGCATCTTCCTTGGTCTCCACTGTGAGTGCCTCCACAGAGGAACCACACTTTTCCAGAACGACATAGAAATTGTGGAGAGGTACAACTGGAGGGATGCACCTCTGTTCCACCACCCTCAGCCTCCCTGAGCCCACTCTGGTCCAACCACTCCTCTTTCTTGGCAATCTCTGAGGCAATGGCAGTGACCCTGGTGGTCCCTGGGCTCCTGTCTGCATTGGTGGCTTGTTCTGGCCAGAAAGAAAACTGAAGCAGTCCTGACACAGCTCCAGTGAGCTCGCTCACTCCCTCTCTCTCACTCACTCATTCTGTTTCTGCAGGCACTGCAAGCTGGCCTTTTGTACTGGGCTCCTGCCTTCGTTGCCGTATTTTCTGCCCACAAAGAAATCTGCAGCAGTCACAATAGAGCTCTGTTGAGCTCCCTCATTACCACTCTGTCACTCACTCATTCTGTTTCTCTTGGCGCTGCAGGCTGCGCTTGTGTACGGGGCTCCTGGCTGCATTGGCACCTTTGTCTGTCCACAAAGAAATCCGCAGCTGTCCTGACAGAGCTCTGTTGAGGTCGCTCAGTCTCCCTCTGTCATGCACTCATTCTGTTTGTCCTGGTGCTGCAAGCAGCCCTTTTGTACGGGGCTCCTGCCTGCATTGGTGCCTTTTTCTGCCCACAAAGAAATCCACAGCAGTCCTGATAGAGCTCTATTGAGCTCACTCAGTCCCCCTGTCTCGCTCGCTCATACTGTTTCTCCCACTGCTGCAGGCTGGCCTTTTTCACTGGGCCCCTGCCTGCATTGACTCCTTTTTCTACCCACAAAGAAATCTGCAGCAGTCCTGACAGCACTCCAGTGAGTTCGCTCACTCCCCCTCCCTCACTCGTTCTCTCATTCTGTTTCTCCCAATGCTGCAGGCTACCCTTTTGTACTGGGCTCTTGCGTTGGGGCCTTTTTCTGCCCACAAACAAATCTGGAGCAGTCCTGACAGAGCTCAGTTGAGCTCGGTCACTCCTCCCTCTCACTCGTTCGATCTTAATCAGTCCCAAACACTGATTTCCCACACTGACCATGCTATTCTCCGGCAGGAGTGCAAAAACATATTTTAGCCAGGATGTGAAAAATGACAGCTGTACTGTTCATAAGAAGGTGTGAAAAAATGCCACTGTTGAAAATGTGGTGTGAAAATATTACAAATTTGCGAAGTTAGAAGGGTGTGTGGAAACAGTTGAATGCACACTTGTAACACAGTCACGTTATGGAGTTTTGTCACCAAATTTTCAACATAAGGATTTTAGGACCTATGCTAATGAACAGTGCCACTGTCATTTTCTTAATCTGTCCTGAACACTGATTTCCCACAGCAACCGCATTATTCTATGCTGCAACTGTGAAACCACATTTCAGTCAGGATGTGAAAAATGACAGCTGTACTGCTCATAAGGAGGTGTGAAAAAATGCCACTGTTAAAAATCTGGCATGACAATATTACAAATCTGCGAAGCTACAAGGGTGTGTGAAAAGTGTGCAATGCACACTTGTAACACAGCCATTTGATGGGCTATCATCACCAAATTTTCAACATAGGCATTTTAGAACCTCTGCTCATGAACAGTATCATTGTCATTTTATTGATCTGTCTCAAACAGTGATTTCCCACAGCGACTGCTCTATTCTGCGCTGGTAGTGCAAAAACACATTTCAGCCAGCATGGAAAAAATGACAGCTGCACTGTTCATAAGTAGGTGTAGGAAAATGGCAATGTTGAAAATCTGGAGTGAAAATATTATAAATTCGCGAAGTTAGGAGTATGCGTGTAAACTGCGCAACGCACGCTCATAACACAGTCATTTTATGGAGTATCATTACCAAATTTTCAACATAGGCATTTTAGGACCTCTACTCATGAACAGTGTCACTGTCATTTTCTTAATATGTCCTGAACACTGATTTCCCATAGCGACCACGCTATTCTGTGCTGGAAGGCGAAACCACATTTCCACCAGGATGTGAACAATGACAACTGTACTGTTCACAAGGAGGTGTGAAAAAATGCCAGTGTTGAAAATCTGGCATGAAAATATTACAAAGTCTCAAAGTTATGAGCATGCGTAGCAACTGTGCAGCGCACGCTCATAAAACAGTCATTTTTTTGATTTTTTCTACCAAATTTGCAACAAAGGCTATTTGAGAGTCTACCTCATGAACACTGGCACTGTCATTTTGTTAATCAGCCCCAAAAGGTGATTCCATGCAGTGATCGTGAAATCACCTTTCGGGGCCAATTAACGCCATGACAGTTCAAGAATTCATGAGGAGGAGTCCCAAAACCCCATGTTGAAAATTTGGTGCCAAAATTCCAAAAAATGACTGAGATATGCATTAAAGTTGGAAAAAAAACATTTATTCAATTATACAGCTTACCGGCATTTCCTCAGTTCACGATCGGCTTTGAAGAGTACAGACATGTTTCCGGTCCACCGAAGATCGTCGTGCCAAGCTCCAGAGGTAAGTATGGGGTGAGGGAGGAGTGTGAGGAGGCAGGGTGCACAGTGGGTGGGCACGGGTTGTGGGAGGGGGGCAGGGAGACTTCTGAGGGACAGTTTCCTTTTTTACAGGGTTACAAAGAAAAAAACGTCACGGGACAGTTTTTTATTTCACAGGGGCATGAGGCACGCTGTGGTGGACTCCCAGTGTGCCACTGGAATCTTTCTTTGGGGGGGCAGCAGTAGTCGATGGGGTATTGGGCACCCCTGTCAGCACACAACAAAAGGGGGGGCTTAGATTATGCCGACGGGGTTTGGGCATCCCATTGGCAGAGAATATATGCGGGAGAGGGGGGTTTACATAATGCTGATGGAGCGTGGGCTCCCCCATTGGCAACAGACACATGCAGGCAATGAAGCCGATGGGGATTGGGGCTCCCGACGGCAAGTAAACACGAGAGGGGGTTAATATTGTTTGTGAACACGGCAGCATTTTAGGCCAGTTTCAATTTCAAACCCTTTGAGCAAGATATTGGAGAGAGTTGTGGCAGGTCAGATTAATGACTATCTTAATTTGAATGGGTTGCTTTCACCCTATCAGCACTGTTTTAGAAAAAAATATGGGACTGGTACTGCCTTGGTTGGGTTCATAAACGTCACCATTAGGGGTTTCGATAAAGGCCATATGACTGGGGTGGCATTTGTGGACCTAACCAAGGCTTTTGCTTTATTACAGCATGATGTAATTTGGCAAAGGGTAGGGAATTTTGGTTTTTCTGGATCTGTTGTGGCTTGGATAAGAGATTATTTGGTTAATCCTGTACAGTTTGTTAGTGTTGGTTCTCATTTTTCTAAGTTGTCTTTGATTGAATGTGGTGTCCCTCAGGGGTCTATATTGGGCTTTTGTTGTTTTCTCTGATTGTAAATGAACTCCCTTCTATTACTTTGAAATACCAGTCTATCTTGTATGCAGATGATTTGATAATTTTTTGTCAGGGTAATTCTATTGAAGAAATATCTACGGTTTTAAGTCATGATTTTGGGAGGGTTTGTTCTTGTTTTTTTGAGAATTCATTGGTTCTAAATTCAATTAAAATGAATCCATGGTTTTTGGGATGAAGGGTATGTTAAGTTCAGATCCAATGTTAAATTTATTTGATCAAAATGGACAGGTTATTGAACAGGTTTTTCTTTTCCAATACCTTGGTGTTCTGTTAGATTCTAGCTTGTCATTTTCCTCCCATATTGGATTAGTTACCCAAACAATAAATCAGAGATTGGGTTTGCTATATAAATTTAAGGATTATTTTTCTTTTGAGGTTAGGAAGTCTATAGCGGTTGGTTCCTTGTTACCACTTTTTCATTATGTTGCTCATATTTATTTGGGGTTGGGGTGTAGGGAATTGCAACTCTTGAACGTGTCTTACAATAACATTTGTTGTTTTGTTTTGTTAGAATCCCCTTGGTTACATCATTGTCTATTGTATGCTAAATTAGGCTGGTTATCTCCATTAGCAAAAATTGAATTTTTTTGCTGTTCTATGATTTTTAAAAGTGTGTTTTTAGGGTCTAAGTTTCCTTTAAATGATCTAATTAATGTTTGGAATGTTTCTTCCAGTCTGCCTTTCTCTATTGGTACTACTTTAGTTAATGAATTGCCCAAATTGAAATTAATTTCTCGTGCCTTCTCTATTTCTTTCCCTATTCATTGGAATGCTCACCATTGTTTATCCGACAGTCTTCATCAATTGTTGGTTTTAAGAAAAAACTAATGGAATTTCTGTTGGTGAAGTATCAATGTGTTTGTAATATTTAATGTTTTGTGTTACTGTCTTTCTTTTGTTCGTTTTGTATTTTTTGTATTTCTGTTCCAGGTCAAACCTGAAAAGGGGCCTTTGGTCCAGTGTCATTTACCCGGTCAACAAATGAATACATAAAATAAAAAAATAAAATGTGAAGGCACACTTTAGTGCAATATAAATAACAACTAGTACTCTTACTTTCATCCACTCTGTCTTCTGACAGAGGACATATTCCATCTAATTCTCTCCTTCGTCCACTGGCCCTACTCACAGTGCAGATGGAGGCCATAAACTGTCAGCACCATGGGACACTCTTCAATAAATATATTGACTGGGTCACTGTCCAATTTGTTGGGAAATACATCACCTCAAAGCTTAGCTCCACGAAACTTGGAGTGAGATTAATTATCTACAAAACCAAATATACAGAATCACTCTTTATGGGACAATTCCTCCAAGCTGCCATCACCAAACCAACATTCCTTTCCCCAATGAACTACAAAGCCTGGGGGATAGATCTCAGGAAGAACACTCAAATAAACTGAACCCTTTACAAACAGCGAACAGGTTCTCACCTCTTGCATCAGAAACAGTCCAAGATACAGAGGAGGTAGAGGGCCAACACAGAGTCAGTCACAACACAGAGAATAACAGCCACAGTGTGCATAAAACTATGAACAATAGAAAGAAACTGCTCATCATAGGGGACTCCATGATTTGAGGAGTGGATCCCAGCCTGAGACAAAATAAGCATACGGATGTGCAGGTTAGATATCTCCTGGGAGCCTCCACAAGCAGGGACACTGACTGAATTATCAACATAATACAAACTGAAGGAAGGGGGTGAGAACCTAATGGTACACCTAGGGACCAACAACCTTGCTAACCAGCCAGTAGACAAGGTTAAGGAGAACATTGCCCAGCTGGGGTAAAAACTGGTTTCTCTTTCATTCAGCATTGCCTTCTCAGAGATTCTGTCTGTTTGGAAAAAAATGGAGAAATGGGCAGAAAATCAGTGAATAAGATATATCAGATCTAAACACATTACTAAGGGACTGGTGCCAGAAAAGGGGCATCATTTCATCGGAAACTTGAAGGGCTTCTGGGAAAGAGAGTTCTTTAAGTTCTACAGCCTCCACATGACAAAGGAGAGGGTCAGGGCACGGTGTCAGAAATCTGACGTTCATGCAAGACATTTAAACTAGCTAGCTGGGAGATGTCAGCAACTCTTGGAGCACCTCACATAGGGCATGTCACCTCTCCCCCTTCAGCTAGTACAAAATCTATGGATCACACTACAATGAGAGCCACATTAGGCAGAAAGCATGCAGCCAAAATAGGATCTGCCAAACAGCAAAAAGATAGTATGGGTAACAACAAGCAAAACAAGAGAGGGATCGCAAGCACAGAGGAGAATCAGGAATGAAAAGCACTAAGCCTCGATGCCCACAGTCTGGCTAACAAGATACCGGACCTGACTGCCACAATTAAGGAGGCAGGACTAGACTGGGTTGCTGTGACTGAAACAAGGTTCACAGACAGTCATGATTGGGATATAACTATCCCTGGGTATTTTATTTATTTATTTATTTTTATTTTAGTTTTTGTTGACCGGGTAAGTGCACTAGACAAATTCTACCTATTTTAGGGCATGATCCAGGGAGGGGGATACAGATGAATGCCAACTGACCTTGAACCATATTAAGCTGTTGGTGGTATTTTTTTTTTTAGTGAATGTAGGTATAACCTATTCAGAAGGGATCGAGCTAGAAAAAAGGGAGGTGGGTTAGCCATTTATGTCAAGGACAACATGAAAGTGTCAGAAATACAGGGGTCACGGGGGAAGCAGAGGCCCTGTGGATTACAATCAGGGCTGGAAACAGGGCACCCATCTGAATAGGGGTAATCTATAGATCTCCAAATCAGGAGGAAGTCAGGGACAAGGAACTCCTGGAAACCATTCAATGGATGGCAGACAAAGGGGACATGTTGCTTGTGGGGGATTTCAATCTACCAGACATTGATTGGAGTTCCCATACAGCAGCATCAGAATACAAAAGGAACTTCCTAGCTGCACTACAGGGGGTGGGTTTGAGTCAACTAGTGAAGACACCCACAACAGGAAATGCAGTCTTTGACCTGGTATTTACAAATAGAGAAAGAGTCCTAGGTGTCAGACAAGGGAGCCACCTGAGAACCAGTGACCACAGCACATTGTGGTTCAGAATAAACAAGGTTGAGGATCCCGGTCACTCAAAACTGAAAGTTCTAGACTTCAGGAGGGTGGACTTCTCAAAAATGAGGACCTGCCTGAAGGACAACCTACCTCATGTGTCAGAGTGTTGGACTAGATTGAAAGAAGCAATAGCCTTGGCCACATCACAGTGTACCCGTCAAGTTAGCAAGACCAAAAAGAGGAAGAAACCACTCTGGTTCTCCAAGGAGGTAGCAGCCAAGGTGAAGAACATGTGTAAAGCATTCAGAAAGTACAAAGACACAATGAATGAGGGAGACAAAACAGAGTATAAGGAAAAACTAAAGGAGACAGGAAGGGTAATAAGAAGCATTAAGGCCAAAACAGAGTTAACAATACAATGTTTCTCTGGGGTAAAGAAGGGTCACAAAACCTTCTACAGATACATAAGGGGAAAAAAGAAAGACCAAGGGAGGAATTGTCAGAATAATAAAAAAAAGATGGGCAGCAGAGGAAGATGCAGAAAAGGCAGAGGCACTCAACAAGTACTTCTGCTCAGTCATCCCATGTGAAATAGATGGCAGTGGTCCAACGCTGAGTAAAAAGGACTGTCCAGCTGGGGGAATGGACATGAGTCCCTCCACAGAGGAAAGATTCCTGGAAGAACTCAGCAAGCTGAGGATGGAGAAAGCAATGGGACCAGATGGGATACACCCAAGGGTATTAAAGAAACTTAGGAGGGAAATAGCAGCCTCCCTAGCTAGGCTCTTCAACAAATCATTGATGGGTGGGGAGGTTCCCGAAGACTGAATAAGGGCAATGGTGGTACTGCTCCATAAGAGTGGGAGCAGGGAGGAACCTGGTAACTACCGACCAATTAGTCTTAACTCAGTTGTGGGGAAACTGATGGAGTCCCTGTTGAAGGAAAGGATAGTAGCCTTCTTAGAGCAGAGTGCTCAATTCGGCATAAGACAGCACTGTTTCATGGCAGGGAGGTCCTGCCAGACAAACCTAGCTGATTTCTTTGACTGGGTTACCAAGACTGTGGATTGGGTGGAGGGGGTAGTGGTCATGGTATACCTAGACTTCAGTGAGGCCTTTGACTTCATTCCACACAGGAGACTGGTCTACAAACTTGAAATCATGAGAGTTGGGCAAAAAGTAACATGCTGGGTTAGCAACTGGTTAAATGGGAGGACACAGAGAGTTTTAGTAAATGGCACATGGTCAGACGAGGGTGAGCTTACCAGTGGAGTGCCGCAGGGGTCAGTCCTTTTCTATATATTCAGTAGCAACATCGCTGATGGACTGGAGGGAAAAGTATGCCTGTTTGCAGATTACACCAAAATTAGTAACAGAGTTGACACACCTGAGGAGCATCAGCACATGGAATCCAATCTCCAAAAGCTGGGGGAGTGGTCAAAAATCGGGCAATCGAAATTTAATGCAAAAAAATGCAAGGTCATGCACTTAGGAAAGTGTAACCCTGGGAAAATGTACTCAATGGGAGGGGAGCAGCTGGCAGCTACCAGGCAAGAGCGCCATCTGGGAGTCATCATCTCAGATGACCTAAAGGTCGACAAACAATGCAAAAAGTCCACACTAAAAGCTAGCGGCATCCTGAGATGCATAGGAAGGGGCATCACAAGCAGGAGGCAGGAAGGGATCATGCCTCTGTATAGGTCTCTGGGAAGGCCTCACATGGAATACTGCGTCCAGTTCTGGAGGCCACACCTTAAGAGGGACATAGATAAATTGAAGACAGTACACAGAAAAGCAACAAAAATGGTGCAGGGCCTGCATCAAAAACCGCACGAGGCAAGACTAAGCAAACTCAAGTCATACTCCCTAGAACAGTGCAGAAATTGGGGAGATATGATAAAGACATTTAAATACCTGAGGGGAAAGAACAAGATACAAGTGCAAAACCACTTTCAGATGAAGGATTTTAACAGGACAAGAGAGCATGACCTTCACCTTAAAGGAGGAAGATTCAGGATCACAAGAGGACATTCTTCACAGAACGTGTGGTCACACCTTGGAATAGCCTCCTGAGGGGATGGTGGGTGCAAAGTCAGTGGGTAATTCAAGAGAGCATGAGACAGACATTGCGAGCTAATTAAGCAGTACAGAGAAGGTTTAGGAAGTGGGGGTAGGAAACCTCGGGCAGACTAGATGGATCACATGGTCCCCATCTGCTAGCAATTTCTATGTTTCTATGTTCAGGAGGTAGGGTTCTAGGGGGATGAAGCTCCGGTGGAATGGAGTTTATGACTCCCTAAGAATTCAGGATAGGCCAGATGAATCTGAAAGGAGAGACAGGAAGCTTACTCAGGGACCAAGATGCAAAAGGTTTATTTACAAGGGAAAAAAGGAACAACAGGAGAAAGAACAGATATGTAAGAACTTACCGTAACAGTAGATTTTCGAGGGAATCTCTGTCATCAGGTCACACCTATGGAACTTAGTCTATCAGGTAGTAGGATTACACAGCACCTTTTCTACAGCAGTCCAGCAGGGGCTGCCCATGCAAATGTCAGAGCCCTACATTAGCATGGGCAGCCCCACTCCCTCCTCAGTTCTTTCCCTAGTCGGAGGCCATAGAAGACAGGATTCCCACCAGGGAACTGAGGAGAGAGAGAGAGAGAGAAGGTGACCAGCTAGCAAAAAAAGGCTAGAGCAACAGGACAAACAGCTGAGCTGAAGAAAGAGAGAAAAGGGGTCTAGAGCGAGGGATGGCATGACCTGATGACAGATTCCCTTGAAGATCTACTGTTATGATAAGTTCTTACGTATCTCTTCTGTCTTCCTTGAGGATATCTCTGTCATCAGGTCACACCTATAGAATGAATCCCAAGCAGTGCAAAGCACAAGACAGTCTGGGTGGCAGGAGGCCAAAATTCTAAGAAAGAAGGCCTTGCAGCACAGCTAGGTCAAAGCCTGCCCTTCTTCTGGAGGCAATGTCCAGACTGTAGTGCTTGGTGAATGTGTGGACAGTACTCCAAGTGGCAGCAGTACAAATTTCTGCAGCTGACACGTTCCAGAAACAGCCAACAGAAGTCGCCAAGTCCCTGGTTGAGTGGCCTTGAACAACACCATGAAGTTCCTTACCGTACTTCCTATAACAAAAAGCAATGCAGTTGGCCAGCCATTTGGACAAGCACTGTTTAGATATTGTAACACCCTCCCTGCCAGGGGCAAAAGAAACAAACAACAGAGAGGACTTTATGCCGTCCTTAGTATGGTGTGTATAGTAACGCAGAATTCTATGCACATCCAAAGCATGGAGCAATGCTTCCCCTGGATTGGCATGCTCTGGAAAGTAAACAGGCTCGTGGACAAACTGATTAAGTGTAAACTCAGGCACCACCATAGGAAGAAATATGAACATAGGAAATTGCCAGCAGAAACAAGCCTCATGGTCTATTGAGTCTGCTCGAGCGTGCAGCTAGCCCCTTATCTTGTAGCTGCCCCTCCCCCCCTTACCCTTACCCTGTCCCAACCCCTCTTGAAACTGCCCACTGTATTACAGGACACTATCTCATCTGGTAAGGTGTTCCATTTGTCCACCACTCTTTCCGTGAAAAAATGTCTCCTCATCTCCCTCTTGGATCTTCCCCCCTCCAATCTCAGTCCATGCCCTCTCGTGTCCCTGCCCCTTCTCATCTGAAAAATCCCTTCTGTGTAGGTCTTGTTTATCCCCTTCAGGTACTAAAAGGTCTTAATCATATCCCCCATCCCTCCTCTCCTCCAGTGAATACATATTCAACTCTCCCAGCCTGTCCTCATAGGACTCTCTCTCTGATCCCTGGATCATATTTGTGGCTCTTCATATCACCTCCTCCAACAATCTGATGTCCTTCTTCAGGAATGGGCACCAGTACTGCACGCAGTACTCCAGGTGGGGCCTGGCCAATGACCTATACAAGGGCAGGATAGCCTCCCTTCTTCTGGAGGAGATTCCTCTTGCAATACACCCCAGCATTTTGTTGGCTTTTGCTGCCGCCTTCTTGCACTGAGCAGAGTTGTTCATGTTCCCCGTAATGATCACTCCTAGGTCCTTCTCCACTGTGGAGCTCCCCAACTGTACCCCACTCAAGTGATAATCCTGCCCCTGGTTCCTGACTCCAAAGTGCATAACCTTGTACTTCTTGGTGTTGAACCCCAGCTGCCATGTTTCCGTCCACACCTGCAACTTAGTCAGGTCCTCCTGTAACCCCTTTCACCCTTCCACATCACCAACCACAGCTCCCATATTGGTATCGCCTGCTAACAGACTGATCTTGCTCCGGATCCCGTGTGAGATATCTGCAATAAAAATCCCAAACAGCACCAATCCCAATACCGATCCTTGTGGTACCCTGCTCTTCACCACTCTCGGTGATGAGAGGTCCCCCCCACCACCACCCTATTATAAATTTATTATAAATTTAGGATTAGTATGCAAAGAGACCCAGTCCTTGTAAAAAATCAAATAAGGCTGCTCACACATGATAGCCTGTAGCTTGAAATTCTCTGAGCACAAGTAATAGCAACTAAACAAAACACTTTCCACAAGAGAAAGCATGGCTCACAAGGCATGGCTGGCTCAAAAGGAGGCAGGATCAGCTTCTTAAGCACAAAATTCAGGTCCCAAGCTAGGAACAGATTACACATAGGAGGCTTCAAGTGAAGAATGCCTCTCAGAACAGCATGGGCCACATCCATTGGGGCCACATTATGACCGTCAATAGATACATGAAAGGCTGAAATAGCAGAGGTGCACCTAAATAGATGAATATTGGAGTTCTGCATCCGATGACAGGTGATACTCTGGAACTTGGTTGACCAGGCAAGTGAAAGGGTTCAGGTGATGGGAGGCAGCCCATATAGCAAAGCATTTCCACTTCATTGAGTACATGGCTCTGGTGGAGGGTTTCCTGGCAGCCACAAGGACATTAGCCACCTTCTAGGATACACTGAAGCGAGCAATGGTTATATCTTCAGGAGCCATGCATGCAGCCGGAGGGACTTGAGATCTGGTTGAACCAGGGTTCTTTGAGCCTGTGTCAACAAGCCCCTGCAAAGGGGCAAGGGTACTAGAGGTTCTGCATCCAGTTGCTGCAGTAATGGAAACCATATCTGATGAGGCCAGAATGGAGCCACCAGAATTAGGGTGGCACTCTCCATCTGTAGCTTGATGAGCACCCTCTGAAACAGAGGAAAGGAGGGGGAAGGCATAAAGAAACCTCCCTTTCCAGGAGAGGGCAACACGTCTCACCAGAAACCTCCAGGCCCTGGATCTAGTGAGTAGAAAGGTGACAGTTTTGCATTGAGTGGGGATGCAAAAAGGTCCAGCTCTGGATGACCCCACCTGTAGAACAGATCTACAAAAAAGGCCAGCAGTTTCCACTCATGCATTCTGGACTATGACCTGCAGAGGCTGTCTGCCAAGGCATTTTGGGCACCTGACACATGGATGGCTGACAGTTCTAGACCATAATCTAGAGCCCAGTACCAAACCCTCATTGCATCCCGGCTTGGGTGTAGGAATGGCCCCCCCTTGCTTGTTGATGTAATAGACTCCACTGAGTTTGTCTGACTGCACCAACATTGGGACTGGAGAGAGATGGTTCTGGAAGACCTATAAGGTATACAGAATGGCCCAAATTTCTAGAAAGTTTATGTAGAGGCAGGTGTACCACTGGGACCAGATCCCCTTGGTCTTATAAGGGCCTAGGTGCACTACCCAACCCAGACTCGAAACATCCATGGTGAGAATTTGGTGAGAGATGAGGATAAGAAAGGGGACCCCTTTAAAAAGATAGTCTGGGTCCATCCACCACTGAAGCACCTTGCATACTGAGGAGGCGATAAGGATCAGGAGATCCATATTGTCTGAGCATTGATCCCACTGGACCCTGAGGGTCCACTGTGGGATTCTCATATGCAATCTGGCCAAAGGGACCATCACAATGATCATGGTCATTAATTCTAGCAATCACATGAACTCTCTGACTGGGACATACTGGTGCTGAACCACAGCCTGGGCCTGAGCTATGAGGCAGTCTGCCCTGTCTTGTGGTAGGAAGGCCTTGCCCTGAATAGAGTCCAGAACTGCTCCTATGTACTGCAGCAGCTTGGAAGGGGTCAGAACAGACTTGGACAAATTGACAGTGTGCCCATTGACTAGAATGGCTGCAGGGCGTGTTCTAGAGTCAGCAACAGTAGTTTCCTGGGCTGGACTTTCAGTAACCAGTTGTCCAAGTGTGGGAGCACATAAAGGCCTTTGTGTCAGAGGTCTGTTGCTACAGCTGCTGAGCAATTCGTAATCACCCATAGTGCAGAGAATAAGCCAAGGGCGACACCCTGAATTGGAAATGCTCCCCCTGGAAGAGGAACTGTAAGTACCACCTGTGAGGGAGGCAAACCATGATATGCAGATAGGCATCTTGCATGTCCAGGGAGCATAGCCAGTCACTCTGCTTAAGCAGAGGAAGAAGGCCATGTAGAGTTACCATCTGGAACATTCTGTTCTTGATGTCAAGATTCAGCTCCTTGAAATCTAGAATGGGCCTCAAGTCCTCAGTTCTTTTGGGAACCATGAAGAACTGGGAATAGAACCCTTTGTTGCTTTTGCCACCTGGGCACTTGCTCATATGGCCCTTTTGCACAGCAAAGTGAACACTTCCTCCTGAAGCACTGCTGTGTGGCCTGGAGGATAAGAGGTGGGAACTGATGGAACATCTGGAGGCTGTTCTAGAGCATGGCCCTGTTTGATTGTCTACAGGATCCAGGCATCTGTGGTAATGGTTCCCACTGGGACAGATGGAGGGAGAATCAACTTCCGACCACCACCTCCTGGCTTGGAAGAAGAGGAGGGGGGTCTGGCAAGGAGTCAGGCAGAGGCAGAATCTGCAGCCAGGGACACTCCTCCTCTCCTGGAGTGTTCAGCAGAGGGACGCAGTGATGGAAGAGGGGACAGGAAAGGCAGAGCTGGCCCTGTGCTTGTTCTGGAGCCAAACTTGTGAGAGATCTTATGAAAGGAGGGCCTTGGTCTGCTAGGCTGGACATGATAGAGGGAGTGGGCAGACCTAATAGCCATGCCAGAGGCCTTCAGGTCATTAATAATATTCTGCATATCAGGACTAAAGTTTGTAACTAGCAAAAGGAGGCAGTATAGCGCAGTAGTTTAAGGCTCTGAGCTGCAAATCTGGAGACCTGGGTTTGAATCCCACAGCCCCCACTTGCATACTATGTGATCCTGAGCAAGCCACTTAAATTCCTTGTGTTCCCAGGTCACACCTGCAAACAAGCTTTCAGCTTAGTGTATCTCTCCTGGTTAAACAATCATACTGTGTGACCCTGAGCAAGTCACTTAACTTCCCTGTGCTCCCAGGTCGCACCTGTAAACAAGCTTTCAGCTTAGTGTGTCTCTTCTGGTTAAACAATCATACTGTGTGACCCTGAGCAAGTTACTTAACTTCCCTGTGCTCCCAGGTCACACCTGCAAACAAGCTTTCAGCTTAGTGTGCCATTGCTGGTTGAATAATTGGGAGAAAAAAAAAGGTACATTCAACACCTTTTGCTGGACGTCAGCAGTGAAGCCAGAGACTCTAAGCAAGGAGTGCCTTCTAAGGCAAATGCCAGTAGAAGCTGCCCTGGCTGTAGTATCAGCTATATAATAGATGGCTCTGAGGAGATGCTTACTAGCATCTTCTGAGGCCTGGAAAATATTGAGAAGCTCCTGTCTCTGGGAACTCTTAGCAAGGGTCTGAGCACCAGCCTTGCCCTTCCTTCAGAGGGTATTCTGGCACTTGATCATATGTGACAAGACAATGGCAATTATAAGACCCAAAGTGGCTAAGGCAAAAGTCCTCTTTCCCAGAGGTCAATCCTTTGAGATTCACAGTTAAGGGGGAGGGAACTAAGGTGTTTCAGCACCTTAGACCTGTCATGAAGTGCCTTGATGACCACTGCATACAGCTGGGCTGCATAGAAAGGCAGCACCAGGGTGCCCAGTAAAGCTTATCCACCTTTCTGGGGCGTGGCAACAAGCAGACTGGGCCAATGCCAGGCAGCAATGGCAGCATCCTGCAGTGCTGGAAGCAGAGGAGGAATAACTTTGGGTGGAGAGTCTGGGATCTCCAAGAAATCCACCAGGTTCCTCCTCGTGACATCCTCCTCAGTCTGGAACCCCACAGTGGAGGAGAGCTGTTTTATAATATTAAAGAAGGAGGGGTCCTCTGGGAGGAATCTTAGCATGTGTTTGACTAAGTCCTCACTCCTGGAGGAGAAAGACCTGTCAGAGCAGTGAACCTCAACATCTTCCTCTTCATTCTCAACATCAGGGTGGGTGAGATTAGGGTGCTATTCCTTTTCTATGTCAGCCTGTTCTGTAGCAGGGACCAACAGCCATAGTGCTGATGTCTCTGTAGAGGGCACAGGGTGGATAGGTCAAACCAGCATCGACACTGAAGCGGTATCTGACAGCAAGGGTGATGAAGGCCCAGGTCATGGGACAAACTGTTGGATGAGAGTCGAGGTTATGGAAATGAGAACTGCATTACAGTTGACAGCAGGGTAAGAAAGCACCATTGAAACAGGTATTGACAGAGAGGGTGAAGAGTACAGCTCTGAGGAACCACCACTAGCCACAGGAGAGGTGTTGGGGCTCAGCGCCTGTGGACCTCGAGATGCAATAGGTTGCGATGGCGGGACTGGGGCCGATGACTCAGTGGCCGACTGTCCCTCTGCAGCCCTAAGAAGGCTGGGATAACTCTCCACCATGGGGGACCTGATAAGAGCAAAGGCCTGCACAGAGAGAGGTGTTGAGGCCAAAGCATTCAACAGAGCGATCCCAGGAAAAGAGGGTGAAGAATCCAGTGGGGATCAGGATCGCTGTCAGGTGGAGCAGCCTTTATGCCAGTCCTCGTCCTGACAAGGCTGTTTCCTTGAGGACTTGTCCTGGGGCTTGGTGGCTTGAGAGCCTGAACAGGATGTCAGCAACTTGGAGGAAAGAGCCCCAGAAGAGCTCTGCTCTCTGCTGGCTGCCTGTTGCTCCATGAGGAACCTCCACAGGGCTTTCTTGTGGTGCCACCACATGGAGAGGTTGAACTTCAGGCAAAGCTTGCAGGCAAGAACGTTGTGACCAAGTCTGAGACAGCAGACACAATGTTTGTGGTCGTCGGTTGAAGAAATTTTCTTTCCGGAGTGGCAGCGACAGAGAAGAGCCAAAGAATGAGTGGTTCTCAACATACAGAAACAAAAGGAATCACTTTAAAATAAAGTGATTCAGAGGTGGGTCTGTTCACAAAAAGGGGTTATCAAGGCACCAATCACTTTGATTGAATTGTATTACAAAAATGAAAAAAGATTTCCCTAGTGCAAGTTGTGCTTTTTAAGGGTAGGTGGTAGTAGAGATAGGTAACATAATGTTTTTTGTAATTACATCCCTAACATATATATATTTTTCAATTTAAGTTAATTTAATGCTGATTTTCTTGCCTCAGAATGTGACATTAAAACCAAAGTGTTTGTTGTTTGCTACTGTGAACTCATTTTACTTCACAGTATTCAGACTAAAGTACTGTGTTGCTCTAAACATCTTGTTTTAAGATATTCACACTGTCCTGGCCCTTTGCTTTATTCCTTTTGGCTACAGAGATGGTCAATAGTTTCCATGATGGTTGTAACGTGTGGTGTCCTCCTTTGTTACACCCATCACAGTGAGCCCCACACTGACTTCCAGTCAGTTATTTAAAATGCTTGCACTTTTCCTTGCTCCCTGGATCTCTCAGCTTCTGAGAGAAAACATTGATTTGTCCAAGACCCTTAGCACAATGACACTATGTGGCTGTTTGATCCCCCACCTGACATGGTGTCCTAGATTTGCTTATGTTTGCACATCACAGGTGGGGAGTCAGTCTGGTAGCCCAGCGTAATACTTGTCTCGTGTCTGTGCAGGAAAAGCAGTTTGAGTTGGTGGCAGTATAAAAGTTACGTTTGTGACCGGATCTTCCTCTTTTCCTTCACATCTAGTGAGAGTTAAAGAGCGGTATGTTTGCCACTCCTCAGTGTTACAACCATCACAAGGTGAGTGACTAGTTACAACCATCATGGGGGACAAGTGACAAATAGTGAACTGGACAACCAAGATCAATCCTATAGGATCGATTGTTCACTGGTGGTATTAGTATGCAAGTTCTCCGATTTTGGAGATGGGGGGGGGTTCATTTCACTGACTGAACTTGCTGGAGTTAGTGAAACCACCAAAACCTGTGGTGTGTCTGATCGCCCATCACATTCTTTCATGAATGTCTTTAGTGAAGTTAGAAATGGAGCCAGTTAGTATACATTTTAAAATGACTATGTCCCCTGTATTGTCAAGTATGTAAGCTCTGTGGTTTGGTCCTGGCCCATTTACCTGCATTTTCGTTTGTACATGTTCCCCTTTGAGAGAGATTAGTAGTGGAGATCTCCTCTGGACAGTTTTAACTCGGAGACATAGTTTGCATGGCAGCAACAATATTAAATGCTTGTTCAAGCATCCTGGTGTTTTGTTCTGGATGTCAGAGCTCTAGTGCAATAAATTTCATTGTGATGCTAACTGTGTGAGCTCCAATGCAGCAACAATGCACAGCCTAGAAGGTAGAAGCTGTGAATGAGCTTGGTACATCTAACAGACAGACCTGGGTTTGATTCCTTCAACCTCCATTTGCATACTGTATGACTGAGCAAATCCCTAAATCCCTAAACTTCCTCTGTGCTCCCTGGTCATCCCTGAAAACAGGCACCTGTGCCTACAGGGCCTTACCTGGTTACCATAGAATAAAATAATGTTTAAATGTGCTATTAATTTAGTTGTTCTATTTTACCAGGGTATGTTTTTGTTTTTTTGCTGCCAAATATTTTGAGGTACCTTTTGTGTCCTGTTGTATTATTTTTATTTTGGTATTGTTTACAATCTTCTTTCCAGGACCTCCTTGTAACTGAGCTGTGTAAGTAGTGGAATCATTTTACTCATGGTCTGGTGCAAGGGTTCATCAGACGAAGGGCTAGGTATCATTGTTTTGTCATTACATGTAAGTGTGAGAGGGGCAGTGACTGAAATAAAATGTCGGGCATTCTTTGTAATTGCTGTCCACGCATTTTGTACGAGGTGGGGTTGGGGGCTTCATGTACTGTGAACTGTGAATGCTTTGTTTTTTAATTTTAATGTTGGAATAAATGTTATATAGCAATAATGTATACAGAAACAGTGAAAACGTATTTTGACTCTGCCTGTGTGAGCATTCATATTTATTTATTTATTTATTTATTTAGTTAAACATCAGTTTAGAAACCTTTGAGCCAGAGGCTCATTTACAAAGGTACCTCGTCACAAAGAGGACATCAGAACAGTAGTACAAGGGACACAGTACTTACAAACAAAAAAGTTACAGTTCAATTACAATTTTGTTACAATAGAGTACAATCTCCAACGAGCTAAAGATAACAAAAGGTGCAAAACTTAGGGTCGGGGGAGAGCTGGTGGAGGTAGAAGGGAGGGAGATAGGGGAGGAGGAATAAGTAGGGAAAGGAAGGGGAGAGCTGCTCAGTGAGCATTGTCAAACAGAGTATATATATATATATATATATTTTTTTTTTACACTAGGCTAGCGGCAGTTGCATTTGCGAGAGCTAAGCAGGAAGTTTCTGAGCCTGGGCTTAAAGCAAGCTAAGGTTAGAGAGTTTGAGACACTGGCAGGGAGGGAGTTATACCAGTGGGGCGCACGGTAGGGGAATATTTAGCCTTCCTGAGCACCATGTGGCTTCCCTGCTGGTGGGTGGTGGTTGGTGGGGGGTGGTTACTCTTGGTGCCTTTGACGCTGGTCTCATTATGGCTAAATATGAATGCTCACACAACCTTGATGCTTCCAAGTGTCCGAATCATTGTGTCTGGGTAAAATAAAAAAAGTGGTGTAGTTATGCTGTGGTTATTATGCTGGCCTGGGAGCATGTCCCAGCCAGTCTTTTGACTTGGCCCATGTGAGCATTCATATTTAGCCTTCATGAGCACTATGCGGCTTCCCTGTTAGTGGGTTGTGGTTGACGGAGGTACGCTTGCTGCCTTTGACGCTGGTCTCGTTATGGCCATGTATGAATGCTTACACAACCTTGATGCTTCCGATTGTCCGAATCATTGTGTCTGGGTAAAATAAAAAAAAAGTGGCGTAGTTATGCTGTGGTTATTGTGCTGGCCTGGAAGCAGGTCCCAGCCAGTCTTTTGACTTGGCCTGTGTGAGCATTCATATTCAGTCTTCATGAGCACCATACGTCTTCCCTGCTGGTGGGTTGTAGTTGGGGGTGTACTCTTGGTGCCTTTGACGCTGGTGGGGTACTTAACAGACTGTTAATCTAACTCTTGGGAGTGCCTTATTGCAATTATAAAAAGTTATGCCATGGTGATCAGGCCATACATGACAGTGTAACAGGGATTATTGTAAGGCTTTTGGACTCCTAACAGCCAATCCGATTGCAGCATTTCTGAAAACCTTTTTATAATATCCCATCTTTTGTTCCATCAAATTATCCTGAGTGTTCCATGCCTCTCCCTTGATTGAAGGATCCTGTGGAGTGTGCATGCTGACTCTTTTGTGCTGTCAAATGGCCTTGAGTGCTCTGTTCCTCTCCCGTCGAATGGTCTTGAGTGTTCTGTGCCACGTAGAATAGTTTAAAGTAGTGTAATTATAATAAACATGTTGTTTTTTAATGTAGTGTTGTGTTTAAAAAGCCTTCAGTCTACATAAGTAAACATTTTTACTCATTAACAGTTGTGTGGTGCCCTTTATTACACTCGCAGTGATATGTGGTGTGTCTCGTTACACTCACCATTGTGTGTGGTGTGTATTGTTACACTCATCACGGTGTGTCTTGTTACAATCATCACACTAGACCCATTTTTCTTGGGAACCTTGAAGTTATTTACATTAAAACATTGTGAGTTTTTCACATGTGTGTCATAGTATCTTAACCTGTATTACACAATTCATCTATGGTCACCCTTTATTACACTTGCAGCGATATGTGGTGTGTGTTGTTACACTCATCACGGTGTGTCTTGTTACAATCATTACACTAGACCCCATTTTTCTTGGGAACCTTACATTTTTTTATCTTAAAACATTGTGATTTTTTCATATATGGGTCATAGTACCTTAACCTGCATTACACAATTCCTCTATGGTCGATTTGAAAAATTTCACTCCCATGTCACACTTTGGTAACCCCTTTTCATGAACAGAACCAGGTAATAACAAAAGAAAAGGTAAGTAAAGTTTTGATAGTTGACTGAGCGACAAAGTTTCTGTAGTGTCAGTGCTTGAATGTCCGATGGCAAGGGACAGAAGTGAGGAGGAAGAGGGGCCACCCACGCTTATACAGGGCTCTGACTTCAGAGACTGACATCAGTATGGGCTGCCCCATTAGACTGCTGTAGAAAAGCTGCCTTGAGATCCTACCACCTGATGGCTAAATTCCATCGGTGTGATTTGGTGACACAGATATCCTCAAAGATCTATTTTTCTACCATGATACAAGATAACAGAACAAGCAACAGAACAATACAGTTGGGACCAGCAGTTGGTTGAACAAATAACAGTGGGTTAACCCCTTTCAGTCCAAGTCCTGTGTGTACTTTGCCAAGATGACAAGACAACTGATGAAGCAAGCTTGGGCTTTGCGATGCTTTGACTGATCAGCAAGTGGGAATTTACCCCACAAAGTGCTTTTTATAAACAGGCCATAACTGGGCACCCCCTCCCCCCGGATGAACAGAAAACAAAGAGGAACGCTGCTAGCTGGACGATGAGAACATGGCGATCCTCTGTGACTCATGAGAAGCAGAAGTCTCCTAGTCAAGTAGATGGTTCTCTGGATGATCTGCAGCAATAACCACTGGTAGGTTCCCAGCATAAAATCCAATGGGAAGCAGCGATCAAAGAAAATGGGACTGGTGCACACCACAGGAGGTGGCTTACCTCCTACACACACACACACGCTCCAACTATGTGGTAGCACTCAAAGGAACACAGGGATGCTGTAGTCTGTTTCAAAGTCCCAAAGTAATTTTATTGAAAGGCATCCTTGCCGTTAAACACAAGTCTCAATGGCCCTTTAAAGACTCATGAGAGTCAAGGCACTAGGGGAAGTGTTGCACCATGCACAACGTCAACTGAGGTCCCTTACTCTTGAGCCAGGGCAGCTCCTACACTGACTCATTTTAGGAAACCTGCTTGGTGGTTCTCTACAACTTATTGTCGTAGGACTGGAGCTGAAACCCTGTGGCAGAGATTAAAAGCAGGTCGACATCACTGGAGACAGGTCTGCTGAAGATGGAGGACTGTGCAGGGACCCCCAGGTCGATGTTGAGTGCAGAAGAAACTGGTCCTGGCAAAGGAGGCAAAGTTGGACCTCAAATACTCAAGGGGCACAGTCCAATAACACACTTCAGGCTGCAAACAATGCAGTTCAGTTCTTAGGCAAATGCTTCAGTCCCTAGGGGGCCCCCAGGCAAGCTACAGCACAGTTTGGTTCAGGTGGGGCTTAGGGCACATCAGTGTAACTCCGTGGGCAACCTAGGGCCATCAGACAATTTCCCTTCACTAGATGGTGCTGTGCCTTTAAGTACCTTTCCCTCCTCAGGCTGTTTTTACAGGGCCACCCTTTTCATTAATATTAATAACAGCCTCTGTGACTGTTTCTATGGGACTGTCTACCTTGGTCCCGCTTACCTTAAGAATACTAACGTGGGGCCTTATGCTGGGTCTGGCATTGGTGTGCCCTCCTAATTAAAGGGACTTACCAACCTTTGCCATAACAAATGGGAATAGTAACCTGTAGGAGTTGTGAATCAGTCTCCCACAATTCAAACTGCCAAATAGTGCCATTTTCCATGAAAAAAATCATTTTATTTTGGTGCTCTGCTTCATTTGCATAACCTGACCTTTTTTCCTTCAGTGCTGCAACACCCAACTGTGAGGTCATACCATGGAAACAAAGTTATTAAAGGGACAGTGTCACCACATTTTAGTTTTAGATAGACAAATCAGCTATGTACTGTACACACAATGCCCCATTATGTACATTAGTATACAGGCTATTATATTTCTGTGCTCACTGCAGAAATAGGAGACTACATCTTTCAGTATAGAAGTCTTACAGCTAGATACGGTATGCATAAAGCATTGTTGTGAAAATAAACATACAAAAGCTGATACTGTTCACACTACTACAGAAATATGAGACAGCATCCACAGCAAGGAAATTGAAAAACCGGTTCTTATTTTACCCACAGTGCCTTGCTATGTATATTTGCATATAAATGTTCACCACTAACCACATATAGGACTGTTCTTCTGAGTAAGGCACATTTAAGTCAACAGTATGAATTACCCAGAATTCCTTGTTGCTGTATGTAAAACATTGACAGTTCCCTGGTTTGACATCATTCTAGAGGTGTGGCCACACACAGAAAACTGAAGGACAAAATGCTGATAAAACATAAAAAATTACTATGACAGTTTTTTTACAAAACAAATTGCAGCAGAAACATCTGAAGCACGGCTGGCAATGGCATACTATACGAAAAAGGCATTTGGGGAACCTTACTATGGCACTTTAATAAATATGAGGGGCCTCTATTTCTTGGCTCTGCCCCGTGGTGCAGAATGGTGCCAAAGTGGAACAAAGGGCTTCAAGCCCATTGTGCTGCTGGCCCCCTCCATCTTCTTGATTTTGGGCCATCAGCCCACTTCTCCCTATCCCTGTCTCAGTACTTTACTGGTGCCAAAGCAACACTATGGGACATCCAGCCCACCCTGTCCTCCTTTCTTCCTTTAGGCTCCTGGTCTACTCCTTGCCTTCCCCCTCCCAACCCCTGGAGTGCCTTTGGCACAGGTAAACAAAGTTGGACACATGCCCACTCACCACCATGGCCTGGGACTGCTACTGCTGCTGGGGTGGGGGTCTGAAGAGGTGGCTGGGGAGCCATGCTCCCACCTGGCTTCTCTGTACTACTGCTGTGGGTGGGGCAATGGAACTAAAATGTCTGGAGTGAGTGTTTCCACCCAGACCAAAATCACTGCTGCACACCTCAGTCCATCCCCAAAAGTCATTCCTTGACAGCCAATTGGGACTTGGTAGGTGTGGTCTGGTAACTGCTGATGTCGGGGAGCCACCGCTCCTCCCCAACTGTTGCTGCTGTCACTGGACTTCAGCTGGAGGGGAGCAATGCTGGAAGAACCATGGGCCCACTCCTGGTACAGTAACACATCCTCCACCCAACCAGCTGAGCCACAATTGCCCCATGAAGCCACTCCTGGAGTTCTTTTGTAAGGCAGGGGAGGTCCTGCTTAGCAGCCCAGAGGATTGGACCTTTTGAGCCCTGGGGGAGGGTAGCTGGTCAGGGCTGAGTCCTGCCCTCATCCTTCCTGTTGTGCCAAAGGTGTGAATTGGGAAAAAAGGCTGGGGAGGGTCTGTGAACATGGCAAGTGCAGGGGAGGGATGAGGAGGAAAACAGAAAGAAAGAAATAAAATCTCTGGCTTGGGGAAGGTCCCCTTTTCTTTTGTGATTCCCCAACTTTGGGGCACTTCAAGGTAACATAATTGATTTGCTGAACATTAAGGGGCCAAAATCTGAAAATATAAAGTTATTATGAGTAAACATTGGAACAATTCAATGTTTCTTCACAACTTTGTTGTCTTTTCACATTTTGACCTCAAATTTTTAACATAGTATTTTTTTTTTTTTTACTTTCCTATCTCCTCGGCTTCAGAGATGGCCTTGTACCCCCTCCTACTCCATCTGCCAGGGCTTTCCAAGGCTCCCTTCCCCTGGTTTCCACGTACTTGTGAGGCTGGGGGTGTATGCATTTTTCCCCCATTTTTCTCCCAATTCCCCTGAGGACGCTGGCGCAGAAGACATTCGTCCAGACAGATGGCTTGCTAACGCATGTCATTGTCAAGCACCCACAGCGTTCTCCCTCTCTTACTCCAGAGAGCCACCTGTGCCCCTAATGCCCATGCTTCCACAGGCATAGGCGCGATGGGTGCTGAAAGCACTCCTGGTAACCCACCCCAGGAGGAGGAGGAGCGCATCCGTTGGGACACTCAATCCTCCGTCCTCACTCTGACCCCCGGTGACCTGAGTCCGTTCCTGAACCCAGGTTGCTGGCATAGCACAAGGTGTGGCATCCACCATCTCAACCCTCAGCACCACCGCAACATAGTCTTTTTATGACCACTCCTTCTGAACGTGACAGGTGACATTCATAAAACAATGGCTGAAACAACATTTTGTACCAAAAGTGTGAAAACACATTTTGGACAGGAATTGAAAAATGACAGCTGTCATATTCATGAAGGTGTGTGAAAAAAAATGCTATGTTGAAAATCTGGGATCAGAATATTGAAAACTATAAAAATTATGAGCATGCCTAGATGACCACAAGTGACAGTGCAACTGGAAGACAAAGGGGAAGGTGGGGACATCACTGACATCGGCATTTGGACACACACACACACACACACACACACCACTGCATGTGCAGGTATGCCTCGAGGTCCGTGCATTCAGTGTCCCTGGGGGATGAAGAATGGGAGAAAAGACACGGCTCCAGCACCTCCAGGTCCCCACCTCCCAATCACAACACCTCCTGATGCAAACAGATGTTTGGAGATACATGCCCCCTACCCTGACCCCACCTGGGGGTAATAACCAAGGATCCATGGATGTCGGTAGCCATGGCTGAGGAAGGCCGGGAGATTGGAGGGTGACTGCAGCTCCAGGGAGAAGGAGGGTTGCTGGAGAGAAAAAAAAATAGAAATTCCCTGCTATGGATGGGGTAACAATATATTGCAGCTATGACTGGATTTTAGTGTGTGTGTGTAAAGAAAAAAATGTCTGACATTAAAAAATGAACATTCCGTATCTATGGTGTATAGATATGGAATGTTATTTGTCCAGGTTGGTAGGAACTTGTTTTTAGCCATGGGTTATGCATTCATAAGGTCATGGCTAGAACTAAGTCTCAGCCAATTGGCATGCAGGGATTTACTTGCCCATTTTATATTGGTAGTGCAGGGACTGTGAAACAGAAAATAATTTGCATTTATGTAGCACCTTTAATACACCCTGCATCCCAAGGTGCTTAACCAGTAATGAGTTAGATGTTGGTAGTGCAGGGATCATAGACTAGAATAGAATTATAGCACCTTCAATATACACTGTATCCCACAGTGCTTTACAAAGCAATGAGTTAGGTGTTAGTATTGCAGGGACTGTAGAATAGAATAGAATAGAATAGAATGGAACAGAACAGAATTCAAATGTATATAGCGCCTTTAACAGAATAGAATAGAATTCTAATTTATATAGCACCTTTAATGTATACTATATCCCACAGTGCTGTAAAAAGCAATTAGTTAGAAATTGATAGTGCAGGGACTATTGGTGATATTAGAATTGGGGTGTATATTGTGCCTTTAATACACACTATATCCCATCGTGCCTTACAAGGCAATGAGTTAGGTACTAGTAGTGCAGGGACTGTAAACTAGAATAGAATTTGAATTTATATAGCAAAGTTGATCCATGCTGTATCCCAAAGTGCTTTAGAAAACAATGAGTTAGATACTGGTGGTGCAGGGACTGTAGGATAGACTAGAATCTGGATTTATATAGTGCCTTTCACATTAATTATATCTGAATTGTTTTACAAGCAGTGACCAGTAGATAGTAGCCTTTCATTTACTGTGTACAGAGCGGTTAGGTGAGACTGAGCGAAGTTACAGAAAGCTTGGTGACGGGGGTTAAGTACAGAAAATGAAACTGAGAGAGAAGGTAAGAGGAATATAGGTAAAGGGAGGTGAAGTGACTTATTTAGTCACACTTGGGCCTATTCGCTAAGGGGATGCGCTATGCACAGAATGGACGTAAATGCAGGTGCACAGCTGTGCAGTGGTGCAGAACAGCGTGGCATAAACGACTCATCCTGACACCCCTCAGGAGGCCGGGGTGGAGGCCAAGGAGGTGTGCAGCTATGCGCAGGGGCAGGCCTCAGCCTGAGCAGGATGACGGGAATGCCCCTTGACCCCACCATAAAAAGGCACTGCGAACACGCAATGCGCCAGCAAAATGCACAGTACGGAAGAGGCATGTCTGTGGATGGCACAAGCAGCACACATGGGACAGGGGAATGTGAGGGGCTGGCCACAACATGCCCAACCGGCACTGATGGTGGATGCGGCATGGGTGGAGGAGGCAGTGGGAGGTGCCAGCAGTCCCCAAACTTCACGGGGCAACAGGTGACCATCCTCGTCACTGAGGTCAGACAGCACTATTATGTGCTCTTCGGGTGGCGGGCACTGAGCACCCCACCAGAGACCAAGGCCAGAATATGGCTGGACCTGCAGGCAGCCATTAATGCCACAGGACTGGAGGCACACACTCACAGCAATCAAGCACAAATGGCATGACCTCCACTCCCAGGTGAAGTGGCTGCTGAGCCTGGCATGCCGGATGTGGGTCACCACAGGCGGCAGACCGCCACCCACAGATGCCCATTGAATGGCAGGTTGTGGACACCATCAGCGACGTATTCACAGATGGGGAGCCTGAAGGCCTTGACAGCATGCCAGGTACATGCAACGTGGGTGTGAACAGGGCACAGCCACAGCCAGTGAACCAAGCACCAGCAATGGTCAGCAACAACCTGTCCTTTCCATCCCCACAGTGCCCAGCACTGACAGAGCTGGTGAAGGACCATCCAGATAGGGAGCCGACCAAGGTGGCCATCCGCAGAGGGCAGGTGATGAGGGTGGGTACATGCTGGACCATGGAACACACAAGTGCAGATGCTCAACTCACAGACACAGTAACTGGTTTCCCCTTGTCACACACAGGTATACAGCAGGATGGACCACCGGACACGCAGGGGGACAACAACCAGCCGGCCGTACCACCACAGGACAGCCATGGTGCCGACAGTGAATGGACCCAAGAGCAGCCGCATTGTGAAAAGGACAGTGGACCAGGCACAGATGGAGGCACAGAGGATGATGACACTGCAGAGGGGCAGGAGCGCAACATACCCGCTGGACAGATGGCACCAGTGTGAGATAACAGCACCCCTACCAGACTGACAGCAACAGGGGGTGTGGTGGTACAGGTGACACAGGATCCCCGGAGGACAGATATGTTAATGCACCCGAGGTGCCACCCGAACTGCCCGGAACACAGGACTGGAACAACAGGGATACCGATGGCCCACTGCCGAGGTGCTGCCATCTGGGCACCAGTGGGTCACTCCTCACCAGCTACTACCCCGACCTCCATAGGCTGGAGCGTGACTGCCTGCAGGTGACACGGGAGTGTACAGAGGTGGTGAACCACCTCACTGAGGTCATGGTGGTATCCATGCAGTCACAGGAGCAGATCGCTGAGGACATCTCTTCAGGTGTGAGGGCACAGGAGCGCATGACCAAAGCGATGGCCGCAGGCGCACAGGCACAGGAACTCCTGGCCGATGGGGTGGCCGTGGGTGCTGGAGCACAGGGGCAGATGGCAGATGCCCTCCAGGCCATTGCAGCCCACCTTGCCACCCAGCAGGCATGGCCCAACGCTGCCATTGTGGCAGCACCCATGGAACCGGACACAGCATTGGGCCCAGTGCCCATGAGGCCACTGGGGCATTGCAATGGGGCCACACCAGCAGCACAGGCTAACAGGGGGCTGGGTCAAGCACCACAACCCAGTGGTCATTAAGTGTACAGGTGGCACAGGACAGCACAGGCCCTGCTGACCCCGTAATGCTCATGATGGTAGGTGGACAGAGGTGCAGCCGCAGAGCACTACAGCAGCAGCCTGCAGCACAGTGAAACGTCCGACTGGACAGTGAGCATGGGTGCCAGAGGCCGATGGCACAACACACACCCCATGGGCACCACCACCACCACATGCACCCCCAACCCCACACAACATGTCCCATAGCCACACGCCATGGACCAGCACCATCTGGGGGGGTGCACTGCACCCTGCTGCAGGTGCACAGTGCACTGGAATGCACCCCCACACAACACCACCATGCTGCACACTACCTGTGGTCCACAATGCCAGTGGACATAGTGCCAAGTCATGGCCCTGGCACTGGATACAGGTCATGCAGGCCTTTGGGGCATGCTGCTATGGCATTCATGCCTGTGGAGCACAGCGGCCGCATCTGCAACATGACACATGCTCCACACACATGCCGGCTCAGTCAGGCGCTATCATCATCACTAGTGTGTGTACATGCTCACCGACCAAAAGTGCCATGGGCCACATGATGGCGCACGGCCCTCACCACAATGCAACCTGCTGCACGGTTGTCCATGGGTGGTGCCCTTGTGCTCATCCCGAGCGGTGCCGGTCCATGGGGTGGCTGTGGTGGGTCCTCACTGCATTCCTCCGGGTCTCTGATCTGTAGCATGGGCACCCGTGGCACATGCATATGTTGTGCTGCATGGCACAGGTGGTGAACACTCTGCATGCCATGCCCGGCACAATCATCATCGTACCACCAGTGTGGTCCAGGCATCGGAAGTGCATCTTCAGCATCCCCATCATGCACTCCACGATGCCACATGCCTGTGTCTGCTCTGCATTGTATGCAGCCTCCACTGGGTGCTGTGGTGCCAGGTATGGTGTCAGCAGTATGAGCATCAGGGGGGTATCTGCTGTCACCTGTGGGAGTAGAAGGGACAGTCATGGTTAGCGGTGTGGTGTGCCATTTGTTGCTTCCGTTTATGCATCGGTGAATGGGGCCTCACTCAGCAACCAGCCATAGCCCTCTGGCTGCTATTCCATATGGCACTTCAGGGCACTGTTGTTGTACATGTAGGCATCGTGGCATGACCCCAGGTACCGTGCCAGGACATTGGTCAGGATGCCGGTTGCGTCGCAGACTACCTGACAGTTGATGCTGTGGTGTCCCTTATGGTTTCTGTAGGTATCCTCATTGACCAGCAGTGCTAGGATGGGCACATGCATGTAGTCAATTGCACAAACAGTGTTTGGCATGCCATACATGTTGAGAAACCCTCCCTTGACCGCCCTGACATCCGCTGCGTCTGTGGGGGAAGGTGCTGTGCCTCTCCCTGTGCCGCACCAGGGCATCGGTCACCTGGTGAAGAGCACGTGACACAGACACCTGGCTCACCCCGTCACATCACCCATCACCCACTGGAATGTGCCCATGGCATAGTATTGCAGGGCACACAGTACCTTGGTCTCCATGGTCATGGTCCTGGAGCGCCATGTGGTTGGAGTGATTTCAGCCTCTGGCAGCCCACAGAGGTATCGTAGGGTGCCGTGGTTGACCCGGTATTGCTGTAGGATCTCTGTGAGGTGCAGCTACTGAGCGGTGAGTCATGGTCAGAATGTCCATGGCCACGGCCATGCTCTGGTATGCCATTCTGCATCAGCCTCCTCAAGGAGGACAACATGTAGTAGTGCCCCTGGGCACATCGCACACCTCCATCATGTTCCACATCTTGCATTCACTCCGTGGCATTGTATGTCCACATGTGTGGCATCGTGCATGGTGTGTGGCATGTTGCACATGCCCTCATGGGCAGTGCACGCACATGTGGTGTGTGTGTGTGTGTGTGCACCCCGCGGTGTGCCATTTAAGCAGTGTTAGCGATGGCAGCAGCAACTCCACCAATGGCAGAGGGTGTTGTCTGTGGCAGACTTGTCCTACCATGTCAGCTGTATGGGGTGATGGATGCCACCTATCTGGACAGGATCCTTCTGGGCGGTTGGTGAGATCTGGGAGGTCATGGAGTGATGTCAGGTGGGTGCCTTCAGCACTGGCTGTGTGGCCAGTGTGGCCGGCGGGTGGGGGGTTGGCTCCATGCCATGGGTATGTTCGGTACTCACTGTCCATATTTTGTTTCTCAGGGGACCCGGCATCAAAAGGTGGTGCTGGTCCTGGAGCACCGGGAGGTGGGCAGGCCGGGCCTGGCCCATGTGGTGACCCGTGGCGGTGGTTGGCGCAAGACCTGCCATGGTGCCTGGACCTGTGGAGCAGCACGGAGGATTAAGTGTATCAGGATGATAAGGGGGAACTGTGGGCCATCCGTGCCCCCTCAAAGGTAGGTGGCCTGTGGCTGTGTGTGTGTGTGTGTGTGTGTGTGTGTGTGTGTGTGTGGGGTGGTGGGTGGGATGGTGGCACAGCCATGGCGGGGCTGTTGCATGCTGCTGTGGCACTGATCCCAGTTCTCTCTGTCTGTTCTTCTCATTGCAGTGTTATCATGGCCCTATCAGGCAGCTGGTACTGGAGGAGAGGGCCTTCACGGACCCCCTCCCAGAGCTGACACCTTCCACCAGCCTCAACCTGCCCTTGGAGGATGACTCTGATTGAGGGGGTGCCCATCCATCCACCCCCTCCGGGACTGTTGGCCTTGGGCAGTTGTTGCACCTGTGTGTCCTGTGCTGTTTGTCATAGTAAAGCCTTGTGTTTCCTACCCGTCTCAGTGTCTGGTTCCTCATCCTGGCATGGTGTGCATGGGCGGTAGTGTTTGTGTGTGTGTTGCTTTGTGCACTGCATCTCTGTATCACCTCCGTCTGCCGTGCCCGTTTCTATCCTGCATGCATGTGGGCTGGCACGCTGTGCTGTTGGTGGCTGTGTGTGTGTGTGTTGCTTCGTGCACTGCATCTCTGTATCACCTCTGTCTGCCGTGCCTGTTTCTGTCCTGCATTCCTGTGGGCTGGCACGCTGTGCTGTTGTTGCCTGTGCGATGCCTGCATGTGGCCTTTACCCGTCACATGAAACTGCAGTCACTGTGCACTGCATTGGTGCGTGCATGGCTGGTGTGTGCGGCTGTCAGTGCCTGGTACCTTGTATGCTGCCTCATTGTGCTCTCTCTCACCTGTGTGTGTGTACCGCATAGGCTGTTTATGGCTGGTTTCTTTTTTTTGTGTTATGTGTTTCTTCTCCTCTCTCTTCACTCAGGTACCCTCCTCTTCTTCAGGCTCCCTATGGTCCTTCTGCCATACCTCCCTACTGCCTCGCTCGAGTCCTGACCCCTCCACATCCCCATATCACAGCCCTCCTGCAGTATCCCGGCATTTCCCTTCACTGGGCAGGACCCCCCTCCAGGGGGGAATGCACCAGTGGAGGGGTGGCACTAGCACCTACCTTATAGGCCACAGGACACTGCTGATACTTGCATGGAGTGGCTTCCTGGAAGGTTCAGAGGCACAGAAGACCTGGAGGCCATCATTCAGAGAGCATCCAGTCATTTTTCCTGTGTTCTGTCGGGGTGGCATAGTGACGTAATGGCTGACGCTGACGTCCACCTCTCCCCAGTGATGTGCATGGTCCTGGTTTCCTGTGATGCTCCCAGCCTCCGCTAGGAGCCAGCAGGCACCGGAGTGCTCCCCAGCCCTCCCCATGGAGAAGGAGAGCTGTCCTTAGGACACTCTAACCTTCTCCACCCGGCCAGCCCTCCAGTACGGCTGGTTTCTGAACATGTAGTGTGTTCACAGGACGGCCATGCGCCCTTCCGATGTATCATGCATTGTGCATGCGCGTCCCCTGTCCTGCACGTACCGCTTCTGTGGCTCCGCCCCTCCATTTCTGCATACCCCCTTGCCACGCAGGTTCATGCAGTTGCACTGCGCATGGCTGTCCATGCTGTTTGTGTATACCACGTGATGGTGGCTTACATGCGTTCCGTACGTCTTCGCCTGTGCATGGGGCATACGCAGGGTGCATAGTGTTAGTGAATAGGCCCCTGAGGAAACAGCACTTGTGAGATTCAAACCTTAGTCTCCAGGTTCACAGCTCTGCAATTTTAACTTCTTCAAAACAAAAGGAAGTCCATTATAATATGTTGTCCTTCAAATCAAATCAAATCAAAATTTATTTTTAAAGCACTTTTCAACAAACCAAAGTGCACATACAATATAAAACAACAAATCAAACAAAAAACATACAATAACAAGCAGCAATCACAGAACTAAACATTATCCCCAAATGTCTTCAAATAAATAAGTTTTTAATACGGATTGAAAAGTCTCGGTGGACAAGCACTCTCTAATCCAACGAGGTAGAGAGTTTCACAGGGCCAGGGCTACAAAAGAAAAGCCCTAGCCCCTGATGTCTGCAAAGGGACCCTGGGAACCTCTAGCAATCCCTTGTTGGCAGACTGGAGGGGGCGGAGGGGGCAGTAGGGCTGAAGGAGGTCTTGCAAGTAACCCGATCCCTGTCCGTGTAGGATCTTATAGGTCAGCAACGCGCCCTTGAAGGTGATCCTCCAACCCACTGGCAGCCAGTGCAGTTCGCGCAGCACAGGCATGATGTGGCTAGCTCT
Source organism: Neoceratodus forsteri (assembly GCA_016271365.2). Taxonomy (NCBI): domain Eukaryota; kingdom Metazoa; phylum Chordata; order Ceratodontiformes; family Ceratodontidae; genus Neoceratodus; species Neoceratodus forsteri. The sequence continues at coordinate 1,011,947,540 of CM028130.1, read as the reverse complement.
TGACAGCCCTGTCAACAATCTGATCACAGTGTTCTGCACCAGCTGCAGGTGACGGAGATCCACCCCCGGTAACCCTAGATATAGGGTATTGTAGTAATCCAGACGAGAGGACACAAAGGCGTGAACCAATGTAGGAAGGTCCTCGGACAGAACAAGGTGTTTTATCTGGGCGAGGTTCCTCAGATGGTAAAATGAGGACTTGACAACTGCTGACACCTGCACTTTTAGCGTCAGTTCGTTATGGATGCATAGATACATAAACACTGTCAACAGATAAGGGACTACGGCCCACCCAGTCTGCCCATTTGAGCTTGTAAGTTCACTTTGTTTTCCTAGAAGTCTGTTGCCCCTTAACCCTGACCTCTAGAATTCCCTTATGTCTATCCCATGCATTCTTAAATCTCGTGATTGTTTCAGCCCCAACCACTTCCTCTGGCAGGGTGTTCCACTTGTCCACCACCCATTCTGTGAAGAAATTCTTCCTCACGTTTCCTCTGAATCGTCCTCCCTCCAACTTCATCCCATGCCCTCTAGTCCTGGAACATCTTTTTCGCTTAAAAATAGTGTATTCCTGCACCCTGTTTCTCACTGTAAGATACTTGTATGTCTCTATTATATCCCTCTCTCCCTCCTCTCCTCCAGGGAGTACATATTCAATTTCTTCAACCTGTCCTCATAGGACTTGTGATGCACTCCATGTACCATCTTTGTTGCCCTCCTCTGAACCTTCTCTACCCTGTCTATGTCCTTACGTAAGTAAGGTCTCCAGAACTGTACACTGTACTCCAGGTGGGGCCTCACTAATGTCTTGTATAGTAGAATTATGACCTCCCTTTTCCTGCTGGTGATGCCCCTGCCTATGCATCCCAGCATCCTATTTGCTTTACCTGCTGCCTTGTCACACTGTTTCCCTACCTTGAGGTCATCAGAGATGATAACCCCAAGATCCCTTTCCTGCTTGGCCCAAGCTATATCCTCACCCCCAACAGATATATTGTGCCAGGGTTTTGTGCCCCATATGCATTATCTTGCACTTCTTTGCATTGAATTTCAACTGCCAAACCCCTGACCATTCTTCAAGTTTCTGCAGGTCCCTTCTCATTCTGTCTATACCCTCTGGTGTGTCTACTCTGTTACAGAGCTTTGTGTCATCAGCGAACAGGGAAATTCTGCCTTCTAGGTCCTGCACAATGTCACTGATGAAGATGTTAAATAGGACCGGTCCCAGCACTGATCCCTGTGGTACCCCACTGGTCACGCCTCCCTCTGTGGAGTGACAGCCATTTACCACCACCCCCCTCTGTGTCCTGCCACCCAGCCAGTTACCTACCCACCACACTACTGTCCTGCCCACACCCATATTCCCCAGTTTGTGTAATAGACTTCTATGTGGCACCATGTCAAAGGCCTTGCTGAAGTCCAGATAGACCACGCCCACTGCCCTCCCCTGATCCACCTCCCTAGTCACCCAGTCGAAAAATTCAACGAGGTTGGTCTGACGTGACCTCCCCCTGGTGAAACCATGCTGCCTTGGGTCCTGTAGTTAATTGACAACCAGATGTTCCACCAATCTCTCCTTCAGTAGTGCTTCCATGATCTTCCCCACTACCGAGGTGAGGCTGACTGGTCAGTAGTTCTCCGCTTCCTCTTTGTTCCCACTTTTGTATAAGGGAACTACATCTCCTGTCCTCCAGTCTTTGGGTATCTCCCCTGTTTCCAGTGATCGGCTAAACAGGATTGCCAGAGGTTCAGCCACCACCTCTCTTGGTTCTTTAAGGACCCTGGAGTGTACCCCATCTGGCCCCATTGCTTTATCAACTCTTATTACTTCCAGTTCCTTCAGGACCCTTTCTCGTGTAAGGGGACTTGTGTCCATTTCTGCACCATTCCCAACCCTTGTACTCCCTTCAGACCCATTACCCTCCTCTTCCTCAGTAAAGACTGAGCAGAAATACCTGTTCAATATGTCAGCTTTACTGTTGTCATCATCCATGTGGCCCCCATCCTCCCCCTTCAGTCTCACTGTCCCTCCCTTTGCCTTTCTTTTTTCCCTTATGTACCTGTAAAAGGTTTTGTCCCCTCTACCCACTAATTCTGCAATGTACTTTTCTGTCTGAACTTTGGCTTCCCTTACTGACCTCCCTGCCTCCCCTTGCTTCTCCTGGTACTTCTCCCTATCCCCTTCTGCCTGTGTCTTTTTTATTGCCTGAATGCAATCTTTTTGGCTTTCACTTTCTCCGCTACCTCCTTGGAAAACCATAATGGCCTCCTCTTCCTTTTCCCCTTGCTAATCTGCTTAATGCATAATTCTATTGCTCTTGTAATCCCCATTTTAAATACTGCCCACTGTTCCTCAACCCCTGATTCCTGCCCCATTCCCCTTAATGCCTCTTTCAGGCATCTCCCCATATTCCCAAAGTCTGCCCCCCTAAAATCCAGGATACGTGTTTTTATGTGGTTTGGTTCTGCTCCTTCTGTGATTTCAAACCACAATGACTGGTGGTCACTGTTCCCCAGGTGCTCCTCCACTGTTACCCCCATCACACTGTCCCTGTTTGTGAGCACTGGGTCCAGTATTGCCTTCTGCCGAGTTGGTTCCATGACCAGTTGCTTGAGGAAGGCACCCTGAAGGGAGTCCAGGATAAATCTGCTCTTAGTTGATGCTGCTGCTGGGATGCTCCAGTCCCGTCTGGAATACTGGGTCTCCAACCAGCACTACCTCACCCTTGTCTGCCATCCTTTGGATGGCTAGCATCAGCTCCCTATCTGTTTCTTCCTCCTGGGCTGGTGGTCTATAAACCACACCTGTGCGGATGGCTGGCCCCATTTTCCTTTCCAGCTTAACCCACAGTATCTCCCCCCCCATTTTGTTCCTCCTGGATCTCTGTGGCCTTATGTCATTTTTCACATACAGTGCCACTTCTCCTCCCTTCCTACCTACCCTGTCTCTTCTGAATATGGTGTAGTCAGGTATGGCCATCTCCCAGTCGTGGTTATCATTACACCAGGTTTCTGTGATGGCCACAATGTCCAGGTCTGACTGCACCATGACAGTCTCCAGATCCTCCATCTTGTTGCTAAGGCTCCTGGCATTGGCACACATGGCTTTCCATGATTTGACCTCAGACCTCAGAATGCCCAGATTCCGCACCTGTTCACAAGGTCTCAACTGGTTACCCCCTAGCACAAGGCCAGACAGTTGTCTAGGAGTCAACTTCTCTACCTGCTGACTTGGGTCCACCACCAACTCCTCAGTCTTGTCAAGTACATGACAGAATAGACAAGCGTTTTAAGAGTCATGTGAATCCAGTGGTTTGTGTTTTTGTGGGTCCAGTGTTTTTGTGAACACAGTGTTTTTTTAGGATGAGTGGTTTTCTGGGTCAGTGTTTTTGTTTATCCAGTGATTTTTTTGTGAATCAGTAGTTTGGAGCACAACATGAAGAACAAACTTACTTGAAATGGCCATTGTCTTGGCAGATGTCAAAAACTCCCAGGATGTAGAAATCGTATTGTTGGCCATCTTTGGAGCTGATCAGTGGCGGGATCAGCAGTGTGAGGGCTGCTAGCCAGTAGCACAGTTTGACATCCATGTCCTCTTGCCACTACCAGACTAGGGGAAGGCACATTTGTCTCTGAACGATTAAATAATCCCAGTTATTCAGTCACTGCAAGAAAAGCAAATCAAACTGTATGACAAGCAGTTATGGGTCTTGCTTAGATATCCATGAATGAACCCCTGCGTTAGAGAGGGAAACACAAACTTTCAGAGATGGCATGGATGTATTTCGTGGTGAGGATACCAACACAAGCTTGTACTTATCAGGTGGGGGGGCATAGGAACTGAGGCCATCAGTCTTTTTCACAAGTGTGGTTTGGGGAGGAGGGAGTACACAGGGATGAATACCAATTTAACCGGTAGTATTTTATATGTACAAGTCCAGTGCATAATTATTTTATTACAAACCCCTCTTACTCCAAGAATGCAAAGCATCATGAGAAGTATTCTATGGAAAATAAACACACATGAACATACATAGAAAATCTACCAAGAGCTACTACCCTATTAGTCTCAAATCAATTGGCTGTAAAATTATAGAAAAAATCCTAAAAATAAAATTGACCTTGAATTAGAAAAACTGGGCATTACTGATGAAACACAAAATGGTTTCCTCAGGGGAAGATCTTGTACCACTAATCTGGTCACTTTCTATGAAACTGTAAGCAATAGCCTGGACAAGAGCATCTACTTGGATTTTGGAAAGGCATTTGACCTTGTCTCCCATAACTTGATGGTTAACAAAATGATCAAGCTGGGCTTCAGTAGTCACTTGGTTGTATGGAGAAGTAAATGGCTTCATAATAGAACACAAATTTGTAAAGATAGGGGACACTGTATTTAGTGAGATTGTAGTAAGTCGTGGGGGTACCACAGGACTCAATTCTCAGGCCTACCCTGTTCAGTGTCTATATAAGTGACCTCTATCATGGAGTGTCCAACAAGATCAGCAAATTTGCTGACAATACCAAAATCTCAGCAGCAGTAGATATGGATGAGAAAATTGCTTTGTTTAAACTAGACCTGTTAAACATAGAAAATTGGGCAACCAACAAGTGAAATGTTCTTTAACATAGATAAATGTTTTGTGATCCACCTTGGATCTAAAAATGTTTTAACAACATATAGTCTGTGTGGTAATATCATCAAGCCAGTTACGGTAGAAAAAGATCTTGATATTACGATAAATAACACACTAGCATCCAGTGACCACTGTAGAAAAGTGGTGCGAACTAGTAACTGTATAGTATCAGCCATGAAGAGGTCCTTTATTACGAGGAGTGAACACTGTATCCTACCCTATATAAATCATATACCCCACAATACAAACTACGTTGTTCCTTCTGGGGCCCATACCTTACTAAAGACAAAAAAAAATTGTTGAGAGCATGGAAAGAAAAATGACAACGTTAATACCAAGAGTCGGTAACATTCCATACGTTGATAGATTGACTGCACTCGGTCTTTATGACCTGCAACTGAGAAAGGACTGCGGAAACTTACTTCTATTATTCAAGATACTAAGTGACAAATTACTTACAAAAGAATGTAATATAGTAATGGCAGATAAGCCCGAGAATCTAAAATGTCACAACAGACAGATACACATCCCTAGATTACTGACTAACAAATGTTAACATTTTTTTACAGTTAGAGTAGTTACATTATGGAATACGTTACCCAATGATCTAGTAAATGCAACTAGCTTTAATATGTTAAAGTCAAATTGGACAAGCACCATTTGGGGTAGCAAAGTACAATAATCCCCACATGGTGTGTGTGTGTGTGTGGGGGGGGGAAACGGTGGTCTCGTTGGGCCTAGTGCTTTCTTCCACCCTTACACTATCGAGTATTACCAAGTAATACACACATATTTTCCTCTTTTCAGGCTCATCCTGGCGGGGGGGTAAGATAGCAATGAACAATATATAGTCAGGTTATGCTGTTGGTGGTTTAGCTTATAAGCTAGCTGTACATAATCATTGTGCTGATGGAGTCAAAGGCAACAGTACTTCCAGCTGGTTAAGTAACCTTATTTACAGGTTAGGTGGATGGTGATAGGGATCCCTCACTTACGGGGTAAGAAGCCATGGAAACATATAACCCTAAATCGCACAGTGCATGCATACACACTGACGTACATTTATACATATGGCTTTAGGTAGGACAGAAGAGCAGTGGCCCATCAAGTTCCACACTCCCTCCAGCTCAGCAGGATTACCTGTTCATTCCACTGTGTTCAAAGGGCTTCTTTAGTTGGAGTTTCAAGGACAGCACATACCACTTATCATATTAGCAAGTAATATAGGCTAGAGCTTGGAGCACCAAGCTGTGAACAACAGACCAGCCTCCACTTGTGTACTGTGTGACCCTGAGGAAGTCACTTAACCTCCCATAGGTTCCGGGGACAGAACTGAAAATTATATAAAAAGTAAAGGTACTACCATAGCCTACTACTCACTGGATAATGTATTAGCCATTACGTACGACAAGGCTATGCTTCATTCGACAGGTTGTCATAACAAATAGCAGACCTCGAGAGTGAGATCACTTGTGCTGGCAAGCAATTAAGCTGTCTGTTATGACCTATTCTGAAAACTTTATGCTGAAACACAGAGGTCCACTGCTTGGCCCACTGTCTGTATCTGAATGTGCAGAGAGACACCATCTGCTACCAATACACACTGCAGGGGCGCCAGACTCTGCACTGAATTACAGTTTTCACAGTGAATATGCAGTTGAAGGAAAACCCAATCTTGTGTCCCATTCTTAGAGCAGCATGGTGTTTGTTCACACAAGTCCCCCCCACAGCCATGCTGTTTAAAGATGGCTGACACACCATTCTGAAACACCTTGCTTGAGCTTCGCATCTGATTTACACCAAACCATGTCAGCTATTAGGGCAGTATATTCTGGTGTTCTGCCCCCACAGCTGGGAAAAACTGAATCTCACAAAAGAGTGACATTTCAGATGAGAGGTACACAATATGCCCACTATAGGAATGACCCTTACAATCAAAGAGTTCATGAAGTCACCTCTCTCTGTCTGGCACTAAATGACCAGTGTAATCGATATGCTAGCTACTTGCACACTGCATACTGTTGGTGGCTGCTCTCACCAACACAGTGCCGGGCACAGCTGTTCGTTGGTGCTCAGCAGAGGACTATTCTGAGCATCGAAGAGGAACCTGTTGCAGAAGTAAACAGAAAGACAAAACTCACCAATTGTTGTGCTAGAATGCTGTCCGCTAGCTCTGGTCAGTTGCTGCTGTAGCACAAGTCACTCACTGCAGGACCAGACACCCTCTGTGCAAGAGAGCCACTGGAATCAATGATTCTGCTGCTGTTGTTGACAGTGTAGAATGTGAAGTGATTTGCATATGAAAACTAGTTACATCACAATAAGGGTACAGTATTTTTTTAACTCATCTTTATTGTGGATAAAAAGAAGTATACAGCCATTCCCATCAGGAAAATCTTGACAAGTTGTCTTCCTTATACATTTGACATTGTACATCAACTGAATAAACCTTTGTTCTTTGTCATGAATACATTTACCATATCATTACTCCATCTTCCACTGTACTTTTCCATCTTGTATTGGTCTCCATTAGATAACCCTAAATCACATACTCTGCCCAGATAACTAGGGGCCTTTTGTGTTAGATGACATAAATGAACTATTTACAGGTATAACTACAACATGAACCTGTTTAAACTTAGCACTGTCTTAGTCCTTTTCTGAAATTCCCCCAGTGAGTGTTTCCCTACCTCTGACTGTCCTCATGATCAAGTGGTTGGCTCCTGTTAGTGCTCTCTAGCATTCCATTTTGCCCATCTTTCTGTGTGTTTATCTGTCTGTAGCCTGAGCATCACTGTCAGGGCTTCCATCCTCTCTACCTCCACCATCCTGTGTACCCAGGAGTTGAATGACGATGGGGTGCTCTTTAACCAATTAGATGTGTCAACTCAAGGGCCACCAGGCTCAGGATCCTAAGCAACCATTGTGATTGGTGGTTTCCAAGTACACTTTCGACCTGCCCCAGGACCCACAGGATGAAGTCCACAGGAAACTGAACCTCACACATCTCTGATAGTTCTGTCCATATCCTTTCCCAGAAACCCGTGATCCTGGGGCACCCCCAGAAGATGTGGTAGTGGGTACCTATTTGTCCACATCCCCTTCAGCACAGGGCTGAGTTGGTAGGGGTAAAGTGTTGTGTGATTGAAGGTGTGTGTAAGAATCTGGTCCAGCATTTCCACCTAAATTCCCTTCAACTTGGTGATGTTGTGACCCCCCAGCCTCTTTCCCATTCCCTTTCCCAACTCTCCTTCGGCAGATCCACCCCGGATTCACCTTGCCATCTTCTTCTTAGGGTCTTGAGCATTTCTTCTCCACTACCCATCAGGGCCTTATATGCACTTGATATGAGGCCCTTTGGATCCCTCAGTGTTGCCCCCAAGTATAGGAAATTCTCCAAGGGGGATCAAGTCTCTGTCTGCTTTGAGGACTATCTGATTTGTTTGCATATAATGTCTAATCTGGAGGTACTGGTGGAAGTCCATGTTAGGAAGGGCAAACTTGTTCTGCAGTTCCCTAAATGTTATTATGTTCCTGTTCTGGATCAGAGAGCTGTATCTAGCTAATCTATAGTGGTTCCACCTATGGTAAGCTGGGTCAGTCCTCGCTAGGAGGAAGCCTGGATCCCCTATTATAGATGTCAGTGGGCCCACTGAGTTCTGGGTACCTGTGTCATCCCTCGCCTTGTTGATGACCCTTAGTGTGTGTTTGACATATAGGTTTCTGATCTCAACCCAGGACTATGATGTGAGGGTGGCCGGTGCACCCCTTTTGGTCAATACCCCAACGGCAAAACAGGAAAAAAGGCCATTACGTGACATTCGCGGTGATGGACCTATTTCCGTGTTTCACCTTCCCCCAGTGTTCTGCCCCCTTCCCGGACCAACTCCGACTTGGAGTTGGAATCCTAAAGTCCAGGGGGTGCGAGGGGCAGAGCCCCCCGCATGGGGGGGTGGGGGCACAGCCCACAGAAAACACCTTTAAACAGGTGGCACAATACCTGCGTCAGTATTGCGCCGTCACTGTGGGGGAGGTCGGCATTGTCACTGTCGACCAAACTTGGTGCTTCCGAGGGTGGCATGTGTGACAGCAAACAAAGAGGTTGGGCCAGCTTGGGTGGTCTCTATTTCTCCCCACCCTGAATTTTCCCCTGCTTAATCCATGTCACCACTGGTACCTGTTAGGCTGCAAGATAGTATAGTTTTAGGTCTAGCATGGCTAAGACCCCTTCTTTCTAGGGAGGTATAGAGATTTGGCTGCAATTCTGTGTTTCCCTTTGTTCCAGATGAATTTCAGAATAGTCCTGTTGACATTAGACCAGAAGGAAGCTGGAATAGCTATTGGAAGGGCCTGAAACAGAAACAGCAATTGGGGGAGGATGTTCATCTTGCAAGTGCTACCTTACCTCCCAGTGTTAATTGGAGGGACTCCCACCTGTTGATGTCTGCTTGAGTTTGGTGAAGTTTAGCTTGAACAGTAAATTTCTTTGGGGAAAGATTCTAACCCCTAGATATCTGACCTTGTTACCAGGGGCACATTTGAATGAGAAGTTTTCTCCCCTTCTCCCCCCCCCCCAATCTAATCATCTCTGACTTCTCTACACTGACTTTGTACCCTGAGATTTGACCGTATTCTTCTAGGACCTCAAGAAGTGCTGGGATTGACTTTTGAGGTGAAGTTAAGTAGAAAAGGGTTATCATCGGCATACAGAGAGATCTTGTGTTCCCTGTCGCCGACCTTAATCCCCTCAATCCCCCTTGTGTTCCCTAACCGCTATAGATAGTGGCTCGATGCACATGGCAAAGAGGAAAGGGGAGAGCAGGCAGCCCTGTCTAGTGCCCCTCTGCAGATGGAATCTGGGTGATGAAATTCTGTTAACCTGAACTGGTGCCTGAGGGAAGGCATACAGGGACCCTATGCTATCACTGAATTTTGCTCCCAGACCCATCTTTTCCAGTGTCATAGTTAAGAAACCCCAGTCCACCCGGTTGAAGGCCTTTTCAGCATCCATAAATACCGCAAGAGAGGGAGCTTTGATCTGCTTTTGCCATTCGATTAAGTTTAGGAGGCGTCTAATGTTGTCATGTATTAGCCTTACTTTTATGAAACACTCTTGATCCAGGAGGACTAGAGTTCCCAACACATCCCGAAGTCTCCCTGCCAGCACCAAAGTAAATATCTTTTGGCCTACATTTAAGAGAGATATTGGTCTATATAAGCCACAGAGAGTAGGATCTTTTCCTTCTTTGTGTGTGACCGAAATTTGTGCATACTGCCAGGAGGGTGGAGCTCCCTCTCCCTCCTGGACCGACTTGCATATGCTTTCCAGAAGTGGAGCCAGATCTCCCAGGAAGGTCTTATAAAATTCTGCAGGGTATCCATCAGGCCCTGGTGCTTTACCTCCCTTTAGTTGGTTTATTGTTCCCAGTGTCTTCTGCTGTGTGATTTGAGCCTCAAGCCCTTCTCTCTGGATCTCCTTTAATTTGGGAATAGGTAGCCTGCTGAAGAAAGCCTCTAGTTTTTCTTTGTAGTTATCTGTTTTTTTCCACCCTATATAGCTCCTTATAGAAGGATTGGAAATATTGGAGAATTTTCCTTAGGTCAGAGTCTGGGGTCTCTGTGTCTTCCCTTTCTGGATTTTCAGGACCAACCTCCCCATGGCCTCTTTCTGCAACTGCCAGGTGAGTAGCCTGCCCGCCTTGTTTCCTGCCTCATGAAACAGTTGTCTGGAATAGCGTAGGGTCCCCTCTATGTTGTCATCTAGCAATTTATTTAGTCTGTCCCTCTGCCCTTCTAGATCCTTCTGAACCTCTGGGTCTAGCATTATTTTATGCTCTGCCTCTAGGTCAAAGATTCTGGCTTCTAGGGCTGCCTGCTCTTTGAGCCTGTTTTTCCTTACTGCTGCCTCCAAGGCTATTACCTTCCCCGTGAGTACAGCCTTAAATCCATCCCACCACATTGCCACTGGGTGTTCCACCAGGTCATTGGTCTCCGTATACTCTTGCAGACATGTTCTAATTGCTGTTTTGGAATCTTCCTGATTCAACAGAGAGACATTAAGTCTCCAGGATGGGTTCTTCAATGTGGGGGAGTGAGCGCAAAGGCCAGAGACACTGCCCCATGGTCTGATAACAACCATGGATGAATATTAGCTGAGGTCAAGGCATGTGCCCATTCAGTAGATACCACTGATCCAAAATTCAGTACCACTGGGCCTTCTCACCACCATTGACTGTGCTCTTGGCCAATTGAAATAATCAATTTACTCCTGACTGGCATATCTCTTGTAAGCCCTAGACCTCGTATGGCCCAGAGGACTTACCTTGTCTCCAGTCCATGCCAGGATCCCTGCGATTCTGCCTCCGGTGGATGAGCGGTACCAGTCGCTGCAAGGACAAGCCACCTACGCAGCAGTGATTCTTCTCTGGCTATGCTTCCAACGAGTGGTCCCAGGCCCTTCTGTGTTCTCCACTAATCTCCCCCTCCAGGTCACATTGGGAGTGGATGGAACACTTATTTAAGGCTTCAAGGTCCCTGAAATGTAACAGAGAGAAGATAAAAAAAGTTCAGTTTAACCTCTGTGGGACAGGACGTTGAATCAACACCACACTACATTTCCAAAAGAGGCCTTGCCCCTGTTCCCTTGAGTGCAGTCCTCTCCTGTCAGCCACCAACCCCCGCAATGACACCACCCCCATTTCCCCACCAGATCTGCCCCCCACCAGCAAACATCTCACTGTACAGTACTTGCTTAATAGTCAATGTACCCCTTCAAATTTGGGAGGTACCAGTTTATTGTCCGCATGATCAAAATCTGCCATCTTCTCCGGTCACCCTGATGTGACTTCTTTCCTGACTGGTAAAGAGAATTGAGACCTGCTCACGAGCTCGGTGTCCCTATGGAGACTTCAGGTCTTAGGAGAGAAGGGTCTAGATGCCCTGGCCTGGCAGATATTTGGGCCATTGTGGATCTATCGCTTCCACCTCATTTGTTCAAGCCTGTGTCCTTCCTCCAGGAGCTGAATTGGATGAACTCTGTGTGTGGGACATCATCAGGCCTTGTCAGCAGTTCTGCTGGGACTTTGAGCTTTTGGAGAGTTCTACGTGCCTCTTTGAGTGTTCAGAAGAACACGGGTTCATCCTTCAGGAAGATCTTGAGTTGGGCTGGGGTGATCAGATTCATCTTAATGCCATGAGATCTCAAGTGTTTCTTTATTGCCAGGAGGGTCCTTCGCTTTTGTTGTGTTATCGGTGTAAAGTCCTAGTCAAAGTAGAGCCTTCTGTCCCCAAACAGCACTTCCTTTTTTGCCCAAGCTTTATGTAGCACTGTGGTTTTTACCTTGTAGTCCATAAATTTCATTACTATGGACCTTGGGTTAGCTTTTGGGTCTGTAAGTTTTTTGGCTAGTGCCCTGTGCACCCTCACGATAGTTAGGGTAATTTCAGGTGGGAGATCCAACAGCTCTTTCAAGAAAGATTCCAAGAATACCTCCATTGGACCAGATTCAGTATCTTCTGGCAATCCATACATTCAGAGATTGTCATGCCGAGCCCTCAGCTCTTCACCGTCGATTTTTTTCTTTTATTTCTCTCTCCTGCTTCAATAAGTGATGAAGCACTCCCTCGTGCTGCTCCACTGCCTCAGTCATCTCTGATAAGCCTTTCTCTAGTGCAACAGTTTTTTGAGTCACCTCCTGGAGCCCTTTAGTATTGTCAAAAATCACTTTTTGTGAACTGGACATTGTGCTATTAATGTTTGCTATCTCTTTAAAGAGCTGCTCTGACGTGTTGGTGAATTTGTCTCCTCCTAGCTGTTCTCGCTACACGTGCCTGATGCTAAGGAGGCTGAGTTGTGTGACTCATGGCCCTGGACCCAGATGGCTCCGAGTGATGTACCGGCTTCAAGTATTCTAGCAGTGATTCTTTTTTTCCCCCACGCGATGGCATTTTGTCCAGCTGTTACTTGTATGTTGGTTTTGGAGTCGAGAACCAATCTGTGAGGTTTTTTTATCGGTTAACACCTTTGAGGTGCAGAACCAACATAATTCATGGCTGCATAGGTGAAAGGCGGAACCAGAAGTCACAATAAGAGTATCCTTATTGCAGTGGAAACATCCGCATTGCGATGTATAGAAACATATACGCCAACTGTACCTAAATTTAAACAACAGTCAGAAAGAGGGATGGTGCTGGAAAGGAGGGAGTACAAGGGGTCAACAGGACAGATAAGAGGCTTCTGTTGAAGTCTGTCCTGCACAGCCATCCAATTGATCAACGAGATGATTTGGCTGGGCAATCTGTCTTTTCCTATCAGCTTCCCTCTCTCTGGAACATACTTCCCTCCTCCTTCTACCTATCTTCCTCCCATGGCTCCACCAGGCACCAGCTGAAACACCAATCCCTCCATACCTGATCCTGTCATCTCCATTCTGACACCTCCCTGGCTTGAACCTCAACCATCCCTGGTAGGGCATCTGGATGGGTCCCTGCTACCTGCCTACCATTTTAACTCCTCGCCACCTCTGCTGTCCCCCAAAATACAGTGCTTGGCATAAGTTCAGCCTGCATGTCTCCTATCTATTGTCAGCATAGTTTTTACATGCTGCGTGTCACCCAGGCACCATGTACTAATGGAATACTACCCCTGCCTGATGACCAGCCCCTTCTTTTAAGGGACGTCCCTTATTTTGGGGTGAAATTGCCTGTCCCTTATAAAATGTATAAGGGATGCCTGTTGTCCCTTATTTTTAAATTGGCTGCTAATCGTGCTATTAAAAACTCCAAGTCCCAGTCTCCCTAGCATCTGGAACTAGCCACAACACAATGCGAATGTACGGGCCCAGCTAGAGAAATGGGAGACAACATCACATCAAAGTAGGAGAAGCCTGGAGATGAGAGCGCGCGTGCTGCCATGTTGTCAATGAGGAGAGGAGAGGAGAGTGCCAAGCTAGTTAAATTTGTTGAACTGTCGTCTGTCATGGAGGGTGGTGTCTGCACTACAAAGTGCAGAAGTGCTGTAATTAGCAGTCACAGGCAAGGCGGAAGAAAAGCATAATCCATGATTCAGCTGGCTTCCAGAAAAAATTAGTTTCCACCAACCTGGCCGGGGCCAAGGCTGAGCTGTGTGTTGTGACTCCAAGTACTGACAGCACCACCGTCTGCATGTGAAAGTCCTTACTGGCAGGAGCTACAAGTACCTGCAGAACGGAAAGGCTAATTAAAATAAAATATAATTTGTGAGTAACTAGTTAATCCTTTACAGAGTCCTATGTACTTTGTTATCAGTGATGTGAATACATTCTGGAATGATTCGGCTGGGAGGGGGATTGTTCCCAGTGGTGCAAGTGGTAGACAAGAAGTACAGGAACTCGGGCACTGTCAAACATGAAATGCAGAATGAAGATCTTCAATCTGAAGGATAGCTGTGTAAAAACACATCTATCTGTTTAGACACTAGTAGATTCAGTTAGAGATATTGAAGTATTTCTAGCAAAATTGCATTGTTGTACAAGTCAAATGTTGTTATGGAAACCCTGATTTTAGGTCACAGGGCCAAAAACTGTCATTACGTTGTTGGTTTAAGAATTTCAGTTCCAGTATCAGTGGGAAGAAGTACAGGAACTCCGTTCCTGCTGCAAAAAAGGTACAGGAACAGAGTTCATGTACGTTCCTGTTCACTTTCATCACTGATTGTTCCCAAGTGAGTTTTGTTTTGTCTGTTTCACAAAGATATGTCAACCTTTTTATTCTGTGACATCAGTGTTAGAACGGAAACAGAGGCTTCTCAAAATAGGGGTGTAATAGTCAAACCATGCTTTGCCAAACTAGAAAAAAATGCACATCAACTCCACATTAGCAGCATGTGTAAGGAAACGGCAACAAAACATGCTGAGATGATTATATTATTATTTATTTTAGTTTTTTACTACTTGGCTATTTTTAATGTGTCATGCCTTATAGAGTGGGTGGGTGGATGATTGAGCTTTGGAGGGGAGACACCACGCACATACCTCTTTTGTAAACTTCACTTTAAATAGGCTTACCACAGCAGCTCCACAAATACAGCTCGCAGTTCAAATTTATTAATACTTTTATTTCATTAATCCAAAAGGCAGCAGCTCTGGATTTTATCAAAGACAAACTACAAAGTAACACTGATTGCACTAACAAGAAAATGGCAATGTACAATATACCATCCTGGACCTTTTAGTTTATTGTTTGAGCGCCTGTGCTAAGGACCCCTCAAGGTCCCCTATGTCCCAATTGGTCCAGACCCTGGAAGTCAACATGGTGGCTCCCATCAGGAAGTACACACTGTAAAAATGGCAGGTTAAACAACTTATTTTATCTAAGAAACAATAGTCAGTTAGAAGCAAATATTTACAGTGCTATGCAGGGCTCCCCTCTGCTCTGTTATTGACAGCAGAGTGGACTGGATCAGGGAAGAGCCTGGCTGGTCATAAGTTCTGCAACACTCGGACCCAGCCCAGGCTGTTTACAATATACACAAGGCTGGAGCCCCCAAAGAAGCAACTCGGCATCATGGATGTGTGCCGCACACACACACACACACACACACACACACACACAGCATCAGCAGCACAACATAGAACAAGGACGTCACCTCTCTTTCTGGATGTCTGTCAGGCAGCGGGCATCAGAGGAGCCCAGGGAGACACTTAAGGTAAGCCCTCTGATTTTTTTTTTTGGGGGGGGCTACACATGTATATTGCTGTTGTTTTACTATGCACTTGAACAGGCTTTCCATATGCAGCAGTGACAGCCCTTTAGTCTCTGTACCAAATTATTTTCTGTACAAAGTCATTTTCCAAATGTGAACTTACTGACTTGTTACTGTTTTCTGTTGATCACCTCCTCCGGGTTGCACTTGGGAATGAGCCTTGACTCAGTGTGCCTCTCCCAGTTACCAGATTTCTTTTTCTTTTCTTTTTTTTAATGTGTATTTATTAATTCTCTGAGAAAGCAGATCATTAACATCTACAGACACTCATACATGGTATCTGAAATTTTAGAAATCAGAACCATCATGTGATATACATATATTAGACTCCATGTAACCTAGTACAGGAGGAAATGGGGGTATCCTGGACTATTTGTCCATTTATTCAACGTCCCAAAGTATTCTGATAATTGCCAGCCTCTTCAATGGAATCAGGTGTGTCCATTAGGGAGATTTTAGACGTCAACGAAAATATATGCAGCCCCAAGGTTGCTGTTTAACCTGTTGCATGACTAGGGAGAGATAAATACAATCAGTTGACTTCTCTCAAGACCCCCCCATGGCAAAACTCAGTACTCACTAATACAGCTAAATGCCACGAACTGATACTCTGAATATTAAAGAACTATATTAACACTAACGTGATGAGACAGCTTATAGAATAACATTATTCCCTTGAGCAGGGTACACAGGATAGGGATATTAACATAGGGCAGAAAACCTGGAAGAAACCTTGTGGCATATAAACCACCAACATTTTTTTTTATAACTGTGTCTCTCTTTCAGTACACCCTCAATAATTTCAAGTACTGCAAATTGCAGAGAGAGCAAACACAGCTCAAGCGCTCGGCCCCATAACAAAAATAATTCAATGGCCTACATAGCCAGTATAGTGTTGTGCTTGTGCAACTGTGTTAGTTTGGTTTTGGCCATTGGCACTCTCTATTCCAGAGGAATTACCACCCTGTAGGGGTACCAAAGGCAGGGAACCCTCTTCAAGAGTTCCACCCCTAGAGGTGCCACGGGATGATTCCTGTGGCTAAAGGTACCTTAGGAAGGAGGAGGATGGTGGGGCAAAGAAAAAGTGCTTCACAAGGAGGCTGAGAGGAACTGCTTATATACAGTAGCTCAGGAAGTGGGAGTGGCTGGCTGCTTGGCCACCGAACTCCAGGCTAAGCCTTCCAGTTCAATGGCCTATGCAGCTAGTATAGTGTTATGCTTGTGCAACTGTGTTAGCTTGGTTTTGACCATTCACACTCTCTATTCCAGAGGAATTACAACCCTGCAGGGGTACCAAAGGCAAGGAACGTTTGAAGAAGGTTCCACCCCTAGAGGTGCCACGGGACAATTCCCATGGCTAAAGGTACCTTAGGAAGGATCCCTAAAAAGAATGAAGTACGAAGCATATAAGCAAGCAGTAACTGTAACATAGCAGCAGACAAGCATAGACAGTTTGATAACATAATGAAATGCCCAGGTTTGCGTGGCAGGATTCTGATGGTTTGTGTTGAAAATGAGGGGATCCTCTAAGGAGAGAGGGAATGGCAGGGATACCATCCACCTCCATCCAACACCGGAACCTACCTAAAGAAACTAGGGGACACTACTATGCTAAGTAATGGTTTTGACCTGAGGCAACGGAGGAAAGAAAAAAACCCTTATGAGGAGAAAATCTCTGGGGATCCAAGGCATAGGTCGCCTTCCCTCCAGGCTTGGGATATTTTATTTAGTGATGGCTCTGCAGCTGCAATTTGGAAACCCAATTAAAGGGAGGTGGAAAATATTCCAATTTGGAGGAAGGCTCTCACTCAATCCCTGCAATGGGAACGCCGTGGAAGACTGTGAGAAAACTCTACATCATCACCTACAACCAAGGCAGGAAAGGAGAGCAATGATTGCTGAGGCACTCACCTGGCCTACTTGCCCTAAACTCAAACCAGGTGAATGAGAGGCAGTCATAGGGAGAATGCGGTGAAGGTGCCTTGCTAGGGAAGCCACTAAAGCCATGGATTACTGTTATAGTGGAACCACTAGAGCCAAAGGAGGTAACTTTTTCCACCTTTCAAAGCTAGTCTTCAATTCTACACCAGGAGCTGCTGTTGTATAGTGAACAGCTAAAGCCAAGCCCAAGACGAGGACATTCCCAGCTATGGGCCAGGTGAGAAGGACCCCGTCCCAAGTCGGGCATGCTCAAGATGCAGACTAAATGCAGAGTGAGACCATTGGCTGCAGGGAACCCTGCACCAGGATGGTAAGGCTGGCATGCCCCAAACTGATAGAGAGCTGAAAAGCTGGTGAGCAGCTGAATGAGCACTGGTACATTGAGACGTAATGAGCATTGGACATAATGAGCATTGAGTGCTGAGACTTTGCAAAGTTGAAAGCAGATTGAGTGCAGCAGACATCCCAGGTTGAAGCCGAGGGGCTGCGGTAGGCATGAGCAATGATTGTGTAAGAGGAGTGGACTTGCACTTAGGGCAGTGAACAGAGTAGTAATAGGTGGACCTGCACGTAGGTCTGCAAAACATAGGGCAATGAAACAGCACTGAATAGTGGGGCAAGCCAGCCAAGCATCCAAAAAAAACAATAGAGGTGACATATACTCAGAGGATTTGTCAGCGGTGGAGACAGGATTTAGAAGAATTAGCCACAAGGGGCCATGACTCCCCAAACTCCTCCAAGTCCCCACTGTAGGAAAAACAAGAAAGTGATGGAAGAGCCACGACCCACATGCAGGTATTTAAACTAAGTAACAGCCTCGGCAGTAGTTTTAGCCAACCTCTGAGTATAACAGGGTGTATGAACATAGAAGCAACATCTGTATTGAGTACACTGAGTTGTAAAGCTGCAATAAACATAAAAAGAGACACAATGCTCTGAAAGCAGGTGTAACCAGGCAGTGCACAGAAGCTGTTGCAGTGAGGTAAGTAGAATGAGAGAGCATGATTGAGCTGCATAGCTAGGGTGCAGAGTAAGCCTGAGTCAGGTGAAAACAATTGAGTATGCAACATGGAAGCAGCTATGGTTGAGCTCAAACAGACAGATAATGATTGCAGTTGCATTGCAAGTAATTTCAGAGTTGTGAGTAACAGAGCAAACAGAAGGAGCTCTGGAGCAATATATGCTAGGAACTTAGAAACAAAGCCCCCCAAAAAACAAAACCAAAGACACAGAAAACAGGGAACAAAGACAGAAAGAAGTACACACAGCTGAAGGCAAAATACAAACCAGAAGCAGGAAATAAACACAGAACTCCAGCAGACAAGCAGGAGCAGCAAGGTGGTGGTGGGGGGACCCAACCAACACAGATGACAGACCGACAGAGCCTTCGGCTGCAGAGAAAAAGTGCTTCAGAAGGAGGCTGAGAGGAACTGCTTATATAGCTCAGGAAGTGGGAATGGCTGGCTGCTTGTCCACTGAACTCCAGGCCAAGCCTTTCAATTATGTCCAGAACAGGGAATTGAGTTATTGAGTCCACAGCTGAACCGCCATTTAATTATCACTCACAGTTCAGGTATCTTCCGAATCAGAGCTCTAAGGATCCACTGGAGAGCGTCGAGTGGCAAATTCTTGTTCGATCTTCTCTATCCAGTGCCCAGCATCTTGTGGATTAGTAAATTGCCAGGATTTGCCACCGTATACTACCTTGAGTCTTGTGGGTAGTAGGAAGGAATGAATGATTCCCAAGCTTCTGAGGCAGTGTCGAACCCCATCAAAACTCTTACGTTTGACCCGAGTTTGAAATGAAAGATCAGGGTACAATTTCACATCCGCTCCATTAATCTCCAGTGGGTACACCTTCCTAGCTGCTGAGATCACTATATCCTGAATCTCCGATCCCCTAGACTTAACAAGAATGGTGCGGGGTTGATTAGTTTCTACCGGATGAACCCTCGGAGTCACTCTATAGACTTTCTTTAAAGACTCCCATGGAAAACTTTCATCCAGCTGCAGCTTTTCTTTTAACCAGTCCACCAAGCAAGTTACCAGAGATGTCCCTTCGACTCCCTTGGGGACCTGGACAATACGAATGTTGCCCACTTGTATTTCATTCTCGAGGGCCTCCATATGCCCTCGTAACAGGCCATTTTCTTTCGTTAGTGATAAGACCACAGCAAGGGAAGAGGTACATCATTTTTCAGCATCTGCAACAGTGCCCATAAGTTTCAGGATGGCTGTATCATAGTGCTCCAGTTTGAGCAGGGTTTTTCCAATTTTTGCGTCCATGGCCCGCATGGACTCAAGCATAGCCTGCCAGGGGGGCTCCATCAGAGTTCCTGAGTTACCGACTCCATTACAGCTTGTGGAGCATGCGGCCTTATTGGACTGTGACAAGGGGTCTCTCTGTTGCCCTTGCTGCTACGTTTTAGTTCTTCCCATGCTGAGTTTGGTATTGCTTGAATCGGTAGGGTATATTCTTTCCTCTGCTGTCGTCCTTTTGCACATAAAATAGCTTAAAATTGTTAATTTTAACACTTTTTGCCACCATGAGAGAGAGAGAGAGCTTGCAGAAGTGATTCCATCCTGGAAGATGGTTCTCTAGTGCCCCGTTACCAATTTTCAAATAAAAATTCCCAGATGCATCTACCAAATATTACAAAAAATGTTTTAAAATCTGTACTCACAGCCTTGTTGCCTACAGAATAACTGACAATTGGATGAACTTTGGAAATGAAAATGTCAAGTAAAATCCAAATGTAAGCATCCTCTGAGCACTTACTAGTTAATTCTGGTTGCTAGGTGTAGCTAGGGGGGAGAGAGAGAGAGAGAGAGAGGAAGAGCTTGGTGCCACTGGGTCTGGATGCTGGGTCTGCTTGCTGCCTGCAGGTAGAGTTCCATCCTCAGGGGGTATAAATAGAGGGGTGTTTGTGCCATTAGGGGACTTGGGCTTGGGAGAAGAAGAGAGAAGAGTCCAGGGCTCTGTCTGCAAGTTAGGGTGGAGGGCCATGGCAGGGCCAGGGTGGGCTGCTCACCACCCTGGCTCTCCTCCCTCGAAGACCCATGAATTGAGAAGTGTGGCGGTTTAGCCATGAAAGTGATTATGGAGAAGTTGGAGCTGAAGGTTCAGGGCCTGTTGGTGCATTTGGAAGCTGAAGCCCGGGAAAAGAAAAGAAACATAAAGGCCCACCAAGTGAACTTCGGCACCTTGCTAGGATAAGCACCAATAATGCCCTTGTGAGTGAAGTAGTCTCGTCCTGCAGCTTATCTTTCCAGACTGAAATTAGGACCATGACCTCCTGACCCACAGTGTATGAGCAAGCTCTGGCTCTGCGGTCATATCATACCTTTTGCTTCTTCTGTGCAGCTGCCAGGTTGCTCTGGGCTGTCCCCATAAGCTCCCTCAGCTTTTCCCTAAACTTTCTGTTTTCTTTTTTTACCCTTGTAGGCCTGGTGAGCAGACTACCCATTTTCCCAGGTGACAAGCAAGGACATAATCCACTATGGGAGTTCTCTGGGTGGCATGCTTGCCTTCCCAGTCCTCCCGGATCAAGTCTAGGGGCCCACACACCCTGCAGCCATATAAGAGCTTTAAGAGGGAAAACCCTGTTGACTCTTGGGGCACCTCTCTACATGCGAACAACAGGTGGGGAAGGTATTTCTCCAAGTCCCTCCCATGCTGTTCAGCAACCACTTGGAGCATTGATTTTAGGGTACCATTAAACCTTTCCAAAAGCCAATTGGCTTCTGGGTGATAAAGTGTTGTGTGTCTCTGCACCACCCCACACTTCTCCCACAAACACTTCATCAGATCTGATGTGAAGGAACCCCTTTTGATTGGGGATAACCTCTTGTGGAAAACAGACACAGAAGAAAATCCCTAGCAAGGCATTTGCTACTTTGTCTGTCCTCAATGAGGATAGGGCGACTGCCTCTGGGTACTGGGTGGCATAATCCACCATAGTTAGGATAAACGTCTTCCTGGAGGAGCTAGGGTATTCAAAGGCTCCATGATATCCATTCCTATCCTCTGGAATGGCTCCTCCACTATGGGCAAGAGAATTAGGGCAACTTGGGTTTTACTACCTGCCTTCCCTATTTCTTGGCACCAGTGACAAGACCTGCAATATTCCTTCACCTGCTCAGTAAAGTTGGGCCAATAGAAATTCTGGGTCAATCGCTGCATAGTGCACATGATACCCAGATGTCCAGACATGGGAATATCATAAGCAATCTTGAGCAACCACTCACAGTACCCCTGGGAACAACAAGCTGCCTTCCCATCACCCCTCCCTCTGTCCTTACGTCCTGCATATACAGCAGTCTCATCCGATTCTGACCAAGCCCTCAGCCTCTCTAAACTAGGGTAATTTTTTTTGAGCAGCTGCAAAATCTTTACACAAAGCATGGGACATGTTCTCTTCAGTCTCTAAACTGGGGTCCATAGCTCTGGCATCAGGGTATTCAGGGTCACTGCCAGCCCTAGCCCTCTGATCACTGGTTACCCCTCCCTCCTCACAGTAACCTTCTGTAGCTGTTTTGTTAACTGCTACCTGAGGAATTTCTACCTCCCTTTCACTACTCTCTATGTCAGGAGACACAGGCTGGGGAACTAGCCTCCCAGTGTTTTCTGCAGGGCTTCTATGGGGTCCAGGGAACCACAACAGGCCTTTGCCATCTGGCTGCGGGTAACCACACACACCACCCACTTTTGGAGATTGTTCCCTATAATCACATCAAGGGCAAGATTTTCTGCCACTGCAACTTTTTGCACAGTCTCTCCTGTCTCACCCCAGTCCAGGAGAACACTAGCAAGTGGCAGTGTTTTCTCCTCCCCAGTGAATCCCCGTACTGTAACAAACTGATTGGGTATAAACTATTCAGGCCCAACCAAATCACCTTTTACCAAAGTAAGGGATTCCCCGTGTCCCTCAACCCATGGGTTTGCACCCCATTCACAGTAACTGGGTGTATGTGCTTCCTCATATTTACTGGCATGCTTTCAGGGATACACAAAAAAAAAAAAACACCTCTTTCCCAGCACCACTTTGTGCGCTCTGTGCCTTTTTAGGATACTGTCTTGCAATATGCCCAGGTTGTTTGCAAAACCAGCATGCATCATTTCTTTTATCAGGCAAATCCTTTCTTTGTAACCTGGGGTTGCCCGCTTTCTGGGGAGGCAGTGAGGGTTTTAGCTGCTCTGAAGGTGAACTTTTCCTTTTCTGCACTGCCACACCCACCGTACTCCCTTTCAGAGCAGGCCTGCTCCCAGCATAGTGGTCTGAGAGCTTGGCAGCATCCTACACTGTTTTTGGATCTCGGTCCTGTAGCCAGGTTTTCAGCTCTGCTGGGCAAGCCCAAAAGAATTGCTCCAAAAGTACCACATGACTTTGGCAAGATGGGAGAGTGCCTTAGAAAAGCACCAGCAAACAGGCTAGAAGGAGTGGTGGAGCAACAATGGGAAAACATCAAAACTGCTATCACAGGGGCAACAAGCCTTTGTGTGAAGCAAATAAACAAATCAAAATGAAAGAAAAAAACACTATGGTTCTCAAAAGAGATGGCGGTGAAGGTTAGGGAGAAAAAGATAGCATTTAGGAAGTATAAGGAAACACAGAAGGATCAGGACCGAGAACTGTACCAGTTAAGGCAGAAAGAAGCAGGGAGGGAAGTTAGAATAGCAAAGGCCCAAACTGAGGAAAAGATAGCCAACTCGGTTAAGAAGGGGGATACAAATTTTTATAGGTACATTAGGGAGCGTAGAAAGACAAAGGGAGGGATAGTGAGGCAGAATAGAATGGACGGTGGGTGGGTAGAGAGGATCAGTGAAAAAGCAGGGATACTGAACAAATACTTCTGCTCAATATTCACAAAAGAGGAGGAAGGGGAGGTGCCTCATCCAATTAACAGAAACACTCTGGATAGTGGGGTTGATCCCAGTCCTTTCACAGAAGAAAGGGTTCTGAAAGAACTCCTAAAACTGAAGGTCAGGAAAGCAATGGGGCCAGATGGAATTCACCCCAGAATTCTAAAAGAATTAAGGGGAGAACTAGTGACACCCCTGACTACCCTTTTTAACAAATCATGGGAGGATGGTGTGGTACCCGAGGACTGGAGGAAGGTGGATGTGATTCCCCTACACGAAAGCGGGAGCAAGACAGAGGCAGAAAACTGCAGACCTGTCAGTTTGACCTCTGTGGTAGGGAAAGTGATGGAATCACTTCTGAAGAAAAGAACTGTTGAGTACCTAGAGGCCAATGGGGCACAGGACCCACGGCAGCATGGATTCATAGCGGGAAGGTCATGTCAGATGAATCTAATTGATTTCTTTGACTGGGTGACCAAAGCAGTAGACCAGGGAGGGGTGTGGACATGGCCTACCTAGACTTTAGCAAGGCATTTGACACAGTACACAAAAGATTAATAATCAAATTAAACAGCCTGGGAGTGGGTCCCAGGGTGGTAGCCTAGGTAAAACATTGGCTGGACAACAGGACACAAAAGGTAATTGTAAATGGAGTCCACTCTGAAGAAAGAGGGGTTACTAGTGGGGTACCGCAGGAGTTCAGTACTAGGTCCAGTCTTTTAGTGTCTTTATAAGTGACATGGCAGAGGGACTGGAAGGAAAAATATGCCTCTTGCAGATGACCTAAAGATCTGCAACAGGGTTGATACACAAGGAGGCGTGGAAAGGATGAGAAGGGACTTGGCAAGGTTGGAGGAATGGTCAGAAGTATGGCAGCTTGGATTCAATGCAAAGAAGTGCAAAATAATGCACCTGGGAAACAAAAACCCAAGGGAAGATTACACAATGGGAGGTAGTAACAACAACAAAAATGGAAAGGGACCTGGGGTAATCATATCAGATGACCTTAAGGTTAGCAAGCAATGTGAGAAGGCAGTAGGAAGGGCTGGGGGGATACTGGGATGTATAGGGAGAGGCATCACCAGCAGAAAACAGGAAGTTGTTATCCCTCTGTACAGACAGTTGGTGAGACCCCATCTGGAGTACTGCGTCCAGTTCTGGAGACCCCATCTCTGCAAGGAGATACACAGGATGGAGGCAGTCCAGAGGAGGGCAACTAAAATGGTGCAGGGTCTGCAAGAGAAACCATACGAGGAGAGACTAAAGGAACTTAATATGTATACCCTTGAGGAAAGGAGGGAGAGGGGGAACATGATAGAAACTTTTAAGTACCTCAGTGGAATCAACAAAGTCCAAGAGGGTAGCATCTTTCAGAAAAAGATATGTGCAAGAACAAGCAGACACAATTTGAAGATAGAGGGGGGACAGCTCAGGGGCAATGTGAGGAAGTATTTTTTTTCAAAGAGGGTGGTGGACACATGGAACAGCCTTCCTGAGAAGGTTGTGGGGTCTAAAACTGTGGGAGAATTCAAGAATGCATGGGACAGACATAAGGCAATTCTTGTGGGGGGGTAGGAGGAATTAGGCTGTTAGTTAACTAGGATCTGCAGCTTATCATGTAGGTAGGGAAATGGGCAGACTGGGTGGGACAAGCAGTCCTTATCTGCCATCAAAGTCTATGTTTCTATGTTCAGTTTTCTCTGCAGAGTCTGCTTTGACCCCCTCCCACCAATGTTTCAAAAACTGAAGTTATTTTGTAGCTAGTTCTTCATAGCTCATGTCAGGGTTTCCTCCTGAGCTTACCGAACTTAACTATGTATGCTTCAGCTGTCAAGTTATACTTTTTAGCAATGCAGCTTTAAATTTGCCATAATCCGTACTGTTCTGATTGTCCATTTGACCCAACACATCACGAGCTTTCCCAGTAAGCAGCGGGGATAGCTGGGAGCTCCAGGACTCTCTGGGAATTTTTGCCTGAATGCATGCCTTTTCAAATGATAATTTAAAAATGCATCCATATCTTCCCCGCTTTAAATTCAGCTATCAATTTAGAATTTAATTCGTAACCCATTCCTGGAGGTCCAGGGTCACCCATGCCACTTACCTGCTCTGGCACTGGTCTTTGGAGTTGCAGCTTCTCCAGTTCAAATTTTCTCTAGTACTCTCTTTCCTCATGCTCAGCCTCTCGCTGCTCTCGCTTCTCCTATCTCTATCTCTGCATCTCGGTCTGGAACTTCCTCTGCTCGAATTCCAGCTCCATTCTCCTCAACTCTTATCTATAGCCTAATCCCTTCTGGCTCCAGCATTGTGGTGACCTTCCCCACTAGTCCCACTGTCCTCCTCCCTGGGACTGGACACTACGATGGACCCTGGCACCACCACGTCCAAGGTCTGGTCCCTTTCAGTCACTGACTGTGACCTGAGGTCCTGAGCAGTCGCTTGTGCATTGGCTCCCACAAGATCCTCCACAAGGTGCTGTTTGTTTCACCCCTTGCTCCAGACTCCTCTTTCCTGGCACAACTGCTACAGGTGGTCTGCAGTATATTTGCTGTAGCTGGAAGCCATCTTCTTCTCTAATCTACAGCCACATTAGCTTGCACCTGAAAAAAATAAAGCAGGTAGGGAACTTTGTAACAAAAATGATATATTTCTTTTTAAAATCTCTGCCTTGTTTGTGTGTGAACTGTTACAGTTTATCAATCTGACACACTGGACTGTTAATGCTCGTGTCACCAAATAATTGCACAGTATGCAAACAAATCTTTTAGATTGCACCACTGCAAACCAAATGTTTTAGATTGCACCACTGCCAACCAAATCTGTCTCAGACCAACTCCTGGGGTCAGGCCCTCTGCTCCCACAGTGCCCAACCATGAAGTGCAATATGTGAACAAGAGACAAACAGGGACACCCTCCTGTTTGTTTTGGGTTCAACAACTGCCAGTCTCGAGTCCTGGGGTCAAATATGAACCCTTTTTTAGCTAGTACACCCAGGTAACCGGTCCAAATATCACACTCTCTTTGGGGAAAGCAGCACAATACTTGATCCCAGCTGGCATGCAAACAACCTGGTTCACAATCCCCCTTCTGACTCAATTTAGACCTAGGTATTTCCTTGCCTGGCTGGATCTTTACACAGGTCCTTGCTCGAACACAGTCCATTCCATTCACATATCGGGACTGTGTCGTATAGTGTGGTCTGCACACCCATTGACCCACGCTGTGGACCAAAGGGCGTACAGCCATACTGTACGCTGTCAGTCGGCGGGTGTCCGGGCGGCTTGCAGGTGGGGAGCTGCCACCCGCTGCTGACAGGGAGGAGGAGGGGATGGGCGGATCTGCGTGGGTGGGTGGGGAGGGGGTACCGCTGGACCACCAGGGATTCTCCTTTGACACAGCCCACGATCGGGCTGGATTCAGTCCACTGGACCACCAGGGATACATTTCATTTTACAAAGCCCGCAGTCGGGCTGGGGGGCAGGTCCACTGGACCACCAGGGATGCATTTCATTTTGCAAAGCCCATGATCGGGCTGGGTGGCAGGTCCACTGGACCACCAGGGACTGTATTTCTTTTAGTACACCCACAATCGGGCGATAGGGTAGGGTCCACTGGACCACCAGGGATCTTTTACATTTACAAAGCATGCAATCGGGTGTTGCGGCGCATTGCCGTAGAGGGGCAGGGAGCGTCGGTCCCCGACGGCCGCAGCCTGGCAGGGCGCCAGGCGCAAGTCGCCGGGGATCGATGCATCTGCATGCAAATGGGGCCATAATGACATGCAGATGCTGCATTATGGCCCCATTTGCATATACAGCAGTGAATATTGTGGTTCATGCACCTAACGCACCTGCACTTGCACTGGCGCATCCCCCTGCTCCTCTCTAGACACTTGCGCTGGTGCAGTCGGTGGCCACAGTGCCATATTCAACAGTGCTGAGCCTTGGCGCAGCACCATCGAATATCACCCAGACCACACCCATGCGCATCCCAGTTGCGCTGCACCCAGGCTTGCGCCACAGCCTGGTGTGGTCTGAATATCCCAGCCAGAGCATATACACATTAATACTTACAGCCAGAAAGAAATGGAAATTACAAAACAAAACACATTGTAACTGAATCACTAGGTCTAACTCAGTTTTCAGTTGTGTGTTAACTAGCTTGACAGAAGTGCCTCTAAGTCCAGAACACAAATGTGTCAGTTCTTTTAAAGGTTGGAACAAGAGTGAGCCCCAGTCCTTTCAGCCAATTTGGCAATATTCAAAGTTAAAGTCCTAATCGCCTTGTGATGTCACAGCACACTAGGTCACTTTTTAGCCCTGTAATTAATTTTTAACATGACCAAGTATAATCAAAATGGTTTCATCTTATTGCTTGCTTGAAATCTGCAAAAGACAGCAATATCAGATTATACAGACAGTCTCTTTTCATCAAAGGATAAGTTATGACCACATTCACCTTTGATGTTTCAGAAAAACATCCTGAAAAACACTGCACTTAGCTGTGTGAAGTTTCACAGGTATCCATCAGAACTGGCTTCCCTCCTGATGTCGTAAAATGCAATATGTTATGACCAGTTTCCTAGGTTCAAAGCAGCGGATGGTCATAACCTGTTTTGTTTATAGCAGCTGCATAGGCTCTGACAGGTAGGTATCAAAAAAGGGGAGCTCATAATTAGCTCATCCTCTGTTTTAAAATCCAAGGTCCCATGAGGCTCTGCTGCTTGGCCTGTTTCCTAAGCAAGACTGCCATGTTTTCACAAGCAGAATTCTAAAACATAAATTGATATCAAAATTATATACACATAACTCGTAGACGGTTATTCCGTTACAGCTAGGTGTAGCTAGGGAGAGAGAGAGAGAGAGAGTTTGGTGCCACTGGGTCTGATGCTGGGTCTGCTTGCTGCCTGCAAGTAGGGCCACATCCTTAGGGGAACTAAATAAAGGGGTTTTGGTGCCATTAGGGGACTTGGGCTTGGGAGAAGAAGAGAGAAGAGTCTGGGGCTCTGTCTGCAAGTTAGGTTGGAGGGCCATGGTGGGGCCAGGGTGGGCTGCTCACCACCCTGGCCCTCCTCCCTCAAAGACCCATGTATTGAGAAGTGCGGCAGTTTAGCCATGAAAGTGATTAGGGAGAAGTTGAAGCTGAAGGTTCAGGGCCTGTTGCTGCATTTGTTTTGTTTTGTTGAATTTTTGTTGACCCGGTTAGCTCACTGGGCCTAGAAGTCCCTTTTTCAAGGGTGACCGGGGGGAGGGGGATACAGATGGTAAGCAACTGAAATTGAACCAGAGCAAGCTGTTGAGGGTATTTTTAGTGAATGAGGGAAATTTGGCCAGGACACCGGGGAAATTCCCTTGCTCTTTTCGATAAGTGCCATGGGATCTTTAACATCCACCTGAACTACCACCAATCCAGGCAGATGGGACCTCAGTTTAACAACTCATCCGAAAGACGGCACCTCAGAAGTGCAGCACCCCTCTCATGCTGCACTACAGTGTCAGTACTGGGATATTAACCCAAGTGCCAGATGTGGGAACTGAACCCACAGCCCTCTGATCTCCTAGCCTCAGAGGCGAGTGTGCCACCTACTGAGCCACTGACACTAGCATTTGGGAGCTGAAGCCCATGGAGAAAAAAGAAGCACGAAGGCCCGACATGTGAACTTCAGCACCTTGCTAGGATAAGCACCAGTAATGCCCTTGTGAGTGAAGTAGTGTCGTCCACGGATGACAGCAGCTCATGGAGTCATGTGTGTCCTGTGGGTGGGCCTGCTATGGCAAATTGGGCTCAGGACATGGTCCAGAGGTGGCAGCCTGGACTGTCATGGGCATAGTGGTGGCAGCACTACCCCTTTCCCCTGGCTGGTGGCCACCACAGACTTTGGAGCAGAGTTAGGACTCCTGAACTGGGCAGCCTGTGGGGGCAGAGAAATGTCCATATGGGGAATGGTTGGTTGAGATCGCGGTGGGGTGGCAGACTGTCCAGGTGCTCTGTGTGGCATGGCAATTAGTCCCCTGGGTGAGCACAGTTCAGAAATTAGAATCGCTGCAGGAGCGGAAAGTGCCAGGAGTTACTGGGAAAGCTCGTGTGTAGGGCCCAGCTGCTGTGCACGTAGCCTCAGTGATTGGATGTCCGGGAGGTCTTCGGTGGTTCTGTTCTTACTAAAGAACACCAAAGTGAATTACAAGACCTGAAAGTGAAGGAAATGCTCCATAAAGTGTAAGGTAGCCCCGGTGGAGGAAGTTAAAGGCCAAGTTTGGAAAGAGGGAGTAGGACCATAGAAATGTCTTGTGCTGTCATAGTCCCTAGTAAGTGTCTAGTATTGAGAATTAAGGAATGGAAAGTGAGCCAGAGAGGCCTGTGTGAAGATTTGGATTGGAAGATGGGATATGAAATGGAAGTGCTGCAAAGTACAAGTTACCTTTAGATGTAGCCTGCTGTATTGCTGCTGCCAGGAAGGTAGCCTTGTCAGCACAAGGTAATTACTAGCAAGGCCCACTTACTGCCATCAGAAGAACCAGGTAATGAGCATGACTGTACTGTCTTTGGACTGTGTTTGATCATGTTGCACAGTGCCCCCTCCCACCAGTTTATACAGATACTCCTGGGGTAGGGGGGCTTCCACTAAAAAAAAATGAAAGAAGGAGGAGTAGGTTAGGGTCACGCACTGGCACCGGGCGAGTACGGCAGCTTACATCTGAAGTCTCCCACCGATCATAATTAATCTTCGGTACGAGTCCTTAAAAGTTCAGAAAAGTTTCAATGTTTTTAGCTCAGCCTCTTACTATAAAGATTGTGCGGATCCAGTGAAAATTAGACGTAATTCTATCATTTTTTGGTAAAGTTTTACCTCCCGATAATTCACCGACTCACCTGTCATCTTCATTCCATCTGACAGGAACAGTAAAGCGGCCATGGCTTCAACTCATTCTGAGGTCTCCCCTCCCAGGTTTGACAAATCTTCTAATGGGCGCAGTGTAGCTAAAACCAACAATACAAAAATTACTAACGTGCTTAGTAATAACACAGGATTTTATCAAAGACAAACTACAAAGTATGCACATTGATATTGTTTCTTTAAAGCAACAGGCAGAGATAGAAAACTAAAAAGCTGGAGCATTTGAAGAGAGATTAAATATTATTGAAGAAAGACTAGCCTTTCTTGAAGAGTCATTATGTAAAACTGAAGACAGATCTGACAGGAGCGTTTCAAAAATTGAGTTTCTAGTTGCCAAGGTGGACGATTTGGAGAATCATAGTAGCCGAAACAATTTCAGGATTGTGGGGGTGCCAGAGTTACTAGAGGGTAACAATATGATCAGATTTCTTCAAGAATTCATTCTGACTATTTTAAACTTTAATTGGTCCTGGCCCCTGGAGAGTGAGAGAGCTCACAGGTCCCTCAGAGCCATACCTAAACGGGGGCCAAAACTCAGACCCCATCATAGTGCGCTTCCTTCGTTTTAACAATGAACAGGAAATCTTATCCATTGCTAGACAAAGGAAAACATTATTTTGGGGAATCGAGACAATTTATTTATTTCAAGATTACTCCTCAGAGGTAGCGGAAAAATGGAAAGCATACAGGGATATCAATTTCATAAAATGTCCTGCTGTTTTTGGTGGTCTCAAAAGCGGGGGGAGGGGGGGTCCCACAGTTTTAAAACTTTATAGTAAGAAACTGTCCAGAGAGTGTGCATATTTTAAAAGACAGGCCCAAATTCACTTCAGATGATAGCACTTCTCCAACTGTCACACAGACCTTTCAAAAAGACAAGCGTTCCAGCCTAGACCTTCAGCTTCGAACTCCCTGTCCTAAGCTCCGCCCTCACTTTCTGCATTCCAACACTGAATCTCGTGCCAAGGCACCTAAACAAACTCAGATACCAGTGTTAAAATATGGAACCAGGCATCCCATCTCCAATACCAAATCCTTGCTTCCAAAAACAGCTGTGTGATCATCAAAAATAAACAGAAAAGTTTAAACTTTTCTACAAAAACAAAAACCTTTATCCTTGCAGCCATTGCCCCGGGCACTTCACCAAAAAACAAGAGACGCCTTCCTGCCACAAAGAATATAGACATGCAGTCCTCACCTCCTGATGCAGCTGATTGTCTGAAGGCCACAGGTAGTCCTATCTATGACATGTTTGATGAGCTCTCTTCACCTAAACACTCCACTTGAGACACTGAGCAGTTAGTAACTGGAGCTGCTGTTTTGGATTTATGCGGGCCTCGAGGTGCTGAACTTCCTTTTTCCAATGCAAGTGTGTACATTTTCTCCCGACTGGCTGTGCTCAATTGCCATGACTCACTCAATGTTCACTATACATATTTTCTATTATTTATCTGATAGAATTGCTAATGTTTGTATGCTGTATTATGAACATACGAACATACCGTAACAAAGACTCTCTCCCTCTCCCCGTACGTAGGGAACTTCTAACAAAAATGATTATGCCAGTCTTTGATTACGTCGACATTGTTTACTGCACCACACTCTCTACATCACTCTCTCAACTTGATTCCCTCTACTATGTCTTCTGTCATTTCACCTCCAACTCTCCATACAGATCCCACCTCTGTTATCTACTATCCTCTCTGAACCTTCTTCCACTCACACACCGGCGTCTCATCCACTTTATTTCCTTCATTTCCAATTTGTGGTTCAATCTGCTCCCCACATACATCACTTCCCTCCTCTCTCCTGCCCCAGCCGCAACATACTCCCTACATTCTAGGGACTCACGCTGTTTCTCACTCCCTACTCCATCCTCGAACATGGGCAAATCTGCTTTCCACTATCGTCTCCCCTCTCTGTGGAACACTCAGTCTCCTCTCTTCCACAACTCTTCCTCTCACTCCTCTGTCAAATCGCTGCTCCATCTCCTACCTTTCTCTACTTGCTCCCATAACACCTCTTAGCACTTGAAATGTTTGTCCCTTGTTGTAACTACTCCGATCTGTGATACTCCATTCCATGTACAGCTGTCTCTCTGCGTAGCCTGTTTTGCTGTATTGTATTCATTGAAATATTTTATCATGCTTACTATTGTGTAATTTTGTATTGCATGCCTAATACTATATATTGTGATTCCCATGCTCCCTGTCCCCTGAGTCGCACATGGAGATGAGCCTTGGCTCAGTGTGCCTTTCCTAGTCACCAAATGTTTAAATAAATAAAAATATAATGAAAAAAATAATTGCCAGCAGAAAAAAGACACAGAGGTCTATCAAGTCTGCCTGATTGTGCAACTCTCAGTTTGATACCACTGCAGCTGCCCCCAAATTCCCCTCCCTCCATCTCCCCTCCCAGTCTCCCCCACATTATCTTCTTGTCAGTACTAACCCTGCCCCTGACCCTATCCCAGCCCCACTTAAAGCCATCCACAGTCTTCAGTTCGATCAACTCCTCTGGCAGTGCATTCTATCGCGCCACCACTCTCTCTGTGAGGTAGTGCCTCCTCATTTCCCTCTTGAATGTTCCCCCTTCCAGCTTCAGACTGTGTCCCCTAGCAACCCTACCCCCCTTTAAGCACAACAATCTACACCATCTAAACCATATAGTTCACGATCATCTACTAAGACCCAACTGACCCTTCCATTGGTCCGTACAAACTAAGGGAAAAGGTCTGTCTCTTATTGCGCTGCAACAGTGTGGAACCCTTTACCTGATGAAGTAAAGTCTTCTTTATCAGTCACCACTTTCTCCTCAGCTGCTTCCACTCATTAAAAAAAAAATGATTGTTTGCTGTTGTGTAAAATGATGTACCTGTTTATTGTATTTAATGGTTGATCAATGTGTTCTGTCGTTAGTTTGTCTTTGAACCTACTGACCTCAGGTCATGCCTGAAAATGGGATCATGTATCTCGGTGTACCTACCTGCAATTACAAATAAATGAAATAGAAACATAGAATCTGTTAGCAGATAAGAACCATACAGCCCACCTAGTCTGTCCATTTCCCTACTTGGTTTGGCAATCCCTACTCTTATTTGGACTGCCTTTCCCCCACTCTGCTGTACAGCAGGGTGTCTTCATGCTTATCCCATGCACTTTTGAATCCCTGTACTGTTTTTGCTTCCACCACCTCTGCTGGTAGGTTGTTCCATGTATCCACCACCATCGCTGTGAAAAAATACTTCCTAGCATTCCCCCTAAGCCTCCCTCCCTCCAACCTCATGTTATGTCCCCTTGTCTTTGTGCACTTTCTTCTCTAAAATATGCTACTCTCCTGTACCCTGTTTATTTCTCTAAGATATTTGAAAATCTGTATCATACTCCCTCTTTCCGTTCTGTCTTCCAGTGTATAGATGTTTAGTTCCTTGAGTCTTTCCTCATAAGGCTTGTGGTGCAGTCTATCTATCATTTTTGTTGCTCTTCTCTGGACTGCCTCCATTCTGTCTATGTCCTTCCTGAGATGTGGGCTCCAGAACTGGACACAGTATTCCAGATGAGGCCTCACCAGTGATCTATACAGTGGCATCACCACTTCACTCCTCCTACTCGTTATGTCCCTTCCTATGCACCCAAGCATTGTTTGCCTTCCCCACTGTTTTTTCACATTGTTTGGCTGACTTCAGGTCATCAGATATGATAACTCCCGGGTCTCTCTTCTGACTTGTTGTGGTTAGAACCTGCCCTCCATCTTGTGTTCCTCTCTTGGGTTTCTGTGTCCCAGATGCATTATCTTGCACTTCTTAGCATTGAAACCCAACTGCCAAACCCTTGACCATTCCTCAAGTAGTCTTAGGTCATTTCTCATTTTATCTAGCCTCTCCTGTGTGTCGACTCTGTTACCGATCTTGGTGTCATCTGCAAGCAGGCATACTTTCCCCTCCAGTCCCTCTATAATGTCACTTATGAAGACTTTGAATAGAACTGGACCCAGCACTGATCCCTGTGGAACCCAGCTGATTTTATGCCATTTACTACCACCCTCTGGGTCCTGCCTTTTAGCCAGTTTCCAACCTATTTTGCCACTTTAGAGCCCACACCCAGATTCCACAATTTGTTAAGCAACCTTCTATGAGGAACTGTGTCAAAGGCCTTACTGAAATCCAGGTAGGCCACATCCACCACCCCTTCCTGATCCACCACCCTGTTCACTCAGTCAAAGAAATTGATAAGATTAGTCTGACAGGACCTACCATCAGTGAATCTATGCTGCCCTGGGTCTTTTGCACTATTTTGACTCCAGGAACGTCACTACCCTCTCCATAAGCAGGGACTCCATCAGCTTCCCCACCACTAAGGTCAAGCTTACAGGTCTGTAATTGCCTGACTCCTCCCTACTTCCAGTATTGTGCAGGGGGGCCACCTCTGCCCTCCTCCAGTCCCCAGGCACCTCTCCTAACTCTAATGATTATTTGAAGAGGGTTGTCATCATATCTGCTAGGACTTCCCTGAGTTCCTTCAACACTCTAGGGTGAATCCCATCTGGCCCCATTGCCTTGTCTGTCTTTACTTTTCCTAGTTCCTCCAGGACTTCTATCCACTATAAATGGAAAAGAAATGAAAACAATCCTACCTCTCTGACCTTGTTTAAGCCTTTTAAGTACTTAAAGATCTCTATCATGTTCCCCCTTTCCCTTCTCTTCTCCAGAAAGTACATATTGAGCTTCCTCAATCTTTCCTCATAAGGCAACTTCCCTAGTCCCATGATAATTTTAGTAATCTTATGCTGTGCCCCCCCCCCATCTTACATCCTTCTTACATAGAAACATAGAAACATAGAAACATAGAAGTTGACGGCAGATAAGGACCGCAAGGCCCATCCAGTCTGCCCATTTCTTTTTCTACCTTATAAATGTGCCATCGGCCTTTGCTCTGTCAGTGGCCTATCTATTCATAGTCATTTGTATTGCTCCCTTATGCCTATCCCATGCCTGTTTGAAGCCCTGCACTGTATTCATAGCCACCACTTCTTGTGGTAAGCCATTCCATGCATCCACCACCTTTTCTGTGAAAAGAATTTCCTCACATTCCCCTTAATCGGCCTCCTCTAATCTCATGCTGTGTCCTCTTGTCCTGCTATTTTCTTATATTTAAACATGTTAGACTCTTTCACCTTGTTTATGCCCTTAAGGTGTTTGAATGCCTCGATCATATCACCTCTCTCCTCCTTTGCTCAAGAGTATACATATTGAGCTCCGTTAATCTGTCCTCATATGTCTTCTGATGCAGTCCCTGCACCATTTTGGTTGCCCTTCTCTGGACTGCCTCAATTTGGTTAATGTCCTTGTGAAGGTGTGGCCTCCAATACTGCACGCAGTACTCCAGATGGGGCCTAACCAGTGTCTTGTATAGAGGGATTATTAGCTCCATCTTACGACTTGTGATACCCCTACTAATACACCCTAACACCCCCCTAGCCTTACCTACTGCTTTAGAGGTCTGCTTGGATGATTTTAGGTCATCAGTGATGATGATGCCCAAGTCTCTTTCTTCCTTTGTGACTGCTAGCAACTCCCCTCCCAGCCTATAGGTGGCTTCAGGGTTTCTCTTCCCTATGTGCATGATTTTGCCTTCTTTGCATTAAATCCCAGTTGCCACTCTTCTGACCATTCTGCTAGTTTATCCAGATCTCTTCTCATTCTGCCCACCCCATCTGGATCATCTACTCTGTTGCAGATCTTGGTGTCATCTGCAAACAGACAAGCCTTACCCTCTAGTCCATCTGCAAGGTCACTAATGAAGATGTTGAAGAGACTGGCCCCAGGACTGATCCTGAGGTACCCACTTGTGACTTGCATCTCTTCTGACTGTATACCATTTACCACCACTCTCTGTTTTCTGCCCGTCAACCAGTTTGCCACCAGTTGACCAACTTCTGACCCACCCGAGCCTACCCAGCTTATTTATCAATCTTCTATGTTGGAACAGTGTCAAAAGCTTTGCTGAAGTCAAGGTAGGCGACATCAACTGCTCCCCTTGGTCCATCACTCTGGTTACCCAGTCAAAGAAATCTATGGATTAGTTTGACAGGACCTTCCTTTTGTAAACCCATGCTGTCTTGGATCCTGTGCCCTATGGTTCCAGGTGTTGCACTATCCTTTCCTTAAGGAGTGCCTCCATAATCTTGCCCACTACTGAGGTAAGACTGACCGGTCTGTAGTTCCCCGCCTCCTCCCTGCTACCACTCTTGTGGAGCGGGATCACATGAGCCGTTCTCCAGTCTTCTGGGACCTCTCCTGTGCTCAGAGACTCACTAAACAATTCTGCTAATGGCTCTGCTAGTTCCTCCTTTAGCTCCTTAAGTACCCTGGGATGTATGCCATCAGGTCCCATTGCCTTATCCACCCTGAGCTTAGCAAGCTCTTGTAGGACCCTTTCTTTTGTGAAGGGAGTAGTGCTCACCTCCCTCCCCCCTGTGTCCATGATGCTGAGCTGTGGGCCCTGCCCTACCTTCTCTTCAGTAAATACTGAGCAAAAGTATCTATTTAGGATAGATGCCTTTACAGGGTCCTCCTCCTCACATGCTCCTTTTCTCCATTAAGCTTATACCACTAGGACTTTCTCCTTTCACTAATGTATCTATAGAAAGTCTTGTCACCTTCTTTACTGTTCATGCTAGTGTTTCCTCAGTTTGGGACTTTGCCTGCCTTACTGCCTTACCTGCTTCCCTTAGGGCAGTTTGGTATGCCTCCTCTATCTTCATCCGCTGTGTTCCCTTATATTTCCTGAAGGCCAGCCTTTTGGCTCTGACCTTTTCTGCTACTGTATTTGAGAACCAAAGTGGTTTCCTTCTTCTTTTGCACTTCCTTTTCTGTCTAACACAATGGGATGTTGCTTCAAGTATTGCATCCTTAATGCTTGCCCACTTTGCCTGTACCCCCTCACCTGTGTTTCTTTTTGCCAGGGCTAGCTTAACTCTGTTGGCCATCTTATCAAAGTCAACTCCTCTGAAGTCCCATATTTTTGCCTTGGAATGGGATGATTTAGAGGTATCGGTACCAGTACTGTACACGGCACTCCAAGTGCGGCCTCACTAGTGATCTGTACAAGGGCATGATTACCTCCTCCTTTCTAGAGGTGACCCTTCTGGCAATGCACCCCAACATCTGATTTGCCCGTGCTGCTGCCCTCCTACACTGTGCTGGTACCTTCATGTCCCCTGTGACTAGTACCCCCAGGTCCCCTTCCTTCTCTGAAGCTGTTACCTGCACTCCCCCCAAATAGTAGCTAGTTCTGGGATTTCTGTCTCCAAGGTGCATGACCTTGCACTTTTTAGCATTGAACTCCAACTGTCACTCCTTAGACCAGGACCCTGGGCCATGTGGCAAATGTCATTTTTGGGGGTTCAGGGCAGTTGTAGTTTGCGTTGCAGTACAAAGCCAAGAAAGGGTTGGTAGGGAGCAAACAAGAGTAGGTGAGCAGCACTTACCTGAGGGAACAACAGGAGTTTAAAAGAACATATGCATAAATAGGGACTTTTTTTATAATGTGTTTATTTTGCGAGGAGATGATCAGGGAGAAGGGTAAAGTGCATACACATGGTGGTTGCCATTTTGTGAGGGCATTCAGCAAGGGCAGAGACATACGGAAGGGTACAGGAAAATACATGGAGGACGCCTATTTTGAGTGAAGTGGGCTCGAAGGGACTGCATGGGGAATGGCATTTCAACAATGTGTTTTGTATTTTTTTGCTTCAGGAAGACGTGGGTGAAGGAGCTCGTGGTACAAAGAGGATGAAGAACAAAAAATGAAAGCAAAACGGAGGGCAACACAGGTGGGCAAAAGTCTTTGGTGTAGTGGCGGCTGGGTGGCCGATGGATAATGTGGGCCCCTGCATAATAAAAAAAAAAAATAATAATGACATAATAGAATATTATAAAGTGAGGTTGAGTTTTGGGGGAGGGCAAGACAACACGGAGGTGGGGAGGGGGGTGGCAACAGGAGCTGGACAAGGGCAAGCCAAAGAACCAATCGAGCTATGGAGTAGTGTCCCACGCACCTCACATTGTGTGATTCAGTTTCAGTGGCTGCAGCATAGCTCCAAGAGGACACAGGAATTCTAGGGAAGAGGCAGTCCAGACAGTTATGGAACTGGTGGAAAAGGTCCAGAAGATGCTGGATGCAGTGGATGGCATACCAACTAGGCTGGAAACCATCAAGTGGGGCAGGAAGTGAAAGGGTGGAGACAAGCCGGGGAACGGGAAGGGAAAAAAGCAACCCAGTGGTGAGGGACCCTTGACCTCAGCACCACCTCAATCAGCTCCACCCCAGCCCAGCACCATCACAGCCAGAATAGCCACATCCGGGGCCACCACAGCCAGACCTTGTGCCTCCACAACCAGATCAACCACAGCTGGCACTGCCACAGAACCTGGGTGGAGCAGCTATGATGGACCTCACTTTAGAAGGGAATGTAGAAGAATATGTGGAGCAAATTTATTTATTTATTTATTTATTTATTTATTTCAGATCTCAGATTAACCATTTAAGCTCAGAGCTCTTTATATAGGTTCCACGTTAGTACATTTAGAACAAGTAGGTGATTATACAGAGGATTGAGACAAACAAGGCAATAGAATTAGAATGAGAACATTTAGGTACATTTGTTTTTTTAAACAACGGAATGCAAAAAATGCAGCAAAAACTAAAACTGGAATAGATAAACACAGTCAGATACATACAGGAACAAACTAAATAACTGTGCCCAACAGGGAACCTGTTAGTTGTCAGAAACACAAGGTGTTTAGTGCATAGAAGTGCTGGAGACACGGGGTGGAGGGTTGAGCCCCAAGTGCAGGGTGTCTGAGAGAGAGAGAGAGAGAGAGAGATAGAGAGGTCTGTTTGGCAGAAGGTCAGATGGTAGGAGATGTCTTTGCTAGGCTCCATGGGCGAGAATGGCACAGGGGAATTGCAAAAGGTAAAAAGGGGGAATAAGGGGTTGAGGCAGGAGTCAAAGGAGTGGTGGGGGGGTTTAAGAATGGAGATAGACATACAAGGAGTCAGGATAGGGGGCCATGTCCTGCTGGCCACAAAAGAAAAGATATGCAAGGGGAAATTTGTGGATATATTTGCCCTTTTGGATAAAGAAATGATGAATAAATATGAGGAGAAAGAAAGTTTTGGAAACAGGGACATGTCAGTGGCCTTGGTCTAGTTGGATAGAAAGGAGGAGGCAAAGGGCTTGAGGGGGCTGACGTGGTTGTTGGGATTTACATGCCACAGTGCTAACCTCCAGGAGAATCAGCCAGAGCTGGCCACGCCTTTACTGGCATACTCCCTTATTGTTTGTAGTGCATATAAAATGGGGGGGGGCACAAATTGGATGCAATATGATGGAAAATTCCACCAGAGAAATGGCGACGCATGGAAACATGTGATGGGACACTCAGCATTCCAGTTTATGGTTTGAAACCATGACAATGCAATGGGGGAGTAACAGGTATTGGACCAGGAGTGAGACAGGCCTACAAAAATGTTGCTGAGGGTACAATAGAGCACAGTGCATGACCAAACTGTCATTTTAAGCACGCTTGTTCCAAGTGCATGGGAGTGCACCTGGCAGCCAGATGCTGGATGTATAGGGACAGAAGCAGTGGGGCCGGCACAAGTGGCCAGCCTTTTCAAGGAGGTTTCACAGGGACACGGGCAGCATGGGGCTATGGGACATGGGGTATGGGATTGGGGGGAGGGGGTTCAGTCAGGCGGCCAGGAACAGGTGAGACGTAGGACAGACAGGTCGGGAACAAAAAGTATCAGCTAATATGACCACCAGTGAGACTGAAAGTTTGACAGGAATGGGTGCGGGATTAACCAGATAAGGAGGCAGGTAGAACATTGCTGGACATGTTCACCAGAGGTTTAAGTTACAGTTTACAGGGCAAAGGAAAGACATGAAGGCCAAAAATATGGGGTTGACTGACGGCAAGGAATCCATTCTGGCACAAAAAACACAGAAGGAAAATGAGGCGGGGAGGGTAGAAGGGCCATTTCCGGAGCTGCCATTGGACAATTTCAATGTGTCCCCATTGGGTTTGGTCCCCAAGAAACAACCAGGTGAATACAGGGTGATTCCTCACCTGTCATACCCGGAAAAAGGGGGTCAGTGAATGATTGAATAGTGGAGGAAGATAGCAGGGTAACATACACAACACTGGAGAAAGTGGTACGGATGATACAGGAAGTAAAAGGGTGATGGCTAGCAAAAACAGGCATTTAAGCAGCCTTCTGGTTGCTCCCTTTCTGATAGGAGGACTTGGATTCATTGGGTCTTAGTGTGGAGGGAAAATTCTATTTTGACAAAGCCATGCCCATAGGCTGTTCAATAGCTTGCGTACATTTGAGATGTTCAGCACTTTGCAGTGTGAAAGAATGTCCAAGTCTCTCCAGAGGTTCATTCCTTTCTCTGGTAAAAGACTACTGCAGTAGTGCTAAGATCCTAATTCTTTCTCTGTTGCCTTCTTTCCTATTTCTCATTTTCCCCTTTTTTCCAGGCTGGCCACCTGGAAATACAGGTGTCTCTGAAATGCTTGTCTTTTTTCTTCTTTCTCTGCACTTCTGGAGCCTTGGTATTCTCACCGCCCCCTCCGCCCCCCGTAGCTAATATAAACTTCACTTGTGTCCCGTTATTGCAACATTATGGCACTTTGACAGTGCTAGAATTTCAATGCACAGCGCATTCTGCAGAGAGCTTTTGCCGTATGGGCGTTTGCCCTGTAAGTTTCAGTTACAAACCTGCACATAGTATACTCAGTAAAGCAGCGGTTTAAAGCTACCGAGAAGTGAACCCCCCCCCCCGCACTTGCAAGGTGAAACCCCTTTTCCTTTTTTCTCTTGTGAGATGTCCAAAGAGACCTCCATGTGGAGGTGTTTGTTAAACTGTTGAGTTTGCCTCGGTAGAAGCTGTATTTTAAACCTAATCCGAAACAAGCACAGTTTTCTGTTTGTTTTCTTCAGGCCTAGGCATCCAAGCATAACACTGAATGGTATGAAGTTCTCTCTGTTGTTAGTAACCTGGTGAAAGGTGTAACCCCCCTGCAAATAGGGGTTCCCAAAAGTCTTCCAGGAGCTTGCCTAAGTGCTCCAGGTCTGGATGGTGTTTGACACTTAAGCCATTTTAAATGGCACTGCAGCAAGTGCTTTTAGAGCCTCTGCGTACTGTCTCTTTAAGAGCTGTCTGCTTGCTGACATAATTAATGTGAATGGAGGGACTGTGTGTTTCTAAGCCTGAGTCCCGACCGGGCTGCTGCCTATATGCTCCGTTTCTGCCATCGCTAAGTGGGCAGAGTGAGCACTCTTGAAAGAGGTAATAGTTTGTGGGGAAAAATGCAGAGTAATCTTGAAAATGCAGTTTGTCTAACCTGTTTCTCCTGCAACACAAACTGTTTCTGTTGTGCCCACCATTTTGGTCCCGGACTGTTGAATTGGACCAATTAGTATGTGAGGGCTCTAAGATGGAGTTTGCTTTGGGCCAGTCGGGACTGGGACTCTCAGTTAGAGCCTGTGGAAATGGGACTGTATGGAAGGTGCCTCTGGGTAATGTAGTTTTGGATCCTTGGTGCCTATTTGCACCTATAGAGGGAGCCCTGCTGTGATTGACAACTGAACAAACCAACCGAACTCTTGTGGATCTAAAGGAAATGCCCTGAACTGTTGCTGGCAGATTAGATTCGAGTTGGGAGCTGAAGAGACAAGACTGCTGTGTGTTCGAATGGCCGTTTTGCTGTGTAGTTCGCGCGGGAGAACCATGGAAGACCTGTCTAAAGGCTTGCTAGCCTGATTTCTGCCTGGAGGAGGTGCAGAGGACTTTCAATCGGATGGATTCTGAAATTTGTGTGGAAAGAGCAAGCTGCTGCTGTTTGGGACCAGGCTTAACCTGTAGAAGGCCAAAGATTGTGATAAACGCAATCGGCCTGTCAGGACTGAGTGGTCTGGTACAGTACTATCTTTTTACATATGAATGTACTAGAGGCTGGATAGGGATTGCAGTTTGTTTCCCCCACTGAGTACAAGGTTTTACAGATGAATGTACTAGGTGCTGACTGGGGATCGCGGTTTGTTTCCCCCAGAAGGACTTGTGTGTTAGTGCTGGAAGCTGTTGCCCAGCAGAAACCTTGGACTAAATCCGTGCTGTCCACCAAGAGGCCTAGCCACAAGGGTCTTGCTCGCTACACAGAATCGAGTCATCGACGAGGGACTTGCTTCTGGCTATCTAGAACCTCAATCCACCATCCCTCCTGTGTTTCAGCCTGGGTACAGTGAGTAATACCAGGGTAGTACCCTGCAACTGTTATCTAATCAAAAGTGTGTCATCTAATTGCCTTGTGTTTTTCTTTCCACGAACTGAGCCATCCGGCTCCGGATTACAGATTGGGTGTGCATGTTCTTCTTTCCATCACAGGGCCCCAACCAGCTGCAACTGACCTGGCCAGCCCCTTTTTCCATCCTGGGTACCCAGAGAAGGTGACTATATGGGACTCTGAGTTCATGCACAGTACTGTGATTATTGTGTTTAAGCTAATTAACCTGATTTTCCCCCCTTCCTTGTTACAGCTCCCTAAATAAATCAGATCTGTTTGTTTCTGCTAATTTACATTGACTGTGGTGTCAGTTTATACTGAAAGTATTGCATTGTTGCCATTGTACTGCATCACCTTTTTTTACAGGGGATCCCCAGAGTCGAGCTGAAGGAACCAGTCCTGGGGGGTAAGTGCTAAGAACAAGTGTATGTGGTTTGCATATCTGGGGTATTGGGAAAGTTACTGTTGTGTACTGTGTGGGCCACTAGTGGGAGAAAAGGGGGGTCACAGTGTCCCAGAGGGCTGTGACCAGGTTAGACTAGCCACAATCAACCCAGACCTTTGGGTGGAGGCACCCATTTCAGAACCTAGGCCCCTCAACCTGTTAGTAGCCAAGTAGGCAGGAGTGGTAGCCCAAGGGATAGCACCACCTAGGGGTTACAAATGAATTCTAGAAAACATGATTTTAATGTTTATGTTTTCTGCAGACTCTCCATAAGTATTATAGTTGAATAAACATAAAGTAAGAATGATAATGGCCATACAAAAGCAACACAATGCTTCTAAGAGCTCCGTGTTTCCCTGTGCTGCAGCACATTTGTAAATATAAAAAAAAGAAACTTCTGTACTTAAATGTGCAGAATTCTACATAACTTTCAGCTTTTGGTTAAAAGAATGTATAAAATTCCAATGTTAGTTTGTTACTTAAGAATGGAAGGTCTTACCGAAGTATAAGCAGGGAGAATCTTCTAGAAGGGGTTGTCTCCTTACAGGGATCGTTATGAATGGATCCTTAGGAGTCAGTCGACCCTCTCTTCTCCATACTTATACCTTGGGTCATTCATGGGAGAAGCCACAGAGTGCATAACATTTTCTTTTTGTTAAGGACTGATTTCTTTTTGTGTATATTAGCATATACTGACTACAGACAGACCCAGATAATTTTTAAAAGGTTTTAAAAGACCTTTATGTTGAATAAAGAAAGTTTAAGTTTAAAAGTGTTGTGGGTGGAGTCTGATATAGTCACATGCTGTTCTCTTGGGTTAAAAGGAGCTCCTAGCCTGGACCATGTCAGATTCGTTTTGGGATCAGCTCTGGGCTGATCTACTGGGGAGTCTGCGCCTTTTTCAGACTATGTAACCTTGATGTTCCCACGTGGCTGATGCTGTTATTGCCTGTGTGAACAGAAGTTTATTTTTGTGCCTTTTGATTTCATTTCTTATTCATGTATGAAGTACGAGTTAATTTTGTTCTGTTTGTATCTCAATAAATATTTTTAGGCTTGGCTGCTTCTTTAAGCCTTGCCTCTCTATAATTTGGTGTCAGCGTCCATCTTTACATCCGCACCCTTTTACATGCAGCAGTGGGTATTTAGGGCCAGGTATGGGCAGAGGATGGTAGTCCATTACCTGGATGATTCTTCTCATTATAGGCAGGAGGAGGGAGGGTGCTAGGGATATGCTCAGGCAATTTGGGAGATGTGTGAGCAGCTGGGGGTCCCTTTGGTGAAGGATAAAACAGAAGGACCCAGCCAGTGTATGGAGTTCCTAGGGATCAAGATAGATGCTGAGGCATGGGTGTTCAGACTTCCGGCTCAGAAAATTAAAAAACTGAAGGGTTTGCTGGTGGCCGTAAGAGAGAAAAGATGGGTGCCATTGAACATGGTACAGCAGCTGCTGGGACCTTTGAATTTTGCCTGCCGAGCTAAAGCACTAGGTCAGACTTTCA
Organism: Neoceratodus forsteri; assembly: GCA_016271365.2. Taxonomy (NCBI): domain Eukaryota; kingdom Metazoa; phylum Chordata; order Ceratodontiformes; family Ceratodontidae; genus Neoceratodus; species Neoceratodus forsteri. The sequence goes on along the minus strand of CM028130.1, from coordinate 1,011,903,161 downwards.
GGTGGGGATTAGCCAGGGCAACAAGGGGGTCCACATGGCCTCGCCATTGGGTAGATATTACAAAAGGAGTGAGAGAGAACCTTGGTGTAACCCCCAGGGGGTGATACCTTTAGGGCTACTACCCCTGCCTGCCTCCACAAAGACAGGGTGAGGGGCCCAGATCCGTGGACGGGTGCCTCCACCCAGAGATCGGGGTTAATGCAGTCGCGACTGCCTCAGTTACAGCCCTCTGGGTTACTGCAACCCCCATTTGTTTTTGTCCCACTAGTGATTCACACTGGTTACCAACAATTCTTTTCACCAGTACACTTACCCCCGGGTAGTATCTCTCAGTTCACTCCGGGGACCCCCTGTAAAGTAAGGTACAGTTATATCACAGTCACTATGCAGCAGTTCACAATGGATACACAAACCAGCCAGGGTGCAATTTCAACACAACAATCTGATTTATTAAAAGGGGTGGATAACAAGGGAAGGGGGAAAGAATCAAGTCAATTGACTTATCACTATAACTATCTACCTAGGGCTCTGTGCACAGGCCTAACCATAAGATTTGCTGTCCCTGGGTACCCAATCCCTAATGGCTAATCCAGAATATGGCAGCTGGTTGGGGCCCTGACACAGACAACCGTTGCAATCCTAAGCAGGCCGGCCTGGGAAGAAGGTTTAATTAGGCAGTCAGCAGTACAACAATACAACTGGAAACCACTGTTGGCACACTCTGCAGGGAGCTACCCTGAATCAGTACTCACAACTCCAGCAAATAATGATTCCTTCAGCACTGGCAGGGCTGAGCCTCAATTTCACCAGCTTCCTCACACATTTATATGGCAACAAACAGGGGGTACCATACCAGGCAGCTGTTTCCAGGCCCCACACAAACTTGCAGAAGAACTCGGGCAGCAAACGGCAGCTTCAACATCACAGGCGGACCAAGCGCGATTTAGCAATTTTCTCCAGTCCTATCAGGTTGAGCCTGGTAGGTAGCTGGGCTGGCACCAGCCTCCTCTGACCGCACGCCGGCGGATTTAGTCCGACTCGCTTGAAAGGGCAAAATGGCCACCTCAGGCCTTCACGTGCTTCCCGAGCGAACACTCACACAGAGCAGAAGCCCACAGCTCCTTTCCTCTCCTCAGCCACAACGCATCTTCCCCCCTCAGCATGGGGCTGTCTTGTCAATTTGGGTGTTACCCGCTTCTATTGGCTGGCATACTTGTCAGTCCATCAATCTTCTGCCCCTCAGTGGTGCGAAAAAGCGCCAAAGCCCATAATCCCTTGCCCAAAAACAAGCAGTCCCTCTATTGGTCAGTCAACACTGTAGGGTCCCGAGGTACTGATTGGCCCAACTCAGCAGCTCTGGAACAAAATGGAGGAAACAGTCGAAACAGTCCCCACTGCAAAGGAAAACAGGTCAGAACAACTGCATTATCATTAACATTTTACTGTTTTTTCAGCACCAATCACATCCCCCTTTAGAACCCCCCCTGCACAACTTAACGATGGCAGAAACGGAGCAAGTTTCCAGTGTCCCGGGCGGGACTCGGGCATACAACCACGCAGTCCCCCCCCCATTTTAACTACTTACGGCTGCAATAGGCAGCCTTTAAAGAGACAGCACCCGGAGGCTTCAAAAGCACTCACTGGTGTCACGTTTAAATGGCTTTAACGCCGAAAACCAGTTAGGCGCGGAGCATTCACCCAAGCTCCGGGGAAGCTTTCAGGAACCCCCATTTATAGGGGGGTTACACCCTTCCTGGCCTGGGAAAGCTTGACGTCCACGTCAAGTAGTCATATTTACATCACCTTTAAGGTGACAGCTTGGTTACACTATATCACTCTTTACATTACATATCTGAATATTACATTCACATTGTATTATGGTTTATACAACATTATACACATAAACTCTCATTCCCCTCTTTAACTCAGGTCATTAGTTCTTACTCATGACACCCGGACGGGGAACCCCTCCCCTTTAGTCACTGGTGGGTCACCTGAAGCAGAGGCACCACACTCAAAGGGCAAAACCAACAATCTGGAGTTATCCCCAAGGCTAACTTAGGCAAGGAACTCAGGGACACATACACCCCTTTGTGGACCACATTTAAGGGCAAGTCCACCGGCTGACTCAGAGACTCATAACTCAACTTTATGACCGGCCGTATTTCTCGGCCAGATCGCCTAGGGGTCTCGAGAGAACTTGAAACAGGCCCTGATTCCACTTCAGTCTCCTTGACATTAGCAATGGAAATCTCTAACGGGGAAAAAGGCTCAGCACTTATAGTACTATTGGGGGCCTGACCTTCTACCCCCGGACCCATCCCACTGGGCTCAGCTGGAGGCGGTCTCGGTACAGGTGAGGAACCCTCAGGGCATTCAAAATATTCTTCCGGTTCTCGCATATCATTTGTTTGTTCCCCCATCTCACTCCCTTCTTCTGAAAAGTCAGATAATTCAGCCAGGCCAGACAGTTCCATACATGCTCAAGGACCCCACCGCTGGGTGTTGATACTATCCAATTTAAGCTCTGGAAACAGGGGTTCCGGAGACGAAGCTGGGGGCTCAGACAGTCTAGAAGGCCCAACCTCATCTCCAGAGTTAACAAGGGGATTGCCCCGAAATAACTGACTCAGTTCATAAGAGGGATAGTATTCAATATCATCTTCGGCGTCTTCTGGCACCAATGGTTGATCATTTCCTTCTGCAGACATTGAGCGAGGCCCTCTTGATTGCCCTATTGAAGAATCAATGGGTTTCGTGCTTTTCCTGGCAGCAGATCTAGTCATAGGCCTGGAGGGGGGTGGCGTTTGGAGATTCAGCTTCAATCAGGATTTGCCCGATTGGCAGCAGATGATTTCGGTGTATAGTTTTCACATTTTTGGAATTGTTCTCAGGCCGCACTTTATATGCAGGCAAGTCTGTCAATTTTCCCACAACAATGTGGGGGAGGTGATGCCATCTGTCAGCAATTTTATGTTTCCCATGCAGTCCCAGATTCCTCAGTAACACTCTATCCCCTTCTTTTAGCTCCATTGTTTTCACTTTCTTATCATATCTTTCCTTGTTGTTTCGTTTAGCAGCCATGGTCTGGGACAGTTGGTAGGCATGGTTCAATTGGGCCTTTAATTTCTGTATGTACTGTAGATGGTTTTCTGCTTGCATCCCATCAGGGAAAACCCCAAAACACACATCCACTGGCAGTCTAGCCTCTCTCCCAAACATCAGTCTGTACGGGGAAAATCCTGTGGCGTCACTCTTTGTACAATTATAAGCGTGAACTAGGGTGCTAATCTGCTGGCTCCATCTCGGTTTGTCCTTTGGTTGCAATGTGCCCAGCATGTCAAGCAATGTACGGTTAAACCTTTCAGGCTGAGGATCTCCCTGAGGATGGTAGGGGGTGGTTCTCGACTTTCGCACCCCCCACAACAACAGCATCTCTTTAATCAAGCAGCTCTCAAAGTCCCTTCCCTGGTCGGAATGGATCCGCTGCGGGGCCCCATAATGGACAAAAAAGTTTTCAACAAGCACCTTGGCCACCGTGGTTGCTTTCTGATCCTTAGTAGGGAAAGCCTGTGCATACCGGGTAAAATGATCAGTGACCACCAATATGTTACTGACACTCTTCAGGTCGGGTTCTAGACTCAGGAAATCAATACAGACCAGTTCCATAGGGGCACTAGTAGTAATGTTGACCAGTGGAGCAGCCCTCTGGGGTAGAGCTTTCCTTTGCAAACAGCGGCTACAGGTCTTGACATATTGCTTTACATCCTTACTCATCTTCGGCCAGTAAAATCTGGCCTGTACTAGATCAAGTGTTCGATCTATGCCGAGATGCCCCATTTGATTATGCAAGGACCTTAAGACCAGTTCTCTAAAAGCTGAGGGCAGCACCAGTTGTTGTTTGTCTACCCGGCCCTCCTTATTCACAGTCTCTCTGTATAGCAGTTGATTAATCAGCTTCAATTTGGGCTCTTCTTTATACAACAGGGCAGTCCTCAGATCAGTGGAACATAACTTGGACATGTCCCTCCCTGCCTGCAACGCCACCACAGCCGTTTTTATCATAAGATCACAGGATTGAGCCTGTTGGAGACTATCATTGTTGAATTGAGGCAGTGAGCTAGTGTCTAATGCAGAGAAATGACAGTAGGCGGCAGGTATGCAATTTTCGGATGGCCCCAAACAATCCACCATACAGTCCACCACGTCAGGAGACACCTGTTCCTCTTTATCAAATTTCTGGCAGAGGGCTCTTATGTCAGGTGCTGACAACCTGACCCAATCAGTTTGTGGCATAGGCCTCCGAGAGAGAGCATCCGCATCTATATGGTTTAGGCCGGCCCTGTACTCAACAGCATAGTCATAGGTGGCCAAGGCAGAGAGCCACCTATGGCCAGTGGCATCCAACTTGGCAGAAGTCTGTACATAAGTCAGAGGACTGTTATCAGTCTTTACCAATATCTTGGCACCATATAAATAGTCATGAAACTGATCAACAATGGCTCACTTCAGAGCCAGGAACTCTAGTTTGTGCACTGGATAATTTTTTTCTGAAGGAGTCAGGCTTCTGCTGGCAAATGCCACAGGCCTCAGACCATTTGAGTGCTCCTGATATAACACAGCTCCCAATCCTTGTAGACTGGCATCAGTATGAAGAGTGTACGGCTTGGCCGGGTCAGCATACGCCAACACTGGGGCATGGGTAAGTTGATATATAATGTCATGGAAGGCTTCCTCACACTCAGCAGTCCAATGATCCCCAAACACATCACTCGGCTGGAAATACTTCTTTTCTGTCTCAGAGCGCACAACCTTCCTATACTTTTGGTGTGTAGGCGGATACCCCCGAGTGAGGTTAAGGAGGGGGCGAATCACTCGAGAATAGTCTTTAACAAACCGCCTGTAATACCCACAAAACCCCAGGAATCGTTGCAGCTCTTTCAAATTCCTGGGCTGAGGCCAAGTGGTCAAAGCCTCCACTTTGCTAGGGTCAGTCTCTATGCCCTCAGTGGACACTATTTGGCCCAAGTATTTCACAGAAGTCTGGAAGAATTGGCACTTGTCGATGGACAGCTTAAGGCCGAATCCTCCAACCGATCCAAGACCTTGAATAATCATTGCTCATGTTCTTCCAATGATCAGCCAAACACTATGACATCATCTAAATAGACCAGACATTCGAGGAGATTCATGTCCCCCACAACCCGTTCCATAAGGCGCTGAAAAGTGGCTGGGGCACCCAAAATCCCTTGAGGCATCTGAACAAACTCGTAGAAGCCTAGGGGGCAAATGAAGTCAGTCTTCTCCCGGTCATCTGGGGCCATCGGGATCTGGTAGTATCCACTGCGAAGATCCAACACAGAAAACCACTTACTACCATTTAAACAATCCAATGCATCCTGTATGTGTGGCATGATATACTGGTCCGGAATGGTCCGACGATTCAGAGTGCGATAGTCTACACACATCCTAACTGCCCCATTCTTTTTCCTTATTACTACTATGGGGGAGGCATAGGGGCTCCTGGACTCTTGTATTACACCAGCAGCCAACATCTCTTGCAGGTGCCGCCTCACATCATCTATAACAGCGTGGGACAGGCGCCGGGATCTCTCTCAGAAAGGCTTTTCGTCATGCAGCCGAATGTGATGCTCAACCCCCTGTACACATCCCACATCCCACTCTTTCAGGGAGAAAACCTGGCCTCTTTTGGCAAGCCCCTCACTGACCCTTTGTTTCCATCCAGCCAGCAATGGGGAGTCACCAAAGTCAAACAAATCATGAGTAACTCTGTCATCTGTCCTGGAACCCTTGCGTTTGGGAGTACTGCGGTGTCGGCACAATGTACGCTGGCCAAGGTGCACCCTCTTCTTATTTGAATCTCTCTGTTGGACACATTATGCACTTGAACCATCACTCTCTTAACATAAGCATGAGCTCTAGCCGGCAAGATGCTGGGTCTGACCAACAGTCCCTCAGGTAATCTTCCCTCCACAGGAGCGTCCAACATTAACAACTTATTTGTAACATCGGTTTTTAGTCGTACTTCTCCATCAGGGCACATTGGGCATTCGGGGCACGTATCACCGGGGCCGGATCCTTTTTCCACACCACACCCACTGGGCCTTCAGGCTCCTTCAGACTGACCTTCTTCTGAGTGGCACTTGCCTTTTGAATCACAGCAGGTATGCTTAAAGCTCGCCCAGTCTGGAATGCTTGTTTTTTCTGAACACAGTTGGGTCAACCATCCAAACATATGCGCATTCATCCCAATCAACAAAGGCACCCCATCATACAGTCCAGTGGGTGGGCAAACTAAAACTAGGGTTTCCACCTGCTCATCCATTCCAGCCACAGTTACAGAGAAAGATAACCAGACTTGGATGTACCCCAAATATGGATAGGCCTTGTCGCTCAACCCCCACACATGTAGACCATTCAAAGGTTGCAGGGGCACCTCAGGCAAGTGTGCCTGGTACCAGTCCTGAAACATGATGGTTACCTGCGAGCCACTGTCTAATACAGCTCGGATGGGAATTCCATTCACCCGCACCGTGGTCTCCATTGACGGCCCGACCACATCAGACCAGTCGGGAGCCACAGCATTGACAGTCGGCTGGGCATGGGCCTGAGTCACAAAACTTTTCCTGGGGGCCCGAGACTGAGCATGGCGATGTCGGGCGATTAATCTGTTGTTGACCTTCCTTAAATTCTCGGGTCGCTGGCACTCGGGTTGGAAATGCCCATCTTCCCCGCAATGGTAACAAAACTTGAGGTCCCGGGGGTCACTACTTGCCGGTGGGCACCTTGTCTGTGGGGGGCCCTGAGGGGGGTGAGAGGGCTCTCTTTGGCCGGGGTTCAGGTTTCTGCATGACTCAGGGGCCCCGGACCTGATAGGAGTACATAGTAGATTGCTTCAAATCCTCACCACCCTCAGAAATTCCTGACCTCGGCCCTCAACTCACTCTACGTGTGGGGGCTGAGGAAACAACTCGCATTCCCACAGCACCTGAAAAATCTGGGGATCCCTCAGACCCTCCAGACAGGCCGGTCTCCTCAGGGGTGTTAGGCTCAGGGGTCCCACTAGGGTTTACTGCCCCCACACATGGCTCCCACGCCTCTTCATCAGTCTCCACCTCCCTAATTTCCCTCATTAGTTGACAATATTCAGGCGGGGTGGCCCGCTGATCATGTAACTTAAGTTTCAGTAGTATTACACTAGAAAATCTGACAGATTTTAAAACATGTTCTAATCTGACCTGATTCAGGGCTGCAGCAGTGATTCCCCCTTTTCTATAGGCCTTCTGCAAGGCCTGCTCCACTCTAGTGACAAAAGCGGACAGTTTCTCATTTCTCCACTGCTTAGCAGACCTGAATTTCCACAATAAGTCTTCACCAGTCTCTGTACTCCCAAAAACCCCCTCTAAAGCAGAGAGATACTCTGCAGCGGTGGCTTCCAGACTTGTGGCCCGGAAGAACCTAATGGCTTCTAAAGCAGGACCCCGCAAGCTCTCCATCAGCCTCTTCCTTTTCTCCCCCTCAGAGCATTGCCATTCCTGGACTAAAGGGGTGGCATAGTCCATCCAAGCCTCCAGGTCATCCTCCCCTGGAGGCACTGGCACCGTGAGAAAAGTTTTAGCTACGGTGAAGAATCGAGCTGTATGGGTGGGACCACAGGGACAGGGAAGCCAGCACAGAACTCTTGGGCAGGCAAGGGAAGTGCCAGAGGAGCCCTGAGGGGGTAGCATCACTGATAAATCTAAAGCTTGTAGCAGCTCCTGGGTAGTTCTCCTCCACGACAATTTAAGCAGTTTGTCTTTAAAACTGTTCATTTGAGGAGACCCCAGAGTGACTGACCCACTTCAATATGAATTGCTCTCCATCCCTGTGCAGCACCCTCCGGATAAATCACAGGAGGTACCTTCTAGGGTCGATGACACACTGCATAGAAGCAACACCTGCAATGTCTGGTCAAGCAAATCAGCCATACGCCTCTTTACCTCAACTTTGCCCAAACATTTTACACGCTCTGCTGCAGAAATGATGTCAGCAGTTGGGGTCCAGCACATCTAACAGTAACACAATCTTCTGGGAGTCTAGTTTCGGCTTCACCCCACCCCATCAGTCTGTGTACCATGGTCTTATTAGGTCCCAGCTTAATCTTTCCCAACATATCCCTTCCACTTTTCCATTTCTTATGTGCTTCCCATTTGGCCACTAGGATGCTGATCCCAGCGGTGCCTCAATTTGTAACCCCAGGGCACTACCTTTAGGGCTACTACCTCTGCCTGCCTCCACGAAGACAGGGTGAGGGGCCCAGATCCATGGACGGGTGCCTCCACCCAGAGGTCGGGGTTAATGCAGTCGCGACTGCCTCAGTTACAGCCCTCTGGGTTACTGCAACCCCCCTTTGTTTTTGTCCCACTAGTGATTCACACTGGTTACCAACAATTCTTTTCACCAGTACACTTACCCCCGGTAGTATCTCTCAGTTCACTCCGGGGACCCCCTGTAAAGTAAGGTACAGTTATATCACAGTTACTACACAGCAGTTCACAATGGATACACAAACCAGCCAGGGTGCAATTTCAAGACAACAATCTGATTTATTAAAGGGGGTGGATAACAAGGGAAGGGGGAAAGAATCAAGTCAATTGGCTTATCACTATAATTATCTACCTAGGGCTCTGTGCACAGGCCTAACCCTAAGATTTGCTGTTCTTGGGTACCCAAGCCCTAACGGCTAGTCCAGAACATGGCAGCTGGTTGGGGCCCTGACACAGACAACCGTTGCAATCCTAAGTAGGCCGACCTGGGAAGAAGGTTTAATTAGGCAGTCAGCAGTACAACAATACAACTGGAAACCACTGTTGGCACACTCTGCAGGGAGCTACCCTGAATCAGTACTCACAACTCCAGCAAATAACGATTCCTTCAGCACTGGCAGGGTTGAGCCTGAATTTCACCAGCCTCCTCACACATTTATATGGCAACAAACAGAGGGGTACCATACCAGGCAGCTGTTTCCAGGCCCCATACAAACTTGCAGAAGAACTCGGGCAGCAAACGGCAGCTTCAACATCACAGGCGGACCAAGCGCGATTTAGCAATTTTCTCCAGTCTTATCAGGTTGAGCCTGGTAGGTAGCTGGGCTGGCACCAGCCTCCTCTGACCGCACGCCGGCAGATTTAGTCCAACTCGCTCAAAAGGGCAAAACCGCCGCCTCAGGCCTTCACGTGCTTCCCGCGTGAACACTCACACAGCGCAGAAGCCCACAGCTCCTTTCCTCTCCTCAGCCACAACGCATCTGCCCCCCTTAGCATGGGGCTGTCTTGACAATTTGGGTGTTACCCACTTCTATTGGCTGGCACACTTGTCAGTCCATCAATCTTCTGCCCCTCAGTGGTGCGAAAAAGCGCCAAAGCCCATAATCCCTTGCCCAAAAACAAGCAGTCCCTCTATTGGTCAGTCAACACTGTAGGGTCCCGAGGTACTGATTGGCCCAACTCAGCAGCTCTGGAACAAAATGGAGGAAACAGTCGAAACAGTCCCCACTGCAAAGGAAAACAGGTCAGAACAACTGCATTATCATTAACATTTTACTGTTTTTCAGCACCAATCACATCCCCCTTTAGAACTCCCCCTGCACAACTTAACGATGGCAGAAACGGAGCAAGTTTCCAGTGTCCCGGGCGGGACTAGGGCATCTAACCCACCCAGCCCCCCATTTAAATACTCACGGCTGCAATAGGCAGCCTTTAAAAGACAGCACCGGAGGCTTCAAAAGCACTCACTGGTGTCACGCTAAAGCGGCTTTAACGCGAACACCAGTTAGGCGTGGAGCATTCACCCAAGCTCCGGGGAAGCTTTCAGGAACCCCCATTTATAGGGGGGTTACACCCTTCCTGGCCTGGAAAAGCTTGACGTCCACGTCAAGTAGTCACCCTTACATCACCTTTAAGGTGACAGCTTGGTTACACTATATCACTCTTTACATTACATATCTGAATATTACATTCACATTGTATTATGGTTTATACAACATTATACACATAAACTCTCATTCCCCTTTAACTCAGGTCATTAGTTCTTACTCACGACACCCGGACGGGGAATCCCTCCCCTTTAGTCACTGGTGGGTCACCTGAAGCAGAGGCACCACACTCAAAGGGCAAAACCAACAATCTGGAGTTATCCCCCAAAGCTAACTTAGGCAAGGAACTCAGGGACACATACACCCTTTGTGGACCACATTTAAGGGCAAGTCACCGGCTGACTCAGAGACTCATAACTCAACTTTATGACCCGGCCGTGTTCGGCCAGATCGCCTAGGGGTCGGAGAACTTGAACAGAGCCCTGATTCCACTTCAGTCTCCTTGACATTAGCAATGGAAATCTCTACGGGGAAAAGGCTCAGCACTTATAGTACTATTGGGGGCCTGACCTTCTACCCCTGGACCCACCCCACTGGGCTCAGCTGGAGGCGGTCTCGGTACAGGTGAGGAACCCTCAGGGCATTCAAAATATTCTTCCGGTTCTCGCATATCATTTGTTTGTTCCCCCATCTCACTCCTTTCTCCTGAAAAGTCAGATAATTCAGCCAGGCCAGACAGTTCAGCCATGCTCAAGGACCCCACCCGCTGGGTGTTGATACTATCCAATTTAAGCTCTGGAAACAGGGGTTCCGGAGACGAAGCTGGGGGCTCAGACAGTCTAGAAGGCCCAACCTCATCTCCAGAGTTAACAAGAGGATTGCCCCGAAATAACTGACTCAGTTCATAAGAGGGATAGTATTCAATATCATCTTCGTCGTCTTCTGGCACCAATGGTTGATCATTTCCTTCTGCAGACGTTGAGCGAGGCCCTCTTGATTGCCCTATTGAAGAATCAATGGGTTTCGTGCATTTCCTGGCAGCAGATCTAGACATAGGCCTGGAGGGGGGTTGCGTTTGGAGATTCAGCTTCAATCAGGATTTGCCCGATTGGCAGCAGATGATTTCGGTGTATAGTTTTCACATTTTTGGAATTGTTCTTAGGCTGCACTTTATATGCAGGCAAGTCTGTCAATTTTCCCACAACAATGTGGGGGAGGTGATGCCATCTGTCAGCAATTTTATGTTTCCATGCAGTCCCAGATTCCTCAGTAACACTCTATCCTCTTTTTAGCTCCATTGTTTTCACTTTCTTATCATATCTTTCCTTGTTGGCCAGGTTTCGTTTAGCAGCCATGGTCTGGGTCAGTTGTTGAGCATGGTTCAATTGGGCCTTTAATTTCTGTATGTACTGTAGATGGTTTTCTGCTTGCATCCCATCGGAAACCCCAAACACACATCCACTGGCAGTCTAGCCTCTCCCCAAACATCAGGTCTATGCAGGGAAAATCCTGTGGCGTCCTCTTTTGTACAATTATAAGCGTGAACTAGGTGCTAATCTGCTGGCTCCATCTCGATTTGTCTTTTGGTTGCAATGTGCCCAGCATGTCAAGCAATGTGATTAAACCCTTTCAGGCTGAGGATCTCCCTGAGGATGGTAGGGGTGGTTCTCGACTTCGCACCCCCAGCGACAGCATCTCTTTAATCAAGCAGTCTCAAAGTCCCTTCCCTGGTCGGAATGGATCTGCTGCAAGGCCCCATAATGGACAAAAAATTCAACAAGCACCTTGGCCACCGTGGTTGCTTTCTGATCCTTAGTAGGAAAGCTCGTGCATACGGGTAAAATGATCAGTGACCACCAATATGTTACTGACACTCTTCAGGTCGGGTTCTAGACTCAGGAAATCAATACAGACCAGTTCCATAGGGGCACTAGTAGTAATGTTGACCAGTGGAGCAGCCCTCTGGGGTGAGCTTTCCTTTGCAAACGCGGCTACAGGTCTTGACATATTGCTTTACATCACCTCATCTTGACCAGTAAAATCTGGCCTGTACTAGATCAAGTGTTCGATCTATGCCGAGATGCCCCATTTGATTGTGCAAGGACCTTAAGACCAGTTCTCTAAAAGCTGAGGGCAGCACCAGTTGTTGTTTGTCTACCCGGCCCTCCTTATTCACAGTCTCTCTGTATAGCAGTTGATTAATCAGCTTCAATTTGGGCTCTTCTTTATACAACAGGGCAGTCCTCAGATCAGTGGAACGTAACTTGGACATGTCCCTCCCTGCCTACAACGCCTCCACAGCCGTTTTTATCATAAGATCACAGGATTGAGCCTGTTGGAGACTATCATTGTTGAATTGAGGCAGTGAGCTAGTGTCTAATGCAGAGAAATGACAGTAGGCGGCAGGTATGCAATTTTCAGATGGCCCCAAACAATCCACCATACAGTCCACCACATCAGGAGACACCTGTTCCTCTTTATCAAATTTCTGGCAGAGGGCTCTTATGTCAGGTGCTGACAACCTGACCCAATCAGTTTGTGGCATAGGCCTCCGAGAGAGAACATCCGCATCTATATGGTTTAGGCCCCCCTGTACTCAACAAGCATAGTCATAGGTGGCCAAGGCAGAGAGCCACCTATGGCCACTAACATCAACTTGGCGAAGTCTGTACATAAGTCAGAGGACTGTTATCAGTCTTTACCAATATCTTGGCACCATACAAATAGTCATGAAACTGATCAACAATGCCCACTTCAGAGCCAGGAACTCTAGTTTGTAGCACTGGATAATTTTTTCTGAAGGAGTCAGGCTTCTGCTGGCAAATGCCACAGGCCTCAGACCATTTGAGTGCTCCTGATATAACACAGCTCCCAATCCTTGTAGACTGGCATCAGTATGAAGAGTGTACGGTTTGGCCGGGTCAGCATACGCCAACACTGGGGCATGGGTAAGTTGATATATAATGTCATGGAAGGCTTCCTCACACTCAGCAGTCCAACGATCCCCAAACACATCGCTCAGCCGGAAATACTTCTTTTCTGTCTCAGAGCGCACAACCTTCCTATACTTTTGGTGTGTAGGCGGATACCCCAGAGGAGGTTATGAGGAGGCGAATCACTCGAGAATAGTCTTTTAACAAACCGCCTATAATACCCACAAAACCCCAAGATTCATTGCAGCTCTTTCAAATTCCTGGGCTGAGGCCAAGTGGTCAAAGCCCCCACTTTGCTAGGGTCATCTCTATGCCCTCAGTGGACACTATGTGGCCCAAGTATTTCATAGAAGTCTGGAAGAATTGGCACTTGTCGATGGACAGCTTAAGGCCGAAATCCTCCAACCGATCCAAGACCTTGAATAATCGTTGCTCATGTTCTTCCAACGATCAGCCAAACACTATGACATCATCTAAATAGACCAGACATTCGAGGAGATTCATGTCCCCCACAGCCCGTTCCATAAGGCGCTGAAAAGTGGCTGGGGCACCCGAAATCCCTTAAGGCATCTGAACAAACTCGTAGAAGCCTAGGGGCAAATGAAGGCAGTCTTCTCCCGGTCGTCTGGGGCCATCGGGATCTGGTAGTATCCACTGTGAAGATCCAACACAGAAAACCACTTACTACCATTTAAACAATCCAATGCATCCTGTATGCGTGGCATGATATACTGGTCCGGAATGGTCCGCCGATTCAGAGTGCGATAGTCTACACACATCCTAACTGCCCCATTCTTTTTCCTTATTACTACTATGGGGGAGGCATAGGGGCTCCTGGACTCTTGTATTACACCAGCAGCCAACATCTCTTGCAGGTGCCGCCTCACATCATCTATATCAGCGGGGGACAGGTGCCGGGATCTCTCTCGGAAAGGCCTTTTGTCATGCAGCCGAATGTGATGCTCAGCCCCCTGTACACATCCCACATCCCACTCTTTCAGGGAGAAAACCTGGCCTCTTTTGGCAAGCCCATCACTGACCCTTTGTTTCCATCCAGCCGGCAGCGGGGAGTCACCAAAGTCAAACAAATCAGGAGTAACTCTGTCATCTGTCCTGGAACCCTTGCTGTTTGGGAGTACTGCGGTGTCGGCACAATGTACGCTGGCCAAGGTGCACCCCCTTCTTATTTGAATCTCTCTGTTGGACACATTATGCACTTCAACCATCACTCTCTTAACATAAGCATGAGCTCTAGCTGGCAAGATGCTAGGTCTGACCAACAGTCCCTCAGGTAATCTTCCCTCCACAGGCACGTCCAACATCAACAACTTATTTGTAACATCGGTTTTTAGTCGTACTTCTCCATGCAGGACACATTGGGCATTCGGGGCAAGTATCACCGGGGCTGGATCCTTTTTCTACACCACACGCACTGGGCCTTCAGGCTCCTCCAGACAGACCTTCTTCTGAGTGGCACTTGCCTTTTGAATCACAGCAGGTATGCTTAAAGCTCGCCCAGTCTGGAATGCTTGTTTTTCTGAACACAATTGGGTCAACCATCCAAACATATGCGCATTCATCCCAATCAACAAAGGCACCCAATCATACAGTCCAGTGGGTGGGCAAACTAAAACTAGGGTTTCCACCTGCTCATCCATTCCAGCCACAGTTGCAGAGAAAGATAACCAGACTTGGATGTACCCCAAATACGGATAGGCCTTGTCGCTCAACCCCACACATGTAGACCATTCAAAGGTTGCAGGGGCACCTCAGGTAAGTGTGCCTGGTACCAGTCCTGAAACATGATGGTTACCTACAGCCACTATCTAATACAGCTAGGATGGGAATTCCATTCACCCGCACCGGGGTCTCCATTGACGGCCCGACCACATCAGACCAGTCGGGGGCCACAGCATTGACAGTCGGCTGGGCATGGGCCTGAGTCACAAAACTTTTCCTGGGGGCCCGAGACTGAGCCTGGCGATGTCGGGCGATTAGTCTGTTGTTGACCTTCCTTAACTTCTCGGGTCGCTGGCACTCGGGTTGGAAATGCCCATCTTCCCCGCAATGGTAACAAAACTTGAGGTCCTGGGTCACTACTTGCGATGTGTCCTTGTCTGTGCAGGGCCCTGAGGGGGGTGAGAGGCTCTCTTTGGCGGAGGCTCGGGTTTCTGCATGACTCAGGGGCCCCAGACCTGATAGGGTACATAGTAGATTGCTTCAAATCCCTCACCAATTCCCGTAAATTCCTGACCTCGGCCCTCAACTCACTCTCTATGTGGGGGTCGGAGGAAATAACTCGCATTCCCATAGCACCTGGAAAATCTGGGGATCCCTCAGACCCTCCGGACAGGCCGGTCTCCTCGGGGGTGTTAGGCTCAGGGGTCCCACTAGGGTTTACCGCCCCCACACATGGCTCCCACGCCTCTTCATCAGTCTCCACCTCCCTAATTTCCCTCATTAGTTGACAATATTCAGGCGGGGTGGCCCGCTGATCATGTAACTTAAGTTTCAGCAGTATTACACTAGAAAATCTGCCAGATTTTAAAACATGTTCTAATCTGGCCTGATTCAGGGCTGCAGCAGTGATTCCCCCTTTTCTATAGGCCTTCTGCAAGGCCCGCTCCACTCTAGTGACAAAAGCGGACAGTTTCTCATTTCTCCACTGCTTAGCAGACCTGAATTTCCACAATAAGTCTTCACCAGTCTCTGTACTCCCAAAAACCCCCTCTAAAGCAGAGAGATACTCTGCAGCGGTGGCTTCCAGACTTGTGGCCGGAAGAACCTAATGGCTTCTAAAGCAGGACCCCGCAAGCTCTCCATCAGCCTCTTCCTTTTCTCCCCCTCAGAGCATTGCCATTCCTGGACTAAAGGGGTGGCATAGTCCATCCAAGCCTCCAGGTCATCCTCCCCTGTAGGCACTGGCACCGTACCAGAGAAAAGTTTTAGCTTACGGTAAGAATCGAGCTGTATGGGTGGGACCACCAGGGGCAGGGAAGCCGGCACAGAACTCTTGGGCAGGCAAGGGGAAGTGTCAGAGGAGCCCTGAGGGGTAGCATCACTGGATAAATCTAAAGCTTGTAGCAGCTCCTGGGTAGTTCTCCCCTCCATGGCCAACAATTTAAGCAGTTTGTCTTTAAAACTGTTCATTTGAGGAGACCCCCCAGGAGTGACTGACCCACTTCGAATATGAATTACTCTCCATCCCTGTGAAGCACCCTCCGGATAAATCACAGGAGGTACCTTCTCAGGGTCGATGGCCACACTGCATAGAAGCAACACCTGCAATGTCTGGTCAAGCAAGTCAAGCCATCGCCTTTACCTCAACTTGCCCAAACATTTTACTCGCTCTGCTGCAGAAATGATGTCAGCAGTTGGGGTCCCCAAAGGCACATCTAACAGTAACACAATCTTCTGGAGTCTAGCTCTTGGCTTCACCCACCCCATCAGTCTGTGTACCATGGTCTTAATAGGTCCCAGCTTAATTTTTCCCAACATATCCCCTTCCACTTTTTCCATTTGTTATGTGCTTCCCCTTGGCCACTAGGGGATGCTGATCCCAGCGGTGCCTCCAATTTGTAACCCCCAGGAGGCGCTACCTTTAGGGCTACTACCTCTGCCTGCCTCCACGAAGACAGGGTGAGGGGCCCAGATCCATGGACGGGTGCCTCCACCCAGAGGTCGGGGTTAATGCAGTTGCGACTGCCTCAGTTACAGCCCTCTGGATTACTGCAACCCCCCTTTGTTTTTGTCCCACTAGTGATTCACACTGGTTACCAACAATTCTTTTCACCAGTACACTTACCCCCGGTAGTATCTCTCAGGTCACTCCGGGGAACCCCTGTAAAGTAAGGTACAGTTATATCACAGTCACTACGCAGCAGTTCACAATGGATACACAAACCAGCCAGGGTGCAATTTCAACACAATAATCTGATTTATTAAAGGGGGTGAATAACAAGGGAAGGGGGAAAGAATCAAGTCAATTGGCTTATCACTACAATTATCTACCTAGGGCTCTGTGCACAGGCCTAACCCTAAGATTTGCTGTTCCTGGGTACCCAAGCCCTAACGGCTAGTCCAGAATGTGGCAGCTGGTTGGGGCCCTGACACAGACAACCGTTGCAATCCTAAGCAGGCCAGCCTGGGAAGAAGGTTTAATTAGACAGTCAGCAGTACAACAATACAACTGGAAACCACTGTTGGCACACTCTGCAAGGAGCTACCCTGAATCAGTACTCACAACTCCAGCAAATAACAATTCCTTCAGCACTGGCAGGGTTGAGCCTGAATTTCACCAGCCTCCTCACACATTTATATGGCAAACAACAGATGGGTACCATACCAGGCAGCTGCTTCCAGGCCCCACACAAACTTGCAGAAGAACTCGGGCATCAAACGGCAGCTTCAACATCATGGGCGGACCGAGTGCGATTTAGCAATTTTCTCCAGTCCTCACAGGTTGAGCCTGGTAGGTAGCTGGGCTGACACCAGCCTCCTCCGACTGCACGCCGGCGGATTTAGTCAGACCCGCTCGAAAGAGCAAAACAGCTGCCTCAGGCCTTCCCGCACGAACACTCACACAGCGCAGGAGCCCACAGCTCCTTTCCTCTCCTCAGCCACAACGCATCTGCCCCTCCTCAGCATGGGGCTCTCTTGACAATTTGGGTGTTACCTGCTTCTATTGGCTGGCACACTTGTCAGTCCATCAATCTTCTGCCCCTCAGTGGTGAGAAAAGGCGCCAAAGCCCATAATCCCTTGCCCAAAAACAAGCAGTCCCTCTATTGGTGAGTCAACACTGTAGGGTCCCGAGGTACTGATTGGCCCAACTCAGCAGCTCTGGAACAAAATGGAGGAAACAGTCAAAACAGTCCCCACTGCAAAGGAAAACAGGTCAGAACAACTGCATTATCATTAACATTTTACTGTTTTTCAGCACCAATCACATCCCCCTTTAGAGCTCCCCCTGCACAACTTAACGATGGCAGAAATGGAGCAAGTTTCCAGTGTCCCGGGTGGGACTCAGGCATACAACCATGCAGCCTCCCCCCCTCCATTTTAACTACTTATGGCTGCAACAGGCAGCCTTTAAAGAGACAGCACCCAGAGGCTTCAAAAGCACTCACTGGTGTCACGTTTAAACGGTTTTAATGCCAAACACCATTTAGGCGCAGAGCATTCACCCAAGCTCCGGGGAAGCTTTCAGGAACCCCCATTTATAGGGGGGTTACATTGGGATATGGGAGGAGTCCCTGGAGTCATATAATGGGGTGACATTCTGGCAGGACGACTGGGTTTTTAATACGGACCTAGTGCTCTATACAGACACGGCTGGGGGGCATGGGATGGGGATTTACTTTAAAGGGTGGTGGGTCTCTGAGCAATGGCTGGAGGAATGGATAACAGAGGAACTGACCAGAGATATCACATTTTTGGAGATTTTGCTGATATGGGTAGTGTCAGTGGTGTGGGCACAGGAATTACGCAACCAGAAAGTAACTTTCTGGTGAGACAATAGGGCAGTAGTGGACACTCTGAACAGGAGGGGAGCAGTGTGAGACGCAGTGATGAGGCAGTTAGTTTTGCAGGGTCTATGACTGAACATGTCTTTTTGGGCAAAATACATAGAGGGAGTATGGAATACTGTGACTGACAGCCTCTCCCGTGTCCAGTTGGACATGTTCCAGGCCATAGCCCCAGGGGCACAAAGTAAGAAAATGACAGTGCCACTGAACATATGGGAGACTGTTTGGATGGAGCCGTGTTGCACTTTTGCAACTCATGGTCAGCAAGGACACTGAGGACGTATCATGGGTCATTCAGAATTTTCCAGACTTTCAGAGCAGAACAAGGCGTGGAGGTAAGTGGGGTGGTTACAGAAGAGCAGGTAGCCAAGTTGGCAGTGAGCAAATGGAGGGAAGGAATGGCACATGCGACCATGGCTGTACACCTATGGCCACAGGCCCAGTATGTAGCTTGAAAGGGTGGGGGGACCCAGGGAAGGGACAGTTGGTGAGGCGAATGATGCAGGGCTGGTTGCGACTCAGAGGAAAAGAAGTTGATGAGAGACACCTCATTTCAGACACACTACTGACTACGTTACTGGGGGACCTGCCTAGGATCTGCCATTCAGCAGACAAGACATGTGTATTCATGGCCGTACTTATGACCATGTTTCAAGGGGCATGTGGGGCAACCAAAGCAGTAGGACAGGCCAGGTGTGGGGGGAGGAGAGGTTTCCTTTGGGAACAGATGCAATGGCAAGGAGACAGGTTGGGACTATGGCTGCCAAAATCCAAAATGGATCAAGCAGGAAAAGAGACAATGTTAACGTTACAGTGACAGGACAATGCAGGGATATGCCCGGTCCAGGCACTACAGAGTTATAGCAGCCATTAAGCCAGCAAAGGAGGGGCAATTGTTTATCCTTGGAAACAGATAGGGGTGCTGCTGGTAGAGGTATTAAAGAAAACACTGGAGTTCATTGGGGAAGGCCCAAGGAGGTATTCATCCCAGTCCTTTCGGATTGGTGCTGCCTCGGAGGTGACAGTTGGGGGGGGGAAGGGTCCAAGGAAGATGTGAAAAAGTGTGAAGATGGGTCTCAGATTGTTATAAGAAGTGTGTGAGAGAACTGACATGCTAATTTTTTTATCTGCTTTATTTCAGGTGGAAGAATACGGGGCCCATAGAAAAATGGGTCCGGATGGGGTGGGTGAGGGGGACAAAAAAGAATGGCGGCTTAAATTCTGTTTTCCTCTAATCCCGCAGGTCACACAGGATGGCAGGAAGTATGGATCTGCAGACACTCCTTTATGTATTGGGTGGAGCGACCTGCGGTGGCCATGTCGGCGGGGGCAGCTATGTCAGGATTAGAGATGCAGCGAAGTATAAATCCGCCCACGAAGTGGACGCAAAGTGATCACTTTGCGTCCATGGAGCTCAACGCAAAGTGGACTCTGTAAAGTGCTCACTTCGCGTTATCATTACCACTTCGCATTCTCATTATGCCTTAATGCGAAGTAAGGCGAAGTGAGAAGAAAATAGGCACATCGCACAGCCTGCAGTACTGTAAGTCACATGCTTTAGCCAGGCAGGAAGGAAGTGAGTCAGAGAAGCAGTTTCACTTTCTCCTTTGCATTTGTACAGGGAGAAAGAAACATTGTTTTGTGAGAGGAGTTTGCTTGGCTCTTGGAGTGATTACTGCCAATCCAATTCAAACAGCTTTTTTAAAAGCTATTTTATTTAGTGTTTGTATTGTGTTAGTGTTTTTTTGGTTAGTGAATTTTTGTATATGTTTTTTGTTTTGTGTTTTTGTGTGTGTGTGTGTGTGTGTGTGTGTGTGTGTGTGTGGTACCGTGGACCCAGGAGGATGGAGGGTCAGGTTGGAGTCTGGGAAGGTGAGTCACTGGCACGTGACAGCATTAGGAGGGGAGGAGTGCGGACCCGTGGGGGGCCGGGCAGTCATGTTATGTTGGACCGCTCCAGACTCCTGGCCAGTGTTGCTTCCCCCGCTGAAGCAACAGGTGCAGCAGCAGCAGCACCAATGCCACTGGTAGCTGTTGCTCGTCCACCTTCTCCACCACCACCATCACTAGCAGAAGCTGCTGGGGCTCCAGCAGCACCCCCTCCACCACCTTCACAGCCAGAGGAGGTGGCCCCGGCAATAGTGGGTGGTGGTGGGACTCGTGCCCGCCAAGTGCGTACTGTGTCTGGTCCCCCCGCAGCTCCCCAGTGTGGGAGTTTTTTAATTGTGTGGGGGGAGACAGCACAGTGGCACAGTGCCGTGTGTGTGGTGTGCTGGTGGGCCGTGGTCCCCCGGGACACATTTGGGGACCGGTGGCCAGCGCACCCACATGATGAATCACCACAGGGCAGAGTGGCAGGCTGCCACAGAAGGGGCCATGCGTCCACCTGCTGGCCCTTCCATGGCAGTGGCTGAGGGTGCTGCTGGGGTGAGAGATGTGCCTCGCAGCAGTCACCACCGCAGCAGGAGGAGGAGGGCTACATCAGGTGCTCCACCAACACCACCACCACCACTGCCACCATAGCCACCAGCACCACCCTGTCCACCACCAGCCCCACTAACTGGATTACCCGCTGCAGTGGACCCCGGCACCATCCCTGTTAGCCAGTCTGACCTCCTCCTGGTGTGGGCAGCACTGGAGGAAAACAACAAGTGTTTCATTAATTTGGAGCAGCAGGTTACCAGAGTGGAAGCACAGCAGCAGCAAATACTTTCAGTGCTGCACCTGCTGCTGGACCACCACGGCATCCCATGGCCATAGTAATTCCAGGTGTTGTTTTCTGCCCTCCCACACCCACCCCCACTCCCCTGACCCCACCCCACTACTGTGTTGTACTTTTGCTGTGTGTTTTTTGTTTGTTATCATTAAATCATACACATTTTCCCTTCCAGGGGAATCTTTCTTGCACCACATAGTGCAATACAGTTTTTTGAAAACAATGCGTGAATGCATTACAGTGAGTCATGTGACAGAGGCATTCCCATTCTGAAAATCTGCCCACATTCTGCCTCCCTTCTCAGCAACATTAGGACATGATGGCAGGGAGAGTGCGTGTGCGTGCTCCTTATAGTGAATATCGGAATGTGCAGGTTTGCGAATGTTTCTTCATGTTAATGGTCAGTTTGTTGTGAAATGTGTGGCTACGTTTCCAGTAAGAAGAGCCTTGGTAGTGGAAACATCCCACATTTCACCACAAAGTGCACCTTATAACATTAGGAAACATTGCTTGGGACAGCTGCTGGATATTCAGTATAGTGGAGCATGCACCTGCGCTCCCCCTGCCATCACGTCTTAACGTTGCTGAGGAAGTGTGGCACAAATGTGGGTTGCTTTTCAGATTGTTAATTCCTCCATCATGTGACTCACTGTAATGAAATTATGGGTGGTTTTCACAGACATATATTGCACTATGTGGAGCAAGAAATATTCCAGTGGTAGTAATGCCCCCACATATTAGTTTATGTGCATCACCATAACTATGTAATGTGGTGACTGTCTGTAAAGCAGCAGTGCAACAATCTGTTGATAACTCTGACCTATATTTTTTTAATGCTGTTATAACTTCCTTTACTTACATCCTGACTGACTGGAATGATACGATAATTTGTAGTAGGTGAGTGTGCTGTGCTACCTTTTTCATGTGTGAAATAATGAAGGAGCATTCCTTTTAAATTGGTACTGCTGACAGTGAGTGTGACCAGATCTTTGTCGTTGTTTTCCTCTGCTTTTCTCCATCACATCAAATAGTTGTCATATATAACTTCTGTTGTTAACTAACAGTTATGCATCAGGCAGTGTTTTATATGACATCACGGAACAATAGTTATTGAAAAGCAGCTGCAAATAAATACAAAGCTGTTCGGAACAATATTGGAAGATATGCTCATTTTGTTTTCATACATGAAAAAGTAGGAGTAAGAGAAGCAGACATAAATTGTGAGAAGAATCATGTCATTCAAGTCACTGACGACTCACACGTAAGTAGTGGTTGCTGTGGCAATTTAAAGTAGCATAAAAAAGTACAGTTCAGAACTGTGAGGACATTCTTGCAATGCTGCTTTAATTGTAAAAATGTCACTATGACATCATGACTATGAGCTCACAGTAACAATCACAGAACACACAAAAGTGGCACAGAGTCCCCAGATTTTTTCTGCAGGCCCACAATGCATCCGCCTTGTGTGCAGAAAATTAACAAGTGGTAAAGTGAAAAGAGACTGTTTCAGCACATACAAAGCCCCCCAGAATTAATGGCGCACTCAGTCATGCACGCAGTGGTGGCACAGAGTCCCCAGATTTTTTCTACAGGCCCACAATGCATCCTCCTTGTGTGCAGAAAATTGACAAATGGTAACGAAGTGAAAAAGAGACTGTTTCAGCACATACCCTGTACCCAGTATAAAATGATGACTGTGAGGTTCGTGTTGCTGGTTCAATGTGTTGTACGAGACGATTCCACCAAATGAAATGTGATCATCTCAACTGGATTGAAAGGTGCCCTTTGGATGTACACTAATAGTAGCCTTGGTGAGTAGATATATATATAGATATATGGTTGTGTATTTTGTAGGTGATGATGAGGGGGGTTGAACTTGACATGGACATGTACAGTACTCATGCTGTTGTTCTGCATCACACAGGTGACTCCAAACTGTTGCTGTGCACATTCCAGCACTCAATGAGAATTTTTTGCACTTAAATGGAAATGGATAACTCTCAAGCACATGAAGGTAAGTATTTCTTTTTTTGGGGGGGGGGTAGGGGGAATCATATTTTCAGTTTTGACTGTAATGGTTTCTTATTTTTTTTACTTCTTCACAGATTTCATCAGCATCCTTCTGGAGTCTGGTTGTTAATGATGGTCGTGGTCATCTAATGAAACGACTTCTGCATGTTGCACGTGTGCCCAAGCTCGGGTCGGGGGAGGGGTGTGCCTGATGTTGAAGAACTTTTTTGGATAAGGCCACTTTGACAGAACAACAAAGTATCACAAATTTTCCTAAAAAAATAAATGAAAGACTTCTTAAAAGTTACAACTTCATTGTTATGTGTCCCTCCCTGGTTCTCAAATCTCAACCCCTATTGTCAAGTTACATTTCAGAGACACATCTTGTCAACTACTAAGACAACCTGTTGTGTGCAATATTTGCAGCAGTCTTTACAAAGCAATGAAACGGATGAAATAAAATCTTCATACTTACCAGAATGGATTTCACATGGACATTACATCGCTTCCTCTCTGTACGGTATAGCTACAGCATCTTTCCCAACGAGTAATAGCGATGGAGCCTGTTTTTGTTCTCCTGTAAAAGAAACAAAAGAAGTGTACTGTATGTGTTTTGCCACTGCGGCTCTGAAAAGCTACAGAACACAAAACAGACAACTTCAGGAAGTGAGGCAGCATAACAAACATGAGTGCACATACTCACTTTATGGTTTAAATATTAAGAAGCTGGTGGTGGTGGTAGTGCACTGGTGGACTGGTGGTCCGTGGGGGGCAGACAGACTCATGGTGGCAGCAGAGTTGGATAACATCAGTCCCGGTGGTGGTGGTGGTCCGTGGGGGGCAAACAGACTCATGGTGGCAGCAGACTTGGATAACATCAGTCCCAGTGGTGGTGGTGGTCCGTGGGGGGCAGACAGACTCATGGTGGCAGCAGACTTGGATAACATCAGTCCCGGTGGTGGAGGTCCAGGGTGGGGGGGGCACACCACCTTTTAAATACTGCAGTTAAAACCTGCCAACATTAACCACATCATCATCCTCATAAAGAAAACTGCCCTCACAGTCATCGATGTCTGAAGTCTGACCACTGGGAAATTCTTTCTCCATTGTGTCATCATCTACGTCAGTGGTGGGCGGTTTCAGGCAGCCACTGCCAGTGCCACCAGTATGCTCCATTTCCACATCAGCAAGACCACCATGACTAGGCCGGGGTATGAATACCGAGGCTGCAGTCTGTGTTGGTATGTGCTTCTCATCCATTTTAATGAATGTTAGCATTTGCAGGAGGCAGGTTTGTCCGACGATCCCTGACTATTGCACCTGCTGAGCTGAATACCCTCTCAACACTTACACTGGAGGGTGGGCATGTGAGGTACTTCAGTGCCACTGCAGTCAGCTCTGGTCATTCACTGACCTTTCCACTCCAGTACAAAAGAGGATCTTCACTTCTTGTCAGATGCCTGTTTTCAGACAAATATGACTCAACCATTCTGTGTGCCGCACTAAGTCCAATTGTTGATGCATCAGCCTGTTCCCCGAATCATTGATTTCACATACCCACTTGGGACAAAAGCCTCCAAAGTGGGTTGGACGCCAACCACTTTGATGACAGACCACCAGGAACTACCGTCCCTTACCCTTGCATGATATGCTTGTTGGTCTTCCAGCTACACCTTCAGCTGGATTATGCTGCTGAGGTTTACAAACCTTGGCATGTGACTTCTTTGCCCCATGAACCAAGCGAACCAGTTGACCACTGATATTTTTTACCTGTTCAGGCCCACCCTCCAGTACTGATGCAATTCCACGTTTGTATCGTGGGTCCAGCATTGTTGCCAAGGCAAAGTTGTCTCTATGCTGAATGCTCACAATGTGACGATTCTGGTCAAATACTGTCAGCATGTATTGCAGCAACATACTGCTACCACCGTCTCCGGCAACATCAAGGCTATGCTGTACATTCACCAATGTCTGCCTCAGCACACGCAGCAGTGGAATTGATTGGCTAATGGAGGCAGACTCGCCACTCACTGCCTGTGTGTTACGTTCAAAAGGCCGCAAAACTGTTATTACAGGGTCCATGAGGCGCCACTGTTTAGTCGTCATAGACATGGAGGCCCCAGAACTGTCACGGCTAGTGTTCATAACAAGATATTCTGAGATGGCTTTGTATTGTTCATATAACCTCTCTGCCATGTATAATGTAGAGTTCCATCGGGTGACAACTTCCAGCTTCAAGAGGTGCTGAGGCAGGTTGTTTTGTATCTGTTTTGTATCTGCAACTGCCACAGTTGGTCACGGGCCTTTCTAGATCTTGAAAAGTGAGAGCAGATATGTCATGCAATGGTCAGCATTTCCTTTATGTCAGGGTGCTGCAGAAACTCCTGAACCACAAGATTTAAACAGTGGGCCATGCATGGAACATGGAAAAAAAACACCATTTGTGATGCATTTCATCACATTTGACCCATTGTCACTTGCTATGAACCAGCTCTGGGACAGAGGGTTTAGCCATCTGTCAGTTTCAGTCAGTACCATGTCCAACATGTTCTCACCAGTGTGTGAACAGGTCACACTGTGCATAGCAATTGTTGCATGCTGGCAAATTCCAGGAAGATTGCTACCGCGACAATCCACCTTCCTGCACTGATTATTCACACTACCAGCATTACAAACAACCCCCGGCACATGCGCCCAGTGTGCAGTTATACACAGATATGAACTCCCCGTTGTTTTGCCACTTGTCCACATATCTATACTTAAATGGATGAATGGAGAGGAGGAATGTTAAAGGGCATGTCTTACTGAGTCAGACACAGTGCGGAACAACTCGGGGACAGCACGGGTAGAAAAGTATGTCCTGGATGGGACTTTCCATTTTGGACAGACACGGGCAGCAAATCACGGAACCCAGAATTCTCCACAAAGGAGAAGGGCAAAGATCGATTGCTAGCATTTCCGCTACAGCAGCATTGAGTTCACGTGACACTGTATGACTGGGGGTACTTCAGCTTATGCGTAAAAACACTCTGTAATGTGGGCTGACTTAAATGCTTTACACGGGGTGTGTTGTTGGTCACAAATGGTTGTGCTCTGTGATGAATGGCATTGGCAGGGGGTGGAGTGTGGACATTTGATGAAGAGTTGCACAGGTGATGATGACAAACCCAGAAATGATGTTATTTTTCCAGATTTGCCAACCGGGGTTGATGTACCACTTGCACTAGACATACTGCATTCACCACCACCACCACCACAAAAACTGCTACTCTCACCAGCACTGGACAACATTTCAAAGTCATTATGGTCCTCCACCTCATCTTGCCTGTAGTAATCCTCTGCTCTTATTACCGCACTACTGCACAGGTTTAATTTCCTACTGGGCTTAACAGTCATGGAAGGGGATAACATGCTGGCTATGGTTACCAGTGATACAGGTGAATGCCCCAGTCTGGTATTAGCTGCCAGCTTGTACTGGGTCCACAGAGCCAAGTGCCTATTCTTAAGATGCGTATGCTGTCCTCCTGTCCCAAGATGGCTCCCCTTTTTACCTCTACTCACACGCACATGGCAAACCTGGTAGATTGCAACTGAATCATCATTTGCATCTTGAACAAAAAAATCCCAAACAAGGGACTGTGATGCTCTGCTTTTAACATGGGCTAGGCAGCCACCAAACCCTCCCGCTGCTGGCCCCACCACAGTTATATAGTCATCCTGAGCAGCATTTAGGGTTCAGTTATCATAGGTGCCTCAGCAATACCACATTGTCTATTGTATAACCGTTGTTACTTCTAGTCACTTGTTAAGCTTACCTGGGGCTCTCATTCCTGGGAGCCCTGTTAGTCTACTGTTAATCTACTGTCATATGTTTTACATCCCTGAGACAATCCTGTAATCTTGTATACCCCATGCACACAATTCTGTACACTGGAATATTATTATTTATTGTCTGTATTCTGCTCCTCTTCCCCCTTCCCCAGGACGCATCTGGAATCGAGCGGTATCTCTGCTCAGTATGCCTTCCTGGTGAAACGCTTAGACAAATAAATAAATAAACATGTCCATGATGATGGAGCTTATTTAAATCTGTTATTTTAAGCACTGAAGTGGGGGGGGGCACGTGATGTTTCTGGCACTGCACACCTGGACTGCAACTGACCACCACGACTACCTATCATATTGATTACTGGGTCGTCATCATCATCATCATCATCATCATCATCCACTAAAACCGGTAAATCACAAGTTTTTACGGGGGGGGAGCGGGGATTCCTGCAAACAGATTCAGATAGAGCCACTTTTAATTTATTTTTCTCCCGGTTCCCAACTGGAGTCAATTAAATCATCATCATATTCATTAACGTCACTGTCACACACATCCACAACTTCTGCTTGGATGCTAACATGTGGACTGCATGTTGCAACAACAGCAACATCATCATCATCATCAGCATCATCACATTCATCATCAACATCTACACCACCATCACCTGATGTTGTTTCACCACACTGTGAATCACTGCATGGGAAATGAGTGACGTTAAGTGCCACGGTGGATGGAATATCACATTGTATGCTATCTTTGACATGATCATCAGAATCAGGTTCAGTTAATGGAATGTTACTGGGAAGTATGACTTCATCTACACTGTCACTCACTTGCACTGCTTCACATTCAATATGTTTGGATACGGTACACTGGATGGAATTAGAACTTGACGCAACAATGCTAATACTACCTCCACCACCACTAATACCAGTAACACTAACACCACCGGCTGGGAAAACATCATCTCCTCCAACTATCAGTGAAGCTACTGATTGGGCTGTAAAAAACATTGCAGGAGAAATACCTTTCCTCACATCAACAATGGACTTCTCTGTCCACGTACTACTACCACGCCCGCAGACCCTTTTACTGCCAACATTGCCATGGCCAGAAACAGCTTTACTTGCATGTCTCTTTGCAGGCATTTTGGGGGATCAACCACAAATATTATTACCAAATTCAGATTTTGATACGTTCACTTTATGACTGGAGGGTCGCTGGCTGGATGTGAAGCAAAATAAACAACTCTGGCTTCAGCAACAGATAAGAGACTACTGAGTTGTGACACTGTCATGGAATTAAAACAACTTCAATAACCAGTGGTGCTGATGGGGTCACAAAAACAATCCAGTCTGGTAAAAAATACCTTTTCAACGTGGGGGGGGGGGCACTGAATACAGGCAGTGCTGATTTTTATGGCACTACAAGCAGCAAAACTAAGAACAGAGAACACGATCGCAGTACAAAATCAGGCAGCTGCAGTGGATAGCAGGTTCACACTGCTGCGCTTAGTTGCACTTACACTAATCTGTGTCACAAATTTTAAAAGGTGTATTATATTTGATGCACGCAACACTGAACACACAACACAGAACACTTTGTGTACAATGCTGAACGCGGAATGGGATGCAAATGCAAAAGTTCGGTGTACTGCCACGTAATGTAAATTTGTTATTTAAACAACCTGACCTTATGAAATGCTGCACCACATTCACACAACAAACAGCAAGAAAATGTGTACTATTGCTGACAATTTTACTATGTGTACAGTAACACAGTCAGTTATATAACAAAAATATAACCAAAACACAAAGGAATCACTAGTTCTCCAACTTAAATCTACCTACACACAGATATGCCCTTCCCCCACACAGCACACTTCACTGTCTTTCACCACACACACTCAATGTTGTAAATTTACATTCAAAATCCACACGCAAATAAAAACGCTTGATGATGTGAGTACAGGAGGGTTTCCTACAATCGATGAACTACAGTTGGATCCCCCCCAAAAAAGCAAAAATGCTTTTTGAACAGCTTTTAAAAGATTCCTTCAGACAGCTATCAGTGCACACTGTCTCCTACTCCTTCCTACTCATACTACCCCGAATTGAGGCTGTGCAGATCAATATAGAGCCTATGTGACCTGAACTCCCATGAATCACTGCAAAATCCACCTTCAGAGCTCAAAAACAGGGCAAAGTGAGGTGAAGTTAACTGCCACCAATGTACAGTACTTCACCTTAAAATTGAAAGAAAAGTGACCAGTGGAGGCAGAGTAACGCAAAGTCGCTGTTTTCAATGCACTTCGCGTACCTCATTATAAAGCAAAGTACTCCACTTCCTGTTGCGGAGCACTCCGTGAATCCGCCTGTGCTCCGCGAAACGCTTCATGGAGCAGATTGAGCCCACTTTGCCCACCACTAGTCAAGACTGGAACAACATCAGGTTGCACTGGAAGGGAATAAGAGGGATGCGATGGTCACAATTTCTGCCATTTTTGGAGGAATTTAGGGTGACGTGCCAATTTAGGGTGACATGGCCAGAGCCGCACCTGTTAATATTACATTTGGGGGGCAACGATCTGGGTTCCAGGCCCTGGCTGGACATTTTCTGGCAGATAAAAGGGTAGACTGCAAAGATAATAGAATGGTGGCCAGGAGTGGTGGGGACATGGTCGAACATGTTGCCTAGGAAGGTACGGAGACAGGCCAAGGATCATAAGGCATTGGACAATGCATGAAAGCAGATGAATAAGCAGGTGGAGGACCTACATACAATCAATTGGGGGAATAGTGATAAAACCTGAGCAGAAACTGGAGAATTGCCCTGGGCTGTATATAGCAGAAGGGGTACACCTATCAGAAATAGGGGTGGATATTTTTAACATAGATCTAGAGGAGGTGTTAGAAAAATGGAGACAGGGAAAAGCCACATTTGAATAGAGGGGAAGCCCACTTTCCAACACAAGCTGGAGATGGGCTAGTGGAGAAAAAAGGAAAAAGAACAGGGGGAAGGGGCAGTGTGGGGTGTGTGACCCTGGCCTGGGGGTACATCTAAGCTGGGGGAGTGGCACCTCTGGGTGTACACCCTGCGGGCACATGAGGTGGGGTATGGGTGTATATCCATTCCCAGCAGGAGAGAGGCAACGAGAAGGAGGAGGAGGACAGTAAAGAAAGGATAAAAAGGCAGAACAATTGTGGTGATACTGAAATTGTTGTGTATACGAAAATGAAGGAGTAAAAAGATGAAAAGTATGATGTAAAATGTAAGCAATAAAACTGGAGATGTGATGTGCATTTTCAATGTAATGGACACATTTGCTGACTGGGCACCCAAAACCTTAAGTGTGGCATGAACTCTTTTGGGCAAAGGGATCCAGGGACAAGGTGGTGATAAATCTACGCAGTATATTTTACCATTCAGGCAGTATAAAGCCCAGGTTACACTCTGGGAATTACTCCTTACTGCAAAATGTTACTTATAGTGATGGATGTGCATTAGCTATGGAGACTAAATCTAGCAATCAAATGGTGGCCAAACCCTCCTGTGAGGTACAAAACCAGGTCTGAGTAGCTGACTCTCCCACTGTGAGAGTGTATTGTCAACACGATGGATGTTGCCAAGTCAAAGAATAAGTGTATAAGGAACTATCTGATAAACTAATAAAAAATAAACAGTTTATGTACTGTTGAAAAGAGGGATTAATCACAGATAATATATGAAAGATTTTCAAAAATACCACGTACTGTAGTGTAAGAACAAGGAAGTTTTTTGCTAAACCAGTGGAAACAAAAACAATGTTTGATAGCTGTAGACTTTGTTTACCACATACAAAAATTCAAATGCCCCATCTTTAGACAATGCCTTATTCTTAGTTGCTGATGTTGTTTTTCACAGAGTATGCAAAATGCAGGCAGCATTACGTTGTTCATCTTCAGATAAAACGCCGATCACACAACCATGCAAAAGTGCTATGTGTGGCTACTCTGATCCCACCATCACTAACAGGCCACACATAATGGTCTATATGCTAGTCTTTTATCATTGGTTCCAACACACAGACGTACTGTGCGTAACACCGGGCCTATTCACAAATGTGTGGAGTCAATCAATCAACTTTATTTTTACAGTGCCTTTCAAAACCAAGGCACTGCACATAAAATCACATATAAATATCAGATTAAAACAATAAATAACAGAATTAAACATTCTCGGGGAAAGCTAAGTTGAATAAATATGTTTTCAATTCAATTTTAAACCTATCAACGTGTAACTCTGGCGCGTAGTCCACTGTGCCCCCCTCTGCAGCAGTCTTGACAGACTTACACTCCCCCTACACACCCAATCCACTGGATGATTGTAGAGCTTTGTGCGTGAGGGGGCTGGGGGCACTGCAAGTGGCGTGCTGGCACTCCGCTCAATGTACAACAGTGCAGAGTGCCATGCATGGGAGGCTGCAGCTATGCCAAATCCAGGTAGACGTAGCCCCAGTATGCACTCCGGAGTCACACCTGCCGGGCATAACAATGACAGTGGGGATCCACGGAGTCCCAGCAGGGATGCCCCTAATGTCATGGCAAATCTATGTGGGCAGGGGCGGTGAACAGGACACAGGCCCCCTCTGGTGCAGTCGGCCTTTTCTGCAGCGCCCGGCAAACATGGTGCAAATGATACACAGCAGAGAGCTGGTGGCCAGCTGATTGGCTGCATGCCCGGGTCCTCCCACTCACACCAGCCACCCCAGGAATCCTGTGCATCTGGGGGTGGGGGCTATAAGGGGCTGCATAAAGGCCAGCATTGGTGAGTACCGGCTGCGCGCAGAACCTCAACGGTGCAGAGCTGTGTGCCTGGACAACAAGCGATTTATATGTTTTTTGTGCATAGGGCCTAACGTCCGTAATGAGAACTACCTGGAAAATTCACTGCACTTTTTGTTTTAAACTCAATAGACAAATGCTTCATATCCATGTTAGAATTATTGATGTATAGTGCTTAAGGATTAGAAATGTTTTTGTTAGCCTTGTATTTTATCAGTTGGAATCTGTGATTGTTATTTTTACATGTTGAAATTTCAATAAAAAATTTGAGTATAAGAAAATTCAGTGCACTGTTACTTTTGGCAATGTTTGCATCCACAAAGAATTAATCTAAAAAGGTTCATCCAGGAAGGGGTGTGGTAGGAATTGTCAACAGTTTCATCCCTTTCTGTACACGTACAGTAATCAATTTGAACATGTGAGCAGTGTAATGATTAGGGGTGTGCAAATGCCATGGGCCCCATTTTCAAAGGCTAGTGCTGGCGCAAACATGGTTAGCTGTGGAGCTAACCTGGGTTTGCAATAGCAGTCTGGGTGAGGCCATATTCAGACTCAGAGGCCCCAGGAGTGCTTCCCAAACCCAGCAGTGCCATGGGGCTAACTGTATTGCTGTGCCTCTGCAAATGGGGGTGGTCCTTTCATGCATACAGTGCAGCAGCATGTTCAAAGGTTACCATGGCAGTAAACCACTCACAGAGTGGCACTGTTTACCACCACTGAAAACCATGCTTAAACAGATGCTAAGCCCATGACTCCATACCCTGAAGGCTGTAGTGCAGCTGCTCACCCTTGTGCCAAGCTGTCCCTCACTACTCGATTACCCAGCTGAAATATGTTATATTTTCTCTAGTGGTCCAGTGGTTCCCTTTACCCCCTGATCACCTGGTGACATATGTGTAATCCTGGTGGTATACTCGATCTGGTGTTACAGCTGGGTCTTTGGGTTGATAACCTTAGGATTGATTCAGTCTTTTGGTCCGATCACTGCACTGTGGAGTATACATTTGGGCCCCCCCCCCCCGATAGTCCTGTCCCTGTGGAGATGGTTAGCTATCACCCTTTAAAGGGGTTAGACCCGGAAAGAATTTTGGTGGTAGCTGATCTATCTAGGGTTGAGGCAGCTGGTGCGATTGGCACCAGAGAGGCAGTGGCCACCTATAATAAGGTGGTGTCTGAAGCTCTGGATGCCATAGCACCAGTTTGTATATGACCCAGATCTTCTCACTTTAGATCCCCATGGTTTGATGGGGACCTCAAGGTGATGAAGATCAAGGGTTGGAAGTTGGAGCGTTGCTGGTGGAAGTCTTAGATAGATGCTGACAAACTGGTCCTGCGCACCCACTATCGTGAGGACCAGGAGGCAATCTCCTGTAAGAAGGCAGAGTTCCTGTCCAGGGGAGATTACAGCAGGGAGGAAAAGACCTGCTCAGCTTTTTTGGACTGTGGACAGACTTCTCCATCCAGCCTGTCTTCAGTCGAAAAAAAGCCTATTCATCAACCCTGTGTGAGGAGTTTGCTCTGCTCTTCTCTTCTCTGACAGGGTGTAAGCTATCTGGTCGGGGATTCCGTCAGGGAGGCTTTTGCCTCACAGTTGCAGGCCTGCTGGGAGCAAAGGAACTCTGCCTGCCTGGGGAGAATTTAGGCCAGTGGATATATCTGAAGTGACGCAGGTGATCTTAGAGCTGAAGCATACATCTTGCGAACTGGACCCAGTCCCGATGCGTTTCTTGATGGGATGCACCCGAGGCTGTTGGCCCAGTGTTCACTGGGATTGCCAGGTATTCAATCATGGCAGGGGTGTTCCCAGCTCCACTGAAGGAGGTGCTGGTAAGACCCCTCCTAAAGAAACCTTCCCTCAACCCAGACATCCTAGCGAATTACCATCCAATCTCCAACCTGCCTTTTTTGAGCAAGGTTGTTGAGAAACTGGCAGCACAGCAGCTCAAGGATCACCTCGTGTTTGTCAACATCTATGAGCCATTTCATTCGGGTTTTCGGGCTAGACACAGCACAGAAATCACATTGGTCAGGGTGCATAATGACTTACTCAGAGCTGAAGATAGAGGAGACAGGTCAGTTCTTGTGCTCCTCGACCTCGCTTTAGGTTTTGACACCAAGGACCACATTGTGCTTCTCGATCAGCTCTGTGAATTTTGTGGACTCGCCGGTGTTGTCATCAAATGGTTTGAGTCTTATCTCTCAGACAGGGTGCAGCAGGTACTGATGGGGAATTTCTCCTCCTCTCCAATGCCTGTCCTGTGGAGTTCCACAGGGCTTGATATTGTCGCCAATGCTGTTTGCAGTGTATATGCTTTCCTGGGTGAGATCATTCGACAGTACAGTGTGGAGTTTCACTGCTATGAAGATAACACCCAGTGGTATTTGTCATGTGCCCCCGGGACATCTGGTGCGGTTGATGTGCTTAACACCTGTCTGGCTAAAATAAATGACTGGATGGCTTCCAGCTAGTTGCGACTCAACCCGGACAAGATAAAGGTGCTGGTAGTTGAGCCACGTCGTGGACGTGATGGGTTGCTACCTGGGGAGGATACTGGTCTTTGCTTAGGATCTGCTCCAATGGTGGTTTCTCCGAAGGTGCAAAATCTAGGTGTGATCCTGGACAGCAGACTGACCTTTGAAGATCAGGTGTCATCTATTGTGAAGAATGGTTCATATCACTTATGGAACATCGCCAGGATCAAGCCCCTCGTTCTGCCTGAAGATCTGCTGACCCTAGTGCATGCATTTGTGACCTCCAAACTCGACTACTGCAACACACTTTACTTTGGGGTCATGGGAGGGACCCTCCACAGGCTGCAGCTGGTGCAGAATGTGGCAGCCTAGTTACTGGCAGGACTATCTGTCGTGCCATAAGACTCTGGTCCTGCATATCCTGCATTGGCTGCCGGTCAAGTGAAGGGTCCTTTTCAAGGGGGACTTGCTCACCTATAAGGCCCTATATGGGCTGGGTAATAGCTACCTATCTGAGCTCCTGTCACCGGCGACCTCTGCCCGCACCCTCCACTCCATTTCGGGGGGCCTCCTGGATGTTTCCAGGGTTCAGCTCAAGACGTCTGGCGATTGAGCATTTAGTGTCTCTGGGCCGACCCTGTGGAACACGCTTCCAGCTGCAGTCTGAGAGGCCCCCTCGATAGGTGCCCTCAAACAGAGGCTTAAGGCCCACCTCTTCTGCTAGGCTTTTGGGGACTAAGCCATCTCCACACTACCTTTTCCTCAGCTATTTTATATTTCATATTTACATTTTAAGTATGCTGTCTTAACGATTTGTTTACTGCTCTTGTATAAATGCTGTTTCTGAAATTTTTATTTAGCTTTTATGGTGTGTGGCACCCAAAGCCTCCAGGATTGGGCACCTTAGAAATAAAATTGCCTTGCCTTGCCTATAGTAGTCCCCTCACACCCCCATCACTGGGTTGCAATATATTACATTTTCCCTTGTGGTCTAGTGGGTCCCCTACCCACTGATCACCCAGTTGACATATTATTATTTATTAATTTAAAATTTGATAACCGGGAAAGACACACTGAGCCGAGGCTCATTCCTAGGTGCAACCGGGTTGAAATGTTATATACTCCCTGGTGGTCTAGTGGTTCCCCTCACCTAATTGCACAGTTGGCATATATATATGTTATGGCAAGGGTCCTCAGTGGGTGTTTGGTTGGGGAAGTAGGGGGAACCACTAGACCACCAGAGAAAAATATAACATATTGCAACTAGGTGATTGGGGGATGGGAACCACTATGCAGATACCCACAATCAGTTCAGCCTCACGGTACTGTAAAACAGAAAGGGCTCCTCAATTGTATAGCCAGAAATGTCAGGCTAGTGTGGACAGTTGCTTTGGTCAGTTTTTTTTCTGCACAAGAAATATTGATTATTTATCTGGCTATACCTGTGAGGAGCACTTTCTGTTTCCCAGCACCGTGAGGCCAAACTGACTGTGTGTATCTCAGCTTTACTTACGTGACGACCCCAGTGGTCTCTCCTGAGCTGCCTTTGTAGTTGAATTGGGGACTACTTTACCACCAGGGAATATTACACATGTCAACTAGGTTGATCGAGATGGAGTGGGATGGGGTGGGGAGAAACACTAGACCACAAGGGAAAATATAGCATATTGTAACCAGGCACTCAGCAGGGCGGGGAGCACCACTTCATCACCAGGGCTTCCTGTTTCCATGGAAATGGGTGCTAAGAGACTCTAAAGGGTTTGACCTCGGAAGGTCTTAAGGTGGTGCTGCACTTATCAGGTGTAATGAGTGCATGTGATGAGCCAGATTAGTTGGTATTGACCTACAATAGGGGGGTTGCCAAAGCCCTCAACTCATTCGCACCAGTCCAAGTTCGACCCCTACTTTTCACTGGAGTTCCTCTTGGTTTGATGGGACTCTTAGTGAGTTGAACATGAGGGGGAGAAGGTTAGAGTGGCACTGGTGAAGATTCCAGTCTGCTGGAGATTAGCTAATTTTGAGGTCTCATTATACAGATTATCAATCAGCAATCTCCTGTAAGAAAGCAGAGTTCCTGTCCAAGGAGTTTGCTGAAGCAACTAACAGACTGTCTCAGTTCTTCCACACTGTCAATAGGTTGTGTAATCCAGCCTGTCTTCAGTCCGTGGGAGCTTTTTCACAAGTTAAATGTGATGATTTTGCTCTTTTTTTTGCTCATAGGATTGTCTCCATCAGATCGGGTATCCAGTTGATGCCCTCTATTGGGACATGCAGTGGAAAGCAGGGGGGCTTGGGCACTCTGTCTGCCCAGTCTGACTTCAGCCAGTTGACGGTCATGGATGTCATGAAGGTCATCCAGGAGTTGAGGCCTGCCTACACTAGTTTGGAACCAGGTCTAACATGCCTTCTTGTAGGGTGTGTTGATGTCATTGGCCCTGGCCCTGGTCCTGGCTAGGATAATCCATTGTTCTTTAGTGAGAGGGGTCTTTCCTGAGCCTCTTAATGAGGCAGTGGTAAGACCACCCTTGAAGAAATCATCACCAGACCCGGACTGCCTACTTAACTACAGACCTGTCTCTAACCTTCCTTTTGTGGGAAAGGTTATTGAAAAGGTGGTGACTCTTCAACTGGAGAGCCATTTGTCAACTCATGACATCTACGACCCTCTCCATTTGGGTTTTAGGAAAAGGCACAGTACTAAGACTGTCCTGGTTTGGGCACTTAATGATCTTCTGATGATGAGGGATCAAGGAAAGTGTTCCATTCTTATATTCCTCAATCTCAAGGCTGCATTTGACATCGTGGACCATGGGGTTCTATTGGAGAGCGTGAGGGTTTGTTGAGGACTGTCTGGTACAGTCATCAACTGGTTCCGCTCTTTCCTCACTGGCAGGATACAGAGGGTGGTGCTAGGCACTGTTTCCTCTGTACCACTGCCCATTGTGGGGTCGCACAGGGCTCCATTTTGTCCCCCATGTTGTTTTTGGTGTATATGCTACCACTAGGGGACATTAAACACTGCCTGCCACTCTACATTCACCCTATTCCAAATAGTTATATGTATCCACTCATGCTGAACTGTGCTCAATGCCAGGTCTAACATGCAACTATTCTCTATTCCGAGTGGAATGCTTATACTTTTTGATTGCTTTTTACTGTTTATGTTGCCATTTACCAACAACTAGTATGTATCCACCTATGATTACCCCTGCTCAGTGTCAGGGTCTATATGTAAATATTGTCTATGCAGCTGTTATGTTGTGTTCTGTTGCTATGTTGTCATATATTTTCTTCCTTGATTGTCATTATATTGATAATTGTCCTGACCCCAGCTCAACTCACGTTGACTTGTATTGCTGTAACCTCGATGTCCTATATTGTCTTATTGTTTAATGTCCAGGTCCATCTTGAAAATGAGCTAGCTCAATGATGCTCTCCTGGTTAAATAAAGATTTTGATTGATTGATTGATTGATACAAATAGACGAACATATGAAGAAGCCAGCAGAAGAAGGCCATTTGGTCTATCAAGTCTGCTCGTATTGCAGGGTCCAGAGCTTGAGCTACTGTCCCTGCCCTCCCTCCCCACTCCTCTCACTCTCCATACCCATGATCCTTACCTTCCCCTATGCCTATCCCAGTCTCTCTTAAAGCTGCCCACTGTCTTGAGATGACCTCTTCCGGCAGTGCATGCCAAGTGTCCACAACCCTCTCTGTGAAGAAGTGTTTCCTGACCTCCCTCCTAAACCTCCCACTCTCCAGCTTAAGACTGTGCCCCCTCGTGTTATGGCTGCCACTCAGCTTAAAGAGACTCTCCTTGTTATAATATGGTTTGGCTGAATTTTCACTGCTTTGCAGATGATACTCAGCTGTACCTGTCCTTTGCACCCAAACAGCAGGATGCAGTCTCGATTTTCAATCAGTGCCTTGTGAAATCCAAGACTGGATGAGAGTTAACTGGTTGAGGCTTAATCTGGATAAGTACAGGTGGTGGAATCTGGTTGCCCGAGGGTTGGTATGCAATCTGGTCAAGTTTCTGGGCTTAGGCTTGGTGGATATCTGCTGCCTATAGCTGGTGCAGAATGCGGTGGCCAGGTTGTTGACTGGCGTTTCGAGGTCATGTCACATCACACCTGTGCTCCACTCTGCACTGGCTGAGTTTTAAGTAGCAGATTACCTTCAAGGTTGGTTTGCTGACCTACAAGGCCCTGCATGGACTGAAGCCTGACTACCTCGAAGACCTTCTATAACCCTACCACTTACTCTGTCCCCTCCAGTCAGTTGATGAGGGCTTCTCTGTTTTTAAACTTATATTTATTGATTTTAAGTTCAACTTACACAAGTCTTACATCAGGCAAGCATATAGAAGTACATTCACTTCATTGTTACAGTAAGTATTGATCGTGCTCCAAACTTGTTACATCACGGGGGGGTTCCACTTCTTGTATCTTAAGTATTCCATATTTTAATATAAGCCATTGCAGTCATGAGTAGGGGCAATCCAGCATCGATGTTAAAATTAATATTAACCTTGTTATAAGTTTACAACCCCTATAATACTTTAAATATAACTAAAAAGATATCTACTGAGAAGTAAATCCCATTCTCCTAAACCTTTAGCTATCTAGGTTGTATCATGCATTATGTATTTTACATGTGTAAAACATTTGGAGAAAATGCAGTTAAGAAGAAAAAAAATTCTGTTTTATGAAATAAAATAAAAGAAAATACGCTGTTGTAAGCTAGTTCTATGCTTTAACATTCTTTAAGTGCCAGCGCTGGTACGCTATATGCTTAAGTTACATTATTATAAATATTTGTATGTTCATAAACGAAATACCTTGTCAACTAGGACAACGCAGCCACCACAACATTAACTCAATATTGTGAGGGGGGACCATACAAGGAACATCTAAAATGAAAGATACTGCACCACATATGACGCCATTCTATAATGACCATCATTCAGTACCGACCTCTGTAAAACACTTCTAATAGTAATTCAACAATATTGTTTAGCACATATGAGGCTGTGCAACCGAGAGGGTCATTCCAGAGCTCAACAAGCAAATAGAAGTCTCTCTTATAGCCACTCCTTCTCGCCTTGCTTTTTTTTTGTTTGTTTTTGTTTTACAAGAGTTACCTCACTTTGGCGCTTCTTCTTCTTCTGAGTTGGCTTCTCTGTCCTGGGTGCAGTAGTCCTTCTTGATTTTGTCCACCAGTTTAGCTGCAGCTCCAGGTTCAGAAAATTGATAGACTTTGCCCCCATAAATGATTTTCAGGCTTGCAGGCATCACAGGTGAGATTTGACCCCATCATATCCCTTACGCCTCTGTTGGGTGGCATAACTTAAATCAGGAAAGATGTGCACGGAGGATTCCTGCCAGACAATTTGGCCCTTTTGTTTTGCCCTTTGCGGTATACTGTCCAATTCCCTTTCTGATCCCAATACCACTAGGATCGTTCGTGCCAGAGTTCCGCTCGCTGCCAATTGGATGTCTGCCACCTTGTGATGTTACGCTGTAACTTGTGATAACTGCGAATGCAGAACTATGACTACAAAACGGGCAATGTTTTTTCACCAAATGGAAAGACAGCGACACTTACATTCCCCCCTACCCGAGGTGCTAAGACATTGGAGTTAGTATATACAGACAGAGGGGGTTGGGGCAAAGCCCCCCACAATGGGGGAAACAACAGTCGCCATATTTCCAATTTGGTGAAAAGCCTTTGCTCTTATTTGTAGTCAACGTTCCGTGTTCGTGATTGTCACATGGAACTGTGTTATGCAGTACACTTTGTGGATTGACACCAATTCTTGCATCTGAGGAGAATCTTTTAGCTATCCTTTGATAAAAGCGTGTAAATCCTCTTCTTCTGCATCCTCCGGTATTCCCAGAATTCTCAGGTGGGTAGCCCTCATACCATTTTTTATGATTTCTAGGCACCTTCCCAATATAACATTTTCTTTAGAGCCCTGTTGAGACAGCAGGGCCTTGTCCACTGTTTTAGTTGCCCCTTTGGCCTCTTCCTAGACTGCTCTGACCTTTGTGTTAACCACTTGCACAGTGGTCACAAACTCCTCCACCTTCTTATCTAGTGTTTGGATAGCCTTGAGTAATGCCGCCTTGGATGGCTGCGACGTGTCATTTGTGGGCAAGTCTTAATCTCCGCTGGGGCCTGGAAGCATGTCTTTTCATTTAGCACCTTCCCTCCCCAGCCACATTTTTCAGTTGCCCAATTGTGTCTCTGTTATTTCCAGTTTGCAAGATTATAGACTCAAAATGTTTCTCTTAGTAAAAGCCGTCAAACAGTGCTTTTAGATTTTACAAACTGTTACAGTATGCTGTTCTCCAAAATAAATTCTGTCACAGCCAAGGTCCATGGAGCTTTGCAATGCTGCTGCTTTTAGCTCATCTGCTGGCCACGCCCCCCAACCCCCAATGAGGGCTTTTTGGTGATTTTCAGGGTATGTCTCTTTGCAGGTGACACAAAGATCTGCAACAGGGTTGATACACAAGGGGGGGTGGAACGAATGAAAAGGGACTTGGCAAGGTTGGAGGAATGGTCAAATATGTGGCAGCTCAGATTCAATGCAAAGAAGTGCAAGGTAATGCATCTGGAAAACAAAACCTAGGGGAAGAGTACACAATGGGGGGTAAGATACTAACAACAACAAACATTGAAAGAGACCTAGGAGTAATTATATCAGATGACCTAAAGTTGGGCAAGCAATGTGAGAAGGCAGTAAGGAGGGCTGGGAAGATACTGGGATGCATAGGGAGAGGCATCAATAGTAGAAAACAGGAAGTTGTTATCCCTCTGTACAGACAGTTAGTGAGACCCCATCTGGAGTACTGCATGCAGTTCTGGAGACCCCATCTCTGCAAAGACATAGACAGAGTGGAGGCTGTTCAGAGAAAGGCAACCAAAATGGTGCAGAGTCTGCACCAGAAGACATACGAGGAGAGACTAAAGCAGCTTAATATGTATACCCTTGAGGAAAGAAGGGAGAGGGGAGACATGATAGAAACTTTCAAGTATTATTTATTTATTAATTTATATTTTAATTTGAGTCTAGGATTACACAGTACCTTTGAGCGGAGGCTCTTTTACAAAGGTTCCACGTCAGAAATAGAACAGTATACAGTATTAGAACAGTACACGGGCATTTAACTTTGGCGAACAAGCGAAAGCTACAGCAAGGAGTACAGGAGGAGAAAGTAGGGGATAGAGGTAGGAGGGTGAGGGTGAGGGGAGGGAGGGCACAGAGTTCCAGTGGCAGGGGTGGAGAAGGAGGAAAGGAGGAGCTTGGAGGGAGGTGTGGGGGGGGGGGATGGTGTGCAACCCAAGGGCCTTGTCAGGGACAGACAGTTGTAAGTGCCCGGATTAGGGAGATGCAAGTTTGTCGAAGTATCTCAAGGGAATTAACAAAGTACAAGAGGGCAGTATCTTTCAGAAGAAGAGATGTGCAAGAACAAGGGGGCACAATTTGAAGATAGAGGGGGGATGGCTCAGAGGTAATGTTAGAAAGTATTTTTTCACAGAGAGGGTTGTAGATGCATGGAACAGCCTTCCTGAGGAGGTTGTGGAGTCAGAAACAGTGGAAGAATTCAAGAATGCATGGGACAGGCATAAGGCAATTTTAGTGGGAGGTAGGAGGAAGTAAGCAGTTGATTAACCAGAATCTGCAGCTTATCCATCAGGTAGGGAAATGGGCAGACTAGGTGGGCCAAGCGGTCCTTATCTGTCATCAAATTCTATGTTTTTAAGTCTGAAATCATCAGGTGCCCGGGCATTTTTGTTTGTGGCACTGACCCTGTGGAATTCACTTCCTCATTCTTTTAGAGAGGCCCCATCAGTAATGCCTTCAAAAGGGAGCTGAAGACATTCTTATTTAGGGAAGCTTTTCCATCCAGTTGATCAATAATTTTTTTTCTCCAACTCTATTTATGCTCTCCCACACTCTGGCATCCTTCCGGGTGTACATCCGGACATCAGTCTCTACTCCCTCGTCTGAATGCTGCTACTGACCTGAGGAACTCCCCAACCACCCAGGCAGACCTAACCCCCTGGATCACACCCCAGTGTGGGCCCGTCCTCCCGTGACGGCCTTTCTGAAATTAGAGAGCTCCTACCTTGGGTAGTGGGT
Organism: Neoceratodus forsteri; assembly: GCA_016271365.2. NCBI lineage: Eukaryota > Metazoa > Chordata > Ceratodontiformes > Ceratodontidae > Neoceratodus > Neoceratodus forsteri. The sequence continues at coordinate 1,011,860,827 of CM028130.1, read as the reverse complement.
CGGCCATGGAGTCCTCCGGTCGCAGGGCCAGCAGTTAGGATGTGAGCTGAGTCCCTCGTATCCCCATCATCTCCACGAAAGTGGCAGGGATTTTTTGCTTGTGTCTTTCTGTCCCTGCGGGCCCGGCCAAATGGCAGCGTGGTGCTGCAGCTCACCTAGCTTATGCAGCACCGCTGTGCTGGTGCTCCCCACGGCCGCCCCAGAGGTCACTCGAAGGAGTGGACACTCTCCTGAGCCCTCCTCTAAAGAGAGGCAGCCTAACGGATGCTCGATCTCTTCTCTCCCCTGAGCCCTCCCCGGGAAGAGAGAGCAGCCTAACGGATGCTTGATCTCTTCTCTCCCCTGAGCCCTCCCTGGGAAGAGAGAGCAGTCTGACAGACGCTCAATCTCTTCTCTGCCCTGAGCCCTCCCCGGGAAGAGAGAGCAGCCTAATGGATGCTCAATCTCTTCTCTCCCCTGAGCCCTCCCCGGGAAGAGAGAGAGAGCAGTCTAAAGGAGCTCAGATCTCTTTCTCCCCTGAGCTCTCCCGGGAAGAGAGAGTAGTCTAACGGACGCCCATTCTTTCTCTCCTGAGCCCTCCCGGGAAGAGAGCAGTCTAACGGATGGTTAATCTCTTCTCTCCCCTGAGCCCTCCCCAGGAAGAGAGAGAGCAGTCTAACGGACACGCTATTTCTTCTCTCCCCTGCTGATGATCAGATTTCTCCCAAACCCAGGTCACCAGCGCGGCGCGAGGTGTGGCGTCCAGTGCCTCAATCCTCAGTGCCACAGGGCCTGAATCCATTTGATTAATTAGATTTAGATGATTAGCTAACACTGATTTTATGTGTTTTAATTTCTTTATAATGAACTTGCTCACTTATACGGTGCCCTGAGTCACAACTGAAATAGAGTGCTTTATAAACAGAATAACTAAACCAACTGAACTAAGGGACTGTGGCACCCATGCAAATAAGCCCAGAATGGGCATGCAGAGGGCCCTTTAGTGCTTTGCCTGCCCAATGAGCTCATTGGCATGCTCGGGCTGAATATGGCCCACAGGAACCTGGCGCTATTCCATTTCAGGCAGCGCTATTCCCTGGGGGCCATATTCAGCCCTGTTTTGTTTCAGAGTCACATAATGCTGCGCCAGTATGGACCAATATTCAATCAGCTAGCGCCACTCCATTGGCAGTGTTATCCATTTGAATATCACTTAGAGCTAGGTAAGTGCAACCACAGTGAAAACAGCTCACTATGATTGTTCCCTGCTCTGAATATGGGGCCCCATAAGTCATGCTACCATGGGGATAAACTGGGTTCTAATTGCACATCCGTGATTTCAGCCACAGAGGACCAAGGACAGAAATGTGGTAAGTGAGGTAGGAGAGTGGAGCGTGTTACACACATGGGCATCTTAATTGTCTAAGGGAGTTAGGAGGGAGAATATGGAAAAATAACTGCCCCCCCCCCACAGCACACATGATGCTTTCCTTTCCTCAAACTCAATGAGACATAAGGAACTGAGAATACCATTCTTCAGGCATCAGATTGCTGGTATTATTAGATAGATGGTTCAGACAGTTCAGTATCTTACATATAAAATAATGCATGCAGAATGGTGTGTAACAAGTTTTTTTTTCACATCTGATGTCTCAGACACCAAGATATTACTGCTTGAGTGGTTTATCTAGACAACACACATCGAGGGGATATAACAAAAGAAGTTACAGGGGTGCATGCACAGCACCGAGGTTAATGTCTGCCTGCCTGCACTGCTGCACGTTTGAAGGTATCCACTCATTGCCAGTCAAATTTAGCATATTAACATGGTATTCAGTTACTGTGTGCCTTGACCAACCAAAATATTCAGTGATGAATCCTCAAATTTAAGTGGCAGGCATTGAGGAAATACTGCAGTTGTAACCAGCACTGCTAACCATCGTTTCAATCATGTGGCCTAGGTAAGAATGGTGATGAGGCATGCTAGAACCAGGAAACCTGAAGGAGAAGGTAATTTTACCAGCAGTTCCACTTTATTGGAAGCCCTAAGGACATGATCTCATTAAAACTTTCATGGCAGGATTCACAAAAGAGATGTGCTCAGCGCATCTCAGATGCACTGGCGCAAGTCAAAAATGTGCCATAGAATGAGTCACAAACAGGGTGAGTGCGCCAGCACAACCAAGATGCCCTTCGCCAAACAGCATGCACCATAGGCCCAATGTAATGATAAGCGACGCATATACAGGGGGCATACCCATGCATACACAGCGCAAGTCGATGCACAGTGCATATCCATGGCACATCTATAGGGCATCTCCAGTGCAAAGGCAAGATGTGCCATAGAAAGATAAGTACAACAGAAGGAGACTTAAGTCTAGTCCACTTGCAGGTCATTGACTAAATTGCTGCAGCAGCACACTGCCTGAGTCAGAGGGAGAGAGAGACAGAGACAGCCAGCCAGCCAGCCAGCCAGCACACCAAGCCAGAGGAACTGATCCAGACGGCCACACAGAGAACCCCTCAACAAAATGAACCCAGCAGCAGTTGCCATCACAGTCCAGTGAGGAGGAGGGAGGCAGGGCAATGGAAGGCACTGTAGGCAGCCAGCCCCACGTAGGTATCATGCCAGGCTGTCCTTGAGCAGCTCACTGAGGTGGAGACATTAGGCCGATACCACCTAAACAGGGCCATGCTGAGGCAGCTCTGTGAGCTGTGCCATGATGTGATGCAGGCACCAACCACACGAGGTCATGCCATCTTGGTGGAGACCAAGGTGACAACGGTCATGTACCTGTCGCCACGGGAACCTTCCAGAGGCCTACTGGGGACACCACTGGCATTTTACAGGCCCCTACGTCCCGTCTCCTCAAACAGTTCCTCACTGCACTGCTACCACATGCTTTAGAATACATCCATTTCCCCAGCATGCAGGCAGAGTGGACAGAAGCCATGCAGGGGTTCTATAGGGTGGCACACATGCCAGGCACCACAGGGGCCATTGACTGCTCCCATGTGGCAATCTGCACACCACCTGGTAGGGAGCGCCATTGCATACATCAACGGAAGGGTCACCACTCCGTGAACCGAGGTGGTGTGTGAATGCCACAGACATCACCAATGTCTCGCCACACACCCTAGGGCCTTGCATGTACATTCATATGGCACCAGTTGGCACTGTGCAGGAGGTTTGAGGACGTGGACATACCAAGTGGCCATCTGTCAGGTGTGTGTGAAAGGGCCCCAACAGCGCAGGAGGGCACCAAGGCCGGGACACATGGGGTGGGCCATGGGCAACCCATGCAGTGAGATGCAGGTGCATAGGCCCTGGGACAGCAGGGGTGTGCAAGGGTACACACAGGGTGGCAGGCAAGCACTATGCACCACACGACAGACGGAGGCATGCAGGTGCAGATGGGGTCAGGTTGCAGGACAGCCGTAATGGGGTTGCACAGGCGGTAAAGCAGGACAAGTGCACATACCACTGAGGCCAGGAGCTGAGACAGGGTGCATGCCAAGTGCTGCAATGTACTAATGGACACACCATCTACCCCCACAGGTAACTGCCACTATCCACTGATGCAGCTCCCCCTTCGACAACCCAGAACAGTGGCAGAGGAATGCTACAATGAGGCACACATGCGACACCGCCATCATAGAGCATATCTTGACATGCTGAAGATGCACTTCCGGTGCCTTTGTTGGTCAAAGTAGTGCCCTACAGTACAGCCCTGAGAAGGCTTGTGGCATATTCCTAGCCTGCTGCATGCTACACATCATGGTCCTAGACCACAGAATACATGTCGAGGCCAGTGAGGGCGACAGTTCTGGGGAGGATGAAGGGGTGGGGGAGGGTGGACACAGCACCACCAGAGGGCCAGGGAGGTGAAGCAGGGCAGGGCCGGAGGGACCCAGGGCTGGCGGCCAGAGCAAGGGACCACCACAGGCATGTGGTGGAGGAACACTCTGGCCAATGCAGGTGAGTATGTAGGCATGTATGTGTGCAGGGTGCACACCAAGGTGTGGAGATTGCATGTTATGGGCACAGTGAACACTGGACACCACATAGTAGCACACACAGGCACACACACAGTTAGAGACACACAGACACAGACACACACACACACACACACACACACACCAGGCATGCAACACCGAAGCACCGCCCAGGCCATCTCGCAGACGTCATGGGTCAGTGTGCATTGCAACCTGTGCACAGGCACAGCAGACACTAGAACACACTCATCATTCTCATGACATATGGCACAACAGTGGCATACACAGACATGCAGGTGGTCCTGCACAGGTAGCACAGAGTGGTGCCAGGGCTGCAGTGGGGCGGGCAACCGGTGCACACACCACCACTGACACCACCTGCAGGGCATCTGGCACACACAGATGTGCCATCCTGCCATCACAAGCCTAGTGACATGGGCATCACAGGGCAGCACCCTAGCCATCACAGACATGGGGACGGCCCCTGCCATGGCTGGTGGTGGCGGGTGTGCCACCACTGGCCAAAGGGGGCATCGCCTGCGACCCTACAGGGGTGCTGCACCGTGACCATGTATGGGTGTCCAGTGGAGTGGCCAACCCAAGGCCACCACCCCAGCCATGGATGGTGGGCGTGGAGGCCAGCGGCAATGGAGTCAGCAGCAGGGGGTTCACCTGGCTCTGCCACTGAGGTGTGCGGGATGCGCTCCTGGGCATCCAACTGAACACACAATGTCCACGGCTATGTTGCGGGCAGTCACTGCCTCCACAACAGCTGTAATCCACTCCAGAGCTGCAGTCATGCCCACCCGCATGATGCATACCTCTGCCAGCATCTGTGCATGCCATGCAGCTGTGGACTCGTGCTCCTGGACAATCACTGTCGCTATGGCTATGGAACTCCATATGGAGGGCTTCCTGCCCCTCCACAGTTGCCTGCAGGAGGAAAGGTAGGCCTTCATGTCATCGGCAGGTGATGCTTCGCGATGGCATCGCCCGATGGGCAGGGATGTATCAGTCTGACGTGGTGCATCCACGGGCAGTGGTTGCACCCTGGCAGGCTGCAACATGGGCAGGGCCTGGCTGGGCATCGTCATTGACTGCCCATGGGTGGTGTCCTCCCGGGCCATTGGAGCAGGTGCATGCACCAGGGCACCCTGCCTGGATGCCACAGACATCACCAGCACTGCATGTGGCAGTGGTGCAGAGGGCACAGCACCCACAGCTGCAGACAGGTGTGCCGGGACTGTAGCCACACACCACTCATAGTGAGAACATCAGTGGCAACCAGGGCCATGTGCACAGGCATCCCTATGCCATGTGCACCAACGTCTGCCGTGACTGCACTGGTGGTAGTGATAATGACCATGGTGATGCTAAGGCCCTGACCCTGCATGCCACTGGTGAGCACAAGGAGGGTGTCAGCAATGTCCACCAGGTCATCTGGGTCATCATCAGACAACCCAGACAGGTACCCCAGCCAAGAGGTGTCCCCGCTGGCAGTCCTGTCAGTGCTGGCCGAGGAGCCCTCGGGGCCCGCCTGCACCGGGGCCATGACCGGTGTTGCTTGGGACATGGATGGTGCTGGTGCAGAGTCATCCACGGTGGTGTCATCGGCCCTGTGAGACAGGCCGCATCATCGCCTGAAAGGGCATCACATGCAGCTGTGGCTACAGCTGCACCCAGGAGGTGTGATGGTGTTGTGGAGGAAGAATGGAGAACATGGTTAATTCACAGAACACATATGCCACATTGAGGATGCACTACAGTACATGGCTGTCCACAGAGCACCAAGGCTGCAGGCCTGACCATTCAGGGCCATGGCATGACAACACTATACAGGCCTGGTATAGTCATGCCCATCATCGTCCCAACACACACACTGCGCAGCAGTGGTGGCACATGCCACATGAATGCACAGTGGACACGCCTCCCCAGTGCAGTGGCATGGCAGCTGCAGCAACACGGTGCATAGTGCATCTGGCCAGCGGTGACCGTAGCCAGGATGCTGTGCCTGGGTATACGGTGACAGTGCATGGCATGTAGGGACAGGTGTGGTGGCCTTGACACATGGGTGGGCAAGCTAGTCTAGGACACACAGCTATTCATAATGCTGCAACAGGCTGCCACCGGTCTGGAACCCACCACTGGGGACACCCTGCACAGCTGTCCGGGACACACTGGTGGCCATGAGGGCCTCATTAGGGCTAAGCTGTTCCTTCATGCTCTGGCCACCCAATGTCCACTGCAGGGAGGCCTAGATGTTGGCCACCTTCTCCTTGGCCCTCCTGTGCCCGTCTGCTCCAGTGCTTTACACTCCAGGACCATGCAGTTGTATGGTGCTGTGGCATTCACCTGCCAGGCCACCTCCTCCCAGCCCACTGCCTGTGCAATCTAGCTGCCCCCTGCCGGTGAGGACATCCAGGAATAGGTGACATGCTTCAATGAGCATCCTCTGCTCGTCCTTTGTGAAATTCAGTCACTGCCTGTTGGCGGTGCCTGCATTCTCCGACATAGTGGCTACTGTTGGGGAAGCATCCAGGTGTTAGGCATGCCTGTGGGTACACATGTTCCCACCCCTCCTGCCTCTGTCTGTCAACCCCACCAGGTTCCCTGCAGTAGGTGGTCTGAGTGGTAGTCTGTGAGTGGGCGTCCTGGCATGGTGAGCGCTGCCCCATGGTACATGGCCCATTAGAGACAGTGCACCAGCCATGCATGTCCATCAGTCCACAGCTGGGGTACCAATGCTGCCATCCCAGGGGGGTACAATGTGCAGTCTGCCATGGACATGACCAAGTACCTCAGTGGCACATATGTGGACACAGTGGTACCCGTCAAACCAAGTGCCACCCTTGCAATGCCGGGAGAGGGGCACAGGCCAGTTGGTGACAGCCATGGTGCAGCTATCCCCAGTGTGTGGCATGGCTACACTGACATCTCACCTGCACAGGCACCGCTGTGTGCCTCGGACAGTCCTGTAGCACATTTCTGCGTCCACCACACATGGCCAGTACCACCCTGTCACACATACCTCTCCACAGTACCACTATACAGGGAACAGTACCTCCATGTAGGTTGCAGGACCACCATGTTCCATGGTGCAAGGCTGTGTCCCACTGCCACCTTACCAGTGTACATCGGTACTGTATCCCATATACTGCCATGTGTACACCATGGTTCTGTGACAGGTGTTCTGGACATGACAGCAACCAGTCTACCAGTGTCCTGTGCATCCTATGTATTGCACAGGTTCAGTGTTCAGATTATGGCATATGTTTCACATTATGTGCCTATGTCCTACAGATTGGGAGGCACTGTTCCCCATATGGGGAACTTAATTGTTGGTGAGACATGCATGCACATGTACAATCCCCTGTAAGTTCTATAGCCCATGTAAATAGCTGTGTACTCACCTTCAAGGCTCATTTCCTCTCAGTCACCTGATCTCAGCCTGCAGAATTGGGAGCATTAATGGCTCAGGGAATGCAAATGAGGCCTGGGCCTCTTGTAATGAGATACTAATCAGCTGAGATGCCCATGCATATTGAATGAGGCGGTTTAAGGTGCATTGTTCTGAATTGCTTAATTGCCCCCAGCTCATCTCACTTTACAAGGAGCATCTCTGATATGCGCCTATGACATTATGGCGCATCTGCCGTGCATGTGCACCCACCATATGCAACAGTGCATCTTTCACTATCGCCGCTATGCTGCTTACTCAATGTACTCGCTGCAGGGGTACTGGCCATTGTGTTGTGTCCTGTATCGCGACTGTATACCCACATGCGCGAGACATGCTGCACTGAGTGGTCATGTGGCCATGGATTGTCGCGTTGTGCCGTGGGCATCCATAGCACATGCCATGCACAACATGGCAGCCGCACGCACATCACGCATGCGCCGAACACGCGCCGTGACCTCGCCACTCCTTTGCGGTTGGCATTGCACATACCATGTTGCCTCTGGCCTATCATGCCTCATTCACTGTGTGCAATGTGCTGCACATGCCTCAATGTTTCACATGGCCCATATCAGGTACTCGATCACGCTTCACTGCGTTGTGCTGGAAACAGTACCTGTCAGTGGGGACATGCCTAGAGCTGGTAGACAATCCCTAGGGCCATGAACTGGTCCCAGGTGGAGCTGCTGCATCTGGGGCTCTTGTTATGCTGGTGGAGGGGCAGCTGTTTTGGGCAGAAGGACCTCCATGTGCCCAAGGCCGGGTGTGGGCTCCATTGCCAGGAGGCTGGTACAGTGCACTGGGCTGCCACGCACTGGGAGCAGTGCAGGCATCATTTCAGCGACCTCCAAAGGTGGGACCCTGAAAGACTGGGGCAGCTGTGTTGTCATGCATGCTGGGGTGTACTGCCAAGGCCATGTAGGTGTTGCTTATCTGGCTCCCTTTGTGGTGTGTACTGGGTGTGTGTGGAGGCCCTCATGGGGCACCCACTTGGTCACTGTCTTTCTGCACACATAGCAGTGGCTGCACCAGCCCAGTGCAGCCCCATCTTGTGTGCCATGGGGGGCTATGGGCAGGGCTGTGGTTGTGTGCAGGCCACTGAGGACTGCACAGTTGTTTACCACTGTGTGCTGCATACACACATGCCTGAGGGTAGCACAGTGGTGATGTATGACTGTCCCTACACTGCCTGTGCATGTCAGTGTTGTTGTGTGTTTCTGGCACTGCTGTGTTGTTTCATGGTGCTCTCTGTCTATTGTGTTTGCAGGACCAGAGGCCAGGTGGAGGGCCGTGGTCATCATTGAGCAGAGGAGGAGGGTCCTCGGTGCCAGTTCTGGTGCCTATGCAGGGGCAGGTAAGCAGTGCATCTCTGCTGTTGCTGTGGTTCTGCTGCTGTGGGTTACTGCTGGGTGGGGGGTGTTGTCTATGTTCAGGCCCCTCAGTATGTGTTCTGTCTCTGTCGTTGCTGTAGGTCTCAGGACACATGCCATGGCTGGGGCAGTGCCCAGCCCAATGTGGAGGGGTGGATCCATGTGGCCATCCAGGTGGCCATTCAACCTATATCTAGGATGGTTCAGTGCCTGTTAGCTGCCCTGTAGAGTATTCTTCAGCACTTGCCCTTATGTGGCCATGCCAGAGTGTGGCATGCCAGGGCATGGCAGCGCTAGTGGCCCCCGCCTCTTCTTGGTGCCTTGCTCTCTATATAGTTTCTGTATATGACCCCTGTTTCTTTGCTGTTTTGGGTTTGTGTTGTACAGTTGTATAGCTGGTTTTACTGTTTAATAAACATGTTGCTATCAGCACCTGTGTCTGTGTGTTTCATTGTTCTAGCATCATAGTTGCTCTCTATTGCCCTGCTGACTTGCTCCACTTGCTCTAAATTGCTCCCCTGTGTGGCTCAGGGACACCAGGTGCCCTGGCACATCCCCTGTTGTGCCGGCGCATCTCCAGTTGCACTGTTCTGTGTCTGGGCGATTCACAGAGGGGATGCGCTCGGTGCATTCCATTGCTCATGCCTCTATGAATCGCCTGTGCTCGGTGTGCATCTGATTTGGCGCCGGCGCATCTGGGATGCACTTGGTGCATCTTCTTTGGGAATCCTGCCCTCTGTGTTTAGACAATCCCTAGAGTCAAGCCAAATTCACAACTCATCTAATGGGGGCCTGGTTAGTTTATCTGTGGCTTTCATTTGACCCCAGTGACCTTCTAAAATATTGAAAACCCCAATCCCATTGAAATTAATAAAGCACATCCCCATGCTCTACAAACTAATGCCTCACAAAATGTTGGAGCATGGAGGCTGCATGGGGGAGGAGCGTTTGAGTATAGGAACCAGAAGGGGAAAGGCGTCAGTCAGATGAGCAGAATTTACAATCCCTTCCCCTTCAAAACTAAGAAACAAAAAAATTCTGCAAAGTGAACTGTTTAAGTCTTGTGAAAGGAAGCTACCATGAGTGTGTGTGTGGGAGGGGAGTGGGAGGGACTTTTTCGAAATGAGCACAGTTGTTGCTCTTCAAAGGAGATCCTGGTTGGGGGGTGTGAGCCAGGAGTGCCTATGTGGACAATTCAGCACCTAAGGAAGCAGGCGAGGTTCTGGTAACAAGGTAGCACATCTGTTTCCAGCACAGAGAAGGCAGCCTGAGGCAGTGGGCACCTCAGCAAGCTCACAGCTATCCCACTGTGCAGGAACGACTGCCTGCAAGGGCTCGGTGGCTGGCAAGACCTTGAAGAGCACATGACCCTCTGCTGCAACTAGCCTGGTGGTACCCTGCTCAAGCTAGGACAGGTACTGGCAGGTAGCCATGCAGGCAGGTACCAGGCAGGCACCCAGTCAATTAGAATGGAATACCCCAGAGTAACAGCAGTAATGTAAAGAATGGTGGCTAGCACTTTCACTGCATCAAAGCCAGACAGCACATAGAAAATTTACTAGCGCATTGAACACTAAGCACACATTTCTCTATTTCAGTTTTGTTGACTGGGAAGGGAGGGCTAAGCAGTTCTACATGCTGTGGGGCCCCCAATAGAACAGTAGGTGGCGATATATACTAAATGCAGACATGGACAAAGACAGCTGGAGAAACATAGAAACATAGAAATTGTCAGCAGATAAGGATTGTCTGGCCCATCTAGTCTGCCCAAAAGCCTATTCCTGTCTGTAGCCTTTGACAGGGGCCCGGAAATAGCCTGGGACCCCAGGAAAGTGATAATACTGTTGGCTCTGAAAGAGGAGTAATGGCTAGTAGAAACAAAATCACATGCAGAAGGCATTGGGATCTCTGGATCTAGCATATGAAAATGTGTACATTAAATTCTTCAGGAAAGGATGGACGTGCTCACAATTAGTGTTCAGGAACCTTTATGCACCATGGATCCTGGGGTGCTGCATGGAATCCCAACATGTAGAGATTAAAACAGCAGCAAGATGAGGGATGTAAGGGAACTCCCAGTGAGTCAGAAATACCCCCCAACATGGGAGGTTCCTGTTATGTTCTTTAATGTGTGGGTTCATAAATAAAAAGCCGCAATTAGACAGGTGTACCAGCCTAATCTTTCGATTTACAATGCAGAGGTTGGTATCTCTGCAGATTCCTGTGTAAATAGACCTCACCTTTCAGAATTTGCTTGTTACCCCCGAGAAAATTGGTGGATGGCCCCTCGGGGGGCCTATTTCTGATTTTGGACATTCTGTGCCCTCCAGGCCCCATAGCTTGGCCTAGGAATGCCAGATTTACAATTCCAAGGTGTCATTTTCTACATTTATTGCCATGCCAAGTTGGATGGAACAACTTAGAAAATCCAAAATGACCACCAAAATCCAACATGGACACCATATTGCTAGTAAATACTTGATTGGCTAATAATTTCCAAATCCCTAGCTTCCAAGATGCCAATTATCAATGATTCATAAATGGGGAGTTTATTATCATTACTTTTAATATAAACACATATTAATATAATAGAACATAAACATTAATAAATGATGCATAATGCATTAATCTGCTTGTTTGTGCCATTGACCCAAAATTGCATCCACTCTGAGAATTTGCCACTTTGTTCGTAGGATTGCGTGATGGTTCATGTACGTTATATGCCCGCCAGTTTGTATTTCTAGTTTCTAGTTTTTCATTTTAGTTTCTGTTTCTGTTTCAGAAACATGGATAGCCCTTAGCTGTACCTGTTGGATTGGTCAATCCATCCGATTTGCTACCTGTGTTCTTTTGTGAGAACCAAATTAGAGATACGGAATTGCAACTAACATTAGAGAGAATGGGCTGAATACCGTGAACGCTTTGCAGAGAAATCGTCAGTCACAAAACCTACTTCCAAGCACGCCCAGAAACTTTAACCTCATATGGAATAAAATCCATGACCAGCTTTCCCTCCGGCCCTGGAGAAACAGGCCTACCAGTTCATACAAGGTGTCACCAAAATTTCACCAGTGAAAGGAAATTAAACACCAACTCAATGAAACAACTTTTTTCGGATCAATTTTCTGAAGCTGAATTCTCTGGCATATCCGACCCACGGACGTCCAGTAGCAGTGAAGTGGTCCATGTAATTCAATGTAAAAGGAAATAGTTGGAATTTAAGAAGGATGAGACCTACTTCATCTGTGATAATAAAAGGAAAAAGAGAGGAAATATGGAAGATAAACTCCAAAGAGTTGAACTTGAAGATGGAAAGATTACATTGCACGAAAGCATGTTACGCAATGAAAATTTCACTGATGCTCTTCTGTCTAGTGCAGCCAAATGTCTGAAGGTCACTACCACCAATGTTGATGACTTAGCTGAGGAAGTCAAATATCATCAAAGTTGTTACAACACTTTTGTCTATGTTGGCAAACGAGAGAGACAAACACCAGGTGGATTGGAAAGCATTCACACAAAGAGTGCTGAAATGGAGTTTCTTCAAATCATGAGAAGAAAGGTTGTTGAGCAGAATTGTAGCTATTTACTCATAGAGTTACTGGAGGATCTTCATAACTTCTACGAGTTCCATGGATGTGAACAAGATGCTGAATAAATCACACATTTCAGTTAATTTAATTGATTGTTTAATTAGTATTTCGAAATACCTTTGATCGTGGAGCTCTTTTAGAAAGGTTCCACATCAAGGTGGACAATAAGACAATACACATATTCAGTGGTTACAGAGGCCTGATCATTAGGCATTAAAGAGCGATTACATGACAATTAGACAAACAGGAGAAAAACTGAGCAGTTGTAATGGAATACTAAACTATTTCTAATCAGTTACCCTAGGTAGCACACCCCTGAAACCTCCAAATCCATTGATAGACTATGGCAGAGTAATTACATAGGGTTTAATGCTATCCCAGATGGCGAGAGGTCGTGTGACAGTGAAACAATGGGGATTGGGTTTGAAACCAACCGCAGAGAGCGAGAGGTGGGGGATAGTGAAACGGGGGCTGTGATGGGGGAGCAGCTCCAGAGGGCTTTGTCGAGTATGGTGTGTGGGGGGTTGGGAGGGCAGTACCAAGTCAACCATTTCAGTTGAAGAATCTATTTAGCAATGAATTCAGAGATGAGATAGGTTATACTCTGGGGAAGGCGATACATGAGAATCGTCTCATTGTTCACTCGACAAAAGTAAACCTACTAGATTATTCTTTGGCAACCTTGAGAGGAGCTGGGCTCAGAGGTAGTGACATCACCAAGGCATTTGCAAAGATGATCAATTGGAAATTAAAAGATAGACAAATTAAGTCACTGCAGTTTCCTATGGCATACGAAGACTTGCTTTCTGAGCTTGATAAATATGAACCCATTCCAGAAATCTGTAATGCGATAGCTCTCTCTATAAGCCCTTCTAAGAAGATTAATGCTCTAGGTTATGCGACCATCCCAACAGAAATTCAAGCTACCAAGATATGGTCCATTGCTAGTGACTGGCAATGCCTCATTACCAGAGAACATTCTCCAAAGTTGATAGTTCTATCCATGGTCATTCATCGTCTCACTGGAAGTAAAGAAGCAGTCAATCTTCTACATCATTCAGGGGCTGGTATTTCTTACACAGACGTCAGAAGACAAAACAAGAAATTGGCCCATGATAGTAAATTTGAGGAGAAAAAAGCACCGCACACAATTATGCCTGGACAGACAATCATGTCACAATTGATAACTTAGATGGTAAGCAACAGACATTAAAAGATTCTCAACAACATGACATTAACTTAGCAATTTACGTACCCAAATTTTGCGACCTGCAGTCATCTGTGATTTGCCAGTACAAGAACAGAACATTCCAAGCAGCTCAACAAGAGAAGTCCAGGAAACCTTTGAGAGCTCAGAACCTATTGACTATCGGGATTATAAAACAGGAAAGAGAAAACCCCCACGTATCGTCCCATCCTACGATGAGGATGAAAGAAGGACCAAGCTTGATCTTCATTCGAGCAAAGATTGTATTTGGGCTCTGGCAGCATGCATAGAATCTTCCAGAGAAAACAAATCTCTTCCAGTCCGTGGGTCATGGACAGATTTTAATAAAAAAAGCAGCATCGATCACTACCTTCAAATCTGAAACTGATTTTCTGCCTATTATACCACATGAACCAGATGAGGCAGTTTGCAGATACTACCTTGACTTTTTCATGGATCCAATGGATGACCTACAAATTGACCACATCTTCAACCATAGCAGTCATGCAGTTTTCTACAAGACTGCACAAATAATGTGGAAAGAAGAAAATATACAAATGTGGTTAATTTGATGGAGGATTTCATGAACTGATGGTAAGGCAGAAGATCCTCTAGCAAGCGACGGTGCTATGGGAACTCGTGACTGGTGGGTTCAGGAGGGATAATAGCAGATGGATCTGTTGACCAGGCCTTGGAAGGATGCCACTATTCTAGATCGATGAGGTTACATCAACAGTTCCTCGAGGCTTTCCTGCGATTCATGTGATCCAAGATTCATAGCTCACTAACCGACAGACTACGAGAAAAGCTCATCAACATGAGAATATCTGTATCAGCAGAATCCCTGAATCTTGTCCTGTTGGATGAATCTTTCCCTGAAGTGCGGTCACAAATGTTGGAAACCTCTGGCACCATGGGCAGTGGGTGACAGGCTACATAGGTGACACCAGCTCTCTTCTCGCCTAGGTCACCGTGTACAGAGACAAGAATCTGAACTTGCATCTGCAGGCTAAACGAGATCTTCTACCTTTACTGTTTGCATTCAACCATCAAAACTGCTCTTGGTATTTGATGTGGCATCATGTAGACCTCATCAACCTGAAAGCCATCTATGAGAATGCATACAGTGAACTGCAGGAATAGGGCATTGGAGTTAGTCTGTCTGGTGAAGCATTCTCCATGATACCTGGTGACCAAGTGACTGAGGTCTCAATCAACAGAGAGGTCAAGATGAGGGTGAACCCATGAGAGGTGTTACAGTACATCTGAGGAAGCTGCTGGTGTCTTCATTTTGAATTCCCACAAGCTCGCTAAAATTCATTTGTCAGTGAATGAGAAGATGCTTCTGAAAACGTCAGCCACACATAATGAGTTGACATATGGTGCCATGAAGAAACATGATGGTCAAGTGAAAGAGCTAGTAAAGAAACTTCATGCATATTCAGATCCATCTCAGGGTGTAGCATAACTCATTGCAGTGGCATTGAAATACTGTCAGCAATAGTAGAGGGCCTTTTGAAGGCAAGGGCTACAGAGGAAGTTATGTTGAATGCATTTATAAACAACCATCTCCTATCAAGGAAAGTTGGTTTCTCTGAGTCCATTAAACACAATGGAATTTCCATGAGAATGGACAAGAAGAAAAAGAAACTCAGAGTGGAATCAGTCTTGACAGAAGACGTCAGATCTCGGTATCATTGTTGCAGAGTGCCCTGTCAAGAAAGATACGCTTTCATCTGCTCACAACATATCCTCTCGCAATAGCAACTCAAACAGAAACCTCTAAAAACCTAATACCAAACATGTCTTAAGAAATTATCTCATCGATGAAGCAGAAGCTCGAAGTTCTTCCCCTCCTCCATTATGCTCAGTGTACATATATGACACTATGGCAATGGTCAGAGCAGTTCCTGCATAGCGTGCATGGGACAGCCTTTGGAAAGCACTTCTTGTCACATTCACACCTCCATCTACAGCAAACCCAGTGGAAGTCATTGTCGTTTTTGATAATTATAAGAATGAACAGGAGTTCTCGGTGAAACAGCAAGAACTAGTTGAGCCAGCGGTAGGAACAGGGGAATGCAACTTCACATGGGATCAGATTTGCAAGAGATGCCTGCGGAAAGGTGTATCAGCAGTACCTTCACAACAATGACAACAAAACAGATCTCATACAAGCGCTTCAATGAGTGTGTTAGACAAGAGTATGTCAGAAGAAATGTACGATACCCACTTACTATCACCAACAGCAGAAGCTCATATACTATATACCCAGATTCAGCAGAATTCTTGTTTTCTGCAACCATGAGGATGCAGATACTAGGGTAGTGCTGCATTGTGCTCTTAAGGAAAGGCCCAGTTGTTGTCCAAGCCAAAGATAGAGACATCCTCGTCCTGATGGTTTACACTTTCATAAAGACCCTTCCAGATTCACCATAGGTGCTCCAAATTGATCCCCAACATATTTGTAAACATAGGATCTACATACAATCACATTGGACATGCTGCAAGTCTTTATTTGCCAGCATACCATGCTGTCTCTGGATGCGATGCAGCAAGTTACTTCTACAAGATATCAAAGAAATTAGTCTTTCAACATTCGCACAGGGTTGAAGAAAGAATAAATCTCCTTCAGGGCTTGGGAAAGCACGTATGCTTGAAAACACTGAACAAAACATCAAGACCTTCATTCAACACTGCATATACAATGGTACAGGAGGAGAGGATCTGGTAGACACATGAGTAAGGCAATACAATAACCTGAAAGTGAAGACTATGCAAACGATTCTACCAGACCCAGTGAGCCTCTGTCAGCACATAAAGAGAGCAAATCTCATAGCCTATTGGTGCCACTGCACAGAGCTGGAAACCCCGAAAGTTGACCCTTGTTTGTCAGGATGGAAACAAGAAGATGAAATTCTGAAACCTGTGTGGTTCACTGGGTTTCAGTTACCTGACATCCTATATAATAGAAGAAAGGGCGGAAGGTTAGCAGGTCAACGATGTGCAGCTGACGGAGATGAGGCAAATGGCAAAGGTGAGTCAACACCTCAAAGACACACACTGAAGACCAAACAAAAACCTTCGACCACAGTGCCAATGATTGATTGTACAGGAGATGATGACACTGAAAATTACACATCGGCAGCCAATGAACAAACTTTTGCAGACAAATCTTCAAGCTTCAGGAGTTAATGTGACAGTTCAGATCCAGAATGGACTCAATATAATGACTTCAAAACTGGACATTACAACCATATGTACTGTTGACCCAAACTATTCATAGTGTTGGGTCAAATTGTTGATAAAATGACTTAATTCTAAACAACAAATCAGTGCATACAACATTTAGATTTTAAGCATTACTGTATGTACTTCAAACTATTTTATCAGTAAATTGCCTCATGAATTCAATTGTTATATGTAGCATTAATGTGTGCATTAATCAAAATCAAATATAATTAGCAATCAGACGGTTTTGAGATGCCATTTCCTAATATTTTTTTTTTACTTTAAACCATACAGTTACTAATTCTCAGTGTTTATGTTGATAAAAAAACATTGTGCACATAGTTTTGACACAGAAACATAGAAACACAGAAACTGATAGTGGATAAGGACAGCTTGGCCCACCTAGTCTGTCCATTTTCCCTAACTGCTATAATACCGTAGACCCAACTTGATCTCTGGCTTTTACCCTCTCTTTTCTATTACTAGGGTTCTCTTGTGCCTATCCCATGCATTCCTGAATTCCCCTACCATTTCTGCCACCACCACCACCACCACCTCCACTGAGAAGCTGTTCCATGCATCCACCACCCTTTCTGTGAAAAAATACTTTATCACGTTACTCTTAAATCTACCCCCCTCCAGCCTCATATCATGGCCCCTTGTTCTTATCATCTTTTTTTATGAAAGATGCTAGCCTCTTGTACCTTATTTATGCTCTTGAGGTATCTGAAGGTCTCTATGTTATACCCCCCTTTTCAGGGTATATATATCTTGAGGTCCTCTAGCCTCTCCTTATATGACTGTTGGTGCACTGCAGACTCTGCACCAATTTTGATGCCCTTCTCTGAACTGCCTCTGCTCTGTCTATGTCCTTCTGGAGATGCAACCTCCAGAACTGGATACAGTATTCCCGATGGGTTCTCACCAGTGATTTGTTTCCTGCTGGTGATACTTCTCCCTGTGCACCCCAGCATCCCACTGGCTCTCCCCACAGCCTTTCCACAATGCTTGATCACCTTTAGCTCATCAGCTATGACTACTCCCAGGTCCCTTTCCTGTTTTGTGGTTGTCAGTACCTGCCCCACCACCCTCCCATCATGTACTCCTCCCTGGGATTCTGTGCCCTAAATGTGTGAGTTTACATTTCTTTGAATTGAATGTTAGCTGCCACACTCTGACCACCCTCAAGCCTGCTTAGGTCCCTCCTCATTTTGTCTCACACACACACACACACACACACACACACACACACACACACACGGAGTGTCATCCCTGTTGCAGATCTTAGTGTCATCTTTAAAGAGCCATACCTTTTCTTCCAGCCTCTCTGCAGTGTTGCTTATTAAGTCATTCAGAGGACTAGCCCCAGCCAGCCTGCCGCACCGATATTCGGGTTCGGTGATGGACTCAGGTGTCAGAGGCCAGCCGGGGAGAAGGATTGGGAACTCAGAGACTGTTCTCCTCTTCCGGGAGGGAGAAAGAGTGTCTGGAGCTCTGTGGACCTCTGGCAGGGGCTGGGGCACTGTCGCTGCCCGCATCACACCTTTGGAGGCATGGTGAATGCTGGCATAATTGTACATCCCTGCTACCAGGAATCCAGCATACAAAATAAATGCCAGCTCTGCTTCATGATGGCCTCCCACCTCCGCCACTGCTCCTGTTGAGACTAAGGCCCATCGGGTGGGGGGCCTCACCCTGGGGGGTAAACCAAGGGCAAGAGACCAAATTCCTTGGGGAAGGGGCACCTGCCTGTTGGCCCCATCCAGGGAGGTTAAAGTTTGAGCATAGGGGGCAGTGACCGGGGTGGAGGGCTGAACCCTCTGGCTCGGTGGAGAAGGAGACCACAAAAAAAGAAGACTGGCCCCAGAACTGATCCATGTTGCACCCTGCTGGTCACCACTGCAGTACCTGCAATCAGTTGTGAGAGTTCCATCAGGGACCTACCACTTTATCTGGAAATATCCACTCATTGAAACAAAGCATTGAGGGCTTTTAAATGTACTTTTGTCTGAGGATACCCACTCACTAGAGCAAAACAGTGAGGACAGTTTAAATAAAATAATACTGTGTACTGATTAAAATATAAATTAAAATATAAAAGAGTTTAAAACACAGGTCAGGACTCTTTACTAGTAACAACAGTGTTAAAAAGGTCAGGACTTTTCGCTGATGTTAAAAGCATAAAAAACACATTGAAATGTTTTATGTATATTTCTGTTTCTCATTAATAATTTGTTTATGGCCGGCCCAGTGGTGCTGAGGGTTGAGGCGCTGGCACCACCTTGCACCATGCCAGCGACCGGGTTCGGAGCGAGCTTGGATCATCGGGGTTGGCCAGGGGAGACAGGCTGGAGCGTCCGTGGACAGCTCGCCTTCTCTCTAGGGGAGGGACTTCCATACCGGCAAGCGGCGACCCCTGGTGGAGGCTGGGGAAGCGACAGCAGCTGGAGTCTCAGGGCATGATTGGTTGCAAGCATAGGCTGGCAGCCAATCAGCCTTGAGACTGCTCCCTTCGCAGAAGGAGGAGGGGCGTTGCAGATGCTAGCAGATGCCTTGATGCTCAGGTACGTAGCGCCCCATGAGGAACATGGTAAAAAACCATGGAGCCAGGATGATGGAGCGACGAGCTGGGTCCCGATGTGCCAGCGCCTGCTGTGACCCAGGACTGTGACAAGATTTCAAGATTCGGGGTTGCTCAACCCCGACCCCGCCTAGGGGTTTTTCCGTGGTTTGATGGTGGGACCAGAGGGTGCAGGTAGGTGTTGGCAGGGCAGGCTTCATGGGTGCTCCAGATGGAATGGCTCTGTGGGGCAGTGGGAAGAAAAATAGAAATTAAAAAAAAAAAAAAAACAATTGGTTTATGTTTTAAGGTCAGGCCACTGACGTATGATTCATATTTTAGCTTACCAATGATTTTTCCTTGCATCTTCAGTGCTGTTTTGCTCTGCCTTTAGAAACTAATTGCATCATCTGAGAGCTAGGTTGACTAAAGGTCACTGTTTTGTAAGATCAGGGCAAAAGCCATTACTTTGCTTAATTGTGATATTATAAAATATAGTTTCACAAGAGAGAAAAACTGTATTAGCATTGCTATGATGTACTAAGCAGTACATAGCCGAGTTCATTTTATAAGTAGTTGAAATTAGGCATAATGATGTAAGTTTCCTGAGTTGGTAAAATTTAAGTTTCATATAAATCATTTATGAGTGCTGTGTTAAGACTTAGAAACCAGCCTTCAGGCTGCTTTATCTGTTTAAACCTAATGTTCTCGAATAGAAACCAGGATGGGCAAGGGCTTATATTGGGCAGACAAGCAGAATTTACAAACCCCTTCCCTCAAAAACTAAGAAATGACAAGGGCCCGATTCTGGAAGGCTTTACGCCAGACATAACAGCAGTTGCAATAGGAGAATGGTGCATGTAGCAACTTACCAGCAGTTACGACATGCACACTTACAGGTGACCGCTTACATGTCGCAGGCCACTGTGCCAAACAGCTGTTATTGGCCAAGATAAACCCCCAAGACATGGCGCTAGAGGGTTTATGGCAGCAGTTGTGCCCCATTCCAGAAGGGCAGCCACAAAGTGCCCACATCGGATTTCTACAAGAACCCTCGGGGAGATATGGTAACATAAGTTATACCAGTATTTAGCTGGTATAACTTACGGATGCCACCAGGGGTCCTGTAGATCCGCTCGGCCGTCCTGTGGAAAATGCACTGCTTCCCACCCCCATGCCCAGCACACACCAGCAGGGCCAACGGGCTACCCATACCCCAGACCCCCAAAACAGCCATTGGCAGGAAGCCCCACAGGGTGGCGCTGCCATCCCCACCCGTGCCCCAAACTGCGAGTCGCCCACCGATATGCGGTAATACAACAGCCCTGGCAGTGTAGTGCCCTCCAACTGTACAGTAATTAAATACAAAATATCCCCGAATCCCTGGTAGCCTAGTGCCCCCAACTGTACTGTAATAAAATAAATAACATCCCCATTTCCTTGGTAGTCTAGTGGCCCCCACCCAGCCATGCCAGCCCACCCAGTATCCTCACCCATCCCCAGCCGGGCGACCGGGTATAGCCCATTCTCACTTCCACGCCATTTCGATCGAGCGTAGTATTACAGCATAAACGCACTCAGAAATTAATTTCGAGTGCGCTGTGCAGTAGCGCCATTACTGCACCCAGCCCGGGCGGGCCATGGAGGTGAGAAGTGGGCTGTGCCAGCCGGCTGGGGCTGGGGTGGGGGGTGCTGGGTGGCTGGAATGGCTGGGTGGGGATGGTGGCTCTAGTCTACCAGGGAAAGTTATTTAATTTAGTACAGTACAGTTGGGGGCCACTAGTAGCTATGAATAAAGATTTTAAAATTGAAGTTTTTAAAATACTGTAACTTAATAAAACTTAATAATGTCTGATTAACTATTGACTATGGCTTATAATCCTAAATGTTTCTAATAAATAGTTAAATATGGGTATGGTAATGGCACATGTTGGTTATGGTACGGGCTGCATATTGTTGTGGCTCCCGACCCCAAAAATGTTGGACACCCCTGATATAGTACTTGCAAATTTTTATCAGCATCCAGCATCCTAATGAAATCCTGCATTAAGCCATTACTGTATAGCAATGGTCTTTACTATTACTGAGGCTATGTCCACAAATGGTGACAACAGAAACAAACGACATTCATATCGCCACAAACAATGTGGTACATCAAGACAGCACTCCAAAACTGCAGTAGAATGTAAGCCACTTCAGGAGGCAGTAGGTCCACATGCATTGCAGCTGAATCTGAGACAGTATAGGAACACAACTGGCTGCCAGGCCAGTTGCTTCCAAGGTGCTCACTACAGGTGCTATATGCTGAAGGAGGAAGGCATTGAAAGACAGACTACAAATCAACTTCAAGTAATCGATATTCAAAACAGTTTTCTTTTGTTTACATTGGATAATTAAGCAATAAGGCACAACAGGGTGTGGGTTATTGGGGATTCACCCATGCCTTGTGTGGTGTGTCACGAGGTGCAGCTGAGTGACTTAACCACACAAGAAGTGGGTAAATCGCCCAATAACTCACACCCTGGAGTGCAATATTGCAATTATACAATGGACCCACATGTAAAATAAATTTAAAATGTGATTAAATATGTTTTTTTTATAAATGCCATTCCTCATCCGTGGGTTATGCAGGATTTACCCACAGTCATGTGACATGTTTTGACCAATGAGATTACAGGATTTTCACACACCATTGTATAATTGGACTTTTCAAGTGGAAAAGTGAGAACATTATAGCAAAACAAAAGGTACAGAAATATTTCATGGCATGGAAAATTACCCCAAAAAAAAGTAACTTAAAATATCATCTAATGTTGAGCAGACTCAATAGAACCGTGAAGGCCTAATCTGCTGGCAAATAGTATATCAAGAGGTAAAGTATTTTAAATGGTATTTTGCAAACTTGACAAGGGCACCCACAATCTATATATTCATTCAATACTCAGGGCATGATAAAGAATACATGAAATCCTCATTAACTCAGGCATCACCGGAGAAGAGAGAAGTGGATGGGGCAGAAGTGACAGTCTTGGCAGGAATTAGAGGATTCCTGATTAAACAAACACAACTTTTCCTTCAAATAAATGTGTGTTCCCAAAATTAATGTGAAAGATCAGTCTGATGAGGTCAAAATGGAATATATTTGTGATTAGTTAGATATCACACCACACACACACACACTTTTTGTTTGCAATATTGTTCTGTAAGCTTTCCTGTTTTGTTCCTATTCACCACCAGAGGCAGACAAACAGATAGCTACAATATATAGATAGATTGATAGATAGCTAGATAGCTAGACAGATACTGCTGATAATAGATAGATAGATAGATAGATAGATAGATAGATAGATAGATAGATAGATAGATAGATAGATATAAACTGTTGATGATAGATAGCTAGATAGATAGACAGATACTGTTGATAGATAGATACTGTCGATAGATAGATAGATACTATCGATAGATAGATTGATAGATCGATAGATAGATAGATACTGCTTGATCTTTACTGCACTGCGATCTTTATTGTGCCCTGTCCTTCCCCTGTCTTGCAAATAGGCGGCTCTCCACTGTGTTAATTACCACCTCAAGCACTGGTTGGGTGAGCCTTTCCCACCGCCCTTCCTTTATAACCCCCATGCTCTCATTCCCTTAGATCGACTGACCTCGCACCCCTGGTAGTCCCCTCGCAGATCCACCCAAATTGGCCAATCTGGTTAGTCTCACCACCTCCCAAAATCTGAATTTCTTCCACCTCAAATCCGCACTCATCCTCTGTCTACTCCATCAGCTCTGCCCTCAATAATTACCTTGCTCCTAGCTGCTCCTGCCATATCCCTCCCTAATGCCCTCCTTTAAGCCCTAGACAAACCCTACCCTTCTACCATGATCTTCATTTACCCTGTACACCACCCACATTCCTAGCTCCTCCTTCCCCAAATTACTCCCCTTACCAGCCTCCCTTGACCTCTCACAGAATATAAGGGCCCCAAATGGTCTCCATGGGTTCCCTCCTACTCCCACAAAGGGGCTTGTATCTCTCATCTACTCATTTCTCCAACATCCTGAAGGGGTCTCTCTGGGACACTTCCTTATCCCCTTCTCTCCGGCCAGTGCAGTGCAGGGTCCTTGTATTCTGAATTGGTCTCCAGGGACAGGACTCTTCCCCCTTCCCACCCATCTCACCACTGCACTGCCTCTCTTTTCCCCCTTTTCTTTCATGTAAGCACTTGGTACTTATTAACCCAGCACTTATTATTGTCCACTGTTTTTACCCATCATGTGTGACACTGTTATAACACTGTTTGTAACAGCTACCTTACAACTGTATGTTAATGCTGAACTTATAGCATAAATGTTTAATGCCTCATTCCTAATGTACCCCTTCCCCGATAGACAGACAGATAGATAGACAGATATCTACTGTCTGTTGATAGATAGATAGATAGATAGATAGATAGATAGATAGATAGATAGATACTGTCTGTAGATAGATATATATATGTAGATAGATGTAGATAGATAGATAGATACTGTCTGTAGATAGATACTGTCTGTAGATATATCGATAGATATATTTAGATAGATAGATACTGTCTGTAGATGCATAGATAGATATATAGGTCCATCTTGCAAATGAGCTTCTGCTCAACGATGAATGCCTGGTTAAATAAGACTTGATTGATATATATATATATATATATATATATGTATATATATACGTAGAATAGATACTATCTGTAGATAGATAGATAGATAGATACCGCCTGTAGATGCATAGATAGATATATAGGTCCATCTTGCAAATGAGCTTCTGCTCAAGCGATGAATGCCTGGTTAAATAAAGATTGATATATATATATATATATAGATAGATAGATAATATCTGTTGATAGATAGATAGATACTGTTGATAGACAGATAGATACTGTCTGCAGATAGATACTATCAATAGATAGATACATACATACATACTGTCTGTAGATAGATAGATAGATAGATAGATAGATAGATAGATAGATAGATAGATACTGTCTGTAGATAGATAGATAGATAGATAGATAGATAGATAGATAGATAGATAGATAGATAGATAGATAGATAGATAGATGGCAAGGCAAGGCAAAATTTATTTAAAGACACCCAATCCCAGAGGCTCTAGGTATGATATAAAAAGCATTAAAACAGGCATTTAAACATAATAAATATATAAATTTACACATAAATACAAATCATTACAAAAACTGAACTTTAACTATAAATCTTTATCTAAGCATTAAATGCCTTAGAAACAGAAAGGCCTTTATATAGATAGATAGATGATAGATAGATAGATAGATAGATAGATAGATAGATAGATAGATAGATAGATAGGAATTTTATTTGGCTCATTGCAGAATGCATTGAAATTACCGTGTATACATGAAATAAAAGACATTTGAAAGCCTGTGGCTGTAATCCTCAATGTAATTTATTTATATATCCAGCCTGTGATTAATTAACAAAAACAAAGCATCAAGCTGTAGAGTTACCCTTTAATTACAGTGCTGAAATGGAACTTGCAGTCTCTGAGAGCCCAAGAGCCTTTGTGTGTTTTCCTTCTGCATCCATCCTTCACATAGCCTGCTGCTATTTGTAGAACACTTTAATTTTCTACAACACGCCTGTAAATTGCTGCTTTCTGAACAAAAAATATAGCTGTTTAAAACAGGAATAATCGCAGAATGGAAACAAATACAGCTATTACTTGCCTGATGGAATTCAACAGATTGCAAATATTGCCATTTACATGTTATCAATACCATGAATACAGTTATCTTAGTAATTAAATTAGCCTGTAATTTTTTTTGATCAATAAAAGAGAAAACTAAAATGATGGCAGTCTTTTCATCATTCCGAACCAGATAACTCATTTAAGGTAATATGTAGCAATTCCTCCCCAACACATGCAGCGGCACAGTCTGATTTATGTTGCAATGTCTTTGGTGCTACTTGAATAATCGAATCAAATCATCTTTATTTTTATAGCCTCTTTCAGAACCAAGGCGCTGTACATAAAACCAATTACATCAACTAAAGAATTAAAACAGGAACAATAAAAGCAAATCATCCATATTTAGGAAGGCTAAATCAAATAAATAAGTTTTAACTCAATTTTAAATCTATCAACGGTCAGGCATTCTCTTAAGTGACGGTAGAGAATTCCACAGGTTGGAGCTGTAAAGAGGAGGCACGAGAACCAGATGTCTGCAATCATACACTGGGAATCTCCAGCAATCCCTCATCAGTGGATCAGAGAGGATGGAGGGGGCAGTAGGGTACCAGGAGATCTTGCTTGTAACTGGGTCCCTGATCATGTAGGGCTTTAAAGGTTAGCAAGCCAACCTTAAAGGTGATCCGCCACTGAACAGGCAGTCAGTGCAGCTCACGGAGCACAGGCATAATATGACTGGTCCTAGAGGTCCCAGTCAAAAGCCTGGCCACTGCATTTCGCACCAGCTGCAAGTGGCGGAAATCAACCCCTGATAGCCCCTGGTAGAGGGATTTGCAGTAATCAAGATGGGTAGTGACAAAGGCATGGATCAGTGTTGGAAGATCATCTGGGGAAACCAGACATTTCACCCAGGTGATATTCCTCAGATGGTAAAAAGAGGATTTGACAACAGCTGACACCTGAGATTTTAGGGTCAGACCATCATCAAAAATAACACCCAGGTTACGCACCCGGTCTGAGGTAGTGAATGGTATACCACCACGTAACAAGTCTGATGGTTGTCCAGCCACCAAACCTGCCCCCAGATGACCTGGGTCCACTACCAGCACTTCAGTCTTATCTGGATTCAGTCTCAGCCAACTGGAGCTCATCCAGGTTCTGATCTCAGTAAGGCAATTATTTAGTATAGAGAGTGCATCAATCTTTCTGGGCAGAAAGGACATATACAGCTGAGTATCATCCGCATAGCAGTGTAAACTCAGACTGTATCCCTGGTGATATCTCCCAGTGGCAGCATGTACACTGCAAACAACATGGGGGCCTGAATGGAGCCCTGTAGCACCCCACAGGGAAGGAGTGAGCACCAGAGGAATAAATTCCAGTGGCAACTCTCTGAAGCCTGCCCATGAGGTATGAATGGAACCATTTAAGGACTGTACCAGACAGCCCACAAAAGAGCCACAGGCACTCCAACAGCACCCCATGGTCTACAGTGTTGAATGCAGCAGAGAGATCAAGAAGGACCAGAATGGTACATGCCTTTCAATCTCTAGCCATTAGGAGGTCATTCAGTACCCGGACAAGAGCAGCCTCTGTACTATGCTTCTTTCTAAAACCAGACTGGTATA
The DNA here is from genome assembly GCA_016271365.2 of Neoceratodus forsteri. Lineage (NCBI taxonomy): Eukaryota > Metazoa > Chordata > Ceratodontiformes > Ceratodontidae > Neoceratodus > Neoceratodus forsteri. The sequence goes on along the minus strand of CM028130.1, from coordinate 1,011,834,093 downwards.
TTTTCTAAAACTTTTGTAATGACAAATACATTTCTTGTCACTGTCAAATTTTGCTTGTTACTTGTTTTTAGATACAGGGCCGGATATTCAAACTGTGCCCGAAAAGTGCGCAACAGCAGGAGCAAGCGCAAGTCAGTTGCGCACATGTGCAATCGTCGCGATATTCAAACATGGAGCAAGGCCAATTGCGCAAGCAGCCAACATCTGAATATCGCACAAACTGCACAATAGCGCAACCAGGAAGGAAGCTGAGCAGATACGATGTGCTGCTAGCCAACAAGGCCAGCCCAGCTGAGCAGTCCAGAGGCCTATAGGGCAAGCAATGACACCCCCAGCAGCACAATAATGGAACAGCACAACCAGGAGGTAGGCAGAGGCCCACCACCCATGCCACAGATGGGCACAGGGACACACTGCAGAACTAACAATGCACCCCACACCCCAAGAACAGCATAACTGGGGAGGGATGGAATATCAACGGCCCATGAGGACAAGCAAAGCACATCCGGCCGTGTTACTGCAGCACACCCACTGGCAAGCTGAGACTGCCACACAAAGGGGGCAGACCACCCCAGTGTCCAGCAGCCCCCCCGTGTGCACAGCACACCCTGAACTGTGACCCCAAGACACCACCCATGAGCAGTGATTGTGACCGTCACTGCAGGACTCCCCAAGGCCCCCGGCACAATGCAACCATGTGTACCACGAACCATACAAGCCAGACCCACCAGGAGCACCCAGCGGTGTGTGGCAGCACACGCCAGACCGCTGAAAGCCACCACCACACCAGGGACACCCCCATGCACACACACACACAATCCCAGGACAATACCACACCAGATGCCATGCACACCACTGCAACTGAGCATCCATAGCCAGTTGCAAATCAGAGACCACTACAGTAGTCATAGAAAATAGATTTATAAAGAATATCAACATGAACACACAACAATAAACTATGTACAGAGATATATACAAGAAAGGGGTGGGGTACAGGTACAAGGTAGAGTGGAGTAAGGGCAGGGTGAAGAACTTGGTGAGGAAGGCAGGGAGTGTGAGGAAGGGTAAAGGGGTAGGTGTGGACAGCTACTGTCCTCCAGGCTGCACAGCAGCAGCTTTCCCTGGTCTCGTGGCCTCCTCTGTCGCCTGACACCCCTCTGGTGCATCTCCTGCAGAATGGATAGGGACACCGTGGACACCTCCAGCAAGAGGTGGACAGCCCGCTCAATCCTGTGCAGGACCCGAACACCTAGGGCAAGGAATAGAATCAATGGCTGTGACTGTCCACAACCCTGAAGCCCACCAACATGCATGGCATACAGCCGTGCCCCACCCTGTGATGGACTGCACCCACTCTCAGTGACCGTGCACAAGACAAGCCCAACCAGGCAGCACAGCCATGTGGCCACTGCACACACCCCACCCATGCCCAGCACAGCACAACCTAGGCTGTCCAGTGACATGGCTATGTCGTGGGAAGGTAGTGCCACAGCCATGTGCCCAGTGCATGCATGGACCACCAGTGACGCACTTACAGACATGCAGTGCCACTGGACAGTGCTGACTGTCACACGTCGCGAGCATGGCAGTGTTGTCCATGGATGGTGGCCATGCCCCCCCCCCACAGCATGCAATAGCATCCATGGCATCCATGTTGTAATGACACTCACCCTCATCAAGCCACTGCATCAGGTGCTGCGGCTGCGGCTGCTGCTGTTGCTGCTGCTGTGGCTGTTGCACCCTCCTCCGCCAGCCACCCTGGCACCGCCATCCCATGCCTCAGCCTGCCTGCCTCCGCCTCCATGCCTGTGGAGACAAAGGAAGAAAAACATCAGTGAGATCCCAAAGCAGACAGCCTCTACTCCATTGAGTGTGCCTGCCCACACATCCAGACCCAAACAGCACACACCTGCAAACACCCTCACAGCAAACCACAGCCCAACCCACCCCCATGCACAGATTACATTACACAGTCACCCATGCAGATAATACCGGTGCATACACAGCACACCCACCTGGCCTGGGCACAATGCCCCTCCTGGCACACGACCTGAGGCGCGCAAGCAGAGCACGCTCCCTCCTCTGCAGGTCGCTGTAGCGGTGCCTGCACTGTTCAGGGGTCCTCCTCTGCCCAGTGGCCTGCTCCAGGGCAGTGGCGACCTGCTGCCACACATGGGTGCGTGGCAGCTGCAGGGGCACACCCTCAAACAGGGAGCCATAGTGGGGCTCCACCACAGCCACCAGGTTGGCTAACTCCAAAGCCTCCCATTGTGGTGCTCTCCTTCATGCCATTTTCAAAATGTACAGTGACAATATGGCACTCCACAGCGCGGCAACCCCACGTGGAAATGTTGCGCAATACAACTCCATCACTGCCTATCGCGCTGTTCGGACAGCACAGGTCGGTCCACATCGCGCTGTCACCGAACAGCGCGACAGAGCCGTACATATGCCAGATGTACAGCGCCAGGGCAAAGGTCGTGCACAAGGTCATGGGTCAGTGGCGCAAGGCCACCACGGGCACCATCGGACGTCCACCGTCCCTGGCGCGATCGAGACACCTGCGTGCCAGTGCCACAGTGGACTATTGCGCTGTACCGCCACTACGCCATGTGGTGACCAGCGCCAGCGCCATTGGCATAATGGTGCCATGGCCTGAATTGCCGATCGCGCGACAGCACGTCATCAGCGCGCAGACGCCTGCGTAAGCTTACCTGGGCATGCGAATGCAGTGTACCACACAGTCACAGATATGCGCCATTGGCTCAGCCGCTCAACCGTGACGCGCAAAAGCGCAACGGTGCGATATTCAGCCAACACATGCAAATCATCTGATCAGCCATTCAAAGGTGCAGTGGCGCTGATTTGCATCTCATTACAGTTGCTCCTCCTTAATTTGCATGCATTCGCTATATATGTGCGACATTGTTGCGCCGGCCAGATTCGGTTACTGCAGGTGAGAGGTGGGTTGCATGCTGTGTGATGGTCTGGACAATGGTCATGGGATAACGCTGTAGACTGCACAGTGACAGGTGTCCACTTCCACCCATACAGATCGACATGACCGAGCAGAGCCAAGGTGAGGGTGAGGATGGTGGGCGGAGGAGGAGGCCCAACTTCACCACGGTAGAGACAGAGGCCCTCTTCCAGGCCTACCTGGAGGAGGAGCCACTACTGAGTGGACGCGGGGCACCCCTCAGGCCCGTGTGGCTGCATGGGAGGGGGTAGCTTGGGCAGTGAACCTGCACGGAAGCCACCAGCGTTCCGTGCAGGAATGCAAAAATAAGATGGGAACAGACCGCAGAAGGGTGAAGGAGAAGGTGGCAGCCCTCAGGGCGGCACGTGCTGGCACAGGCGGGGACCAGCCAGCGGTGGCGGAGCTGACCCCGGCTGACTACCGACTGGCTGCATTAATGCAGTGCAGTGCTATTGAGGGCGTACCAGGAGGTGGATTCCAGACAGGTGGAAGCCCATCACTGCATGGTATGACATGGTGGTGGTGTTGGGGGGGGGAAGTTGTTCACATGCACTCACATGTCCTCAATTTCTGTTACAGATCCTGTTTGTCTTCAGGGGATGGTGGTGGTGGGTCCAGGCAGTGAGGAAGACCTGCTGGAGTTGGAGGAGGGTCCATCCACCTCTGTCACCAGCCAGCATGCACTGCACTAGCATGCACGCCGGGCTGCCAACTCTGTTGTCAGTGAGTCAGGTGTTGGGGGTGCACAGCCTGTGTCTCAGCAGTCTGGCATGCAAGCATGCCAGCACTCTGTGACTGTGGCTGTAGCATGTACCCGCACCATTGATGATGCAAGGACTGCAATGGGCAGTGACATGTGTGTGTCCCATGACGGACACACAGCAGGCCAGCATGTGCCCCTGGGCCTAGCTGGTTCCAACGTGTGTGCCAGCATGTCGGCACAGTCCCAGGCTGTGCCTGTCAGCACCGGTGGGCAGCACCGGTGGCTGTGCAGGTGTCTGGCACTGTTGCGGCCACAGCAGTGGAATGAGTTGTCCCTGGGGCACAGCGGTTGGAGGGGCAGCAGCAGCAGTCACCCACCAGGTCTGGGGGTACAGTGTCCAGTGGTGGCATATGCCCACCACCCTTTGATATGCCCATTCCTGGTCCTGGTGAACAGCGCCCACCCTCAAGGGGTGTTGAGCATCAGGACCTTCCATACCCTGGGGGACAGGATGCCGTTGTGGCAGAGTACCCATTTGAAGAGCACACCGCCTGCTGCGGGAATCAGTACAGCAGCAAAGGCGGGTTGCAACGTCTGTGGAGGTACTGTGCGTGGCTGTGGAGTGGCACAGCAGGGACTGTGCTCTGAACCTTGCAGAGATGGTCCATATGCGGATGGATGTGACCGCCGTCATTGACAGGCAGACCCAGGCATTGGTCACTGTCGTGGCTGCATTGGGCACACAAGCAGGTACCCCTGTACCGCGCACCCCACACAGTACGCTCTCCACTCCCCGTTCCCGGCATCATGCGACACCCAGCCTGTCGATGCCAGGTTCTGCTGTGGGCATCCCGAGCACACCTGGTGCAGGTATGTTTGGCATACTACAGACCCCAGTGCGGACAAGGTCGCGATCGTGCAGTGGGACTCCTGGTGGTCCATCGGTGCCACCCCATGTGGCCCCTGCTCAGCCTACCAGTGCTGTTGGGTCATGGTGGGGCCACCCATGCATCCGCGGTGGCCGTGGAACAGTGCACCATGACTGACCTGTCTCCCAGTGCGGCCCTGTCTGGTGCTGCCTGTGTGCAATGTGCGCCATGGTGGGCAGTGCACCGTGGGTGCCTTGCACATCACGCCGACTTATATGGACCACCTGCACCATCCTGACTGCTGTCCAGAGGTGCGTGCATGTTGATGCCTGCATTGTACTGTACACCAAGGTGCAAGGGTGCCCAGCATCTGACACACGTACTTGGACAGTACAGGTGGTGGGTGTGGTCTGTGGATCTGTGTGTTTGCCATGTCTGTTCCTGCTCTGCTGTGCATCTGCCCATGTACGCTTTGTGCTTGGTGTGTGTGTGTCCATATGACTGTTCACCCCTCCCTGATGGTGTGTTTGTGTGCCTGGTCCCTTCCACTCCCCTTGCTGTCATGCACCCCTGGTGTGTTACTCTGTGTGCCTGTGGGTTGCGCGAGGACAGTGTTGGTTGCACATGACCCCTGACTTACCTGTGTGCGGCATAATGCTCCTGATGGTGTCCCAGTGCAGCTGGGCCTGCCGGATCAGTCGGGAGTCCCGCTGTCCAAGGGGCTGCTCATCACCATCATCACCGGGCGCCGCTGGCGTCCCCATCGCTGTCCCCTCCTCGACCTGAATGGCTATCCCAAAGTCGTTGACCATGTTGTGCAGGATACAACATGCCAGGAATATCCCACAGGCCTTTGAGGGGCTGTACTGTAGGGCACCGCCGGAGGTGTCTAGGCATCGGAAGCATGCCTTGAGCATCCCAAACACCCCTTCAATGATGTTGCATGTGGCGGCATGCGCCTCATTATAGCGTTGCTGTGATGGGGTCATGGGGCGCCGGTATGGTGTGAGCAGCCAGTGACGGAGTGGGTATCCGCTGTCACCTGTGTGGAGATGGTGGACATGAGTATCATGTTCAGGTCCATATTGCCAATATCCTGTGTGCCACTACCATAGCACCTGTGGCATTCCCACCCTTGCCCCACGTTGCAATTCACATGCGTACTCACCCACTAGATGGCCTGTGGGATGTCCCACTCTCAAATCGATGGCACAGTGGACTACCATATGAAGGCATCATGTGCTCCGCCAGGTGTGTGGCACAGACATTGATTATGTGCCCAGTGGCATCACACACCACCTGGCAGTTGACACTGGAATAGCCCTTCCTGTTCCTATATGCAGTCCCATTGGGGCCAGGTGGCGTGCAAATGGCCAGATGGGTGCAGTCTATGGCCCCTAGCACGCCAGGCATACGTTTACCCTGTGGAACTCCTGCATGTTTGCTGTACGCTCTGCCGCTGTGCTGGGGAAATGGATGTGCTCCGCAGCATGTGGCAGCAGTGCGCTGAGGAATTGGGTGAGGATGCATGACGTGGCCAACTGTGTCATGCCTGTGGTGTCCCCTGTCGGCCTCTGGAAGGTGCCCGTGGTGAGCAGGCACATGCAGGCTGTCACCTTGGTCTCCACCGACAGAGCATGACTGCGTTGTGAGGGTGCCTGCATCACATCACTGCACAGCTCACAGAGCCGTCTCAGTATTGCCCTGTTCAGGTGGTACCGGCCCACGATCTCTACATCTGTGTACAGCTCTAAGCTATGCGCACGGGTACTGCCTGTTGTGAAGCATACTGCCGATGGGCCCTTCCACACGTCCCCAGCATGCATTCTCACCTCCTCATTACAGCTTCCATGTGGAAGCTGGCACTATCCATCTCCCTGGCTTGTGACCCCCCCCGGCTGATGTTGCTCTGTTACCCCCACTGTCCTGACTGCTACCTCCATTGCACCGGGTACCCCCGCTGGCCTCCGCAACCTATGGCCCACACAACTTCCCTTGCCTGCCCTGTTCTGGACTGTCACTGTCTGTCTCTCTCTGTCTGTCTCGCTTGGCATCCCTGTCGTGTTCTTGCACCTCTTCCTTGAGCCTTTTTATTTTGGCTCATTTCCGCTGTGGCGCAACTTCCGGCTGTTCCGCTCTTGCGCATTGCGCAACCCTTTGAATATCGCATTGCACTCTTTATGCAGTATCCACCCCCTTCGGTTGCACATGCCGTCATTTGCATTGCGCTGTTGCTCAGCCTGTTTTCAGTGGTGTAACTGCCTCCTGCTGAATATCGCGGAATGGCGCGCTTTCGGGACTTAGCATGACCAACCCTATTGTGCATGGCGCAACCCTTTTGAATATCCGCCCACAGTACTTTATAGCACTGGTGGCAGGATGGGTCCAGGTGTTTCAAATGCTTTATTATAAAAACAGTTTAATTTGCCTGGTGGTCTATTACATGATAATCTGGAAGCCAAGCAAGCATAATGGTTATGTGCAGATTGGAAGAAATTCAAAATTGATATAATTTGAAAAAGGGTAAATCTCAGTCCTTTTGTTGCGTAACAGGTTGCCAAAATAAACTGAAGAGTCTGGGTTTGGCTGAATTTAACATACTAACATACTATTTGCCAGCAGATTAGGCCTTACGGTCCTATCGAGTCTGCTCAAACCTCATATCCCTAGTTGGGTGCCAAGACACCCCCTTGTGTTCCAGAAACCCTATCATCCATTCCCACCCACCTGGGCTGAGGCCATCATCTTATGCATCCACTTTCTGTGTCTGTCCCACCCTCTCTTGAAGCCCTCCACTGTGGATCTCTGAACCAGCTCAGCCAGGCAGTCCATTCTAAGGGTCCACCACCCTCTCAGTGAAAACCTCCTCCTTCCCCCTCACCCTTCCACCTTCCAACTTCAAACCATGCCCTCTGGTGATACCTCCCTGCTTTAGTCTAAAGATCCCTCCATGTTTACCTATTTATTCCTTGAGGTACTTGAAGACCTCAATCACGTCCCCTGTCTCTCCTCTCCTCCAATGAAAACAGGCAGAGCTCCTCAAGTCTGTCCTCATATATCAAATCCCTAGCCCTCGTATCATCTTAGTTGCCCTCCTCTGTACTCTCTCCAGGAGCTGTATGTCCCTCTTCAAGTGTGGTCTCCAGTACTGTACACAGTACTCAAGGTGTGGTCTAACCAGTCCATTGTACAGTGGCAGAATCACTTCCTTGCTCCTAGAAGTGATCCCCCTTACGATGCATCCCAACATCCTGTTTGTCTTCCTAGCTGCTCTCCTGCACTGCTCAGAGTTATTCATACATGCATCCACAATGACCCCTAGGTCTTTTTCCCCTATTGAGGCCTCCAGCACCTCCTCTCCCAGGGTGTATCTGTGTTTAGGGTTTCTCCGCCCAAGATGCAACACCTTGCACTTGGTGATATTGAAATTTAATTTCCATGTGTGAGCCCAGCTTTCCAGGGTGTCCAGGTCCCCTTGCATGGTCAACCTCCCCTCTTTTCCCTCAACTACTGCTCCCATCTTGGAGTCATCAGCGAAGAGACTCATTTCACACCCTATACCCTCCCTGATGTCCGATATGTATGCATTAAACAGGATCAGACCCAGGACCGAGCCCTGCAGTACCCCACTACCAACCTCTCTAGGACTCGAGAGCTCCCCACAGACCACTACTCTCTGGGTGCATCCAGCTAGCCAGTTTTCAATCCATCTGACCATCAAAGGGCCTACTCCTAACCCCATCAGTTTTTCCACCAGACCATTGTGGGGGACAGAGTCAAATGCCTTGCTGAAGTCCAAGAATAACACATCCACAGGCTTTCCCCTGTCCAGTTCTGATGTTACCCATTCTGAGAACTCCACAAGATTGGTTTGACATGATCTACCGGCACAAACCCATGTTGCCGACTATCCAGACCTCCCACCTCCTCCAAGTACACCCCAATCATTCCTTTAGTATACCCTCCATTAATTTTCCCACCACCGAGGTCAAACTGATGGGTCTATAGTTACCACTTCTCTTGACCCCCCTTTATGGATTGGCACCCATGTGCTCTCGCCAATCCTAGGTACCCTCCCTGTCTCAAGTGACCTGTTGAAGAGCTCCACCAGGGTGCAGCCAGTATGTCCTCCAATTCCCATAGTACTCTCGGATGAATGCCATCCGGCCAGGAATTTGTCTTTCTTTAGGGCCTTGAGGCTAACCACACCCTTTGGCAGAGATAGTATCATCCGTCCCTCCACCTTACTGGCCTTTTGTCCTTATCCAGATGTGACACCCCTGGGTACCTCCTCCCTCCCTCTTGCTCCATTTCTGTTGCTCCCCTGATCCCACTCACTGCCGCTTCTATCCCCATTGTGCCTTGCTTTGTAGATATCCCATCACCCTCCCTAGTGAACACAGAGGCAAAGTGCTCGTTAAATACCTCTGCCTGGTCCCTCGCCTCTTCCACCCATCCTTCTTCTGATCTCAATCTGCTGAGATGGCCCTTAGTTTTCTCTGCTCCCCAATGCACCGGAAGAACCCCTTTCCCTCCATGTATCCCTGTGCCAGTCGTGCTTTTACTGGACTTTGCTCCCCTCACCATCCGGTGACTTTTCTAGATGCAAGATGGTACATTTCCTAGCCCTATCCCTCTTGTTGTTTATATTTTTGTAGGCCGCTTCTTTTCTCTGACCGCTACCTGTACCTCACTGGACCACCAGCATGGTTTATGTGACCTTGCTCCCTTTTTTCAACTTAGCGCAGATCCTGACTGCCTCATGAAGTCCCCATTTTATGACCTCCCATCTCCTTTCCACACTTGTCATTGATGTAATCCCTTCAAGTGATCCTTGAGAATATTTCCCATGCCCACAAAGTCTGCCCCCTGAAGTCCACTGCCAGTGTCCTAGATCTCACCCCCCATGCTTATTTGAAACCAGACAGTATTGTGGTCGCTCCCAGTCAGGGGTCCTCTACAACCAGGTCCCTACCAGATCCCCATTTGACAGAACCACGTCCAGGACATGCTCCTCCTTTGTGGGCTCCATCACATGCTGTGTTAGAACACATCCTGGAAGCCGTCCAGCAGCCTCTGCTCCTTGGCCACCTTAGAGGACATGGTTCCCAGTTTGTACCTGGCATATTAAGGTCCCCATCAACAGCACTCCTTCCCTTTTGGTCCACACTGGGCAATGATGTTGTCCTGCAAACCATCCCTAGAACATCACTCATCCCAGGGGGCCTATATACTACACCCAGCTTGACCTTGTCTCCTGCTGGGGATCGTAAGGTGACCCATAAGGCCTCCACGTTTCCCTCTGCCTCTTCTACCCTAGCAATTTCTATGTCATCTCTAATGAACATTGCCACTCCACCCCCTCTGCCCTCCTTTCTATCCTTCCTAAGCATAGTGTACCCCTGCACGTTTAGGTCCCAGTCATGGTTTTTGTTGGCCCACGTCTCCGTGACCGCCGCCACATCCCCCCCGAACAGCATGGCCTGGAACTCTGGCAACTTGTTTCCCAAGCTCCTGGCATTTACTAACACCAACCCCCACCCCTTATCCCTGATCCCCTTTGTCAACCCCACCAGTTTCCTTATACTTCCATCCTCCCTCTGCTCCTCCTGAAACCTCCACCCCAGTCTGTTTCCCACCTCCCCTTGGGTTTTGAAGGCTACTCCCTCATCTGGAGAGAGGCTTCTGGGCAGCCCTCCTTATCCTCTCTTCCCTCACAAGTTTAAACCTCACCTTCTTGAATGTAGTCAGCCATCGCCTGTTTAAGGACTTCCTTCCCTAATGGGGCAAGATGAAGCCTGTCCTTATTTCACCTAAGCAGAGCAATAGCTGTTAAATTCGTTTTTAAGCAGAGTTTCTGTGACTCTGCAGTATTGTAGGTAATATTTACAAGTGTTCATATACTTTGCAATTTTCGCATTTAATATTGTTCAGTCAGGTGTAAAACAAACTTAACACTATAAACACTAAGAGAGAGATAGAGACAGCAGAGAGAGAGAGAGAGAGATCACAAGAAAGACAAAGAGTTGTTTTGGCAGTCTCTCCCACTGAGATCCAGAGAGACAAATAAATGAAGGGTGGGGATTGGAGGTGGAAGTGGGTTGACTTCGGGAGTTACGTATCTGTCTATGTTTCCTTGCTTGTATTTGCTGCTATAAAAAACATCAATTCTCCAAAGCCCTGATGGAGCAGTGTGGATATGGAGGGAGGGAGGGAGACAGAAGAGAGAAGATGTGCTGTATTAGTAAAAGAAAGAGAGTTACATATAAAAAAGACTGGCTCCATGTTGAGTGCTCCTTATTGTAGCAGCTGCTGGTTGTGAGATACGATGCTCTGGTTGGAGTCTCCCACTGACCTTATGGTTACTGCAGATTTTCTCCCTCTCTCTCTCTCCCTTGTAGTTTCTGCTGTTATTTATACCAAGGCAGGCAGAGTGGTTGGAGATAAGAGCCACTGATCCCAGCAAAATAGAACAAATTACTGTGAAATAAGATTGATGTCCCAGATCTTCTTCTTATGTGCCAGACACTTTCTGCATCCATGGTCTGATTGGAATTACAACTCGAATCAAAAGCATTTTTGGTCACTTCACCTTTAAGAAAAATTAAATTAGGTAGCTACTGTGGGTTGGTAGAGCGAGAGAGAGAGAGAGAGAGAGAGAGATAGAGAGATAGATAGATAGATATGATACTATACCATACCAGATACAATATCAGATACTGATTTCACACATCTGGAACAGTTCTCAGACATAGTTCTCTGTAATATAGAGAAGCATTTCTGAGAACTGCTCCAATGTCTGTAATCATATTTCATATTGTACCTGAGTTAGTTTGAATCAGTAAACATTTTTTGTTTGTTGGATTCTGCAGTGGCATGTCAGTCACCAGGAATGTATGCTATATCACAAGTTCAACCCTTTGAGCATTACTAATGACAGGCTGGTTAGTATATGCAGAGGAAATGGATAGGGTTTCATAAAAGATTAGTACACGCTTATCAGTCAGATGTTAATTAATTCTTAAAACAGAACAAATTATTGTAAATTAAGATTGATGTCCCAGATCTTCCTTTTATGTGTCTTATTGCATCCAGGGTCTAACAGGAATCACAACTTGAAGCAGAAGCCATGTCTTGTTCTCAATGTCTATTCAGATTTTTATGTTTGCTTGCACGCATGTGCAAGAAACATAGTGCCATCATCGGAGATTTCGAGGTGTCACCTCTTCTCCAATTCAGTCAGTATGCTGGCAGGTGCAGCCTTTAGCTAATGCATTTTGGAGCTGTCTATGACATGCTCCAAAATGCAGCGGCATACAGTTGAAAGGGGAGCTACGCTGAGTGAACAGCGATAAGATAAGGCTGCTCACGGCGCAGCTCCCCCACAGGCGCCCGCAGAGTGCGCGCCCCGCGCCGCGCGCTGTCGACTAGCCGACGGGTGCCCAATCCCTCGCCGGCTGCCTCTCTCCGCCTCCCCCAAACGCTTAAAAATGCCACGCTGGGTGCCCACCCCAGCGTGGCAATCCATCATATAGCCGACGGGGTGCCCAATCCTCCGCCGGCTGCACTATCCTCCCCACCTAGTAGTGAGTGCCACGCTGGGAGCCCACCCCAGCGCAGCAAGCATAGAGGCCGACGGGGTGCCCAATCCCTCGCCAGCTGAACGCCACCCTCTAACGTTCTTGTGCCACGCTGGGAGCTCACCCTAGCGTGGCAACGCCCCACGCCGCCCATTTTTTTTTCACCTGTGAAGAAAACGGTCCCACAGTGAGTCTCCCCGCCCCTCCCACAAACCGCACTCACCCACTGCACACCCAGCTCTCCCACTCCTCACCCCATACTTACCTCAGGACCTGGCGCGATAATTTTCGGTGGACCGGAACACGCCTGCACTCTTCAAAGGCGATCGCTAACTGAGGAAATGCCGTAAGCTGTATAATGGGCTAGATAGGGGTTTCTACTTATTGCATATCTCAGGCATTTTTTGATTTTGCATAATTTTCAACATGGTTTGGGACTCCTTTTCATGATTGATAAATATTGACATATGGCAAGAGTTCAGGTCCGGCGGTGATTTCCAGTGACTGCTAAATCACCCTTCAGACCTGAATAACACCATGACAGTGACATCAATCATGAGAAGGGGTCTCAAAAACCCCATGTTGAAAATTTGGTGCCAAAATTCCCAAAATTGACTGTTTTAAGAGCGTGCGTTGTGCAGTTCCTACGCAGACTCGTAAGTTCGCGAATTTTCAATATTTTCACTCCAGATTTTCAACATTGCCATTTTACCACACCTTCTTATGAGTAGTACAGCTGGCATTTTCCACATCTCACCCAAAATGTGTTTCCGCCCATGTAGTGCACAATGGCGCAGTCGGTGTGCGAAATCAATGTACAGGACAAATTAAGAAAATCACAGTGACACTGTTCATGAGTAGACATCTTAAAATGGCTATGTTGAACATTTGGTGAAAAAAGTCCTAAAAATGACTGTTTTACGAGCTTGCATTGCCCAGTTCCACGCATCGCCAGTATATGTGAATTTTCAATATTTTCACTCCAGATTTTCAACATTCCCATTGTACCACATCTTCTTATGAGTAGTACAGCTGTCATTTTTCACATCTCACCCAAAATGTGTTTCCGCCCATGTAGCGCACAATGGCGCAGTCGGTGTGTGAAATCAATGTACAGGACAAATTAAGAAAATCACAGTGACACTGTTCATGAGCAGAGGTCTTAAAATGGCTATGTTGAGAATTTGGTGAAAACATTCCTAAAAATTACTTTTTCCGAGCGTGCGCTGCACAGTTCCTATGCATGCTCATAAGTTTGCAAATTTAATATTTTCACTCCAGATTTTCAACATGTCCATTTTATTAAACTTCTTTATGAACAGTACAGCTGCAATTTTTCATATGTCGCCTAAAATGTGTTTTCGCACATGTAGCGCATAATGGTGCTGTTGATGGGAAGCAATGTTTAGGACAGATTAAGAAAATCACAGTTACACTGTTCATGAGCAGAGGTTTTAAATGGCTATGTTGAAAATTTGGTGACAAAGTCCATAAAATGACTGTGTTACAGTGAGCATTGCACAGTTTCCACGCACCGTTAGTTCATGACTTTGTAATATTTTCAGTCCAGATTTTCACCAGTGGCATTTTTCCACACTTCCTTATGAGCAGTACAGCTGCCATTTTTCACAACATGGCCGGTGTGTTTTCACACTTTCAGTGCAGAGGTGCGTGGTCGCTGTGGAAATCATTGTTCGGCACAGATAAAAAAATCACAGTGACACTGTTCATGATCGGAGGCACCAAAATGCCTGAGTTGACAACTCTGTAAGAAATCCTCAACCTAATTATATTCACGATTGTGGGTTGCACAGTTTCTATGTACTCGTGACTTCACCATTTTTAAATATTTTTACTACACATTTGCAACATAGCCATTTTTACACCTCCCATGAAAGAGTACAACTGTCATTTTTTACACCCTGTTCGAAGAATATTTTTGCACCTGTGGTGCTAAATGCCGAAATCACTGTGCATAAGCAGCTTCGCTAACAAACTGATATTCCCTGTTCATGAGGTGGGGTCACAAAACAAACATGTTGAAAATTTGGAGGAAAATACCAATGAATGCCTGAGGTATTAGGCTTTTCAACTATAACGCCTGACCCTATAGAGAATGCAGGCATCAGGGTGTGACTTGGGATTCTTGCCTGTGATGCTCATACCATTCCACACCCTGCAGTCACTGAGAGGCATCGAGGTATGCCTTGGACTGTTCGGCCCCAAAGTTCACCCCGTTCTCCTATACCACACCCATCTCACCGTACTTCCTAATGGAATGGGGTGTGCATAAGGGCCAAAGATCCCAAGGCACACCGTGACACTTGTCAGTGTCTGCAGGGTGGGGTGTGGTGAAATGGTGTGGCCATTATGCCTGATGACCCAAAGGCACACCCCAATGCCTGTCCGTATCTGCAGGGTGGTGGCGGGGTTGGCTTCAGTTCAATACTTCACTGCCATTCCTATTATGCAGCTGTCTAACTCCTACACTACCAATCCCAATGCCAGCAAGCAAACATTCGGCATTGACAAATGCTTGTTTTCTATAGTGCCCTCCCCTAACACTGATAGAGTGAGAGAGAGAGAGAGAGATATCACAAGAATGACAGAGAGTTGTTTTACAATCTCTCCCATTAAACCAGAGAGACAGAAAGGTGAAGGGTAGGGGATCAGAGGTGGAAGTGGGTTGGTTTTGAGAGTTATATATCTGTCTGTGTTTGCTTGCTTGTATGTGCTACTGTAAAAAAAAAAACATCAGTTCCAAAGCCCTGATGAAGCAGTGTGGAGGGAGTGAGTGAGAAGAGAGGAGAGGTGCTGTATCAGTGAAGGAAAGAGAGTTAAATACAAAAAAAATTGAATCCATGTTGAGTGCTCCTTATTGTAGCAGCTGCTGGTTGTGAGACATGATACTTTGTTTGGTGCCTCCCGCTGTCCCTCTGCTTCCTACTTGGCTGATTCTCTCTCTGTCTCTCTCTTTCTCTCTCTCCTAGTTTCTGCTGTTATTTATACCAAGGCAGGCAGAGGAGTTGGCAGAGGCAAGCCACTGATCCCAACTGACCACACAGTTGATCCCAACCCCATGGTAGGCAGCAGCTGGTTAAGAGACGAGAGCCACTGAGTTCTGAATAAATTAAATTATTAAAATTTTCCATAGTGGTTTTCAGATGGCAGTGCAAAAAGCAAGGTTCAATGACTACTTCAAGCAATAGAAAGAAATGTCATTGTTTTCAAATATGAGCCAAACAGCAACACTATGATATTCTGACATCATAACACTCATGTGCTGCTGACACTGATGTCAGTTCTTAAACTACAGCCCAACTTCTTTCACTTTTGATCCCCATTCAACGACATTGAAACTGTTCTGTGCACGCAGTATGTTATCTCTAAGCCTCACTGTAGAACAGATTCGGACATGCTAAAAGCCCGATTTTTCAAATAGAAATATCTTAAATGTTAATATGTTTCTGAAGCTACTCATCACTGAATAAGAATGGTTTCACATGTGCTCTGTTCTACAGAGAACAGCAAAGTGAAGCTGAACTGTTCTGGCTCGAGCAGAATGCAAGTAAAACTATGCTTTCCAGTAACAAGTGACTCTAGGGACACATTATTATATTATAGATCAAGCGCAATCAATAATGTTATTTTTTAAAGTGTCCCAGAATGTGCCATTTCAGGGCATCTGTGTGTGAGACGCTTCACAGAATAAGAGTGTCTCACGTGCTGATGAAACGACTGGCTGGGAGCACCCTCGATCTATAATAAAATCAGAAGTCTAATTAATTATTCATGAGCCTAGTGAGGCTTTTGATTGGCTACTGTCAGTCATTAATATCTTAAAATAACCGATCCAGCTAACAACTGACGCTGTGTTAAACTCACGGCTCGTGCCACTCTGCTTAAATGGTGAATTGCGGTAAAAGTAAATGCAAAAAAAGAAACTTGTTTTTGCGATTAGACTTATAATCACAGTAACAGCCTCAAAGCCAGTCATTTCCTTGGATTAATGACCAGCTGGAGGGAGGTGGCCCTCGGCACCTATCCCTCAGCCAATCGTTAAGCTCTTTGAAATGACTGGCTTCTCTGTCATTAATGCTTAAATACAAAACTCCTAAGCATCAAACCAACCCAGGAAATCCTTCCCTGCCAACCTCTACAATCATACAAAATTTCATAGTTTAAAGACTTAGGCCCAGATACTCAAACCCTTGTGCCCATGTGCAAGAGGCGCGATATTCAAAAACTGAGCCGGCCAACCTACGCCTACAGCCGACGACTGAATATCGCACCACCTGCACCATAGCGCAACTAGGGAGGGGAAGCTGAGCAGATCTGATGTGCCATAGCGCAACAAGGGATGTTCAGCCATAGCGCAACCAGGGACACCCCCCAGCAGCAGGGCAGCAATGCAACTGCACAACCAGGGAGGTAGGGTCCCACCACCCATGCCACAGATGGGCAGAGGAACACGCAGCAGAACAGACATCATCCCCCACACCCCATGCACTGCACAACTGGGGAGGGCTGGCATAACCACTGGCCCAGGGAGACAAGCAACCAACCCACAGCTGGGCCATGGTGCCCCATCACACCCCCGACAAGCTATGACTGGTACACAAGGAGGGCTGACCACCCCATGCCACACCATCCCTCCAATGCAGAGCACACCTGCACTGTGACCCCAGACACCCTGCCCAGGAGCAGCGCCCACCACTGCAGTAAAACCCCATGCGTGCCACCACCCCCACTGTGACAATGCAACCCTGTGCAGCACAGAACCATGCAAGGCAGCCCACCACAAGCACCCATCAGTGGGTGGGCACACAGCAATGCAACAACGGCATACACAGTGCCACCACGCACAGCCACCCTGAGGTACAGCTGAGAGACCAACCATGCATTGGCACACGAGGTACCCCACATGGGACAGGGCATGCCCTGGACACCACCACCAGTGGTACAGCACCCTGCACACCCTCCCAAGAACACACCCTGACCCAGCACTGGCCACGACAGCCAGTGCAGACACCCACAGTGGTGCGTGGAAGCATGCACCACACCGGATGCCACACAGTGCATGACCAACAAACACCCACCCATACCCAAGGGCACAACAACACAGGGACGCAGTAGCGGGGCAACCAAGCCCCCAGTGTGGGCCCATGGAAACTGTGTACACACAGCCTGCAGTCCTCCATGGCACAGGAGTGCCAGCCACCCTGTGCAGGCACTGTGGACCTGTACGCCACCATCATTTGCCCGAAGCACAAGTCACAGACAGTGGTGCACATCCCCTGCAACATACACAAGCCACAGCATGGAGGTGGGACAACAACTATGAGGCCACAGTGTCACCTGAGGCAGACATGCACCACACCAGTGACAGGAGGCAACCCAGCATTGTGATGGGTACAGTGACTGCCCTGCATGGACAGCCACCACTGACATGCCAGCAGACCGTGCAGGTCACAGACATGCAAGGTGTCAGCTGCACAGGCCATGGACAGGCTGACAGGGTGCCATGGACACAGAGCATGCACCATGGACCACTGCACAAGTCATCCAGTGCACAGGGCACAACACACACACCACAGACACTGACTGATAGCTACCCCCATACCATAGTCACCTCCCACGGACACACACACACATACCCATGACTGCACCACCCTGACGCCATGCACACCACTGCAGCTGAGCACCTATAGCCCACTGCAAATCAGAGACCATCACAGCATTCATATCAAAATATTTGTATTCAAAAAACATATCAAAAGGAACTATTTACAAAACTATGTACAAAGTTGGGGGGAGGGCCACAAACAAGGTGGGAGTGGGTAAGGGGCAGGGTGAACAAACGGGACAGGAAAGGAAGGGTGTGAGGGTGGGTCCAGGGGGGTAGGGGATATCAGGGGCAGAGGGATGATCAATGGGAGCCCCGCTCCCCGCTCCGGCTGCTCCACCTGCTGTGTCTCCGCCGGACACCCAGCTCCTCAAACCCCCGCAGTATGTCCAGCGATGCCCTCACCACTGTCAAGATCTCCCGCAGTGCCTCATGGATGGCCTGCAGCTGGCGGACACCTAGGACAAGGCAGCACAGTCAATAGGTGTGAATGCATAGCCTACAGCCCACCCACTGTGCATGGCATACGGCCGTGGACATGCCTCTGTGATGGTGTGTGACCACCCACAGTGATCACATTCACAAGACCTGCCCACCCAGGTGCATACAGCCATGCAGACTGCTGCACACACCACCGCCAAGTCATGCACAGCACTATTGGCGTCTTAGTGACATGGCTATGTGGTGCGAGGCAGTGGCACAGCGATGTGCCCGTGCACGATGGACCACCATCGACACACTCCCAGACATGCAGTGCCACTGGACAGTGCTGACTGTAACAAGTTGCGTGCATGACAGTGGTGACAATGGATGGTGGCCATGCCCCACTGCCCACCCTGTTACACAGCAAGCAATACTAATCATGGCGGTATGGCACTCACCATTATCAGGCCGGTCCCTCAGGCGCCGCTGGTCGCCGCCCTCCTAGCAGCCCTGTCATCCTCCTGGAGCCGCATCTCCTGGCCAGATGCCTCTCCTCCGCCCTGTGGTGCAAACATGGAGAGAGGAACATCAGTACAATCCTGTAGCAAAGTCTCCTGCCCCCATGTGTGTGCACTCCCACCCAGCCAGACCCACCCACCCCACACCCTGATAACACCACCACAGCCAACACCGGACAGTCCCTTCCCATGTTCCAGACACATACAACCATGATACCCATATGGAAGATAAAAGTGTGTGGACGTAACACCTACCTGGCCGTGGCACTGCCCCTCCTGGCACATGACCGCAGGCGCAAGCAGGTCTGGTTCCTCCTCCGCAGGTCGCCATACCTGTGGCGGCACTGCTCCACTGTCCGCCCCTTCCTGTGGCCTCCTCCAGTGCAATGGCCACTTCCTCCCACACCTAGCTCCTGGACCTGTCCAGAGGTGCCTCCCAAACAGTGGGCCATAGAGTGGTTCTCACAATGGCCACTAGGTTGGCAGTTCAACTTGGGTCCACTGTGCAGCCCTCTCTGTGCCATTCCACCTGCTCAGTTAGCTCAAATGGCACTCTGCAGTGCGGCTCCACCACATGCAGATGCTGCATGGTACAGTGCTACCATTCCCTATCGCGCTGTCACTGAACAGTGCGATAGTGGTGCACCCATGCTTGATGCATGGCGCCTAGGGGGCAAAGGTTGGGCACAGGGTCAAGGGTCTCTGGCGCACGGACAGGCACAGCGCCATTGGAACCCAATGCATGTAGCGCGATTGGATGCCTGTGTGCTACCTCCAGTAGCGGCCTACCGCGCTGTTGCCCCAGTGCGCCTATGATGGCCCAGTGCCACAGCGCCATATAGGTGAACATCGCTGTAGCGCCACTGGCACAATGGTGGCCATGCCCTGCATTGCTTCCCATGCACAGCACATCAGCAGCACGGCAGACACCCGCGCCAGCAACCGGCATGCGCAGTGAAGTGTGTACTCGCATGTCACAGAACGCACCCTTGGCTCAGCACGTTCAACACAATTACGCAAATCGCAACAGTGCGATATTCAGTCATCATATGCAAATCAGCTAATCAGCCAATCAGTGGCGAGCACCGCAATTGCATCCACTTAGTGCCGCGCCGCCTCATTTGCATGGGTTGGCGCTTATAAAAGTGCGACTTTTGAGCTGCACTGGCCATAGTCGGTTACTGCAGTCTATTGGTGAGTTGCATGCTGTTTGAGAGTGTGGACTGTGGATTCTGGGACATGCATGGGACTGCACAGTCACAGGTAACAACTTTCATTCTCACAGGCTAAATAATGACCGGCGAGTTGTGGGAGAGGAGGAAACAGTGGTGGGGGAGAAGGAGGCCTAATTTCACCAAGGCTGAGACCGATGCCCTGTTGTTTGAGGCCTACCTGGATCAGGAGCCACTTCTCAGCGGACGGCAGGGAACACCACAGGCCCGTGCTACTGCATGGGAGGAGGTGGCACGCAGTGAACCTGCATTGCAGCCACCAGCGCTCTGTGCAGGAGTGCAGAAGAAGATTGGCACAGAAAGGAGGAGATAAGAGAAGGTGGCTGCCATCAGGGCAGCATGAGCTGCGATAGATGGGGACAGCCGAGGTGGTACACCTGACCCCACAGGAGGAGAGGGTTGCTGGAAGCATGCAGCGTTGTGCCATTGAGGGTGTTCTGGGTGGTGGCTTCCAGACGGTGGTAGCCCGTCACTGCATGGTAGGTCATGGTCTGTCTATTGGGGAGGCAGGCTAGGTCACATGCAGTAACGCGACTTTGTTTTCCCTTACAGATCCTGAGCATCTGCATGGGTCAGCTGTGGTGGGTCTGTCCATTGAGGACAGTCAGCTGGAGATGGAGGAGGGCCCATCCACCTCCACAGGTATACGTGGCTCAGTGCGACAGTGGGCCTGCCTGGCTGTCCAAACTGATGTTGTTGGAACAGGTGCGGAGGAGGCCCTGCCCGTGTTCCAGTGTGCCAGTGTCCACGGATGCCAGCATGCTGTGACTCGGGCTGTTGCCGGGTCTGTCACCGATGATGATGTCACTAACAGCAGGGGCAGTGACACGTGTGTTCCACAGAATGGGCACACAGCAGGTAAGATCACGACCATGGCTGTGGGTGGTGCCACGTGGAGGCCTGCGTGTCATCACAGTCCCAACCTCAGCCTGTCAGCACCAGAGGCAGCACTGGTGTGTGTACAGGACAGTGGGACGTTGCAGCCACTGCGGCAGCACCAGTGAGCCCTGATGAGTGGCAGCTGGAGGGACAGCATCAGCAGTCAGCCAATGGGCTTGGGTACAGGGTCAGGGGAGCGCCAGTGCACCACCTGTGGACATGCCCAGACATGGTCCTGGTGTGCAGTGCCCACCTCAAGGGGTGCTGGGCATCAAGGCCGCACACACCCTGAGGGACAGGATGCCAAGAGGCAGATGACCCTTAGATGAGCACACCCGATACTGCAAGCATCAGTCAACCAGCAGATGCAGCTTGCGACATCGGTGAATGCACTGCATGCGGCTCTGGAGCAGGCAGAGGAGCATCGCAGCAGAGACACCACTGTGATCCTGGCAGGGATGGACCGGTTGCGGGAGGATGTGACTGCTGCCATTGACAGGCAGACACAGGCATTCACTGCTGTCATGGCCACAATGGGCACACAGTCATGTGTCCATGCATCGAGACACCACGCAGTGCACTGTCCACCCTCATTCCCGACGTTTAGCGACACCCTCCCTGTCGACACCGGGTTCAGCTGTGGGCATCCCGAACACGCCTGGTGCAGGCATGCTTGGTGTGCTGCAGACCCCTGCACGAGCACGTTGCGTTCACACAGTGGAACCCCTGGGGGACCATCGGTGCCACCCCATGAGGCCAGTGGTCAGCCTGTCAGTGCTGGCGGGTCTCCAGCGGGGCCGCCCACGCATCCGTGGTGGCCGGGCACTGTGGCA
Organism: Neoceratodus forsteri; assembly: GCA_016271365.2. Classification (NCBI taxonomy): domain Eukaryota; kingdom Metazoa; phylum Chordata; order Ceratodontiformes; family Ceratodontidae; genus Neoceratodus; species Neoceratodus forsteri. The sequence goes on along the minus strand of CM028130.1, from coordinate 1,011,812,453 downwards.
CGTGACTGACCTGTCTCCCAACGCAGCTACTGTCTGGTGCTGCCCTGTGTGCATTGTGCCATTCAGCAGGCATTGCACGGGTGGGTACCCGGCCCTGCATATGGACACACAGTCCATCTGCACACCCTCCCGGCTGCTGTCCACAGTTGCATGTGTATGATGATGCCTGTGTTGTGCTGTACAACAGTGTGCAATGGTGCTCAGCATCTGACACATGCACAAGGACAGGCAGTGGGCGTGGTGGTCTGTGGACATGTGTGGCTAGGGGTGGCGTTCTGGGTTGGTGTGCCTCCTACCTTTGTGCATGTCTGGTGTGTTTGTGTGTGTGTGTGTGTGTGTGTGTGTGTGTGTGTGTGTGTGTGTGTGTGTCTCATCCGGTGGCATGTTAGACCTCACTCATCCCTGGTTGTGTGTAGTTCCATGCCCGGCCACTTCCCTTGACAGAATGCACCCTGTGTGTGCCCATGCGTGTTTGTGGGTTGTGCCATAGTCACTGGTGGTTGTACATGGCCCCATGACTTACCTGGGTTGGCTGAAGTGCTCCTCCATAATGGTGTCCCAGTGCAGCTGTGCCAGCCGGAGCAGTCGGGGGTCCCGTCGCCCAAGGGGGGGCTGCCCATCACCATTGTCACTGGCATCCTCATCGTCCCCATCGCTGTCCCCCTCTTTGACCTGTATGGCTATCCCACATTCATTGGCCATGTTGTGCAGGATGCAACAGGCCAGGAATAGCCCACAGGCCTTTGAGGGGCTGATCTGTAGGGCACCGCCGGAGGTGTCCAGGCAGGAAACATGCCTTCAGCATCCTGAACACCCGCTGATGACATTATGTGTGGTGGCGGTGCCTCATTGTAGCGTTGCTGCGATGGGGTCGTGGGCCGCCGGTAGGGTGTGAGCAGCCAGGGACGGAGTGGGTATCCACTGTCACCTGTGTGTAGAGGATGGAGGTTAGTTTGGTGATCAGCATCGCCCTGCCCGGGCCATGTAGGCCACTACCCATGTCACCTCTGACCATGCCCCCAGGCCCTATGATTGTCCATGTGGTTTGCATACTCACCCACTAGGTTGCCAGTGGGGATATTCCCACTCTCGAATCTGTGGCACAGTGCCGACTGGTGCCAGATGAAGGCATCATGTGCTCCCCCAGGGTGCGTGGAACAGACATTGATTATATGCTCCTGGCATCGCACACCACCTGGCAGTTGATGCTGGCATAGCCCTTGCGATTTATATATGCAGCCGCCTCGGGGCCAGGTGGTGTGCGGATGGCCACATGGGTGCAGTCTGTTGCCCCTAGCATGCCAGGCATATGTGCTACCCTGTGAAACTCCTGTATGTTTGCTGTGCACTCTGCCAGTGTGCTGGGGAAATGGATGTACTCTGCAGCATGTGGCAGCAGCGCTGAGGAATTGGGTGAGGTGCGGATGTGGCCAACTGAGTTATGCCTGTGGTGCCCCGGTTGGTCTCTGGAAGGTACCCGTGGTGAGCAAGCACATGCAAGCTGTCACTTTCATCTCCACTGACAGGGCATGGCTCCGTTGTGTGAGTGCCCGCATCACATCACTGCACAACTCACAGAGCCGCCTCAGAATTGCCCAATTCAGGCGGTACCTGCCCACAATCTCAGTATCACTGTACAGCTCGAAGCTGGAGCGGGCTCGGTACTGCCTGTTGGGGGCATACCACCGACAGGCCCTTCCACAGCCATTCCCCCCTGCTGCCCACCTTCTCACCCCCCTCATTATGGCCTCCATCTGGATGGTGGCACTGGCCATGTCCTGGCTTGTGTTCACCCCTCCGGCAGCTGTTTCTGTATTCCCCCACTGTCCTGGCTGATACTTCCCTGCACGGGAACACCTGCCTGTGCTGGCCTCACTGCTGTGTGGTGTACTTCTTCTGCACTGTGGCTCCCCACACCTTCCCTGTGCCTGTTGCTTCCAGGTGCCCTTTTCTGCCTGGCCCTGTGTCCTTGCTGCCCAGTGTTTCCTGCTGTATTTGGCTCATGTGGCTTCCTGTAGCATTCTTGCGCCTCTCCCTTGCTCCCTTTATTTTGGCTCATTTCCGCTATGGTGCAACTTCCGCTGTTCTACTGTGCATAGCGATGTTGTTAAATATTGCACTGTGCCATTTATGCATGGTTCTTCCCCGCCAGTTGCGCATACATTCATTATCATTGCGCTGTTGCTCAGCGTGATTTGGGGGCGAACTGCCTCCTGCTGAATATCGCAGAATAGTGCATTTTTTGACTCTGCAGGCGCGAACCCTATTGCGCATGGCTCAACTCTTTTGAATATCTGGGCTTATAGTTTTTTATCCAGACAAGAAAAAATTTGAAAAACAGCACCATTGAAATCAATGTAAAATTATATATTTGTTCACACTTTAATCTTCTAAAATACTAAAATGATTTACACAAGACTTTCAGGGATTGTATATTCTGTAATGGACAACAAACCCTGAAAGTTTCATGTAACTCTATAAAATCATCTTTCTTCAAGCAGCAAACAAACAATCAAGTTCAACATAGAACTCACCAGCCACTCTAATTATAGGGTTCTAACTCTACCCCTATAATGTTATCTCCTCCACTCTGATAAGAATTTTTGGTTACTCTGCTTCTATATTCAGCCTATTTCCTGGATTAGTTATGAAATTTCTGACTTGCAGGTACCTAAACTGATCCCTGTTTGTTAGCTTGAAAGCCTCCCTCATTTGTGCGAATCATTTGATCTCCCTTTGTGGTAGAAATTATGTCAAACAGCAGAGTGCTTTTGTTTCCCATCTCTGAGATGCTTGATCAGGTCTGTAAGGCTCAAAACATAGACAACACTTAATTTGTGTCCAGGCTCACTGTATGCTTTGCGCCCATGTTTAGTTTTACATTTTACCTAAGTGCGTTACAGTGTGCCTTATCCATCTGTTCTTGATTTGTTCTGTCTCCTGCTGTTCATGACTGTCCAAGATAATGATTTTGTGGAAAACCTCTGGTGAGCTAGTCTTTCCATTTGCCTGTTTCCTCCTCATTTCTATCAGTTCTATCACTTGTCCTGTTTGTGCAGCACTGTGGATCCACTCCTCCACTTCTTTTGTTACTGATTAGAATATACCATTTAACCTTTACCTTGCCAAATAAAGTCACTAATGGCCATCCGCATTCCTTTCCAACCTTCCCATGGGATGGCCAGGGGTAGTGTTGTACAAGAACAAAAGCCTTAGCATCACATTCATTTTTATGACTTCCACCTTACTTGTAAAAGCAAAGAGCATTTCCTTCCATCTTTTTAAATCAGTATACATCTCTTGTGTTAACGTCCCATAATTCACTTTATATAGCTCTGCTATAGTTGTTGGAATTTGAATTCTCAGATATCATGCCTTTGTTTGAATCTATGGAAGGGAAATATCTGTTCGAGCCAGTTGGGGATGATTCCAGTAATCGTTATGGCTTCTGTTTTTTCTTATTAAATTTAAATCCTACTAGTTGGACAAAGTTTTCCAAGATGTTAGTCAGATGGGGAAGGGTTTGTTTGGGATTTTTTAGGTAAATGAGGTTATCATCTGCGTACAATGAAATGTTGTTTTCAGTGCCATTGACCTTTATCCCCTGCACCTGATGGTGACTTCTTATTTTAATTGTCAGGGGATCCATACTGACAGTGAATAGAAGTGGTGAAAGAGGGCAGGCCTGACACGTACCCTTCTCTATCCTTGTGGCTAGTGATAATGTGCTGTTTGCTCTGACTCTTCCTGTGGCAGCTTTGTATAATTAGTCTATCCAGTGATGGATGCACTCTCCAAATCCTATTTTAGTTAATAAGATTTTAAATATACCCAATTTAAGCAAGCACACACTTTCTCTACACCTATGAAGAGCACAATTATTTTTTCATACGATAGAACAGAAAAGAGGACCAAATGTTGTTAAATGTTTCTGTTTTCTCATTGAAGCTATATGATATTCTTTCATTATTCATTAGTTCACTCAGTCTGTTACTCCATTCCTGAAGGATGGAGGAGAAAGTAACCTCCAGTGACATAGCTATATCCTTTTCAGCATCAAGGCTACTACCACATATTATTTGTCAGGTTCTTATTCAAAATTCAGTTCCTGGCCCAATTCCTAGTATGAAAAATGTGAGGCATAAAGGAGATTTATTTTGGTAGGCTGATTCACATAGTTTATGGACTTCATGCCAAAGGTTAGAGATCAGTGGACAGTCACCCAAAGCATGCAGTAAATTAGCATGTTTTTCCTGGCATCTCCAGCGTTCTCTGGCAGGCAGGAAACCCATGCCTTCCAATCTAAGAGGAAATAGTAATACTAGAGTAGAATTTTGAACGGAATTGTTTTCCTTGGATTTCTTAACTACATTTGTAAACATTTTCCCAAGAGGGGTCCATTTCTTTGCTGAAATACTTGTTTTATGTTTCTTCCCACTTTCTCTTTGCTGAGTGGGTCAGGAGAGAGTGATCCATTGCATATAACAATAACTTATATGCCAGACCAGCACGCTGCCTCACTTTATCCAGGCTGCATAGCTGATGCCATTCTTTGTGTTCTGGAAGACATAATCCAGGACCCAAGTCCTCCAGGGCCTTCCTCAGTTACAGATTTGCTGCAAATTGGAACCTATGCAAATTAAATTTAAGATTTTCCAAGGACATGAGGCCTCCATTAGGCTCTAGGAGATCATCAATATTAGTAACTCATTTTGAGTTCCAGCCAGGGTCCTCCAGAAATCCATTATTACAAGTCAGAGTCAAACTGTCCCAAAGAGTCCTCAGATGAATATGCATATCTTGAATTTGTAGTATAGATTTTACTTTCTTGATGAGAAGGATGACATTAGAAATGCAAATATTGTCTTTAAGTCTTGGATGGAGAAGGACAAATAGATTGTCTGAAAACTTGTAAGGCGCCACTAGTTGCCTTTTTACATTTCACCACAGGGAAGTTTCCTTCATCAGCCTTGTCTAAATAAAGTACTGCCTGTCTGAATAGAAAAGCCAGATGATATTTCTCCCATGGCGGCGGGCCAAAACCTCTTTTTGTCCAAGGTGCTCTCAATTTGCGTGAAGGTTATCTGGGTGTAGATCTGCCCCAGAGAAATTTCCTTACTGTATTGTACAATGTGTTAAACAATATATTTTCTTTTCTAATAAGCAGCTTTTGAAATAGATAAAATAATCCTGGGGCCACCATCATTTTAGTGAATTAACCCTGCCTCAAGTAAAAAGACTTACAGTAACTTTTGCCATTTCCAGAGGTCCCTCCCAAAGCATCACCAGCAGGAAAAGGGAGGTCATAATTCCACTATACAAGACACTAGTGAGGCCGCACCTGGAGTACACTGTGCAGTTCTGGAGACCTTACCTACGTAAGGACATAGACAGGGTAGAGAAGGTTCAGAGGAGGGCAACAAAGATGGTGCATGGATTGCATCACAAGTCCTATGAGGACAGGTTGAAGGCACTGAACATGTACTCCCTGGAGGAGAGGAGGGAGAGGGGATATGATAGAGACATACAAGTATCTTACAGGGAGGAACAGGGTGCAGGAATGCACTATTTTAAGCGAAAAAGATGTTCCAGGACTAGAGGGCATGGGATGAAGTTGGAGGAGGACGATTCAGAGGAAATGTGAGGAAGAATTTCTTCACAGAGCAGGTGGTGGACAAGTGGAACACCCTGCCAGAGGAAGTGGTGGGGCTGAAACAATCACGGATTTAAGAATGCATGGGATAGACATAAAGGAATTCTGGAGGTCAGGGTAAGGGCAACAGACTTCCTGGAAAACATAAACTGAACTTACAAACTTAAATGGGCAGACTGGGTGGGCCATAGGTCTTATCTGCCGACACTGTCTATGTATCTCCCTGGATAATGCCACCTAAATAGAACACGCTATATTTGCAGCAGAAGCTAATATGTAACTTACCCAGAGACAGTCCAGATTTTGGGTGTGGGATTCCTGGACATTACTTGAGTTTTCTTTCAATTAATGTTCTGCAGCGAAATCAATTTATTGAAATTTGTTAACCGGGTAAGCCCACTGAGACATAAGGTCCCATTCTCAGGGGCAACTCGGAGTTAATTGCATTCAATTTGAACCAACAATTTACATACAGAGACAGGATAGCAGTGCATCTAAACCTTATACAGAAGTATGTTAAGTTACAAAAACATAAGAAATCACAGGAGTCTAGGGCATAGAGTCAGATACAGAAAATAGCTAACATGTGTACTATAAGGTTACCTTGAGAAGGCACTAACCTGGAAAAGTGTCAGAGGGGCCAGTGTTAATTGCTGGGAATATGTGGATGTGATACCCTTAGCAGTAGTGATGGGCGAAGTGGCCCCAATTCGCTCAGCAGGTGATTTGTGGAGTGAAAGCGAATTCGTGGAGTGCTCCACTTAGCCTTGAAGCAGAGTACTTTGTGTTATTAATGAGTAGCATAAAGTCCATTGAAAACAATGACTTTGTGCTACTCTGCCTTCCCAAACCACTACTCCAATTATTTTAAGCATGAAGTACATTGAAAACAATGTACTTCGCCTTGTTTTATGCTCCAAAGACGGATTTTGCAGTGTTTCATGGGATTTCAGGTCACATGGGCTCTAGATTGTTCTGCACAAGCAATTTGGGGTAGTATGTATAGGAAGCTGTAGGAGACAATCTGCTCGAGAGCTCTCTGATCAAACCTTCAAAAAGCTGTTAAAAAGCCTTTTGAGTCATTTTATGTTGCTTGTCGCATGTGCAAGAAACATAGTGCTATCATCCGAGTTTGGAGGTGTGGCAGCCCTCTTCCAATTCAGTCAGTGTGTTTGCAGGTTGCAGCCGCCGTTCTCCAATCAAAGCTGCAGCTGTCTATGACAGCAGTTGAAAATGCAGTGCCATACGGTTGAAAAGGGAGAGCTACGCTTCAGTGAGCAGCGATGAGATCCAGGTAACTCGCATGCGCTCCACCACACACACATGTATACACACACACACACACACACACACACACACATACTGCTTGCAGAAGCAACTGATCCTATGCTGTCCGGTTTTGTCATACAGAGAGAGTTAATTGTTCTCAGCAGTATCATAACGAATTTGTTCAGGGCATTACGTTCTTAGATCCCTCCTACTACTGGATTTACTTATACTTTATAACAGCACAATCAGAGTGATGTACATTATTCGTTCAAAGCAGTACAGGCAATATTTCTTCTGTCCTGTGAAATGTGTATACTATCTGTGTTATAAGAGATTTTAAAATGTCACTTAAAAATGGCGCTAGCAGCTTAATCAGATTCAATGTCAGTTGATTTCCATCTGTTTCTCACCTCTACGCCCAGGACGAGTCTGAAATCAGGCAGATTTGCCTAGCCCTCATTTTCCCGGTCAACAAAAATGAATAAATAAACAAAAAATACACACATACATACTTGATATCACTTACAAGATAACTAAAAGGGAGGCAACACGAGCGTCAATTCGTTTTATGCAATTTCCTATCATTAGCCTTATTGTGCACGTTAAACTAAAAGCCAAAATAAATGGATCTTTTTTCCTGGACACTTTTTTGTTGTTTTTAATTAAATAAATCTATGCAAGTCCCACATGTTGCTCATTTCTACCTGGTCTCTCAGTAAGTGGAGGAAGCAGTATAGTGAAGTGGTTAAGGGCACTTTGCTGCAAACCTGGAAATCTGGGTTCAAACCTCATCAGCTCCCACTCGCATCCTGTGTGACCCTGAGCAAGTCATTTCACTTCCTTATGCTCCTGGTGGCACCTGGAAACAAGTGCGGCTTAGTGTGCCTTTCCTGGTTAAACAATTTCCTTCCAGTTTCTCAAGGAATGCTCGGATGCCCCCACACACACACACACACACTCACACTTACCGCTTCCACGCACCTCTTAGAATTCAGTTTCTAGGCATAATGAGGTGGTATGATTTGTAGCAAGCCCAAAATGGTATAGTTGGTCAAAATCCCTATAAATCAAATTGTTATGAAAAATTGTTGTAGACAAGTCAGCCTTATGGAAGAAAAGTTCAGCACGGGTAATAGGGCTCATCCTACTGCATAACTCTCAATTTCTATCTGATGATCTTCCGATCATCTGACCAATTGTATTTTCCTTATGGTTTTGTCTACATTAATATTTGTTTTTATTTCCACATTAATATTTGTTTTATAACTATGACTGTATGTTGACCGTCCTTTCTGTACTGTACTTATGTTTTGAACTGTAACCTGTTATTTGTTGTCCCAAAAAACTGGACGCTTGTGAAAATGGGCAGTTTATGCTCACATGCATTTCCAATATAATTAATAAACTGAAACTGTAAACTAAGAATTTACCTATGTCCCTCCTGAAACATGTGTCCATGACTGAACAGGAGGGACAGTAAGCATAAAATATGTTGGCCATAATGGCTACATGCTTGTTTTCTTCAGAAAATATATTTTAGACTGTCACTTATTCTGACAGCTTTCTGAGTGATATCTCCAGTTTTATGTTGCTTGCACACATGTGCAAAAACATAGTGCCATCATGGGTTTTCAACTTTACTGCATATCTCGGGCATTTTGGGAATTTTTCACCAAATTTTCAACATGGGGTTTTGGGACCCCACCTCATGAATTCTGTCACTGTCATCGCGTTAATTGTCCCCAAAAGGTGATTTCATGGTCAGTGCGTAGAACCACCTTTCGGGACTGATTTGTGAAACAACAGTGTCACAGTTCATGAGGTAGGCCCCAAAACCCCTATTTTGAAAATTTGTGAAAAATTTCAAATGACTGTTTACAAGCATAAGCAGTTGTTCCTACGCACGCCTGTAATTTCATGAATTTTTAATATTTGCATCTAGATTTTCAACATTGCCATTTTACCACACCTCCTTATGAGCAGTACAGTTGTCATTTTTCACGTCACCCAAAATGTGTTTCCGTGCATGTAGCGCACAATGGCGCAGTCGGTGTGTGCAATCAATGTTTGGGACAGATTAAGAAAATCACAGTGACACTGTTCATGAGCAGAGGTCTTAAAATGACTATGTTGAAAATTTGGTGAAAAAATTCCCTTCAGCCGTTCTGCAATGTTACTAATGAAGACACTGAACAGGACTGGCCCCAGGACCGATCCCTGCAGCACCCCACTGGTCACCCTCTCTCCCTAGACTGCACCCCTTTTACCACCACTCTCTGCCTCCTGTCTGTTAGCCAGTTTCTAACCCAGTTTACCACCCTTTTCCCCATGCCCAGCCTACCCAGCTAGTTTATCAGCCTCCTATGTGGGATGGTGTCAAAGGCTTTGCTGAAATCAAGGTAAGCGTTGATCACTGCCCCACCCTGATTCACTTCCTTTGTCACCCAGTCAAAGAAATCAACCAGATTTGTCTGACATGATGTCCCCACTGTGAATCCATGTTGTCTATGGTGCTGGGCTCCGATGGCTTCTAGATGCCCCACTATCCTTTCTTTAAGCAATGTCTCCATGATCTTCCCCACTACTGAGGCGAGGCTGAACGGCCTATTGTTCCCCGTTCCTCCCTGCTGCCGGACTTGTGTAGAGGGACCATGTGCCCTTCTCCAATTCACTCATGTTGAATGACTCAGTGAACATGGCTGGCAGAGGTACTGCTATCTCCCTTCGCAGTTCTCTTAATATCCTTGGGTATATGCCATCTGGTTCTATCACTTTCTTCAACTTCAATTTAGTGAGCTCCTGCAGGACTCTTTTGTCTTTGAATGGACTATTGTCCACCTCTTCACCCCCTTGGCAACTGCTGTACTGCTGTGGCCCTTGCCCCTCCCACTCTTCTCTGAATACTGAATGGAAAGACACAGTGCATGTCTTGGGAGGAAGGCATGGAACTATCACTTCCAAATACCTAAACGGCACATGCAAGCAACATTTGGCATTGGTAAATGCTTGCTTTTGCTGAAACTTTAGTTCATCGATTATAGGAAACCCTCCTGTGCTCATATCATCGAGTGTTATCAGCCTTGTTTGTGTATGGATTTGAATGCTAATGTATGACATTCGTCTGTGTACTGAGAGACAGTGGAAGGTGCTTTGGGGAGGGGTATCTCTGGTGTAGGTAGATTAACTTGGAGAAAAGACAGTGCTTTCTGTTTTGGTGATATTTTTCTGTATAACTGTGTTAATGTACACACAGTAATATTTTCAATATTTCTTGCCATTTTTTGCTGATTGTTGTGGTGCAGCAGTGCATAATTTTAGTTTGTTTAAAATATGTGGTTATATTACTGAAGTTTTCAATTTGCAAGCGTGTATTTAGTGTGTGTGTGTGAGTATGTGTGGACGCGGTCATCAAATCAGACACCTTTTATTGTGCCACATAATAATTTCAGTAATGTGAGCTGCTATCCACTGCAGCTGTGTGATTTTTGTACTTCTTTGTGGTATCTTTACTGGTACTGGTACTAGTACTAGAGACTGTTACTGCTGCAGTGCATAATTTTAGTATGTTTAAAATAAGTGGTTATATTACTGAAGTTTTCAATTTGCTATGCATTACTTGGTGTGTGTGTGAGTATGTGTGTGATGCGTGTCATCAAATCAGACACCTTTTATTGTGCCACATAATAATTTCAGCAATGTGAAGCTGCTATCCACTGCAGCTGTGTGATTTTTGTACTTCTTTGTGGTATCTTTACTGGTACTAGTACTAGTGACTGTTACTGCAGCAGTGCAGTACACTGCCCCACCCCGCGGCCTGCCCCAACTCGCAAAGGTATTCTTTTCCAGATTTGAATCTCTGATGGTGAGCACTGGTTAGGTGTTGTGCCTTTGAGTCTGCATCTCTTCAGTGCACAGTGCAATCTTAATCTGTTTGCGATTTGCATCTCTTTAGGCCCAATCTCCATCTGCAACTTAAGGCACAGTTGTTTCTTTGACTTTCCTTCAGAGTACTGGACAGGTGTGGTGCTTAATTCTGCATGAACATGTACTCATTAATATGCATTTTAAGTCAGGATCATCATCACGAGTCACTCGTGATACAAATCACGCTCTTCATCATCACGGTCACAAATGCAGTCACAAATCATGATTCACGATCATTCACATTACTGAATCACAACATTAATTTTTTCTAGTTACTTGATGTATTGTAAGCCTGTTTTGTAGTATCTCCAGGCTTCACCACCCCACCATTCTACTCATTGATACGTGTTTTAAGTCTGGAAGTTTTAAGCTACAGCTCATCGGGAAGTACAGCCGAGAGGAGTAGGCATTCACATTTCTTCATCATCATGGTCACAAATGCAGTCATAAATCACGATTCATGATCACGTCACTAATCACAACATTAATTTTTTTTAATAGTTACTTGATGTATTGTAAGCCTGTTTTGTAGTATCTTCCATGTTTCACCACCCCACCATTGCACTCATAAATGTTTGTTTTAAGTCAGGAGTTGGACAGTGTCTGCAGTACATACACAGACTGGAAAGAAGACTGAATGCACACATGCAGTTTAGTACGGTATACTTGCACGGCTCAGAATACAAAGTGTCACGATATGGAAGACAACAAAAAGGACTTAATTACATACAAGGTCGGGATGGTGGAGGACTACATTTTATAACACAGCAAGGAAGGTGGGGGGCACATGGTGTGAGGAAAAAAAAATAATGTGGGATCCCATGGTGATCCAGCAGCAGTTCCAGCATGGACATAATTTGCAACTGATGTTCCTCTGTGTGATCCAGCCACTGATCCACAGCACTCACCCTCTCATTGTTATCTTCAACAGCACTCCAGAGAACTGTCAAGTCAGCCTGTGTTACACGCAGTTCTCTGGGGTCCACACGTTCTACAGGCTAACCTGCTGGTGGTGATGGTGGTGGAGGTGGGGTTGGTGAGCAGCCAGTGCTGCTGTGGCCTCCTCTTAGGGATGCCGGCAGTGCACAGCTGCACCCCTCTGCCACAGAATGGCCAGCAGGTGCAGGCATGGTCCATTCTGTGGCAGCCTGCCACTGCAACTGCTGGTAATTGAGCATATGGGTGCACTGGCCTCAGTCCCCAGGTGAGTCCCTGGGGCCACGGGCGCACTCCACCTCACATAGGTGGCACTTAACCACACTGCTGTCCCCACACAGTAAAAGAACTGCCAAACAATGGAGTGTGGGGAGGACCAGGCACAGGCAGGGAGGGCAAGATGAACTGGCAGCTGGCAAGTCACAGTGCTGAACAGGGATGGGATCCACACCTGGGCCCGGGGAATAGGCACATCCTGCTCCAGAAAACCTGGACTTGGTGGTGGTGGTGATTGAACTGCCTCAGAGTCAGGACAGGAGGCGGTGCTAGTCCTGCTTCGTGGGGGGGACACTCACAAGTATGGAGCGGTCCAACAGGAATGGGTGCCCATGCCCCACACATGCGCCGTATGGATGCTTACCACTACCATGCTCTCCCAGAGCTGCCCCGCGCCCAGACATTCCCTCACCCTGGTCCATCTCTCCTCATTGAGCTCCCTCAGTCCGAGCAATCACTACTCACACTGTCACACAACACACACACAGTCACACAGACAAACAACTAACTACTTACAAAGGTAAGAAAATAACATTTACAGAAAGAACAAATTAAGAAAAAGAGTACAGAAAAGACAAAAATGTAGCTTTTAAAAAGCTGTTGGGTCTAAATCAAAGTTTAAATCTCCTCCCTCGCTCTGATCTCAAAGTATCAGCAGTCACAAAACACACTACTCTCTCTCCATCTGCACAGAAGAAAGTAAAAGTGCCTGCTTGTATGACTCACTTTCTTCCTGCCTAGTTAAAGAGCATGTGACTTACAGTACTACAAGCCATGCGATGTGGGGGGGGGCTGCCAAATCTGAAACACCAAGTGGATCACTTAGAATCATAATGAGGAACGCGAAGTCCATTAAAAACAATGACTTCACCTTACTTTGCATTGCCATTCCACCCTAATGCGAAGTGGTAATGACAAGGCGGAGTGTGCACTTTGCATTGCCCACTCCACGTAGCGGATTGGCAATGCGAAGTGCCCACTTTGCGTTCACTTCGCCAGAGGAATTTAAATTCGCTGCATCTCTGAGGTGAGATGGGTGCAGAGAGTAATTGGAATAATGTGTTATACAGCAGGGTTTCCATTTAAAGCAATTACTCTGCTCCATCTCTACAGTGCTAATCCTACTTGTAGTAAAGTATAATCTGATAGGACTATTTCCTTCATCTTTGCTGGCACAATGTTTGTGGTTAGGCTTTTAGAATCAGGATATGATCTGTCCTCCTAAATGAATTATGTCTTGCAGAGAAGAAGGTGTAGTCCCTGGGCCTTATTCTATAAGCTCTCCTATGCATGTCAAAAAATGCAAGATGAGAGGGGTACAGTTGCACCAAGGACCCTGCACCCGATTCTGCAAGAGGCAGGGTCCCTGCAGGGTCCCTGCAGCTAAGTCCTATGACCTGTGACTTACCCAAAGGTGCATCAAAAGAAAGGCATACCTGAGGGCATGTCACAAGCCACATCCACAAGTCCTGTAGGGTGCAAGTGCCCCCAGTCCGCAAGCCTGGAAAGTCCAGCAGAGCTATTGAACCCCCCACCCCAGTTCCCAATAATGTGTCAATAAATGCCCTGCAGGTCTATTGGACCCCCAGCCCCAATCGCCAATACTGATTAAAAATGGCCCACAGGGCTATCAGACCCCAGTCCCAATCACCATGTAGAGTTGTTAACAGCCCAGGGCTGATCTTGCCCTCAGCCCCGGCGTCCAAAACCCAAGTCCTTGTGGTACTGTAAAAAGTAAAATTGAGTTCATATACTATTCTCTGAAGTTAGTGGCCTCAACCCAGCAATGCCAGACCACCTCTCTCCCACTACCTACGGTCGGTCTGGCACAGTTTTACATTACCACGTGTTAGCTGCCAACTGAGCTCCATCTGAGTGTTACGTTGTTCATAGCATGCGCTCAATGAACGAATGATAGTTCATTCATTGAGCGCCATTATGTGCAGTACACACTCAGACAGAGTTCAGCCGAGGCTGGCCGTGGTGGTGAGTGGTAGGCTGTGCCATTCGCAAGCTGGGTAGGAGAGGGTGTGGGGTGGTGTGGCAGTGCATGGCGGGGGAGGCCACTAGACTACCAGGGATAACGGGTTAGGGATTTGTATATTTATTTCTATTTATACAGGATGTGCCATTTGCAGGTGGCTGGCATTGAGGATCAGGGCTTGAGGAGGGGCTGTGAGTAGCCCTGTGGGGCTAATTTACAGGTACTGGGGGTTGGGGACATGCAGCAGTCCTGCAAAGCTTTTTGTGTATTGGGGGCATGGATAGCACTATGGGGCATTCCCATGCTGTTACTTGGTCAGGGCATTGGGGGGACAGACATTGCAGGGACTCTTTGTTTTTAGGGTCAGGCAGTGTTGGGGAGGTGGCAAACCTTGGGAGGGATGGGCAGGCTACACATACAGGCAACTTCCAGGGCATAAGAGCAGTACAGTTACACCAGCTATATGCTGGTGTAACTTACGTTGATGGTTTTCCCTGGGGTTGTTGGAGAATAGCCTGGATGACTTTTTTGCTGCCCTTCCAAAATAGGGAGCAATAGCTGCCATAAACCCCAGTGCCGTCCAGGGGTTTATGGCATAACTGTAGAGTAAGCCCACTTTGGTGCAAGAAGCCTGTGGCATGTCACAGGCTGCTTTGAAGGATACCGTATGTCTCAACTGCTGGTGTAACTTGCTACTTGCACCATTTTGGTTTTGGTGCCAGTCAAGTTATACCATGGAAACATAGAAACAAAGAATTTGATGGCAGATAATGACCGCTTGGCCCACCTAGTCTGCACATTTCCCTACCTACAGGATAAACTGCAGATCCTATTTAACCAACAGCCTACTTCCTCCTATCCCCACTAGAATTGCCTTATGTCTTTCCCATGCATTCTTGAATTTCCCCACTGTTTTTGACACCACAATCTCCTCAGGAAGGCTGTTTCATGCATCCACCACCCTCTCTGTGAAAAAATACTTCCTCACATTACCTTTGAGCCATCCCCCTTCTATCTTCAAATTGTGCCCCCTTGTTCATGTACATCTCTTTTTCTGAAAGATACTACCCTCTTGGACTTTGTTGATTCCCTTGAGGTACTTGAAAGTTTCTATCATGTCCCCCCTCTCCCTCCTTTGCTCGAGGGTAAACATATTAAGCTGCTTTAGTCTCTCTTCAATGTCTTCTGGTGCAGACCCTGCACCATTTTGTTGCCTCCTCTGACAGCCTCCATTCTGTCTACGTCCTTAAGTAGATGGGGTCTCTAGAACTGCATGCAGTACTCCAGATAAGGTCTCACCAACTTCTGTACAGAGGGATAACAGCTTCCTGTTTTCTACTGGTGACTCCTCTCCCTATGCATCCCAATATCCACCCAGCCCTCCTTACTACCTTCTCACATTGCTTCCCCACCTTTAGATCATCTGCTATAACTACCCCCATGTCCCTTTCCATTTTTATTGTTATTAGTATGTCACCCCCCCCACTGTGTACTCTTCCCTTGGGGTTTTGTTCACCAGGTGCATTACTTTGCACTTTGCATTGAAACTAAGCTGCCATACATTTGACCATTCCTCCAACCTTGCCAAGTCCCTTCTCATCCTTTCCGCCCCACCTTGTGTATCAACCCTGTTGCAGATCTTTGTGTCAACTGCAAACAGGCATACTTTTCCTTCCAGTCCCTCTGCAATGTCACTTATAAAGACACTAAAGAGGACTGGTCCAGTACTGAACCTTGTGGTACCCCACTAGTAACCCCCTTTTCTTCAGAGTAGACTCCATTTACTATTACCCTCTGTGTCCTGTTGTCCAGCCAATTTTGTACCCAGGCTACAACCTTGGGTCCCACTCCAAGGCTGGCTAACTTGTATATTAATCTTTTGTGTGGGACTGTGTCAAATGCCTTGCTAAAGTCTAGGTAGGCCATGTCCACAGCCCCTCCCTGGTCTACTACTTTGGTCACCCAATCAAAGAAATCTATTAGAGTTGTCTGACATGACCTCCCTGCTGTGAATCCGTGCTGCCTTGGGTCCTGTGCCCTGCTGGCCTCTAGGTACTCAACAAGTCTTTCCTTCCACTGGTCATAACCTTTTGAGAATCGGGCCCCAATAAGTGCCAAGTTATCTGTTTGGTTCAGGTCACTCAGCAACTTTTACAGATCACTTCCCAGGCCATGTCCAGTGAGGGACAGTGAATGTGGGTTACTGGACCACCCTGAATCATTAGTGTAGCAGTGTATTTCATAAATAGGAGAAGCCTCAGCTCCTTCATGAATGTCTGACTTCTGTGACTTTTTCTTCAACTATTTCTGCTTAAAGGCCTGAAAGAGAATATTTTTGTTCCCTCCATGTCAATACCTCCTCTTCCTTGCCAGATGCAATATATCTTCCTTTACTGAGTATCTTAAGAAGTAGGCTCTGACAGGACAGGGCTTGGCACCTTTCTGGGAAATGGGAACAGAGACAATGTTGGGTAGTTACTTTTAAAAAATAATTATTTATAGTTACTAGTTACCTCAACTAAATGTAATCAGTTATAGTTACTTATTATTTCTGTGCTCTAGTTTCACTAACCCCAGTCCGGATGATGTCACTAAAAATCACTCATGTGGAACTGACGGCAGAAGAATGGTGCTTTGTTAATTTGTGTAATTAACAATGAATAGCATAAACGCTTCTGACAAATAACAGAGACATGAAGTCCTTCTGTACTGCAAGAGTTACATCAATAAGTATGATTGCCTCTTATTAAAATGGGGGGAAGCTTAAAATTACACATCCAAGAAATAAACCAGATAAGGCTGATAGCAAAGATGACTACACACTCAGTTATGGCATATCATCAGAATAACTGCAGAAACAGATTTTGATTATGGCTGGTAAAGCAAAAAACAAAACAAACAAACAAACGAAACCCCTCAAACCTATCAATCCCACAACAACATGTTTTCAGCCATTCAGCTTGAAATGGATTATATTGTCGCCTCCGTAGCTGTACTGTTGCCCATCCGTATACTGAGGTTAGCTTTTTTGCTAACTTCTGACAGTATTTAAAGCTTGCTTGTTGATCCATTTGGTGGTGTTTCTGTCTGGGTGGAACAAGATGGTATAACACTTCCAGAGAAACAAACACACCAGGCTGCTGAAAGCCGACAAAAGAATTGCGGTGATCTGTAAGATGGCAGCCATTTCATCTTTCATCGTAGCAAAGACAGGAATTATCATTAGCCAAACAGAAAAGAAAATTAGCATGCTGAACGCGATCAAGTTGGAATCAAGAAATTGAGGGAAGAGTCTTGCTCTGGATGGCAAATGCGCAGGATGCAAGTGCTAAGAGACACAAATATCCTATGAACAGACCAAGCCACAGCTGGGACTTACTGTAACAGATAACATTGAAGTACACTTCACAAGGTGGAAATATGTGGCGATTTTTTCAGGCTCCACAGTTATCCAACAGATACAGATGAGTGCCTGATCAATGGGCCTGTCACAATGATCAGAAGGTGTGAGTTAGTCTGGAATTTGGAGGGCCTTCTGGTGGGTTGGAAAGCTCTCAGCACCCTATAGCTCTTAGCCAGGGTGCAGGAGAGGCTGAGGGAGAAGCATAATCCAAAAAGTGGCAAACGGAGTTTGCATATCCAGTCGGTTGGTTCACCTATAAAGAGCAGCGCACTGATGAAGCTGAAGAAGAGACCCAGAAGGTTGTAATAGAAGATAAACCCCCTTCAGGTTTTACAATAGGCGTGTCAGAGTGTTTCTTGTAAATAGCCAGCACCAACCCAGTGAGAATGTCTCCAGTTATGATGAGCAGAACAAACACGATCGCCACAGGGCTGTTCCAGTACAGATACTGCTTTGTCTTGTTTAAACAGCTGACACTTCCCGGATTGGACCACTGGGTGACAGAGCACTTCTGACATTCTGTTCCTGTGAACAAAACCCTATAAAATATTACAGATCTTTCCCTAGAGAAGCCAGATTGACCTAGTCCACAACTAGGGGATATTGCCCATGCACAGATTTAATTTGGAATAAAATCCAAAAAAACTTTAAAACTGGTTAACCCAATTAGTCTTGTGGAGTTTAAATCACTTTACTCAGGATCATTCTCTGAGCCCTGTACATGTTTTCCTGTCACTAATTGCACTGCTGCCACTACTGTGATACTTGTAGCCTCATCCTTCCTCCTACCTCATCTCCCTTCCCCTTATTCTTTGTGCCACTACATTTCTATCATTCCTCCTAGCAGGCTGACTCTATATTGCCACATTGCTTATATTAAGAAAAGTTGTACTCAGAGTTGTTGTATTACTCTTTGCTTTAACATGTTTCCGGTTGTCTATGTTATCCTGTTGTGCTGGCTTGTGTTATTATTGTTCTATTCATTCACTTATGTATACTGCCCAGGCCCACCTTGCAAATGAGCTCACTCAATTGTGTTCCACCTGGTTAAATAAAGAATGATCGATGTGATTTGATTGTTAATCAGACTGGCTTAATGAGCTAAAAGGCTGGTTTCATGGGCAACCGGGAGCAA
The DNA here is from genome assembly GCA_016271365.2 of Neoceratodus forsteri. NCBI lineage: Eukaryota > Metazoa > Chordata > Ceratodontiformes > Ceratodontidae > Neoceratodus > Neoceratodus forsteri. The sequence goes on along the minus strand of CM028130.1, from coordinate 1,011,793,873 downwards.
CAATGCCAAGACACAAATGATTTAAAATACAGATAACACTGAAAAGTCGAACTTCAAAAGAATACTATGAGACATTATGCACTGAGGATCGTAAATAGAGGAATCTGATTGGTCCAGAGCTTTTTGAAGCCATGATGATATCGGGCTACATCATCACGGCTTCAGAAAAGTTCCAGTGCCACTCAGCCTCCTTGCTTTCTACTGTCTGAGAACTATTTTTTCAAAATGTACTCCTACACCACCCAAAAACTCATTCATAAAACTTTTTAAAACCTGTTACTTTTATTTTTTTATTTATAAAACTTAAAACTCAGTTCATAATAGCAATAAGTCACTCCAGAGTGTGGTATATCATGGGATAGCATCACTTCTTGGCTGGTTGAACGCACTCGGCCTGCAGCCTCGTGCCCAACCACCCGAGGCGTGACGATATCCCATGATATACCACACCCTGTCGTGACTTATTGCTTAAATATAAAACACAAATACAGCACTATAATGTGTATGTACAAAAGAATAATATCAAATATTATAAAATACAAATACTACAATGTAATGTGGAAGCACAAAAGAATAACATTAAATAAAATACAACGCTGTGTAGTACAAGTACAGAGGGATAACATTAAATGATATTAAATAAAAGTACAGCACAAAATGAAAGAATGTCAAACAATATAAAAATATTACACTATACAGTAAAAGGGCAGGATTCTCAAAGAGATGCACCAGACATTTGAGATGCACCAGTGCATCCTCGACTTGTGCTCTAGCGCATTTTGGGAAGGAGGCCAATGCGCAGGTGAACTCGATGTGCCAACCCATCGCAGATGCCACATGCTGCCCATAATGATATGTGGTGGCATCTGGAGGCTGGAAGGGGTTGCCCATGCATGTGGAGAGCACAGCCCCATTCACAGTTTCAATTTGAGGCACATCCCTGGGCAAGTCCAGAGATGCGCCTCCCAAAGATAAGTCTACTCTGGGTAGATGTGGGTGGTGGCCACCCACACAGCAGGCTGCCATACTGCAGACAGAAGCATGGCAGCCTACCAACCCTGGCAGTCCTGCCCCACCCTACCTATAGCAGTGATCCAGTAGGAGACGGTCCCGAGGGTTCCTTGGTGGTATAGTGGCCTCCGCCTGTAAAGGCAAAGGCGTTTATTTAAAAGATGCCCAATCCTAAAGGCTCTGGCGCTGCACAAAACTTCTTTACAGCATTTCACACCATATAATCATACAAATTAAAAAATAAATATAAATAATCAGAATTGTAGCACGATCCCATGAAATACATACTGTTATGATCCCTGGAGGTATAGTGGTACCTTCCACCCCCACCCCGACCATTGCAAAACTTGATGCTCTAAATAACCCCTGTTGGCCCAGTGGTCCTACTCCCCCAACCAGTCAGGCAACTCCACTCCAACCTGCTCCTCTGTCCCAGCATGGGTAGAAGGCCGTTGGTAGCACAACCCACCTGCACACCGCCATGGCTGCTCACCGACTGTGCTGTCCATGAATGACAGCATACTGTACAACCGTAGCGCATTGGTAGACCTTGTTGACCAATGGGCTTGCAGTGTGTACTGTATGCTCATTATTCACAACTTTGTCATTCACAGAGTTGTGAATGACAGCATAGAGTACACGCTGCAAGGCTCTACCAAGTTGACAAGATCTACCAATGCACCTACAGTTGTACAACAGTACGCTGCCATTCGCGGACAGCACAGTTGGCAATGTGCGGTGGGCTGTGCTGCTTGCTGGTCTTCTACCCATGCTGGGACGGGAGCGGGCTGGGGTGCCTAAGTTGGTGGGGAGGACCACTGAACCACCAGGGCATCAGACATCAAGTTTTGCAATGCGGTCGGGTAGGGATGGGGTACCACTGTACCACCAGGGATCATAACGGTGGTTATTTTCATGGGATTGGTGCTACGGGCAGGAGGAGGCCACCAGGGTGTTGGTTGTGGCTGTACTGACGGCCCTGTAGGGCACCCGGCATTCCGCTGGGGTGCATCCCGCAGTACTCATGCAATGGCACTATGACATGCAAATGGCCCCATTGCACCTTGCAAGCCTAATGGTCCCATTTGCATGTTAGTGGCTGTGAATGGGAGCTTTCGACGCAGCGCATTGGGAGATGCACTGCCTCATTAGGTCTCCCAGCCCAACCAGGGGTTGTGCCGGGTCATGCCAGGTTAGCACAACTGTGGCATTCACAGTGGGGATGCACTGGGGCATTCCTGGTGCATCTTCTAGGAACACCACAGTAGGCTCTGGTACATCTCATTTGCACTGGGGCACTTGAGATGCGCGGAGTGCAGGTGCTTTGAGAATCCTGCCTCTAGCTTTTATTTTTATTTTATAACTTCAATAACTGGGTACAAATGTCAAATACATGGCCCTTTTACAGGCTTGACCCAGTGAGGGTCAGAGACACTCAGTAGTTGTTACAGTATAACAAAATTACCTTATAAATACAAGCCAAAAATACAAGAACAGTACAACACCATACAAAGTAAATAAACCGTAAACTGAAGAACAGAAATAAATACATTAAATAAAACAATTGTACACTTAAATGGAATTCAAAATTGTACTCACTATGTGGTTTATGTGCAATGACATACAGATTTTTTAAATGATGTCCTAAACTGATTTAATTTCTGAGTATTTTGCAAATCGATAATTTATTCCAGGTTTTTATTGCACTTTGTTTAAAAGATTTTGGTTTTAGTAGTTTTGCAAATTGAACTACCAATGAAATTGAATTTTAAGACCGCAAAGTTCTCAGAGATGTCCTCTGGTAAAATTTTTTTTTGCATAGGATTAAATTTAGTGCAATTAATTGATTCAAATACAAAACATGACTTTTGTAAAGTATCTCTATGCTCCAGGGATAACCACCCCGGCCTGTCATACCGGCTGCAGTGGTGTTCCCTGGATTTAGCCTAAGGGCAAATCTACATATGATATTATGTAAAATATTTCTTTGGTGCTTAATTTTCTTAGTTATACTTCCCCCAGATCATGCTTCCATAGTCCAATATGTTTTATTTACTTTATTTATTGAAATATTTCGACAGGAAGGCACACTGAGCAACAACTCGCTTCATCTCCTGGTGCAACCTGGGGATAAGGGTACAATGGGGAAGAGACATTATACAGTCAAGATACAGAAATCAACATTTATATACATTTACATAAGGCAGGTGTTACAGTGTATCTTAATACATAAATTGAGAGAACAAAAAAGAAGTGCAAGAGTAACAGGTGTAAACAAGTGTAGAGCATGGAAAGGTAAGGGAAATGAGCTAGGAGGGGTGAAATGGCGAGGGATGGAAGAGTCTTGTCCTGCAGAAGGACCCCTGTCAGATGTGGGAAACCCTGCCAGGGATCTGTGAGAGCTAGAGAGAAGGGGAGAGGCAGCAGGAGTTTTGGAAAGGAAGAGGAAAAGGGAGGAAGTGTGAATCACACCCGGTGGGGAATAGGGCTTTCACCCAAAAGAGAACCCTTCAGGATGTGGGGAACCCTACAAGGGGGCAAGGAAGGTCAGTAGATAGGAATTTAGAAGGGGTAGGTAGAGAGGAAGGATGTGATAATTAAAACCTGGGAGGGAATAAGGCCTAGTCCAAAAGACCCTTCAGGATGCTGGGGACCCAGCAAGGGCGAGAAGACCAGTGGATAGGGATTTATAAAGGGTAGGTAGAGAGGTAGGAAGTGACAATTAACACCTAGGAGGGACAGGGCTTAGCCCAAAAGGACCCTTCAGGATGCTGGGGACCCTGCAAGGGACAGGGAAGGAGAAATAGATGGGGAAAGGGGGAAAGAGACAGGTCGAGTCCTAGAAGGACCCCTTCAGAATGCTGAGAACCCTGTAAATAGACTGAAAGGCTAGGGAGAGAGGGTAAGGGGTAGAGGGAGAAAGTGTGAAAACAAACTAGCAACTAGGAAAGGCTAGGGTGAGTCTCAAGGAGAACTTCAGGGGCTGAGAGTCCCTGCAAGAGTGCATGGAAGGCCAGTAGGGGTAGGAGAAGGGAGGAGAGAGAAAGTTGGTGGGATCAAGGAGGTGGGGGGAGGAGTTACTTCTCAGAGGGTAAGGTGCAAGTACTGAAAGGGGAGAGGATATTGAAGGAGCTTAGAATAAGGAATTTAAGGAGGGTCTTGGCAGGAACAATGAGGTGCAAGGTAGTTGGAGAGGGTAGTACTGATGGAGTAGAAGGAGGCATCAAACAGGCTGAAGCTATGGTCCTCCTAGTTTCATCTATAAAGCAATCCCTCACATCATAAAGGGCACCTATTTTCCTGTGTAATTGATTGGTTATGTTGATTATGTTGTTAATATGAATTTAGAAACTTAGATTACTATCCAACGTAACACCTAAATATTTAAAGTCAGAGACAATATCAATTTTTGTTCCATCGTATGCAGTTATTGTAAAAGTTTCATGCAACTTCTTAGATTTTAAGGAAGAATAAAAAAGCATCCCCTTAATTTTTTTCTTGTTAAGCACAAGTCAATTTTCCTTTAACCGTCTCATATGTTTGCTATACTCACTACCCAGATTTTGTTGGGCCATATCAATATTTTTATTAGCAACATACAGCGCAGCATCATCCATGTATGGGAGGAGGGGCAGCAGGGGAGGGAAGAGTTAATGGGGGGCAGCTGCAGTCTAAGGGATTGAAGTACTGCACACTCGAGCAGACTAGATAGACCATATGGCCTGTATCTGCTGGCAATTTCGTATGTTTGTATGTTCAGATGTACAGAACAATAGATGACCTAGTACAGACTGATGATGACTCATTTATATATATCCAAAACAAGAATGTTCCCAAATGGAACCCTGGGGAACCCCATATTCCACATTTCTTGGATCAGACAGTACTTTGTTGATACAGACCTGTTGTACCATTCCAGTTAAATAGCTGTGGAACCACTTCACCACATGGTCCCCAAACCCCAACTCCCTGAGTTTGTCCTCCACTAGGGGGGTGGTCCATGAGACTGAAGGCCTTGGTGAGGTCCACGAACACTGCCACAATATACTTCCTATCATCCATGCTTTCATGCAGATCATTCATAAACCTGACCAGGCCGTTGCCACCCGCCCCCTCCAGAATCCATGCTGTGCTGACATTAACAGTACATATTTATTCAAGTGTTCCAAAATCTGGGAGTGGAGCAACCTTTCTTGTATTTTGCCAATCAAGGATTCCAACATGTCTGGCCCTGGCCCCTTTGACTCATCTAACTTGTTTAATTCTAAGTAGACATCCTTACAGGAAATCTCCCTAAAATAAAACATAGGTGCGTGCAGTCTTATTCTGGAATTTCCTTGTTTTGTTGGTTCTCCAAAATCCTGTAGATACTCAGAAACATTTGTAAATTTATCTTTAAGATAATCATTCATAGCTTTATTATCAGTCATCTCTTGTTCACCTTTTAACAGGCTTGTAATATCTTTCTTACTCATTGGGGCAGTCAGATTATTTGCAGTCTGCCAGAGTTTTCTTTTATCTGGAAAACTGGTAACCTGTTCATTTTTGTAATAATCTACTTTTGCCTTTTTGATTTCTCTTTAGCACTCATTTCTCCGCTGCTTGAAGGGATTCCAGCCTTTTTCAAGGTGGGGTTTGAAACCTGACTAGGATATCCTGTCTTTTTAATTGTAACAGTTTATTATTTATCCACTTATTGCAAAGCCCCTTATTCTTTTTTCTTGGTGCTCTTTTGTTAATTCTCGATTTAGTTTCTCCTGAAATATTTCTACAGCCTTACTTACATCAACAGTAATTAGCAATTGATGCCAATTAACATATGATAGATCTTGTTTTATACCAAACAGTTTCGCTCATTCAATGCCCTATTTTCACAATTCTAACTCGACCCCTAGGTCTTTCGTTCTCCAAGTGCATATATAGGAGGTGATAGTTGATAGCGTCTCTAAAACCCTGGAACAACTGTTGTTCACACATTATTCACTAAGGCCCAATCCATATGGTAAATTGTTTTGTTTTGTTTTTGTTGTTTTTAACCAGGAGAGACACACTAAGCTGAAAGATTGTTTCCAGGTGTGACCTGGGAGCACAAGAAAGTTAAAAGATTTGCTCAGGGTCACACAGTATCCAAGTGGAGCTGTGGGATTTAATCTGGTTCCCTCATTTATTATTTGTTCTAAATTAACTTTTGTAACAACTTTATAATTATTAACCTAGTTTCCAAACCAATTTAAGTTGAAATCACCCATTAATATCAACTCTTTGTTATAAAATGAGAACCTGGGTGGGTTGGTGGTGTTGGGAACAAGGAAAGAGGAGAGGGGTGTATTGGTGTTGGGGGACTCCATACTCAAGGGGACTCCATACTCAAGGGGATCAGATGGGGCAGCAAGGGGGAAATGCACAGTCAGATCTGGGTGGAGTCCATACTGGGATTAAAGGCAGACAAGGCAGGACAGGCAATCCTAAGGTGCACAAGAAGGGGTAGGAGGAAACCGCACATAATGGTACATGTGGGGACAAATGACCTAGCAGGAGAAATGGTGGAGGCAACAAGGGAGAGGTTTGAGGAAGTAGGAAGGTTGTGCAAGAAGACTGGGGAGTCTGTGGCCTTCTCGGAGGTGCTCCCTGTACCCTGCGCAAGCACACTAAGAAGGGAGAGGATTAGGGAGTTGAACTCATGGTTGGTTGAATGGTGTTGAACTATGGGGTATGAAGTTGTGGGTGGCTGGGGCAGTACTTGGGATAATAATCTGTTTGCAAGGGATAGGCTGTGGGGAGGGGAAGGAGGTATTAAAGCAAAGACTGGGGAGGTATATCGCAACAAAGGTGGATTTAAACTAGATGGGGTGGCTATTGGACAGCAGGTAGGCAGGGATCCAATAGAGTGGAGTCACAGCCTACCCCCAGGCTAGCAGGTAAGGATCTGGAGTGACTCAAAAGCGATATTGTTATAAGCGATATTGCAGAGGGACTGGAAGGAAAAGTATGTCTCTTTGCAGATGACACAAAGATCTGCAACAGAGTTGATGCACAAGGTGGGGTGGAAAGGATGAGAAGGGACTTGGCAAGGTTAGAGGAATGGTCAAATGTATGACAGCTTAGATTCAATGCTAAGAAGTGCAAGGTAATGCACCTGGGAAACAAAAACCCAGGGGAAGAGTACACAATGGGGGGTGAGATACTAACAACAACAAAAATGGAAAGGGACCTGGGGGTAGTCATATCAGATGACCTAAAGGTGGGCAAGCAATGTGAGAGGGCAGCAAGGAGGGCTGGGGGGATACTGGGATACATAGGGAGAGGCATCACCAGCAGAAAACAGGAAGTTATTATCCCTCTGTACAGACAGTTGGTGAGACCCCATCTGGAGTACTGCGTGCAGTTCTGGAGACCCAGTCGCCGCAAGGACATAGACAGGATGGAGGCTGTCCAGAGGAGGGCAACTAAAATGGTGCAGGGTCTGCACTGGAAGACATATGAAGAGAGACTTAAGGAGCTGAATATGTATAGCCTCGAGGAAAGGAGAGAGAGGGGGGACATGATAGAAACTTTCAAGTATCTCAAGGGAATCAACAAAGTCCAAGAGGGTAGCATCTTTCAAAAAAAGGGTGTGCAAGAACAAGGGGAGCTGTTGAAGATAGAAGGAGGCGGCTCAGAGGTAATTTAAAGTATTTTTTCACAGAGAGGGTTGTGGATGCATGGAATGGCCTTCCGGAGGAGGTTGTGGAGTCAAAACAGTGGTGGAATTCAAGCATGCATGGGACAGTCATAAAGCAATTCTAGGGGTGGGGTAGGAAGAAGTAGGCTGCTGGTTAACTAGGATCTGCAACTTATCCAATAGGTGGAAATGGGCAGACTGGGTGGCCAAGCAGTCCTTATCTGCTGTCAAAATCTATGTTTCTATGTTTCAATGGAGTAGAAGGGAGGAGATGGAGGGTGATGAAGGGAAGGGGCAGGATGGAGGGTGATCTCACTGAATGCGAGAAGCTTAGGCAACAGATCAACTGAGCTACAGTCACTTTTGGCAGTGTGGAGGGTAGATATTGCAGTTGTCACAGAAATGTGGGCAACTGAGCACTGGGACTGGGATCTGGCAATCCCAGGATACAAATTATACAGGAAAGACTGTAAGGAAGGGATGGTGGGTGGAGTGGCAGTCTATGTGAAGGATGGGATCAAATGCACAAGGGACAAGGTGGAAGAAAAGAGAACAGAGGCAATCTGGCTGCAGCTCCTAGACTCAAGGGGTAGGAAACAGGATTGGGGTGGTATACAGGCCGCCATCCCAGTCTGAGGAGCTTGACAGGGCATTAGTGGGACAAATCAGAAAGGTATGTAGAAAAGAGGAGGTGGTCATTGGGGGATTTCAACCTGTCGGGGTTGACTGGAGCATTCCTGCCACCTCCACTGCTAGGTAGCAAGTGCTCCTGGACACGATCCAGGAGGGTCTCCTGACACAGTTGGTCAGTGTACCTACTAGGCTAAAGAACAGTTTAGATCTGGTATGGTCGAATGGGGAGGCGTGAAGGAAATAAGGGTGGAGGACCCACTAGCCGACAGCATCACCAAACAGCGTGGCTTAATATCACCATGTGAGGGGAGCCAGAGAAATCATTAATCCAGGTGGTAAACTTCAGTGGGGGGACTTTGGGAGGATGCAAGAAGTACTGAAAGGGAAACTGAGGGCATAAGGCAGAAGATGCATGTTGGGCAGAAATGAGATATTATTATTAGACATGGGATTACAGAGGCAATGGAAACCTGCACCAAGATACAGAGTAAGGAGAGCAGAGCAAGAAAACCATGCTGGTTGAACAGTGAGATAGTGGAGGTGGTGAGGGCCAAATGAGAGATGCACCAGAGGTATGGGAGAACAGAAAAGAAAGGGACAGGGAGGAGAATGCAAGGCGGTCCAGGAGGTGACCAGAAAAGTGAGAGAAGCCAGGCTGTGGGGAGCTGAGGTGCTGGGGGTGTGGGGGGCGGGAAAGACTTTCAGATACATCAGGAGAAAAGGAAGTGCAAGGAGACATCAGTGAGGATAAAAGGGTGGGGAGTGGACGGATAAGGGAGGAACAGTCGGAAGCACTGAATGACTACTTTACACAGCTCTCACGGAAGAAAAGGGGACCACTGCCACCATGGGCTAGGAGGGTGGGGATGGGAAGAGAAGATGCACAGATGGAAGAATTGAGGAAGGTAGAGTCCTAGAGGGACTGAAGGCACTGAGGGTAGACAAGGCCCAGGGCCAGATGGTATGCACCCAGAGTGCTGAGAGACATATGGAGGTATTGGCGGAGCCACAGACAGATCTGTACAGCACCTCACTTGGAGTCAGGATGTGTGCCACTGGACTGGAGAATAGTACATGTAGTGCCATTACACTAGAGTGGACCAAGGGATGAACCGGTAATTATCGTCCAGTGAGTCTCACCTCCATAGTGTGAAAATTCATAGAAACGATACTAAAGGAAAGACTGTGTCATACTTGAGGACCATGGCCTCCAGAATTTGAGGCAGCATGGGTTGTTTAGGGAAGTCTTGTCAAACCAACCTGATACAATATTATGACTGGGTGACAGGTGAACTGGATAAGAATCATGCAGTGGATATTCTGTACTTGGACTTCAGCAAGGCCTTTGATTCGGTGCTTCATGGTGACTTGGAGGAAGGGAAGCTAACTGGTGTAGGGGCAAAATGATGAACTGGATTACAAGCTGGCTGGAGTGGGAGGCTTCAGCTGGTGGTAGGGAGGGAGCGCTCAACTCCAAGGCCAGTGATGAGTGGGGTACCACAGGGCTCGTGCTAGTACCAGTATTATTTGGGCTTTTCATATCAGACATTGTGCATGGGGTGATGACCAAGGTAAGTCTGTTCACAGATGACACCAAAATGGGAGCAGTGGTGGATGGAGGGGAGGGATGGAAGCAGCTGCAGAGGGACCTAAGCAAGCTAGAGGAGTGGTCAGAGAGGTGGCAGCTGGGGTTCAGTGCAAAGAAGTGTAAGGTTATGCACCTCGGGGTGAAGAACCAAGGAAGACAATACTGGCTGGGAGGGGTTTAGCCGGGGATCACTGAGAAGGAGAAGGACCTAGGGGTAATGGTAACAGGAACCATGAATAACACCGCCCAGTGCAAGAGAGCAGCTGCAAAGGTGAACAAAATGCTGGGGTGCATAGCGAGGTTTTTTTTGTCCTGGTGAAGAGAAGTGATCTTGCGTCCTCTACATGTTAGTTAGTAAGGCCACACCTTGAGTATCGTGTGCAGTTTTGGGAGGCCTTACCAGAAGCGTGATATCAGGCTACTAGAGGGGTAGCAGAGCAGGGAATGAAGATGATATGTGGAATGGAGGGGAGAGACTATGACAGCAGGCTAGAAGACCTGAATATATACACCCTGGAGGACAGAAGGGACAGGGGGACATGATAGAGACATTCAAGTATCTGAGGGGAATCAATAAGGATGGGGCAGATAGGGTCTTTAAACTAAGGAGGAGAGGGACACCAGGGGGCATGGGCTAAGAATAGAGGGGGGGAAGATTTAAGAGGGAAATGAGTAGACACTATTTCATGGAGAGGGTGGTAGCAAAATGGATCACACTACCAGAATGGGTGTTATCATTTAAATCTGTGAATAGCTTCAAAAGGGCGTGGGACAGGGAACAGGGGAGAGTGAGTGTGGGGAAGTGGGGCGGCATTGGGGTGACAAAGGGGAGGGGTGGGGCAGCTGCAAACTAGGAGTGCTAGCTACACACTCAAGCAGACTTAGATAGACCAGGTGATCTGTTTCTGCTGGCACATTTGTATGTTTGTATGTTCTTATGAAATTTTTCAACCAGATTAAGTCTTCTAGACCCTGTATCTTAGAATTAGGAGGATTGCAAGCACAACCTACTATTAGTTTCTTTGTTTTCCATAGTATAAGTTCAATAAACAGACATTCACAGTCAGACTCAAGAGATGTAGAGGGTATTCCCTTTCCTCAAGGTAATCCTTATAGTAAATTATTATACCGCCACCCTTTTTTCCTCTGTCTATCCTTGCTCAACCGGTCGTATCCCATTATCAATAATAGCTTATCATCAATTTTGGGCTTCAGCCATGACTCAGTTATTAGTATCACGTCTGGGTCATACTGAGAACTTGTTAGTGAGAGCTGCTGCACAGTTACCCAGAGCTCTCTAATGTCTTTTTTCAGTTGTAGACTGTTGTACAGTCACCCGATCCCCTTCAGCCGCAAGGTCTGGATCACTCGGACAAGAATCAGATGACGTATCACTACTTAATTTTCTTTTCTCCTTTTTCAACCTATTTGGAAGGTCGTTATTATTTAGAATTTGTTTAAGGATTTAAGTTCAGATTTAAGTCTGTCTAGTTCATTGAATTTTGGTTCAATAAAATGGTGGTGATGTGTAGTTAGGCATAGCTTGTTTCACCATGACACCACAGGATTCCATAAAATGGTGGTGATGTGTAGTTAGGTACAGCTTGTTCCTCCATGACATCACAAGTGCCATAAAATGGTGGCAATGTATAGTTAGGTGCAGCTTGTTCCTCCATGACATCACAAAGTTCCATAAAATGGTGGTGATGTGTAGTTAGGCACAGCTTGTTCCTCCGTGACATCACAAGGTTCCATGAAATGGTGGTGATGTAGTTAGGCACAGTTTGTTCCTCCGTGATATCTCAAGGTTCCATAAAATGGTGGTGATGTGTGTTAGGCACAGCTTTTCCACCATGACATCACAAGGTTCCATGAAATGGTGTTGATTGGTAGGCTGGCCTGCTGGCGCTGAGGCATCCAAGCCTTACCCTGTGTTATGCTGGTGACCCGGGTTCGGGAATGACCTCGGGTTGTCAGGGTGCCAGCGCAGGTGGGGGAGGGTGGGAGCAGGATTGAGCATTGTTTCTTCTCTCCCAGGAAGGAGGGTTGCAGTCCCACTGTCACTGGATGGAGATTCAGTGGCAGGCACAGGCAATAACAGAGTGACTGGTAGGGTGGGGCATCCCATAGTGCATAACGCACACACACCTCCACACACGCATGCTATGCCGGGGACATGAGGGATTGGGATCAGGGAGAAAACAGAAAAAAATACCTAAAAAAATGGTGGTGATGTGTATTTAGGCACAGCTTGTTCTTCTGTGACATCACAAGGTTCCATAAAATGGTGGTGATGTGTATTTAGGCACAGCTTGTTCCTCTGTGACATCACAAGGTTCCATAAAATGGTGGTGATGTGTATTTAGGCACAGCTTGTTCTTCTGTGACATCACAAGGTTCCATAAAATGGTGGTGATGTGTATTTAGGCAAAGCTTGTTCTTCTGTGACATCACAAGGTTCCATTAAATGGTGGTGATGTGTATTTAGGCACAGCTCGTTCCCCTGTGACATCACTAGGTTCCATTAAATGGTGGCAATGTGTATTTAGGCACAGCTTGTTCCTCTGTGACATTACAAGGTTCCATAAAATGGTGGTGATGTGTAGTTAGGCACAGCTTGTTCTTCTGTGACATCACTAAGGTTCCATAAAATGGTGGTGTGTATTTAGGCACAGTTTCTTCTTGACATCACAAGGTTCCATAAATGGTGGTGATGTAGTAGCACAGCTTGTTACTCTGTGACATCACAAGGTTCCATAAAATGGTGGTGATGTGTAGTAGGCACAGCTTGTTCCTCTGTGACATCACAAAGTTCCATAAAATGGTAGAGATGTGCAGTTAGGCACAGCTTGTTCCTCTGTGACATCACTAGGTTCCATAAATGGTGGCAATGTGTAGTTAGGAACAGCTTGTTCCTCCATGACATACACAAGATTCCATAAATGGCGGTGATGTGTAATTTGGCAAAGCTTGTTGCTCCGTGAAATCACAAGGTTCCATAAAATGGTGGTGATGTGTAGTTAGGCACAGCTTGTTCCTCTTGACATCACAGGGTTCCATAAAATGGAGGTGATGTAGTTAGACACAGCTTGTTTCTCTGTGACTGAGTCATTAGAAGGTTGATGTGTAGTTAGTACAACTTGTTCCTCCGTGACATCACAAGGTTCCATAAAATTGTGGTGATGTGTAGTTAGGCACAGCTTGTTCCTCTGTGACATCACAAGGTACCCCGTAAACTGGTGGTAATATAAACATAGAAACATAGACTTTGACGCAGATAAGAACCACTTGGCCCACCAGTCAGCTCATTTCCTACCTATTGATAAGCTGCAGAACCTAGTCAACCAACAGCCTACTTCCTCCTACCCCCATTAGAATTACTTTATGTCTGTCCTGCATTCTTGAATTCCTCCACTGTTTTGACACCATAACCTCTTCAGTAAGGCCGTTCCATGCATCCATCACCCTCTCCATGAAAATACTTCCTCATTGCCCCTGAGCCGTCCCCCATCTTCAAATTGTGCTCGCCTCACTTTACCCAGACTCCAGTTTGTGGAAAGGTTATTGAGAAAGTTGTTGTGCTGCAGCTGGAGAACCATCTTACCATTCATGACATCTATGATCCTCACCTGTCTGGATTTTGTAAGGCATAGCACAGAGACTGCTCTGGTTTGGGTACTCAATGATCTCCTGATTGTGAGAGATCAGAAATGATGTTCTATCTTGGTACTCTTAGATCTCTCTTCAGCTTTTGACACCGTGGACCATGTGGTCCTGCTGGAATGTCTGCAGGTCATCTGAGGCCTGGCTTCTACAGTCCTCAGAAGGTTTCATTCTTTCCTCACTGGCAGATCACAGAGATTGTTTTGGGACTTGTTCTTCTGAGTCATTCCCTCTGCTATGTGGGTCCACATGGTTCCGTGCTATCCCTTATGTTGTTTGTGGTGTACATGTTGCCATTAGGAGACGTGAGGTGGTATGGGCTGGGTTTTCACTGCTATGCAGATGATACTCAGCTGTACCTGTCCTTTGTGCTCGACCAGGATAGTACGCTTTCAGTGTTTAGTAACTGCCTCAAGGAAATCCAGGACTGGACGAATACCAACTGGTTGAAACTGAATTCTGACAAGACTGAGGTGTTGCTTGTGGATCCTGGCCGCTGGATAGAGAGTGCAGTGGCAGGATGTCTCTCAGGGCTTTGGCTTGGGGGTGCCCAGTCGCTGACCTCAGAACGGGCTAATGGGGTAATACTTGATGATGGTCTGAAACTTCATTCTCAGGTGTCAGCTGTGGTCAAGTCCTCTTTTACCATCTGAGAATATGCTTGGATGAAGCACCTAGTTCCATCCGCAACCTTCCCACTTTTATCCACACCTTTATGACATCATGCCTGAACTACTGTAACTTCCCTTTACTAGGGATTCAGGGTTGCTATCCACGCTTGCATCCAGTCATATTACACTGTGTTACATAAACTGCACTGGCTGCCAGTTCAGTGGTGGATCACCTTCAAGGTCGGCTTGCTGATCTATAAAGCCCTACATGAACTGGGTCCAAGCTACATGCAATATCTGCTGCACCCTTACTTCCCCCTTCCACTGCTCTGCTCAGCCAACGAGGGATTGCTGGAGATTCTCAGGGTATGGTTAAAAACCTCTGGACCATGAGCATTTTCCTTTGCAGCCCCAACTCTGTGGAACTCTCTGCCTCATTGGATACGAGAGTGTCTGACAGCGGAGAGCTTCAAAACTGCATTAAAAATGTATTTATTTGGGCTTGCCTTTATAGAATTTGAATTTTATGTTCGACTACCATATTGGTGTTTTAATCATATTGATTGGATGAATGATTTTTAGAATTTATATTATTTTAATTGATATTGTATAAAATGTACAGCACTTTGGTACTGTAAATAGAGCTTCATAAATAAAGATATTATTATTATTATTGTTATTATTATTATTATTATAGTTCTTGCACATCTCTTTTTCTGAGAGATGCTACCCTCTTGGACTTTGTTGATTCCCTTGAGATACTTGAAACTTTCAAACATGTCCCCCCTCTCCCTCCTCTCCTCAAGGGTATACATATTAAGCTTCTTTAGTCTATCTCTCTTCATATGGCTTCTGTTGCAGACCCTGCACCATTTTAGTTGCCCTCCTTCGGACAGCCTCCATCCTGTCTATCTCCATGCAGAGATGGGGTCTCCAGAATGGCACACAGTACTCCAGATGGGGTCTCATCAACTGTTTGTACAGAGGGATAACAACTTCCTGTTTTCTACTAGTTATGCCTCTCCCTATGCATCCCAGTATCCCCCCAGCCCTCCTTACTGCCTTCTTACATTGCTTGCCTACCTTTAAGTCATCTGATATGACTACCCCCAATAGAAACATAATGTAGTTATACACAGCTTGTTCCTCTCTGACATCACAAGGTTCTATTAAATGGTGGCTATGCGCAGTTAGGAACAGTTTGTTCCTCTGTGACGTCACTAGATTCCATAAAATGGTGGTGATGTGTAGTTAGGTACAGCTTGTTCCTCCGTGACATCACAAGGTTCCATAAAATGGTGGTGATGTAGTTAGGCACAGCTTGTTCCTCCGTGACATCACAAGGTTCTATAAAATGGTGGTGATGTGTAGTTAGATACAGCCTATTCTCTGTGACATCACAAGGTTCCATAAAATGGTGGTGATGTGTAGTTAGGTACAGCTTGTTCCTCCATGACATCACAATGTTCCATAAAATGGTGGTGATGTGTAGTTAGGTACAGCTTGTTCCTCCGTGACATCACAAGGTTCCATAAAATGGTGGTGATGTGTAGTTAGGCACAGCTTGTTCCTCCGTGACATCACAAGGTTCCATAAAATGGTGGTGATGTGTAGTTAGAGACAGCCTGTTCCTCTGTGAAATCACAAGGTTCCTTAAAATGGTGGTGATATGTATTTGGGCACAGCTTGTTCCTCTGTGATATCAAAACATAAAAAGGTGGCAAAGTAATATCAGCATATGGCAGACTTAGCTCAGAGTTTCAAAGTGAGACTGAGGGAGGTTAGTGAATGCCCAGGGATGTTATGTGTAATTGAAGGAGGTTAAGGAAAGCTCAGGAGGTTAAGTGGAGATTGAGGGAGGTTAAGGAATGCTCAGGGAGGGTAAGTGAGATTGAGGGAGGGTAAGGAACGCCCAGGGAGGTTAAGGAGATTGAGGGAGGTTAAGGAAGCTCAGGGAGGTTAAGTGAGATTGAGGGCAGTTATGGACAGCTCTGAGGGTAAGTGAGATTGAGGGAGGGTGAGGAAAGCTCAGGGAGGGTAACTGAGATTGAGGGAGGTTAAGGAAAACTCAGGTAGGGTAAGTGAGATTAAGGAGGTTAAGGACAGCTCAGGGGTAAATCAGATTGGGGAGGTTAAGGACAGCTCAGAAAGGGTAAGTGAGATTGGGGAGGTTAAGGAAAGCTTAGGAGGGTAAGTGAGATTGGGGAGGTTAAGGAACGCCCAGGGAGGGTAACTGAGATTGAGGGAGGTTAAGGAAAGCTCAGGTAGGGTAAGTGAGATTAAGGGAGGTTAAGGAAAGCTCAGGGAGGGTAAGTGAGATTGAGGGAGGTTAAGGAAGCTCAGGAGGGTAAGTGAGATTGAGGGAGGTTAAGGAAGCCTGAGGAGGGTAAGTGAGATTGAGGGAGGTTAAGGAACGCTCAGGGAGGGTAAGTGAGATTGAGG
The DNA here is from genome assembly GCA_016271365.2 of Neoceratodus forsteri. Taxonomy (NCBI): domain Eukaryota; kingdom Metazoa; phylum Chordata; order Ceratodontiformes; family Ceratodontidae; genus Neoceratodus; species Neoceratodus forsteri. The sequence continues at coordinate 1,011,777,264 of CM028130.1, read as the reverse complement.
GAGGTTAAGGAAGCTCAGGGAGGGTAAGTGAGATTGGGGGAGGTTAAGGAAAGCTCAGGGAGGGTAAGTGAGATTGAGGGAGGTTAAGGAAAGCTCAGGGAGGGTAAGAGTGATTGAGGGAGGTTAAAGAACGCTCAGGGAGGGTAAGTGAGATTGAGGGAAGGTAAGGACAGTTCAGAGAGGGTAAGTGTGATTAAGGGAGGTTAAGGAAGCTCAGGAGGGTAAGGAGATTCAGGGAGGTTACGGAAAGCTCAGGAGGGTAAGTGAGATTGAGGAGGTTAAGGAAGCTCAGAGAGGGTAAGTGAGATTGAGGGAGGTTAAGGAACACTCAGGGAGGGTAAGTGAGATTGAGGGAGGGTAAGGAAAGCTCAGGGAGGGTAAGTGAGATTGAGGGAGGTTAAGAAAAGCTCAGGAGGGTAAGTGAGATTGAGGGAGGTTAAGGAAAGCTCAGGGAGGGTAAGTGAGATTGAGGGAGGTTAAGGAAAGCTCAGGAGGGTAAGTGAGATTGAGGGAGGTTAAGGAAGCTCAGGGAGGGTAAGTGAGATTGAGGGAGGTTAAGGAAAGCTCAGGTAGGTAAGTGAGATTGAGGGAGGTTAAGGAAAACTCAGGGAGGGTAAGTGAGATTGAGGGAGGTTAAAGAAGCTCAGGGAGGTAAGGAGATTGAGGGAGGGTAAGGACAGCTCAGGGAGGGTAAGTGAGATTGAAGGATGTTAAGGAAAGCTCAGGGAAGGTAAATGAGATTGAGGGAGTTTAAGGAAAGCTCAGGGAGGGTAAGTGAGATTAGGGGAAGTTAGGGAAAGTTCAGGTAGGGTAAGTGAGATTGAGGGAGGTTAAGGAACACTCAGGGAGGGTACGTGAGATTGAGGGAGGTTAATGAATGCTCAGGGAAGGTAAGTGAGATTGGGGGACGTTAAGGAAAACTCAGGGAGAGTAAGTGAGATTGAGGAGGTTAAGGAAAGCTCAGGTAGGGTAAGTGAGATTGAGGGTGGTAAGGAACCTCAGGGAGGGTAAGTGAGATTGAGGGAGGTTAAGGAAAGCTCAGGGAGGGTAAGTGAGATTGAGGGAGGTTAAGGAAAGCCCAGGGAGGTAAGTGAGATTGAGGGAGGTTAAGGACAGCTCAGGGAGGTAAGGGAGATTGAGGGAGGTTAAAGAATGGTCAGGAGGGTAAGTGAGATTGAGGGAGGTAAGGAAAGCTCAGGAGGGTAAGTGAGATTGAAGGAGGTTAAGAAAAGCCAGGGAGGGTAAGTGAGCTTGAGGGAGGTTAAGGAAAGCTCAGGGAGGGTAAGTGAGATTGAGGGAGGTTGAGGAACACTCAGGGAGGGTAAGTGAGATTGAGGGAGGTTAAGGAATGCTCAGGGAGGGTAAGTGAAATTGGGGGATGTTAAGGAAAGCTCAGGTAGGGTAAGTGAGATTGAGGGAGGGTAAGGAAAGCTCAGGGAGGGTAAGGGAGATTGAGGGAGGTTAAAGAATGCTCAGGGAGGGTAAGTGAGATTGAGGGAGGGCAAGGAAAGCTCAGGGAGGGTAAGTGAGATTGAGGGAGCTTGAGGAACACTCAGGGAGGGTAAGTGAGATTGGAGGAGTTGAGGAAAGCTCAGGCAGGGTAAGTGAGATTGAGGAGGCAAGGAAAGCTCAGGAAGGGTAAGTGAGATTGAGGGAGGTTAAGGAAAGCTCATGGAGGGTAAGTGAGATTGAGGGAGGTTAAAAAGCTCGAGGAGGTAAGTGAGATTGAGGGAGGTAAGGAAAGCCAGGGAGGGTAAGGGAATTGAGGGAAGTTAAAGAATGCTCAGGGAGGGTAAGTGAGATTGAGGGAGGATAAGGAAAGCTCAGGTAGGGTAAGTGAGATTGAGGGAGGTTAAGGAACGCCAGGGAGGTAAGTGAGATTGAGGGAGGTTAAGGACAGCTCAGGGAGGGTAGGGAGATTGAGGGAGGTTAAAGAATGGTCAGGGAGGGTAAGGAGATTGAGGGAGGTTAAGGAAAGCTTGAGAGGGTAAGTGAGATTGAGGGAGGGTAAGGAAAGCCTCAGGGAGGGTAAGTGAGATTGAAGGAGGTTAAGGAACGCTCGGGAGGGTAAGTGAGACTGAGGGAGGTAAAAGAAAGCTCAGGGAGGAGGTGCGACCTTGCTCTGATGGTGAATGGCAGGCTAAGACATGAGCTCCCGGTCGCAATCAGCATTTTTTAAAAAAATATTAGCTTAATCTTGCTAAATCTGATTCACGGACTAGTGAATTATATTAATTAACGTCGGAGCTATTGTTTAATACGTAAATCACCTGAATCTAGTGTCGACTTTTTAAAATATTAACAGTTCTGTATACTGGAGCTTGTTTAATTGAAAAGATGCAGGCTTCTTCTGTCAGATCTATGGAGTGGCAAGTCGTCAGAAATTAATGAAATGAGATACAGTTAAACAGATGAAGTAGCAAGTAAAAACGATGTGGCACAAATTAAAAAAGTGCTAGCAGACCTGCAATTTGACATAACGGACATTAAGGCTACCACAACAAATCTGGCTGAAACTGCTGATGAACTTAACGCCAGGATAGATATTAGCAACACCAAAATAAATGATTATACTAAATCTGGAAGCTATTTGGAACAGTTTGCCCATAAACAAAGCTTTCAGATATCATATTTACTTGAAAAAGTTGACGACCTAGAAAAGAGAGGTCACCGTAACAAATCAAGGATCCTGGGTGTTCCAGAGGGACTTGAAGGGCGTAACGTGATTACAAAGTTTCCTTCTAGAATTACTTGGCCATCAATGGTCATGGCCTTTAGATATTGAGAGAGTACATAGGTCGTTAGGTCCAAAGCATAAAAATGACAAGCCTAGACCTATATTGGCCTACATGTTATGGTTTACTGTAAAGGAAGAAATAATGCGGTTAGCCAGAATGAGAAAATCTTTAATCTGGAGAGGTGAGCGTATATCTATCTTTCATGACTTTTCATCAGACATTGTTAGTAGGAGAAAAGCCTTTTTAGATGTTAAACAGCAACTTCAGCATTTGGGGTGTCTTATTATTTTAAATATCCTGCTTCATTAATGTTACAGCAAGAAGGAGACAGACCATAAAGTGTGACACAGCTAAAGATGCTTGGGATTTTGTTAAATCATACCAAAATTCACTCTCTTTTGAAAACAACACAGCCATAACTAACAGTCGGTATAACTTGATCCAGTACAATTTTCAGACATTAGATCTTCCAAAACTATAAGGTGGTACAATGATGCGGGGAGTGATATTTTCCCAATTTTGGAATTCTTTAATTTGTCAGATGATATGGTAAGGTTGCAGGAATGATCATTTCTGCAACTGTCTCATATGATGGACAACTTATATTCAGCTGTAAGACATCAGCTAGAATATACCACTAAATATAGTAATAACCCTAGTCAGATTGGATGGTTTTACCCTGAATGTCAGAAACTTAAAGCTGAAATAAGGAAAATATATAAAAAATATAGAAAATATTCAACTAAAGTATTACTGAAAGAACTAAACATAAAATGTAGTAATTAAGTATAAGATGGTTGTGAGACAAAAAAACAGCTTTATTATGAAAAAAGATGGGACCTAATACTGAAGGCTGTTGAATCAAATAATTCAGAGTCATTTTGGCTCCTCGTGGCCAAAGGGAGAGAATGTCTTTAAAGACAGAATTGATACTTATATAGAAGAAGAAGAAGAAGAAGTTTGGATTAAATACTTCTCAGGTATCTTCTTTGATCTACTAGAAAACATTGAGATTCCATCAACTTGGAAAAATGAGCAGTATAAAATGTATCTAACTAATATTGAAGTTTATTTGGCAATTGTATCCCTCAAAAAACATAAAGCTGCAGGTCCAAACAGTATCCCGGCGGAGGTTTATTTAAGAAACCCCAAATGTTGGTGTAGACTGCTGACTAGGTTTTTCAACTAATGTATCAAATATAATAATTTCCCTGTAACATGGAAGGGAGCAAATATTATTCGGTGCATAAAAGGCTGTATCACAGATCCGCCATGTATCGCCTAATCAGTCTTTTGACATAAGTCTAAAATTAATCTCCAAAATTATTATTGAAAACTAAAAGTTCAGGTCAAGAAAACCGGAGGAATCGTTAAATATCAAGCAGGATTTAGATCAAATTGTTCAACCACAGATAATGTGTTTATTCTTTACCATCTTCTTGAAAAATATAAAACATTATGGAAACAGAAAGTATATGCAGTATTTATCAACTATTCATCTGCGTTTGATTCTTTATCATGTGGCATGCTGTGGTCCCAGTTGATTGAGAGGGGACTTGATATAAACTTGGTTCATGTGGTAGCATCTCTTTATCATAAGACCTGGGCCAGTGTAAGATTGGGAAACATAGAAATATAGAAACATAGACTTTGACAGCAGATAAGGACCGCTTGGCCCACCTAGTCTGCCCATTTCCCTACCTAGAGGATAAGCTGCAGATCCTATTTAACCAACAGCCTATTTCTTCCTACCCCCACAAAAATTGCCTTATGTCTGTCCCATGCATTCTTGAATTCTCCCACAGTTTTAGACCCCACAACCTCCTCAGGAAGGCTGTTCCATGCGTCCATCACCCTCTCTGTGAAAAAATACTTCCTCACATTGCCCCTGAGCCGTCCCCCTCTATCTTCAAATTGTGTCCCCTTGTTCTTGCACATCTCTTTTTCTGAAAGATGCTACCCTCTTGGACATTGTTGATTCCACTGAGGTACTTAAGCTTTCTATCATGTCCCCTCCTCCTCTTTCCTCAAGAGTATACATTCAGCTCCTTTAGCCTCTCCGTATGGCTTCTCTTGCAGACCCTGCACCATTTAGTTGCCTCTCCTCTGAACTGCCTCCAACCTGTCTATGTTCTTGGGAGATGGGGTCTCCAGAACTGGATGCAGTACTCTAGATGGGGTCTCACCAACTGTCTGTACAGGGGATAACAACTTCCTGTTTTCTGCTGGTGATGCCTCTCCCTATACATCCCAGTATCCCACCAGCCCTCCCTACCGCCTTCTCACATTGCTTGCTAGCCTTAAGGTAATCTGATACGATTACCCCCAGGTTCCTTTCCATTTTTGTTGTTGTTACTACCTCCTCCCCACTGTGTAATCTTCCCCTGGGTTTTTGTTTCCCAGGTGCATTACTTTGCACTTCTTTGTATTGAATCCAAGCTGCCATACTTCTGACCATTCCTCCAACCTTGCCAAGTCCTTTCTCATCCTTTCCACGCCTCCTTGTGCATCAACCCTGTTGCAGATCTTTGTGTCATCTGCAAAGAGGCATAATTTTCCTTCCAGTCCCTCTGCAATGTCACTTATAAAGACATTAAAAGGACTGAACTCAGTACTAAACCCTGCAGTACCCCACTAGTAACCCCTTCTTCAGAGTGGACTCCATTTACATTACCTTCTGTGTCCTGTTGTTCAGCCAATGTTTTACCCAGGCTACCACCCTGGGACCCACTCCAAGGCTGGTTAATTTGACTACTAATCTTTGTGGGACTGTGTCAATGCCTTGCTAAAGTCTAGGTAGGCCATATCCACAGCCCCTTCCTGGTCTACTACTTTGGTCACCCAGTCAAAGAAATTAATTAGATTCGTCTGACATGACCTCCCGCTGTGAACCCATGCTGCCTTGGGTCCTGTGCCCCACTGGCCTCTAGGTACTCAACAATTCTTTCTGTTAGAAGTGATTCCATCACTTTTCCTAACACAGAGGTCAAACTGACAGGTCTGTAGTTTCCTGCCTCTGTCCTGCTCCCACTTTGTGAAGGGGAATCACATCAGCCTTCTTCCAGTCCTCAGGTACCACACCATCCTCCTATGATTTGTTATAAAGGGTAGTCAGTGGGTGTCACTAGTTATCTGCTTAATTCTTTTAGAATTCTGGGGTGAATTCCATCTGGCCCCATTGCTTTGTCCACCTTCAGCCTTAGGAGTTCTTTCAGAACCCTTTCTTCTGTGAAAGGACTGGGATCGACCCCCCTCTCCAGAGTGCTTCTGTTAATTGGATTAGGCACCTCCCACTTCCTCTTTTGTGAATACTGAACAGAAGTATTCATTCAGTATCCCTGCTTTTTCACTGTCCCTCTCTGCCCACCCACCATCCATTCTATTCAGCCTCACTATCCCTCGCTTTGTCTTTCTATGCTGCCTGATATACCTATAAAAGGTTTTATCCCACTTCTTAACCGGTTGGCTATCTTTTCCTCAGTTTGTGCTTTGTTATTCTGACTACCCTCTCTGCTTCCTTCTGCCTTAACTGGTACAGTTCTCTGTCCTGCTCCTTCTGTGTTTCCTATACTTCCTAAATGCTATCTTTTTCTCCTAACCTTCACCGCCACTTCTTTTGAGAACCATAGTGGCTTTTTCTTTCATTTTGATTTGTTTATTTGCTTCACAAAAGGTTTGTTGCCTCTGGATGGCAGTTTGATATTTCCCATTGTTGCTCCACCCCTCCTTCTAACCTATTTGCTAGTGCTTTTCTAAGGCACTCTCCCATCTTGCCAAAGTCAGCCCTTCTGAAGTCCAGAACACTGACTTTTGTATGGCTTGACTCCGTAGCTGAGTTTATCGTGAACCACACTGTTCGGTGGTCAATTGTTCCCAAATGGCTACCCACTTCTAGATCTGAGATCATCTCACTGTCCTCATTTGAGAGTACAAGGTCTAAGATTGCTCCCTCATGAGTAGGTTCCAAAACTAGCTGTCTGAGACATGCCACCTGAAGGGCATCAAGAATGGCCCTGCTTTTGGATGTGACTGCAGCAAAGGTGCTCCAGTTAACATCTGGCATATTAAGGTCCCCCATCAACAGTATCTCCCCTTTCTCTGCCATCCTAAGTATGCCTTCTATCATATCCTTGTCCATTCCCTCCCCCTGACATGGGGGTCAGTATACAACCCCTGTGTGGATTGTGGTGCCATTTCCAGTCTCTAAGGTGACCCACAGTGCCTCCTCTCCTCCTGTTTACTCTTTTGTTCAGTTGCTTTTATCCCTTCCCTTACATAGAGAGCAACCCCCTCCCCCCTTCTGCCCTCCTAGTCTCTCCTGCAGGTTGTGCTCCCTGGTATGTTAACATCCCAGTCATGGTTCTCTGTGTACCATGTTTCTGTGACTGCTACGATATCCAGGCATCCCTCTATCATCAAGGCCACCAGTTCAGGGAGCTTGTTGCCCAGACTACGGGTGTTGGTAATCATTGCCCTCCATTCTTGATGGCCTTACTCCTTTTTGCCCCATCCCTGTCCTTATTGCATTTGCCACTTTCTCCATTTACCCCTGCGCTTCTCCCTATTGCCATCTCTATGTTGGTGTCTACCTCACTTAGTACCCTGATTTTTTAGGGGGGGCTAGGATTTTCCTGCTCCTTTCCAGTGCCTCCCCCCTTGGCTAGTTTAAATGCTTGCCAATGAAGTATTTAAACCTATGTCCTAGGATCCTGGTTCCCCTCCTGGCAGATGCAGACCATCACGCCAGTATAGGCCTGCATCCATCCAGGTGGACCCCCAGTCCCCAATGAAGCTAAATCCCTGAGCTCTGCACCAGTTTTTCAACCACTGATTGAATCCCATGGTGTGGAGCACCCTAGCCTCATCCATGCCATAGACAGGCAGCACCTCCGAGAAGGTTACCGTGTGCTATTTGCTTCAAGGCCCTCCCCATCTCCACAAACACTTCTGCACTGCTCTGATCCTTTCTTAGCCAGGTCATTTGTCCCTAGGTGGACAATGACATCCAGCTCCCTCCCCTGTGCAGCTGCTCCTGTGATCCTGAGGATTCGCTCCCTGTCCCTCCAAGCCATGGCACCAGTCAGGCACCTTATCTCCCTCTCCCCTTCCTCCCCCAGTTCTACCTTCCTAATAATGGAGTCCCCCACCAGGAGTTGTTTCCTTCCCCTGTGGGGTCCCATGCCACCCTCCTGTAGGTCTCCTTTGTGGAGGTTCCAGTATCCTCCTTGGTCTCCACTGTGGCGTCTCATAGAGGAACCACACTTTTCCAGAATGGCATAGAAATTGTGGAGAGGTACAACTGGAGGATGCACCTCTGTTCCACCACCCTCACCCTCCCTGGAGCCCACTGTGGTCCAACCACTCCTCTTTCTTGGCAACCTCTGAGGCAATGGCAGTGACCCTGGTGGTCCCTGGGTGGGTGAGGAGGTCCCACAAATCCTGGCCAACTCAGCTTGGAGTTAAGCAACCTCCTTCCTTGGCCCAGACAGGTGCCTGCCGATGGGACAACACTGCATCCCCCAGAACGTCTTTCTGGAAGACTGCTGCCCACAGCCACTGCACTGCACTACTCCCATCATCATGTCTTTTTTCTGGCCCCTAACTGTTGTTTGGAATACTTACTCTTTCCTCTATTTGTTTCTTTTCTTTTTTCTTTTCTTCCCCTACTTACTTACTGCCTCTGTGCACTTTTAGCTCCTGATCTTCCTGTTCTGAGACAAGAAGTTCTTATATTTCTCAGCCATCTCCTTACTTGCTCAGAGTTAGACCTCCAGCAGGTGGGGCGGAGAGCTACTCTGCCCTTCTAGGATGGTGAGTCTTTGGTGGCTCTGTGATCACTCACTTCCTGCTCCCAAACAGGAAGTTCCGTTGTCAGTTAAAAATTCTGTGCCTATAAAAGTAGAACTGGTTTAGGGTGGGGGTGGAGGGAGGTGAAGGAGGGCAATATAGTCCCAGTAGAGAAGTTTAGTTATACCATTAGCCCTTCCTCCTGGTGTTCTGTCTGTTCTCTGGCAGAAGCTATGTAGGCAGTGCTTAAATCTGGTCTTAACCTGGCTCCTGGGGAGTTTATCTGCTTCTTTTAAAATAAACAAAGGAGTCTGACAGGGATGTGTCATGGCACCACTCTTGTTTCCTCTGTACATTGCCAAAATGTTAAGAGGAGCTGAAGAGGTTTTTTCAGACTCTCCTAAAATTGGAGCAGATTTTTCCCATTACTAGCATATGTTATTATCTCTTTCTAAACAGGGTTTACAGATTAAAATGGGCTACATTTCTTCACATTCTGCAGATTTAAAACTGAAGATTAATCTAAAAAAAATAAAGTTATTAAATTTGGGGATAAGAATGTAACTGGGCACTGGATTCTTGAACATCAGAAGGTGGAAGCAGCAGTTATATACTTATCTCGTGGATTTTAATGCACATAACAAATGGAATACTCATTTCACATCACTTTATGAGAAGACAAAGAAATCAATTGGTGGAATAGCCAGGTTTAACTACAAATATAGAGGATTTTAGTGAGGCCCTTAGTTAAAGTTTTGCAAGCAAAAATAGAGGCCCAAGTACTGTATCATGAGAAGTATGGGTAGTTAGGATAATACAATTTCCCATTTATTAATTCCAATTCATAAGGTTTTACAATCTGCACTAGCCTAGTCAATCATGTCCTGCAGCTTATTCATGCTCAGAACTGGGATTACTTGATATAAGAGCAAAATTTGAAATCATAAAATTAAATTATTGGTTAAAATAACAAGATTATCTGAACATATGATGACTAAACAATGTCTTATTGTAAAGGAAAATGGTTTAATCTGGAATATAGAAGTGGAGATTGGTTCACTTTAATTATGAATTTGTTAAAACAACATTCTCTTCTGAACTTGAAAAAATATGTAGACAAAGGAATTACACTGAGCCTCCAGTATAAAAATATATAGGGAAAAAATAGCTAGCTACTGGAAATCATAAGATTTAACTGTCATTTCAGAATCAAATTATTCACATTGGTTTAGTAAAAACAACTTTTATTTTGGCTTCTAAGTCCTATTTAGACATTCTGATGGATAAACACTTAAGGGCAGTTTTTCTAAGATACAAATTAACAATTTGATAGTAATGTTTTAAGGAGAAGATTTAATAAGAACAATAATTGGTCTGAAAATTGAGACTGCACTGAAGGTAGCAGAGAAGATCTTGAACATGTCTTATGGACATGCACTCATTATAATAAGGAGAGATTACTCTGGCTTAAAATGTTTTCCCAGAATTTATATCAAATTGATCAAGGACTTCTTACAAATATATTCATACCGAGGATACATCTACAGTCCAGAGGTTAGTAGGATATTTTAATGCTATTTCCAAAGTTAAGAAAATAATGTTAATAATGGTATGAGTTTGATACAGATATATTATTTTGAGTGTCTACTAATTGATTGATAAATATTGCTGGATAGTCTATCTGTACCAGAGAAATAAGTATTACATTGTGTATATTCATGATGTGCAGTAGGGTTGGCCTTGTATGATCTTAGTTTTTAAACAATTTTGTCTATCCATGATGTATTTATGATGTATTTGTCATATAATATTGTAACAACTATTTGCTAAACAATGAAAATCCTATTTACCCCAGTATAACTTGAAAGAGGTGCGTATATCTAACAACTCATCACATGCACCCACGTTATCTCGAGCCTCTGCTAAAGTCTCTGAGCTCCAAAGTAATGGAATGCACCCTTGGCTACTAGGAAAGACACACAGGGCCAGATATTGAAAGGGTAGCATGGGGCCCAAATCCATTGAGCTGGACTAGTGCCGAATTTGTACCCGACTGCTATATTTAAAAGGACATTTAGCGCCAGCGCTAGGTGTTAGCGCTGACACTAAATTGTAATGAATGCAAGGGAGGGACTGAGGGGAGGGGCCCTGAATGCCAGCGCACCGGCATATTCAAAGGTATAGCACCACGCTACAGGCATTAGCGCAGCCTGTAGTGTGGCACTGAATACCACTGTGAAATGGCCAGTGGTAATGTGGTGGCAGTGCCCCCCCCAAGCATGATTCCCAGTCCCCGGTATCTGCCCTATGACATTATGTCCCTGGTAGTCTAGCGGTCCCCCCACCCCCAAGCATGTATCCCAACCCCCATAGAATAAAACATTCAAGTCTTTTCCCTGGTAGTCTAGCAGTCCCCACCCCAAGCCACTTCCTACCTCAGTCAGTGGCAGGACATAGTGGTGAGAGGAGGGCTGAGCCAGTTGTCGGCTCTGTTCTCTGAATATAATGGGATGAGCGGGGTGTCACTGCTGGGTGGGGGGACCGCTAGACTACCAGGGAAAAGTAATTAGATTTATTTTCTACAGGGGTCAGGCCATGTGATTGGGGAAGGGGGGACTGCTAGACTACCAGGGAAAGGACTTAAAATATTTATTCTACAGAGGTAGGGATATGTGCTTGGGGCTGGGGGGACCACTAGACTATGAGGGAACAGAATTTATATTTATTTTCAACAGGTGTCGGGATATGTGCTTGGGGGGGGGACTGCTAGACTACCAGGAAAGGACTTGAAATATTTATTCTCACGGGGTCGGATATGTGTTTGGGGTGGGGACTGCTAGACTACCAGGAAAGGACTTGAAATTATTATTCTATGGGGTCAGGATACGTGCTTTGGGGCTGGTGAGACAGCTAGACTACCAGGGAAAATAATTTACATTTATTGTCTACAGGGTCGGCATATGTGCTTGGGGTGGGGGACTGCTAGACTACCAGGGAAAGGACTTGAAATTATTATTCTACAGGGGTCAGGATACATGCTTGGGGGGTGGGGGACCACTAGACTATCAGGGTTTAAAGTGAATTGTGGGACTACTGGGGGTCAGAGAGCATGCTGGGGGGGGGCAGACGCTAGCCTACCAGGGTGTAACAGGCTCACAATGGAACAGGGACCATGAGGGCAGAAAAGGGCTGCCAGGCCCAGCCAGTCTGCCCTGTTCCCCTATCTACTGGATATGCTGCATATCCTAGTTCCTAGTGACTCTACAGCCTATGGCCACCTGCCTCCACCAGATTTACCTCATGCCTGTCCCATGCATTGTGTCCCCCCCCACCGTGTTTCACTCACTACTGCAGTGGGGTACCTGTATTGTTGGGGAGGCATCCTCCAGGGCATGTATGGCCACGGGCAGTGTGTCTGTGTTTAGCTATCGATCTGTATATGTATATATATATATATATATATATATATATATATATATTGTATATATAGATTAGAGGCAAAAACAGAATGAGCGCAAGACACGGGAGTGAGCAACCTCAACAGAGCTCTGTCGGGACTGCTGCAGATTTCTTTGTGGCAAAAAGGCAGCGATGCGCATGCAGGAACCCAGTATAAGGGGCAGCCTGCAGCAGCGGGAGACACAGAACAAGCGAGCGAGGGAGGGGAGTGAGGAGCTCAACAGACTCTATCTTAACTGCTGCAGATTGCTTTGTGAGCAGAAAAAGGCAGCAACACAGGCAGGAGCCCAGTGCAAAAGGCCAGCCTGCAGTGCCGGCAGAAATGGAACAAGCGAGAGAGGGGGAGTGAGCTAGCTTAATGGACCTGTGTCAGGACTGCTGCAGATGTCTTTGTGGCAGAAAAAGCCGACAACAGAGGCGGCAGCCCAGTACAAAAGGGCAGCCTGCAGTGCCAGCAGAAACAGAATGAGCGAGTGAGAGAGGGGGAATGACCCACCTCAACAGAGCTCTGTCGGGACAGCTGCAGATTCTTTGTGGGCAGAAAAAAGTGCCAACCCAGGCAGGAGCCCAGTACAAAAGAGCAGCCTGCAGCACCAGGAGAAACAGAATGAGCGAGTGGCACAGGGCCAGTGAACGAGCTCAACGGACCAACGCAATCAACATTCGGCATTGACAAATGCTTGTTCTAATCGACATTTGTCTTACAGTAGGTTAGACTACTTCCTGATTGCAAACTCTCTATCCAACTATGGAGGCAGTATAGCACAGTGGTTTAAGGCTCTGAGCTGTACACTGGGAGATCTGTGTTTGAATCCCACAGCCCCCACTTGCATACTGTGTGACCCTGAGCAAGTCACTTAACTTCCTTGAGCTCCCAGGTTGCACTCTGTAAACAAGCTTTCAGCTTAATGTGTCACTCCTGGTGAAAAAACAGCTAAGATGGCAATTGAATGTAAATTTACTGCAGGGGAAAGATTGTCAGGAGTAGTTGCTGAAAAAAACAGAGGAGTTATTTTCTATTAATGATGATAACGAAGTTTCATATATTCATGGGAAACATATAAGGTGTTTATCAGGGGGAGAATTATTGGTTTCTCCACTGCCAAAAAGAAAGAAAAACTTACAATTTTGAAAGACAAACAAGCAACACTCGAAGCTGTGGAATTGCAGTTGAAACAAACATTCCCTTTAGATCGGGTTCTTTTATACGAGATCACCAGAGTCAAATTTGAGATTAATTCCATTCTGTCTGAACAGGCGGAATATGCCCTATTTAGAATTAGGCAAAATTCTGGGAGGGTGGAGAGAAATCTGGAAAACTATTATCCTACAGGCTTAAAAAAATCTAAATCAAAATATGATTCCAGGCATCAGAAATGGTGTTGGGCAGACATTGACCAAGAACTCAAATATAAATAAAACTTTCTGAGATTGTTTCATTCCTTGATTCCAAAAACTGTCCTTCCGTAAAGAGAAAGTACAGCAGTTTTTCCAGGCTAATAATATACTAAAATTAACCAGCTTTCAACGATTCCCTGAACAAACCACTGACTGTCCAGGAGATAACCAATGCTATTAATGATCTCCCAACTGAGAAAACGCCTGGTCTAGATGGTTTGTCGGGTGATTTTTGTGGAATAATAAACCACTGAAAATTAGTTTAAAAAATTCAAGCCCCATGTGCAGAGGTGGTATGGATCTCCCATCCTGGGAAAACTACCAAACTGCATTCCTTTTCAAACAAGCGGCATTACACCTACAGGATAAAGGACCACCTAAGGAACAACTCCTTTGTGGCTGTCCTTAGAATAAGAGCTACTAGAGGCCAGTTCAATGTCAGATTACATTTATCTCACCTCCCCAGAGAACATTACAGATAATTTACCTCTTTCCACAATCTTTAGACTTCTCAAAAAATAAATACTATAATTAACCCTGACTTATGCCCTCTGCACTGTGCCCCATCTGGCATAATACAACCCTGTTTAGGAAGAAATGTCCTTGTCAAACAAATCTGGAATAAGGCTGGTATTAAATGAACTGGTGACTTATTTTCTAAAAGAACTGGTGACTTATTTTCTAAGGACACCAATATACTAATGTCATTCACCAACTTGGAGAGAACTATCATTTGCAAAACATCAGTTCCCTTTACTATCTCCAACTGAGGTCTTTACTACAGAACCAGGTGCTGGAACATGACCTCTCACTCCCTAATAATGCTCAGTGGAGTCAAATCATTAAATGTGGGAACATAAGGAAAGGTGCAAGCCTTATCTATAAATTAATTACTAACATGGAAACATAGACTTTGACAGCAGATAAAGACCACAAGGCCCATCCAGTCTGCCCATTTTTTCTACCTTATGAATGTGCCATAGACCTTTACTCTGTCAATGGCCTATCTATTCATACTCATCTGTATTGCTTCCTTATGCTTACCCCATGCCTGTTTGAACCCCTGCACTGTATTCATATCCACCACTTCCTGAGGTAGACCATTCCATGCATCCACCACCCTTTCCGTAAAAATAACTTTCTCGAATTACCCCTTAATCGGCTGCATTCTCATCTCATGCTGTGTCTTCTTATCCTGCTATTTTTATGTTTGCTTGCATGCATGCACAAGGAACATTATGTGGCAGCTTAGGAGAAAAGCGGGTTTTGGAGGTGTGGCACTGTGGCGGCCAATGCCACCACTGCATTATTGGGCTTGGCCCTCATTTCCCAATTCAGTGACATGCTACTGCTGACACTAGTTCAGCCAGCATGCCACCAACTGGAAATGAATTGGCTGCTGCAATGAGGGAGCGACCCATCTTTGCAGGGCGGTGCCTTGCCTGGTGTAATATTTCAAAAGAACATGGCAGCAGCTGTGGCCATCTGCTCACAGTCCCCATAAAAGCCAATGTGGGGGTGCCAAATCCCCCTGCCAGCATGCCCCACCCCAGTTAATTTGTCAATGGGGAGCCCAATCCCCATCGGCATAATGTCTCCCCATTTGCTGTGTGCTGAGGGGGTGCCCAATCCCTCAACATCAGTGCCCCAAACAGATCTTTTTTTGCTGGGGCCCAATCTCCTTCAACTTAAGTCCCCCTCCCCAAAAATGCAGGTGGCACACTGGGAGCCCACCCAGTGTGCAAACAGCAAACCTGCAAAAGAAAAACCTTTCCATGACATCTTTTCTTCCCCAAAACAAACAAAATGGTCCTCGCAGTCGGGTCTACTCCCCAACTCACAATCACCCTCTGCACACCCACCTGCTCCTCACTTATACTTACCTCAGAGCCTGGTGCAATGATCTTCGTGGATCGGGAACACGTCAGCACTCTTCAAAGTTGACTGCAAACTGAAGACATGCCAGTAAGCTGTATAATGTCATAAATGTCTTTTTTCAACTTATGTGGATATCGCAGCCATTGTTCTGACTTTTGGCACCAAATTTTCAACATGGGGTTCTTGGGACCCTCCTCATGAATTCAGTCACTGTAATGGCATTATTCGCCCCGAAGGTGATTTCACGGTCACTGCATGGAATCACCTTTCAGGACCGATTAATGAAATGACAGTGCCACTGCTCATGAGGTGGCCTCCAAAAAGCTTATGTTGCAAATTTATGACAACATTCCAAAAATAACTATGTTAATAGCATGCATTGTGCAGTTTCCATGCACACTCATAACTTAGAGAATTTTTAATATTTTCACTCCAGATTTTCAACATTGCCATTTTGCATACCTCCTTATGAATAATACAGCTGTCATGTTTTACATCCAGGAAGAACGGTACTGTCGCTGTTGGAAATCATTGTTCGGGACAGATTACCAAAATCACAGTGCCACTGTTCATGACAAGAGATCCCAAATGTTTTCATTAGGTAGGGGGTCACAAAAGGCCATGATGAAAATTTGTAGTGCAAATACCAACAAACGCCCAGGGCGTTAGGGGTTTCTAACCATAACATCCCACCCTGTGCAGACTGACAGGCGTCAGGGGTGTGCCTTTGGATTGCTGGCTGTAATGTTCATGTCATTCCACCCCCACTCTGTAGCCAGTGACAGGCATCGAGGTATGCCTTGGACTCTTCAGCCCCAGAGTTCACCCCATTCTCCTATACTGCAGCCATTTCAGCATATTTCCTTATGGAGTGGGGTGACTGTAAAGAACACCCCAAGGCACACCTCAACACTTGTCAGTGTCTGCAGGACAGGGCGAGGTGAAATGGTGTGAGCGTTATGGGCAATGACCCAAAGGCATACCCCAATGTCTGTCCGTCTCTGTAGGGTGGAGGTGGGGTTGGTGTGAAGTTCACTACTTCACTGCCATTCCTATTCTGCATCTGTCTAACTCCTGCACTTCCAATGCTAACACCAGCAAACAAATATTCAGCATTGACAAATGCTTGTTCTTATACTGAAACATGTTAGACTCATTCACCTTGTTAATGCCCTTAAGATGTTTGAATGTTTTGATCATATCACCTCTCTCCCTCCTTTGCTCTGGATATACATATTGAGTTCTGTTAATCTGTCCTCATATGTTTTCTGATGTAGTCCCTGTACCATTTTGGTTGCCCTTCTCTGGACTGCCTCCATTTTGTTAATGTCCTGGACTGCCTCCATTTTGTTAATGTCCTTGTGCAGGTGCAGCCTCCAGTACTGCATGCAGTACTCCAGATGGGGCCTAACCAGTGTCTTGTAAAAATAGATTATTACCTCCCTCTTATGACTTGTGATACCCCTACTAATACACCCCAATATCCCTCTAGCCTTACCTAGTGCTTTAGTGGTCTGCTTGGATGATTTCAGGTCATCTGTGAAGATGATGCCCAAGTCTCTTTCTTCCCTTGTGATTGCCAGCAACTCCCCTCCCAACCTTCTAATTGTTCCACCTCTTCATCTTTAACTCTATCAGCAAAAGATAAATGGGAAGCAAAGCTTAATTGCTGTATCTCTGAAGAAAATTGGCCAATACCTGGAATTTAGCCTACCAATGCTCAGAGAGACTCAAGGTAAGCTTATTCAATACAAGATTCTTCATTACTGCTATTTCTCACCAGACAGACTACATAATATGGGCTACACTGTGAGCAATGTTTCTGGCAGATGTAAACATGCGGTTGGCTCAATGCTCCATATGTTGTGAGGTTGCCCTAAACTAACAAATTTGTGGGAGATGGTACATATTATTTTATATTGGCTTGACTGGGACAAACTTTTATAAATCACCTGAAACATACTTACTGGGAGGTTTCACTCAAGATCGTACTCTCTCGGTAGCTCAAAAGCTTTGGGTACTAACAGCTGCTCTTGCAACAAAAAGGCTAATTTTAAGAAAATGGAAAGATGACAAATCCTAGTGTCCCTGAATGGTTCAATATGATGTGAATTATGGCAAATAATGAAAAAATCTGTTATTCTATAACTGGTAAGAATAATAAATTGAAAGAAATCTGGGGCCCCTTTCTTCAACTAGACATATGTTAGCCCATTATAGAATTTACAAATTGTAATGATCACAAATAGGGTCTGTTTTCAGTAGCAGTGTTTTATTCTTAAGTAACAATTGTAGAAATTTCTGTAGTTTTATGCTAGTGCTTACTAGAATGTTTATTCATAGGTTATGTTCACTAAAGAAGTGCTGAAGTCAATTTACTATTGGTAATCCTTTCCCTTTGTATTTTGCATTGTTTTTAGAAATATGTGTGACTTTCATTGATGTTCTATCTTGGTATAATTATCCTATACTGTATCTCTAATTTGGAAAAATAAAAAATATTAAGGAAAAAAAAATACCCCTCAACACTGGAGCAGGTCAGTTACCATGTATGTCGGGGGTTGGAACCATGACAGTGCACACCTGCTCTTTAAACTGTCGCTATACTGTACCCAATTTGTAATTCTGTGATTGTAGTCAATTGCATATGCATCTGAACTGTTTTATAGATTGGTCTGATATTTCTGTATGTTTTCCTTGCATTTTCATTACAGCATCTGTATAGGTAAAAAAAAAAGAAAAGCACAGGGAGGGTAAGTGAGATTGAGGGAGGTTAAGGAATGCTCAGAGAGGGTAAGTGAGATTGAGGAAGGTTAAGGACAGCTCAGAGAGGGTAAGTGAGATTGAAGAAGGTTAAGGACAGCTCAGGTAGGGTAAGTGAGATTGAGGGAGGTTAAGGAAAGCTCAGAGAGGGTAAGTGAGATTGAAGAAGGTTAAGGACAGCTCAGGTAGGGTAAGTGAGATTGAGGGAGGTTAAGGAAAGCTCAGGAAGGGTAAGTGAGATTGAGGGAGGTTAAGAAAAGCTTGGGGAGGGTAAGTGAGATTGAGGGAGGTTAAGGAAAGTTCGGGAAGGGTAAATAATATTGAGGGAGGTTAAGGAATGCTCAGGGAGGTTAAGTGAGATTGAGGGAGGTTAAGGGAAGCTCGGGGAGGGTTACTAAGATTGAGGGAGGGTAAGAAAAGTCAGGGAGGTTAACTGACATTGAGGGAGGTTAAGGAAAGCGTATGGATGTTAGTGTTAGGAACAAATAACTTTACATTCTAAGTAATTAACATACCGATAAAAATCCAAAGTCAGGCTCACCTGTTCCATTGCCATATGTTCCACTTGCACAGAGCTTGCAGGAAAAACAGCAGAGATTCAGACCCAGATGTGATTGTCTATAGTTCCTGGTGGGACATGTCATCTGACAGTTAGGGTTTGATATCGGGGGGACAATGAGCATTGTCAAGTGACATCATCTTTGTAAACAAGTTTTGTGATGAACAGGTGTTGTACATGAAAATGGTGATTTAGTACTAATATTTATTTGGGAACTGCTCACTGCAATGGAACAACTTCGTTACGGGGAGGGGGGTCCTGTCTGTGGCAACAGATACAGTTTGAAACTAAAACAAGCCATGCATTCAGATATAAGTTAAGGAGATATTTCTCTTCCATTTTCAGGTTACTCTACCACTATGCATTTTTCATTAGTATCATTTTATTTTTGCTTTTTTTAATGACTTCTCTTACATTTTTGAATTTATAATATATAGCATTTTATTAGACAAATGAACCGCATGTTCATCCAAACAGAAATGTTCCAGAAAAAGAAAAGGGTTTATGAAACACACCTCTTGTTATTTTTTTTTTTCAGTTTAAAATTTGGTAACCAGCTAACTCCGAGGGTATCATATGTCTATTTTCGTGATGGACCCGGACAAACAACAAATTGCACACTGTACATAAGATTCTGACAGCGCATACATGCAAGAAGCAAAAAACATGAACTTTACTTCTAATCCCTAAGTTGATACAGTGACACTTGAAACTCTCAGTACAAAACTGTTTAAAATTCTGCTTAAAAGTATAAACGTAGAAACAGAAACATAGACTTTGACGGCAGATAAGGACCACTTGGCCCACCCAGTCTGCCCATTTCCCTACCTACTGGATAAGCTGCAGATCCTAGTTAACCAACAGCCTACTTCCTGCCACCCCCACTACAATTGCCTTGTGTCTGTCCCATGCATGTTTGAATTCCTCCACTGTTTTAGCCCCAACAACCTCCCCAGGAAGGCAGTTCCACGCAACCACCACTCTCTCCATGAAAAAAGATTTCCTTACATTACCCCTGAGCCATTCCCCCTCTATCTTTAAATTGTGTCCCCTTGTTCTTACACATCTCTTTTTCTGAAAGATGCTACCCTCCTGGTCTTTGTTGATTTCCTTGAGGTACTTGAACATTTCTATCATGTCCCCCATCTCTCCTTTCATCAAGGGTATACATACTAAGCTCTCTCAGTCTCTCTTCATATGGTTTCTGATGCAGACCCTGCACCATTTTAGTTGCCCTCCTCTGGACTGCTTCCATCCTGTCTATGTCCTTGCGTAGATGAGGTCTCCAAAACTGCACACAGTACTCCAGATGGGGTCTCACCAACTGTCTGTACAGAGGGATAACCACTTCCCTTTTTCTACTTGTGATGCCCCCTTCCTATGCATCCCAGTATCCCCCTGGCTCTCCTCACTGACTTCTCACATTGCTTAACCACCTTTAGATCATCCAATATGACTACCCCCAAGACCTTGAACAATGTAATGTACAGTAGATGAAAGTGAATTCCAGTGTTTTAAAACTTTAACACCTCTAATTATGTTACAAGAATGGAAGGTTATCCCAGTGAAGACATAGTAATCTTTATCGATAGCCAGTACTATCTACAGAAATTGTATCTTTATAATAAAAAGCCATCTAGCGGTGTGATTCTTATGTCCAACAGAGCATGTTTATACACTAGGAGACATTTCTGTGTATTTTTTATGTTGCTTGCATGCATGCACAAGAAACATGTTGCGGCAGCTTGCTGCAGAAGCAGGATGAGGAGGTGTGGCACTGTTGTGGTCAGTGTCCCCACTGCCTTTTGAGGCTGGGCCCGCTTTCCCCAATGGGGTGGCATGCTGCTACTGACACTAGTTCAGCCAGCCTGCCTCCACCTTGAAATGTTTTAGCCACTGCAATCAGGGGCCGCCTCGTCATTGCATCGTCAGCCATTCCGTTGCAATGAGGGAGTGACCCGTCATTGCAGGGTGGTTCCTTGCATGCCCCTGACCCAGTTTGCCAACAGGGAGCCCAGTCCCCATCAGTATAATGTCCCCAAACTGAAATGTATGCTGTATCACCCTCAGCATCATGCCCCCCCAACCCGCTTTCTTTGTCGATGGGGTGCCATACCCATCGGCATAATGCCCCCCCTAATGAACTAGGTGCTGGCGGGTGCCCAATCCCCTCGGCTCCTGCGTCACGAAGCTTAACCGTCGGCTACAGCCCCAATAAAACACTCAGGTGGCAAGCTGAGAGCCCACTCCAGCGGCTAAATGTCCTGTAAAAGAAAACCATCCTGCAATGTTTTCTTTTTAAAACCCTGTAAAACAGAAAATGGTCCCTCGTTGAGTCCGTGGCCCCACCCCAACCCGTACCCATCCTCTGCACACCCTTCCTTCCCACACACACCCCATTGCACCCCATACATACCTCTTGAGCCCAGCACGACGATCTTCAGTGGACCTGGAACACGTCTGCACTCTTCAAAGCCGACCGCGAACTGAAGAAATGCCGGTAAGGCTGTATAATGGCATAAATAGTTTTTTTTTTCTACTTTGGTGCATATCGCAGGCAGTTTGGGGAAATTTGGCACCAAATTTTCAACATGGGGTTATTGGGACCCCTCCTCATGAATTCAGCTACTGTCTCAGCATTATTTGGTCCCTAAAGGTGATTTCGCTGTCACTGCATGGAATCACCTTTTGGGACCGATTAACAAAATAACAGTGTCAGTGTTCATGAGGTGGGCTCTCAAAAAACCTATGTTGCAAACTTGGTGGAAAAAAATCAAAAAAATGACTTTTACGAGCGTGCATTGCGCAGTTGCTACACATGCTCGTAACTTCGCAAATTTGCAATATTTTCACGCCAGATTTTCACATCTCCTTATGAACAGTACAGCTGATATTTTTTTACATCCTGGCCGAAATATGTTTTCGCACTTCCGGCGCAGAATAGCGTGGTTGCTGTGGGAAATCAGTGTTCAGGGCAGATTAAGAAAATGACGGTGATGCTCTTCATGAGCAGATATCCTAAAATGCCTATCTTGAAAATTTGGTGACAATAGTCCATCAAATGACAGTGTTACAAGTGTGTGTTGCGCAGTTTCCATGCACCCTTGTAACTTCGCAAATTTGTAATATTTTCACGCTACATTTTCAACACTGGCATTTTTTCACACCTCCTTATGAACAGTACAGCTGTCATTTTTCACATCCTGGCTAAAATATGTTTTTGCACTTCTGGCGCAGAATAGCGTGGTCGCTGTGGGAAATCAGTGTTTGGGATAAATTAAGATCAGGTGAGTGAGAGAGGGGGAGTGAATGAGCTCAACTGAGCTATGTCAGGACTGCTGCAGATTTCTTTGTGGGCAGAAAAAGGCGTCAATGCAGTCAGGGGCCCAGTACAAAAGGGCAGCCTGCAGCACTGGGAGAAAAAGGACAAGCAAGTGAGGGAGGGGGAGTGCGAAAGCTCAACAGAGCTCTGTCGGGACTACTGTGAATTTCTTTGTGGGCAGAAAATGGTGCCAACGCAGGCAGGAGCCCAGTACAAAAGGGCAGCCTGCAGCGCCAGGAGAAATGGAACAAGCATGTGAGAGAGGAGGAGTGAGCCAGCTCAGTGGAACTCTATCAGGACTGCTGCAGGTTTCTTTGTGGGCAGATAAAGGCGCCAACACAGGCAGGAACCCAGTACAAAAGGGCAGCCTGCAGCAACAGGAGAAACAGAACGAGTGAGTGAGAGAGGGGAAGTGAGCGAGTTCAACAGAGGTCTATCAGAACTGCTGTGAACTTCATTGTGGGCAGAAAAAGGCACCAATGCAGGCAGGAACCCAGTACAAAAGGGCAGCCTGCAGTGCTGGGAGAAATAGAACGAGCTAGTGGGGGGGGGTGAGCGAGCTCAGCAGAACTCTGTCGGGACTGCTGCAGATTTTTTTGTGGGCAGATAAAGGTGCCAACACAGGCAGGAGCCCAGTACGAAAGGGAAGCCTGCAGCACCAGGTGAAACAGAATGAGCGCGTGAGAGAGGGGGAGTGAGCAAGCTCATCTGAGCTCTATCAGGACAGCTGTGAACTTCTTTGTGGGCAGAAAAAGGTGCCAATGCAGGTAGGAACCCAGTACAAAATGGCAGCCTGGAGTGCCGGGAGAAACAGAGCGAGCGAGCGAGTGAGAGAGGGGGAGTGAACGAGCTCAACGGAGCTGTGTTGGGATTGCTGCAGATTTCATTGTGGGCAGAAAAGGTGCCAACACAGGCAGGAGCCCAGTACAAAAGGGCAGCCTGCAGCTCTAGGAGAAACAGAACAAGCGAGTGAGAGAGGGGGAGTGAGTGAGATCAATGGAGCTCTGTCGGGACAGCTGTGGATTTCTTTGTGGGTAGACAAAGCGCCAATGCAAGCAGGAGCCCAGTACAAAGGGCAGCTTGCAGCACCGGGAGAAACAGAACGAGCGAGTGAGAGAGGGGAGTGAGGGAGCTCAATGGAGCTCTGCTGGGACTTTAGAGTTGCCCACCCTCCCCTGGGTCTTCTGTGGTCTTCTTAGGCATGGTACTTTCACTTCCAAATACCTAAACAGCACATATAAGCAAGCAACATTCAGCATTGACAAATGCTTGTTATAAACTGCACCTGTGAACCATTTTTGTAATAAGGATAAGAGCAAAATATAGTGCTTTCCCAGTTCCAACACATTTCAAATTCATTTGAGTCAGCAATCCCAGAAAATCTTTAGCACTTCGAGGCGTGCTGCCTTTTCCTCTGGGAGTCTGAAGTGCTGGAGGTTATGTGGCACTGTTGACCCCAATAAATCTGAAACAATTCTGAGAACTGGGGCAGTGCCGTATTTTGTTGTTATCCTCCATAGCCCAGTGTCGTTACAGCAGCAGCTCCTGAGTATATGGCAGCGACTTCCTCGTTTCCTGCAACCATTTTGTAATATACTGACTGAAAGATGCTAACTATAATAAGATGTACATGGAACCCCAGTCCCCCATGGGTTAGGTAAGGGATGTCCAGGGCCAGGGTGTTAAAGTATACCAAGATGTCCTTCAATTTCAAGGTGTAGAGTGCACTGTTATGTGCCAGGTGACCCTGTGTGTGATGCAGTCACTTACTTTAGGCTTTAAGCTTCATGGTGCCCTGACTTCCCTGTTACTGGTAAAAACAGTTGACCTATGCCCGGGGACCTCATCGACAGCAAGATGCACACAGAGACAATGATTCAAATGAGGTCTGGCTAAAGGGGTTAGGAGTAACAGGGAAACCCTGATTGCCTCATCCTCCATCACCTCGTGCATCACTTGGTGGTCCCTCTCATCCCCAAACAGGTGGACCAATGGGAAGCTCTGAGTCTAAATACCACAGCATTTTTATAGCAGGTGCTCCCATGTTAAATGCCAGTAGGCAGTACTGGTCTGGAACTTGGGTGGCACCCCATTGTATGTTGGGTTACATTCTCCCCCTCCCTAGAAAATCAAACATCCCTAGACACCCCCATTGGAATAACCAGCTGCTAGAGAGCAACTCCAACCAGCCTCTCCCAAAACCTCCAGTCAGTGGAAACTAAGTTAGAAATAAAAATTAGCTTTTTATATTCACTGTTTTGCTATTATATAAACATTTAGTTAATGAAGAACGTGATTGCTAGTTCACATATTGTATACCTTTTGCAAAACGTTGTTAAGGCACCAGGTAGGATAACAGTGCCACAAAAGTAGGGAATGTGTGTAAGGGTTTCAAAAATGACATCTGTCACATTTATGAGATGGTATGGAAAATGGCTATGTTGAAAGCTTGGAGTCAAAATATGGAAAATTAGCAAAGTTATGTGTAACTCCCCTGCCAATTGCAGGGAGATTACTTTGATTGCTCTTTAAAGCGTTAAGGACGTGTGCATACCCATCGGGCACAAATGTGCACAAGAAGAGTTTTTTTCACACCTATCAGGCATGAGGAGAGTCATCGTGAGGGAGAAAGTGAAGAGGAGGTGTGTGAGGGAGCAGCATGGTGGTTTGTGGTGGTGGGCGGCCCAGCATGTGAAGGTTGGCAAGGCCTGTTGTAGAGGGGGCTGTCATCCCCTCTACATGAAGAATAGCAGAGACGAGCATCCACCCACACACCCACTGGTGGGACAGCGATTGAACTGGGAGTAGCAGTGAAGCTTAGTATTGAGGAGACAGGGAGTCTCCTTCGTTAACTGGAGAAGTTGATGGTTGCCATGGGGGCCCAAGCATTCATGTGGCAGATGAATCGCCTGGAAGGGTATGAGGTGGCAGTTCCTATCCTGTTTGTTTCCTGTGTCCACCGGGTAAAGGCTACTAATTTTGTTGGGTCAATCCTGCTAAGTGTGGCCAGCCCAGTGGCGCTGAAGTTTGAGGCACTGGACACCACACCTTGCGCCATGCCGGCAACCCAGTTTTGGGAACGAGTTTGGGTCATTGGGGTCAGCAGGAGGGGAGGGAGAGGGCTGTGAGCAGCTGTCAGCGGACAGGCTCTTCACCTCGGGGAGGGATAGACGGATCTCTCGGTGTTTGGCTGCCCCCCAGTGGAGGTTGGGTGGAAGTGCCACCTCCAAGAGCCCAGGCACAAGGCCAGGGGTGGGCAGAAGGAGCTGTCAACTGGAGCTGTGGTGCTCGAGTGGGCCTCAACCCACATGAAGACACTGCTTTTGGGGTTTTGGGGTTAGGAGGGTAGATAATGTGGAAAACTAGGGGGTCACCAGGATGAAGCTTCCGGGCCAGTTCCAGGGGTTCTGCTGAGGCATGCATAGCATTAGAAGCCCCTGAAAGACCCTGGAATCCAGTAGATCCAGTCAAACCCCCTTAAGTAAAATACCACAGAGACATGTCATCAGTGATGAAAGTGAACAGGAACGCACAGGAACTAAGTTCCTGTACCTTTTTTTGCAGCAGGAATGTAGTTCCTGTACTTCTTCTCACTGACACTGGAACTGAAATTCTTAAACCAGCAACATAATGACTGTTTCTGGCCCTGTGACCTGAAATCAGGGTCTCCATAACAACATTTGACTTGTACAACAGCACTATTTTGCTAAAAATACTTCAATATCTCTAACTGAATCTACTAGTGTCTAAACAGATAGATGTGTGTTGGCACAGCTATCCTTCAGATTGAAGATCTTCATTCTGCATTTCATATTTGCCAGTGCTTGAGTTCCTGTAGTTCTTGTGTACCACTTGCACCACTGCATGTCATAGAAAGTAACCTGCCCCCACTGGTGGGGAAAGTAGATGAGCACCTCAGGGAAAGAAAATGTTGTGAGGAAACCTTCCTCTTCCTCACCGCAGATAAAGGGGAAGATATAAAAGAAAGTGTCAGTGATGTTATCATTGGGCAATTTGACAGAGAGCAGTGAAGGACTCCACTTGGGTCGAAAATCTATAAATCCATGAGCCCCAGTGACTTGGTATGATGTCAAAAGGTTGGGAGTTCAATCCCCCAGTCCCCCAAAGTGTTGTGCCATGGCTGAGGACCATTGAAGGTGTGGAGGAGTCTGAAAGTGCACAAAAATGTAAATATGTTCGTCAAGGATAAAGTGGCTTGAGCCTTGTGTTTTAACAATAAAAATGATGCCTGTTGCATTTACAAGCTGTGTGGAACTGTGCACTGTGGTGTCCCCTAACCAACTATTTTTCAGAGAAATAGCCAAGCCTGGGTCCAGACTCCCTGAGGGCATACTGGAGAGATGTCCCCTTCTGTGCCAGTGGTCTTCAGCTGCCAAGAAACTGAATCCCCCTCTGGACTGAAGGCACTGTAACCACCTCGTATTTTGAGCATCTGTAAGACAGTTGACCAGTTAGGACTGGACCCTCACTCCCCTTCTCTGAGACAATATACCATCTTCCCCTAGACATGAAGGGTGGGGGTGAGCATAAAGTCAGTAGTCATCGTTGGAGGTCAAGTGTTTGTGAAATCTGCCTTCCCTGCCAAGCTAGCCAATGACTGGGCAGGACAGCCCAAAATTCCAGTTCAGTGTTAAAGCAAAAGCTGCCAGGTACAAAAGTAACTAGACTGTAAAAATGGGTTACATATGCATGAACATTGAAGTACTGCAACATTCAGTCATAACCTGAGCATTTTGCCATATTTATACACCAAAGTTTTAGCACAGCCTTCTTATTACTCTCCTATGAGCCCCTGACGCCTGACCACTCCTTCTCCTTCTCCACTGTGCCCCCCCACCACTCTCAAGGCCCTTCTTGCCTTGAACTCTTCCTCTTGTACCTTCCCAGATGGTCTTGACTCGAAACACCTCTTCCTGTCAGCCTCTGCCATTGCCAGCCCTCTTACCTTACTCCGGAACCTCTCATTTTCCTTATACTCAGTCCCAGCAGCATGGAAACACACCACAGTACTCCCCCTTCCAAAAGGGGATGGCACCTCCTCTCCTGACAACTATCAGCCTGTTTCCCTCTTCCCTATCCTAGCAAAGCTCCAAGAACACCTTGTTCTATCTCAACTCTCCTCCTATCTAGACTCCACTTCCTTCTTCACCCCCTTTCCAGTTCAGTTTCAGGAAGAATTACTCCACCACTACCTTCCTCCACAGGCTCACTGACTCCATTCTTGCCAGTATGGATGGACAGTGGCCTCATCACCGGTTTTATGTGATAAGGGCAAGTTTTTTAAGTCACAGACCAAAAAGAGCTACAAAAAAACTGCCCGAGTAAAAAGAACGACCAACATCAGATCAACCATCGCAAACAGCAACGGTCGCTAACATCCCATATCCGTACCAAAAAATAAACTTTTTTTATTTGGGAGGCTGCGCCCACCTGCAACACCCAACTTAAAGATTGTTATCTCCGGGGAGGGACTTTGAAAACAAAACCTCCAGGAAAAAAACATTCTGTCCCTCACCAGGACCAAAACTGGGTCCTGGAGCTCCACAGGCAGTGGCTCAAGCCACTACGCCAAACTGCCAGCTTGGCAGGGCTTGGCCCAAAAAATCAACATATCCAGTTCAAGCGAGTACAGTTCACTGATACACTTGCTCTGCATTACTGCTCAGTGTTCTGTCAGACTCGATCTTTTTACAGGCAGTTATACTGAGTTGCTCAAAATGAGATGCTCAATAAAACTCGCTCAGATCACTGTACACCCTCATCAACCCTGCTATTTTCATCGACCTTGCCAAGGCTTGAAAGAGTCTCACACCACATCCTTTTAAACCAACTCTCTTTAGCTGAGCTCTCTCCCTCTGTTGTTGACTGGTTCAGGTCCTACCTGGTTGGCAGGACCCAATCACTTAGGATTACTGAATCTGTATCCCCTTCCCTCCCTATCTAGACAGGTATCCCATAGGGCTCAATTCTCGGCCCCTTACTCTTTTCCATTTTCCTTAATGACCTGCCTTCTGTCTGCTCCTCGTCCTACATCCATATGCATGCAGACGACACAGTTCTGTACACATCTGGCCCAACCCCTTCTACCGTTACTTCCAGTCTACAGCTGGACTTTGATAGGGTCTAGTGCTGGCTAGTTTCTCATCAGTTATTCCTCAATGACAAAAAGACTATCTCTATGACCTTTGGCACTAGTCAGAGATTGTCTTGCTTCCCCTCCCTGTCCTCTTTCCACATCATTGATAGGACAAAACGGGAGGATACTTTCTCAGTTAAGTATCCTGGTGTCTGGCTTGACTGACACCTTGACTTTTCTGTACACATGGATGTGACTGCCAAAAAGCTTCACCCCAATCTTGATGGTTTCTACCATAATGGCAGTTGCATCCCACTACCTGCCCACTGCACTGTAGTACAGAAAATGATCCTACCAGTTTTTGATTATGGTTACATAGTCTTCAGTGCCACTCCCTAAACCTCCCTTGCCAGACTGGACACTCTATACAACTCCTTCTGCCATTTTGTACTTGATGTTCCCCCTCTCTCCCATCACTGTGACCTCTATAACTCCCTCCCCTTCCTCTCTCTGGAAGACAGGAGATGCTCACACTGTATTTCCTTCAGAGTGAAATATTGTTTTGGCTTCCTCCCCTCTTATCTCGCCTCCTCATCTCCCCTACCCTCCCACTCATTCCCTCTGTAGCTACAACCCACACTCTCTATTATTTGTCAATCCACATCAAAAGGCCAATGTGCTTTCTACAACCACCTACACAAATTGTGGAACTCTATCCCACGTTCTCTTCAACAAGCCCCTTCCCCCTCTGCTCTCTCCTTCGCAATCTCTCTTGACCCACCTGCACCTAATTTCCCTTAATTCATCTTCTCCTCCTCCTGGCTCAACTCCTTCAATCCCATTACTTACCTCTCTCTCAATTGTATCAGCAACATCCACCCTCTCCAAGGGTTGTCCAATCCAACAGCTTTGTTGCAGTTCTGGCAAAATTATTCTCCACGTGGCAAAGCCTACAGTCAGGGTGGGTGAAACGTTGGTGGTAATTCACTGGTGGGGTGAGCTGTATGAATGTTTTATGCTATTAAAAGCAAATTTTAACATGAACCAACTCAGGATTTGATCATTTTTATGATGCACACCAGATCCTGTTAGCAACTTTGCTTTACATTTTTTTTGTCATTGTCTACAGCCTAGATAGTTTGGAATTTTGGCCTGAAATTTTCAGGGTAGAAAGGGCTTGCCCCAGAATAGTGCCCTTTGTTGGTTTGGTGAAACAATATTAATCTGTTCCCAAGTTAAAGGGGTCTGACATTTCAGTTCTGAGCATGCTGTGTAGGGTAGCAAACATCTATCCAAAAGACTCTACTGAGCATGCTTAGAACTATATTTGAAATTCTTATCACTTGGGAATGGATTAATATTTTTCACCAAACCAATGAAAGGTACCATTCTGAGGCAATCCTTTTTTATCCTGAACATTTCAGATTAACATCCCTAACCGTCTGGGCATTAGGTGATGACAAACAAGAACTGCAAAATATTATTTTTTTCAATAAAGTGCACTATATGGATTTCAGAATTTGCACATCTGACTGGAAAAAAACTTGGCATGTCAAGAGACCTTACCCCCACAGCACTCATCACAATGTTGTGCAATTTCGTTGAACAGGGGCAAAGCTATTAAAAAACAAAGTTAGGTGTTTAACATTAAACAGGTTAATCAGCCCTAACTATAGTGTTGTTACTGCGATACTGTGAGACATAGAAACATAGAAACATAGACTTTGATGGCAGATAAGGACCACTTGGCCCACCTAGTCTGCCCATTTCCCTACCTACAGGATAAGCCGCAGATCCTAGTTAACCAACAGCCTATTTCTTCCTACCCCCCACAAGAATTGCCTTATGTCTGTCACATGCATTCTTGAATTCTCCCACAGTTTTAGACCCCACAACCTCCTCAGAAAGGCTGTTCCATGCATCCACTACCCACTCTGTGAAATAATACTTCCTCACATTGCCCCTGAACAGCCCCTTCTATCTTTAAATGGTGTCCCCTTGTTTTGCACGTCTCTTTTTCTGAAAGATGCTACCCTCTTGGACATTGTTGATTCCACTGAGGTACTTAAAAGTTTCTATCATGTCCCCCCTCCCTTCTTTCCTCAAGGGTATACATATTAAGCTCCTTTAGTCTCTCCTCATACGGCTTCTCTTGCAGACCCTGCACCATTTTAGTTGCCCTCCTCTGGACTGCCTCTATCCTGTCGATGTCCTTGCGGAGATGGGGTCTCCAGAACTGGACACAGTACTCCAGATGGGGTCTCACCAACTGTCTGTACAGAGGGATAACAACTTCCTGTTTTCTGCTGCTGATGCCTCTCCTATACATCCCAGTATACCCCAGCCCTCCCTACTGCCTTCTCACATTGCTTGCTAACCTTAAGGTCATCTAATATGATTACCCTAGGTCCCTTTCCTTTTTGTTGTTGTTACTACCTCCCCCATTGTGTATTCTTCCCTGGGTTCTTGTTTCCCAGGTGCATTATTTTGCACTTCTTTGCATTGAATCCTAGCTGCCATACTTCTGACCATTCCTCCAACCTTGCCAAGTCCCTTCTCATCCTTTCCATGCCGACTTGTGTATCGACCCTGTTGCAGATCTTTGTGTCAACTGCAAAAAGGCATACTTTTCCTTCTAGTCCCTCTGCAATGTCACTGATGAAGACATTAAAAAGGGCTGGACCCAATACTGAACCCTGCAGTAAACAGAAGTTCTATATTCACATATATACTTGTGCTGCTCCAGTGATGTATCACCACAGGAATACAAAGTTTGTAGTCAGCTTCCATGTCAAAAGTCAGGTACTGCAAATGGCCTTTTAAAGATCTGGTAATGGCAAAAATTAGATGAGGAAAATGTTATTCATTGTTAAAAGTAGACAGTTGTAACTTTTTTTATTTCTGAAGTATTTATCTTTTTCCATTTGCTCATTAGAAGATTTTTTATCTGGCAGTACTAGGTGTGCTGTAAGAGCAGTACTTCACCTAGAGACTGATAAATCTACCTGACAATATTGGGTGTGCTGTAGGGGCAGTAGTTTACCTGAAGACTGACAGATCTACCTGAGAAGATTAGGTGTGCTAAAAGATCAGTACCTTACATGGAGACTGACAGATCTACCTGACAGTATTAGGTGTTCTGTAAGAACAGTACTTTACCTGGAGACTGACAGATGTAATATTAGGTGTGCTGTAAGAACAGTACATTATCTGGAGACTGACAGATCTACCTGACAGTATTAGGTGTGCTGTAAGAGCATTACTTTACCTGCTGACCAAAAGATTTACCTGGCAGTATCAGGTGTGCTGTAAGAGCAGCATTTTGCCTGGAGACTGACAGATCTACTAGACAGTATTAGGTGTGCTGTAAAAGCAATACTTTGCCCGGAGACTGACAGATCTACCTGACACTATAAGGTGTGCTGTAAGAGCAGTCCTTTACCTGGAGACTGACAGATCTAGCTGACAGTATTAGCTGTGCTGTAAGGGCAGTACTTTACATGGAGACTGACACATCTAGATGACAGTATTAGGTGTGCTGTAAGAGCAGTACTTTACCTAGAGACTGAGAGATCTGCCTGACAAGATTAGGTGTGCTGTAACGGCAGTACTTTACCTGGAGACTGACAGATGTAGTATAAATTGTGCTGTAAGAACAGTACTTTACCTGGAGACTGCCAGATCAACCTGACAGTATTAGGTGTGCTGTAAGGGCAGTACTTTACCTGGAGACTGACAGATCTATGTGACAGTATTAGGTGTGCTGTAAGAGCAGTACTTTACCTGGAGACTGATACATCTACCTGACAAGATTAGGTGTGCTGTAGAGGCAGTACTTTACCTGGAGACCGACAGATGGAGTACTGGGTGTGCTGTAAGAACAGTACTTTACCTGGACAGACGTAGTATTAGGCGTGCTGTAAGAACAGTACTTTACCTGGAGACTGACAGATGAAGTACTAGGTGTGCTGTAAGAACAGTACTTTACCTGGACAGATGTAGTATTAGGCGTGCTGTAAGAACAGTACTTTACCTGGAGACTGACAGATCAACCTGAAAGTATTAGGTGTGCTGTAAGAGCAGAACTTTACCTGGAGACTGATACATCTACCTGACAAGATTAGGTGTGCTGTAGGGACAGTACTTTACCTGGAGACTGACAGATGTAGTATTAGGTGTGCTGTAAGAAGAGTACATTACCTGGAGACTGACAGATCTACCAGACAGTATTAGTTGTGATGTAGGGGCAGTACTTTATCTGGAGACTGACGAATCTATCTGACAAGATTAGGTGTGCTGTAAGAACAGTACTTTACCTGGATACTGACAGATCTAGCTGACAGTATTAGGTGTGCTGTAAGAGCAGCACTAAACCTGGAGACTGATACATCTACCCGACAAGATTAGGTGTGCTTTAGGGGCAGTACTTTACCTGGAGACTGACAGATGTAGTATTAGGTGTGCTGTAAGAACAGTACTTTACCTGGAGACTGCCAGATCTACCTGACAGTATTAGGTGTGCTGTAAGGGCAGTACTTTACCTGGAGACTGACAGATCTATGTGACAGTATTATGTATTCTGTAAGAGCAGTACTTTACCTGGAGACTGACAGGTCTATGTGACAGAATTAGGTGTTCTGTAAGAGCAGTACTTTACCTGGAGACTGACAGATCATCCAAACAGTATTAGGTGTGCTGTAAGAGCAGTACTTTACCTGGAGACAGACAGATCTAGCTGACAGTATTAGGTGTGCTGTAAGGGCAGTACTTTACCTGGAGAGTAAAAGATTTAGTTATGTTCCTCTTCAGAACCCATCAGCAGTGTGACCTCACTTATGTGACATCACAAGTGAATGATCGCACTGCAGGTGATTGGCTCTTCTGGGTCAGTTATGATGTCACAGTCAGTGAAATCACAGGGCTGATAACATATCAGGAGGGACAGAACTAGCTATGTCAGCCTCCAGGTGGAGCACTATTCTACACATCACACCAGGTATTATCATGTGGAAAATCTTCTAATTGCAGGGTGTGGTCAGCAGCCATCTTGTGCAGACATGCTTTTTCTTCTTTCTATTAAAATTTTTATGGATTTTACAATCACAACGACATTAAAGCAATATAAATACAGCCTTAAATCTCATGTAGTAAACAAATTTAAACATAGCAAGTGAGGATCAATGGAAAACAGAACGATAATGTTTCAGCACAAAAAGCATACAAGAGTTAACTAAATGAAAAGTAAAACTGAACATCACTTATCAGATTATCGAGATAATGAAACAAAAAGTTGAATATCACAACAATTTATATAACATAAAGTTTATAATTCTATTTATTCAAAATTTTTGAAAAGGGGTTTCATACAGTATCAAATGCTACCATCTTATTTAGGATCATGCAGCTAATCCTTTCATTGTTAGCAGTTGTTCCCTTGTATCGAAACCAATCATCTAGGGTGGGGACTGTAGTAGTTTTCCAATGCAGGTGGATCAGTCTTTTAGCACCAAGAGATGCAGTTAAAGCCCAAAGCTTCTGATCCTTATTTAACATTACGTTATCTGGACCAGCCCGGTGGTACAGAGGGTTGAGGCGCTGGACGCCACACCTCGTGACACGACAGCGACCCTGGCTCGAGAATGAGCCTGGGTCATCGGAGAGTGGCACAGGAGGAGAGGGCGGAGCTGGATCGAGCTGCCAGCAGGCAACTCTCCCCTCCAGGGGTGGTGGAGTGGCATCCCTCAGCTACTGGCTGTCCCCTGGTGCAGGGCAGGGGGGCAGCTCAGGCTTGAGGGTGCCAGGCAGTCGGCCAATGGGGTGGGCAGAAGGGGGCCATCACCGGGGTTGTAAGGTGAATGCACACCTCCATGCGCATGCATCCTTCTCCTGGGGCCCTTGTGAGAAAAATGAAAAATCACCAGCTGCAGTATGAGGATCGACTGCCTGCAGGTGCTGCTTCTGGGCTGGGAATTAGATAAACCCCAGTTATTCCAGGTGACGGGGCTGAGGGCACTGATCAGATGCAGGCAGTCAGTGGGGGGTGCAAAAAGAGTGACATGATAGAAAGATTAAGTTATCTGGGAAAATACCCAGAATAAACAGTCTGGGTGAAAAAGGTAAAGATAGTGACCAACTGCACTGAATATTGATACAATTAATTTCCAAAATGATACATTTGTAGGGCAATTCCATAGCATATGAAGAAGACTGGCATATGAGGCATTACACCTCCAACAAAAGCCCCCATGCCAGTGACCTATATTTCCCATTCTAAAAGGAGCACAATAAGCATAATGAAGAATTTTGTACTGTACTAGTCTCCCCAGTATTTCTCTGCTGGATAACTTTGTGTTGTTCCAAGCTGATTCCCAGTCTGAGAGAAGAAATAAGTATACTGAGCTCTTTTAGTGTTCACTAGGTTGGGTCAGCAGTTTATATTGAATACTAACTCCTTTCCTAAGTTTGGACAGCTTAAATTGAGACCATTCAGGGTACTCATACAAATTACTATTTTATATACTATTTTAGACCTCAGCTCCCTGAACATGTTCGTGGAGTACAAACGGTTCAGAACGCTCTCCCTGCAGAACCTTTTGCCATTACTTTGGCAGGGTCAGTGGCTGTGTGCTTTGGATATGCAGGATGCTTACCTGCATATCCCCATATGCCCTTCCCACCTCAAATTCCTTAGGTTTTCGTTCCAAGGGGACCACTACCAGTTCAAGGCCCTCCCATTTGGTCTTTCCTTGGCGCCCCAAGTGTTCACCAAATGCCTTTCTGTGGTAGCGGCCCACCTGCGGACCCAGGGAGTGGGCCATCACCCCCCCCAGTCTATACTGTTTGAGGAATGTTTTTCTTCCCCTTTTTCTTTTTGCTTAATGGCGACATAGATCCCAGGGCAAAGGGGGGGCTTTTCCTGGATTAAGGTATGAACATGGAAACCATATATGATTGGGGAAAAAAAACCTCCTCCCCTCCCCTCCAACACATTAGAGACCTCTGAATCATTATATGTCCTTATTCAGTTCATAAAAAACTGTATGAGATCCAGGTTAATACTCTATATCTTGTCTCTTTAGTTAAGGTATAAGACCAAGGTTTACCCCAGTGTTATGTGGGTGGGACCTGGGAGATTCAGCACAAACACCGGAGACATGGGGAGGGACAAAGGGAGCATGGTCATGCCGCTGGCCAGAGAGCCCTCAAGAAGAAAGCGCAGCATTCCCTAGTAAGGGGAAATCCCACAATCAAGGAAACTGCTTAGAGTCCATGTGGCAACCCAAGGCCGAATTCAGGTTTAAAGTGAGGTAAATGTTTGCCTGAACTCATTTGTTCGACTCTCATTCATCGGCCATGGCGGATCAGCTTCACCTTCTCTCACCGCCCAACCTCTCGGCCCACTGAGTATTTCCCGTCCCATTCCACTTACCCCACCAGGCACATTTCTTCCTGGATGCCTCAGACGGGGGCAAATGAATTTCAGTATTGCTGGAGGTGCTGTATAAATTCAGAAATCGATAAGATTAATCCATGAATGATTGAGTGTATTCCTCCCCTCCCCAGCATATTAGAGACCTCTGAATCGGTATGCTCATTAATCAGTTCATGTAAACTGTAAGAGATCCGGGTTAATACTGTATGTGGAAATAGCAGACTCCATATCTTGCCTCTTTGGATTAATAATAATAATATTTTTATTTATGTTGCACCTTTCAAATGTCAAGGCGCATTCCAATAAAATAAGATAAAAATACAAAAATACAAAAACAGAAATACAAAAGCAATACTATAAAAACACACAAAGGCAAATTAATGAACAGTAAAACCATATGCCTTTTCCCACAGAAAGGATTTAAGAGACTGTTTAAAAAGGAACAGGACCAGAGTTTACCCCGGTGTGGTGTGGGTGGGACCTGGGAGACTCAGCGCGAGCACCGGAGACACGGGGGGGGGCAAAGGGAGCACAATCATGCCATTATCCGGAGAGCCCTCAAGGAGAAAGCACAGTATTCCCTAGTAAGGGAGAACCCCACAATCAAGGAAACTGCTTAGAGTCCATTTGGCAATCCAGGTTCGAATTCAGATTAAAATGAGGTGAATGATTGCCTGAACTCATTTATTCAACTCTCTTTGGTGGCCACGGTGGATCAGCTTCTCCTTCCCACCCCACCTCGCAGCCCACTGAGTTTTTCCCGGTCCATTCCACTTACCCCACCAGTTAAGTTTCTTTTCAGATGCCTCAGGCAGGGGCAAATGAATTTCTGTATTGCTGGAGGTGGTGTAAAAGTTCAGGAATTGATGGGGTTGATTGAGGTGCTTGCTGCTTTTATTGTCTGGAGAACTGCTTCAGGCACTGGGTCATCATCTCTTTAGTTTTATCTGAGATGATCCCCTTTGATTGCAGGTCTGTTGCTGCCTCCTGGGCCGATGAATAGGTCTGGGTTCCCGAGCTGAGATGGACCACCAGTTTGGCCGGGTAGGAGGTTTTGAATCAGATCTGCTTGGATCTCAGAATTGAGACGAGAGGGCCACATTCTCTCCGTAATCTTTGTGTTAAAGGGGCGTAGTCGTTATTGAATAAGAGCCGAGCTTGGCCCCACATGACTTTTCCGTCTTGCCACGCTTTAGAGAGTAGGGTTTCCTTTGTCTGAAAACTGAGGAGGCATATAAGAAAGGAGCGTGGTCTGGCTTCTGGGCACGTGGGTTTGAGGCCTAGTGCACGGTGCGCCCTCTCGACATCAATTTGAAATTCGGGCTTGAGAGATAACGCCAGCCGAAGAAGGTAGTCTGCAAAGGCGTGCAGGTCGTTCCCCTTCTCGCCCTCCGGGATCCCAAATATTCTTATATTACGCCTATGACCCCTATTCTCTGCATCTTCCTGATGGTCTGAAATAACAAGCTGTTCTGAGAGGATGCTACAAACTACCTCCTCAAGGTCATCTATACGTGAAGAGTTACGAGTGATCTGTTGGTCAGCTTCAGCAGCTCGAGATTCGAGGTGGGCGATTTCTTCTCTAAGGATTTTGAGAGATTCTCTGACTTCTCCTTGGAAGTCTGTTATAGGTTGAAAGATGGTTTCAGCAGAGGTTTCAGTAATCTTTTTTGTGGGCTTAGATTTCTGTTTTTTTCTCCAGGCCCGGTGTGCTCTTGGAGTGAGCTTCTCCTGTCATCTGATTGTAGTTCTTCCGTGTCTGCATTTTCTGTGATCGGTAAAAACCGATTCCGCGACATTTTTGCCATGATGCTGTACTGAGTTGAGTTCTTGAAGCAAATTTGAGTTTTAGATTAGTTTTGGAAGTTTTTGCATTTTTGTTTTGCAATTGAAGGCAGGAGTTCTCCCTATGTGCTACTTCACGAGGGCATACCGGAACTGGAAGTCCTGTTGTCAATATTTTCTGTATGGCTTTCTCTAACGGAGGATGTAGAGTTGAGTCCTTCCCCTCCCAATCGACCGAGGACTCTGAGGGAGATCGAACATGAGCCGAGGCCGTAAAACCGTTTATACTCACATCGATCGAAAGCTGTTTTAGTTTGTTCTGTTGTGACAACTTCACCCCTTTTCCTCTCTGTGGAATCACAGACATTAGTGGAGGTAATGTGAGCCCCTTTTAGATACATAGACACTGTTGTCAGATAAGGGCCCTATGGCCCACCCAGTCTGCCCATTTGAGCTTGTAAGTTCCCTTTACATTTTTCTAGAAGTCTGTTGACCCTTACCCCTGACCTCCAGAATTCCCTTATGTCTATCCCATGCATTCTTATATCCCGTGATTGTTTCATCCTCCACCACTTCCTCTGACAGGGTGTTCCACTTGTCCACCACCCTTTCTGTGAAAAAATTCTTCCTCTCGTTTCCTCTGAATTGCCCTCCCTTCAACTTAATCCCATGCCCTCTAGTCCTGGAACATCTTTTTCACTGAAACATAGTGCATTTGTGCACCCTGTTCCTCCCTGTAAGGTTCTTGTATGTCTCTATCACATCCCCTCTCTCCCTCCTCTCCTCCAGGGAGTATATATTCAAGTCATTCAGCCTGTCCTCATAGGATTTATGATGCAATTCCTGTACCATCTTTGTTGCCCTCCTCTGAACCTTCTCTACCCTGTCTTTACATAGGTAAGATCTCCAGAACTGCACACTACTCCAGGTGGGGCCTCACCAGTGTCTTGTATAATGGAATTATGACCTCCCTTTTCCTGCTGGTGATGCCCCTGCCTATGCAACCAGCATCTTATTTGCTTTACCTGCTGCCTTGTCACAGTTTATTCTGACTAAAAGAGGAGCTACACAGTGACGTGGGAGTGTTAAAAGATACACTTACAATTTATTTGAAAAATAAGCAATTAATTATAAACAGCAGCACATAATCCCGACAAGCACACTAATGTTTCAAGTGTTACTCCACACTTTTTCAGAGATGATAACCCCAAGGTCCTTTTCCTGCTTGATGCATACTATACCCCCCCAAATGATATGTTGTTCCAGGGTTTTTGTGCCCCATATGCATTATCTTGCACTTCTTCGCATTGAATTTCAACTGCCAAACCCTTGATCATTCCTCAAGCTTCTGCAGATCCCTCCTCATTCTGTTTACACCCTCTGGCATGTCCACTCTGTTACAGAGATTCGTGACATCAGAGAACAGGGAAATTCTGCTTTCTAGGTCCTGTGCAATGTCACTGATGAAGACGTTGAATAGGACCAGTCCCAGCACTGACTGATCCCTGACCGCAGGGTACCAACCCCACTGGTCATGCTTCCTTCTGTGGAGTGACAACCATTTACCACCACCCTTTATGTCCTGCAGCCCAGCCAATAACCTACCCACCATACTACTGTCCTGCCCGCTCTCATATTCCCTAGTTTGTTTAGTATCAGTGATTGTCTAAACAGTATTGCCAGAGGTTCAGCCACCACCTCTCTTAGTTCCTCTAGGACCCTGGGGTGCACCGATCCTGGCCCCATCACTTTATCGACTCTTATTTCTTCCAGTTCCTTTAGGACCCTTTCACATATAAAGGGACTTGTGTCCATTTCTGCACCGTTCCCAACCCTTGTACTCCCTTCAGGCCCATTACCCTCCTCTTCCTCATTAAAGACAGAGCAGAAATATCTGTTCAGTATGTCAGCTTTACTGTTGTCGTTCTCCACACGGCCCCCGTCCTCCCCTTCAGTCTCACTATCCCTTCCTTTACCCTTCTTTTTTCACTTATATACCTGTAAAATGTTTTGTCCCCTTTGCCCATTGATTTTGCGATGTGCTCTTCTGTCTGAGCTTTGGCTTCTTTTACTGACCTCCCTGCATCCCTTCATTTCTCCTGGTACTTCTCCCTATCCCCTTCTGCCTGTGTCTTTTTGTATTGCTGGAATGCGATCTTTTTGGCTTTCACTTTCTCTGCTACCTCCTTGGAAAACCATAATGGCTTCCTCTTCCTTTTCCCCTTGCTAACCAGCTTAATGCATAATTCTGTTGCTCTTGTAAATCCCTGTTTTAAATATTGCCCACTGTTCCTCCACCCCTGATTTCCTCCCCATTCCCATTAGTGCCTCTTTCAAGCATGTCCCCATTTTCCCAAAGTCTGCCCTCCTAAAATCCAGGATACGTGTTTTTGTGTGGTTTGGTTCTATTCCTTCTGTGATTTCAAACCACAGTGACCAGTGGTCACTGTTCCCCAGGTGCTCCCCCACTGTGTTATCCCTATCACACTGTCCCCGTTTGTGAGCACGAGGTCCAGCATAGTCTTCTGCCGAGTTGGTTCCATGACCAGTTGCTTAAGGAAGGCACATTGAAGGGAGTCCAGGATAAACCTGTACCTGGTTGATGCTGCTGCTGGGAGGCTCCAGTCCACATCTGGAATATTGAAGTCTCCAACTAGCACCACCTCCCCCTTGTCTCTCATCCTTTGAATGGCTAGCATCAACTCCCTATCTGTCTCTTCCTCCTGGGCTGGTGGTCTGTAGACCACCCCTGTACAGATTGCTGACCCCATTTTCCTTTCCAGCTTAACCCACAGTACCTCTCCCCCATTTTGTTCCTCCTGGATCTCTGTGGCCTTTATGCCATCTTTCACATAAAGTGCCACTCCTCCTCCCTTCCTGTCTGCCCTGTTTCTTCTGAATATGTTGTAGCTGGGTATTGCCATCTCCCAGTTGTGGTTATCATTACACCAGGTTTCTGTGATGGCCACAATGTCCAGGTCTGACTGCACCATGGCAGCCTCCAGATCCTCCATCTTATTGCTAAGGCTCCTGGCATTGGCACACATGGCTTTCCATGATGTGAACTCCCGGGACTGTTTAGCTGTTCTACTCCAGCCCCCTTCCTGGTTGTCCTTTATCCCTGGTTCTCCCTGCTGTCTGCCCTTCTGTTGACTAGTCTTAAGATCTTCCCTTGTTAATCTTCACCATTCATTACTGCTGGGTGTAATGGGAGGTTTTTTTGTTTTTTTTTGAGGGAGGAGTCGGCGAAGACGGCACTGCCCTTGAGAGCGACGCACTGCATGGTGCGCGAGGGGCTGCCGTTAAGTGCCTCCTCCATCCCAGTTCTGTTTCACTTGCCATCGAGGCTACACCTGCTGCATGAGTGAAACAATTTTTGCTGCGTTGTTAGCTGTTCTACTCCAGCCCCCTCCCTGGTTGTCCTTTATCCCTGGTTCTCCCTGCTGTCTGCCTTTCTGTTGACTAGTCTTAAGATCTTCCCTTGTTAATCGTCACCATTCATTACTGCTGGGTGTAATGGGAGGTTTTTTTTTGAGGGAGGAGTCGGCGCAGACGGCACTGCCCTTGACAGCGACGCACTGCATGGTGCGCGAGGGGCTGCCGTTAAGTGCCTCCTCCATCCCAGTTCTGTTTCACTCGCCATCGAGGCTACACCTGCTGCATGAGTGAAACAATTTTTGCTGAGTCGTTAGGCCTTTCGTCGTTCTTCAACGCCGGCTGTTGACTCCTTCATCCTAGTTCTACATCCCGACGCCATTGAAGCCGGTAAGACCGTTTCATTTTATATTTCGATGGCACCGGGATCTTTGCTGTTTATAAAGTAATTTCGCATCATGTCCATTCAGGGCCAGCTGAACTAAGGTGGGCTGTTCTATGGGTCGGTGCCCTTGTGGCTGTCAGTTTTCTGTCACAGATTGACGTGATGTTTGTCTTCGGTGCCTGGGACACAACCATGATATAGATCACTGTGACACCTGTTTTTCCATGGACCGCCGGGTGTTGGAAATCTGCGTGTTCAAGATCGGCAGGGCTCTGCTGAATTTTGGAGGATGACGTCGCCCGCGGGCCTCCCAGACCAGATCTTTTGACCCCTTCTCTGGGTTCCCTCCCGGGTCTATATGGCCCGACAAGGAGGGAACCTCCTCCACTTCAAGCATTGCCGAGGAGGAGGTTTCTTCTTCGGTGCTGGAGGAATGGTGCAGTTCCTCTCGGGGTCACATCATTGGCGCCATCCCGGCAGTCGCCTCCTTAGAGGTGCAGGCTCCCCCAATGTCACAGCCCCAGGTTTCAGGGTCTGGCACTGGTGGACCCTTGATGCCACCTAGCAACACTGTTTTGGGTTCCGGCATCGTCTGCAGTGCCGGGGACTCGAGCGGTGCCACTGGCGGTTCCATTTCAGGTTCCACACCACCCATGGTACTGGGGAGTCAGGTGGCACTGCTGGCAGTGCCATTGTGGTTCTCAGTGCTATTTGCAGCACAGGGACCTGAGCGGCGCCATTGGTGTCGTCGCGGCCTACGTCAGTACCACTCCCGGTGCCATCACAGATGTTCCTGAGGTAGCCTCTCTGGAGGTCACTCAGCTCGACTCCTCTTTAAGGGAGGATGACTCAGAGGTGGACCTGGACTGGCAGCCTGAGTCTTCGGATTCGGAACTCTCTGTTGATCGGGGTATCAGGCAACCCAGTGTTCCTCTTCCCGAGTCCCTGGAGCAGGTTCACCATGGGGGTCCCACAGCTAGTGGTGGCTGGGGACTTTCTAGGGGTGATGGTTCTGGGATTCATAGGAGGATGCCCTCTTCTGAGGGAACCCAGGCAGCTGCTATCCCTGGTGCTGCTGAGGCTCCTTTGGAGGGGGCGAGGAGCCCTGCTTCTGTGGCCTCCCTCTGGAGGTCTGCAAAGCAGGGAGCCCCGGCACTGGGGTAGAGGAAGTCAGAGGGGTTGAGAGGTCGCGAGAGGCGCAAGATTCCCACTGCCCCAAGGGTGTGGGAAGGGAGTCATAGTGCTGACCCCACCTGACCCTCGAGGTCCCCAGGGTGCCTTCTAGTGGTGGTACCAAGGGTTGCTCTTCTAGAAACATAGAAACATAGAAGTTGACAGCAGATAAGGATCGCAAGGCCCATCCAGTCAGCCCATTTCTTTTTCT
Source organism: Neoceratodus forsteri (assembly GCA_016271365.2). Classification (NCBI taxonomy): domain Eukaryota; kingdom Metazoa; phylum Chordata; order Ceratodontiformes; family Ceratodontidae; genus Neoceratodus; species Neoceratodus forsteri. The sequence goes on along the minus strand of CM028130.1, from coordinate 1,011,734,902 downwards.
ACGTTATAAATGTGACATCGGCCTTTACTCTGTCAATGGCCTATCTATTCATACTCATCTGTATTGTTCCATTATGCCTATCCCATGCCTGTTTGAAGCCCTGCACTGTATTCATATCCACCACTTCCTGAGGTAGGCCGTTTCATGCATCCACCACCCTTTCTGTGAAAAAGAATTTCCTCACATTACCCCTTAATCGACCTACCTCTAATCTCATGCTGTGTCCTCTTGTCCTGCTGTTTTTCTTATATTGAAACATGTTAGACTCTCTCACCTTGTTAATGCCCTTAAGGTGTTTGAATGTTTCGATCATATCACCTCTCTCTCTCCTTTGCTCTAGGGTATACATATTGAGCTCCATTAATCTGTCCTCATATGTTTTCTGATGCAGTCCCTGCACCATTTTGATTGCCCTTCTCTGGACTGCCTCAATTTGGTTAATGTTCTTGTGAAGATGTGGCCTCCAGTACTGTACTCAGTACTCCAGATGGGGCCTAACCAGTGTCTTGTAAAGATGAATTATTACTTTCCTCTTCCAACTTGTGATACCCCTAATAATACACCCTAACATCCTTACCTACTGGTTTAGTGATCTGCTTGGATGATTTCAGGTCATTAGTGATGATGACGCCCAAGTCTCTTTCTTCCCTTGTGACTGCCAGCAACTCCCCTCCCAGCCTATAGGTGGCTTCAGGGTTTCTCTTCCCCATGTGCATGATCTTGCACTTCTTTGCATTAAACCCCAGTTGCCACTCTTCTGACCATTTTTCTAGTTTATCCAGATCTCTTCTCATTCTGCCCACACCATCTGGATCATCTACTCTGTTGCAGATCTTGGTGTCATCTGCAAACAAACAAACCTTGCCCTCCAGTCCATCTGCAATGTCACTGATGAAGATATTGAAGAGGACTGGCCCCCAGGACTGATCCCTGAGGTACCCCATTTCTGACTTGCATCTCTTCTGACTGTATACCACTTACCACTGCTCTCTGTTTTCTGCCCATCAACCAGTTTGCCACTCAGTTGACCAACTTCTGACCCACCCTGAGCCTACCCAGCTTATTAATCAATCTTCTATGTGGAACAGTATCGAAAGCGTTGCTGAAGTCCAGGTAGGTGACATCAACTACTTCCCCTTGGTCCACCACTCTGGTTACCCAGTCAAAGAAATCTATGAGATTAGTTTGACAGGACTTTCTTTTTGTAAACCCATGCTGTCTTGGATCCTGTGCCCCTACTGATTCCAGGTGTTTCACTATCCTTTCCTTAAGGAGTGCTTCCATAATCTTGCCCACTACTGAGGTAAGACTAACTGGTCTGTAGTTACCTGCCTCCTCCCTGCTACCACTCTTGGGGAGCAGGATCACATGAGCTATTCTCCAGTCTTCTGTGACCTCTACTGTGCTCAGAGACTCACTGAACAGTTCTGATAATGGCTCTGCTAGTTCCACCCTTAGCTCCTTTAGTACCCTGGGGTGTATGCCATCAGGTCCCATTGCCTTGTCCACCCTGAGCTTATCGAGCTCTTGCAGGACCCTTTCTTTCGTGAGGGGACTAGTGCTCACCTCCCTCCCCCCCTGTGTCCATGGTGCTGAGCTGTGGGCCTGCCCTACAGTAAATAATGAGCAGAAGTATCTATTTAGGATAGATGCTTTTACATGGTCCTCCTTCTCACATGCCCCCTTATCTCCTTTCATCTTAGCAATACCCCCTCTGGACTTTCTCCTTTCACTAATGTATCTATAGAAAGTCTTCTTCTACCGTTTGTGCTAGTGTTTCCTCAGTTTGGACCTTTGCCTGCCTTACTGTCTTCCCTGCTTCCCTTAGGGAAGTTTGATATGCCTCCCTATCTTCATCCCGCTGTGTTCCCTTATATTTCCTGGACACATGCAACCTCAGTCGCGTCACAGGGCAGATTCCTCTTCTGGGCTCTTCTGGGGTTTGCCTCCTTAAGTTACCTCCTCACAACCTGGTATGATCTCAGGGTCCCCAGTCTTGGTGGCTTCATTCCCTAGATCTCAGAGCCCTGGCAGAGGCCCTTCACCCATCCTCCTGCAGCCACCCCCCCTCCTGGGCCATGTGGGTCCTACAGGGCCCTTAACTTGGGAGACATTCAGAGCTACTGCGGCAGACTTCCCCTCGTACGTTAGGGCCATGGATGAGCAGGTCTTCCACCTGTCCCCTCCACCGCAGGAGTCCTCTGAACATTTGAGCTCCACTTCCTTGTCATCTTCCTCTCCTGAGGAAGAGGAACCTTCTGTCCACCTATCCTCTGATGCTGATTTCACTGAATATCAGCGGTTCTTCTAGAGGCTGGTTTTGGAACTTCATATCTCCTTCATCTGCAGGGACAATACCGAGCGGCAGACACGTGCATTCCTCAGTGAATTCAGTGCTCGCCACCTCGTGGTGCCTTCCTGGCCGATCCCCTTCCAGAAGGCATCTATCCACACCTGGCAGTCTCCAGCTGCCCCTTATCCAGCCCTGGCAGACTGCAGGAGACAGTACTGTACCCCCAATGAGTCTCTAGGTTCTCTACCTCACCTGCCTTTAGGCCTGACATCCCTAGATACTCCCTCCGGGCCTTGGCACCTGGCACACGACAGACCCCCGGATCCAGATTCTGCTGAATTTGATCGGTGGGGACAAACAGTCTTCTCTTCAAGTCACGTGTTGATGTGCATAGGTTCAAATCAGGCACACCACGCTGCCTACAACAGGCATCTGTGGTCGATGCTAGCGCAGGTTCTGGCATCTATGCCTGATTCAGAGGAGTCTAGACAAGCCATTGCCCTCTCTGCACAGGGTCTGGAGCTTGCAAGGTACCAGGCAAAGGCGTCTTACGATACCAATGAGGTGGCTTCCAGACTGGCAGGGACAGCAATCTGCATATGGCGGATGGCATGGCTTCATCTGTCCAGACTGTCACCCATTGCCCGGCATAGGGTGACTTCCTTCACTTTCCAGGGGTACTGCCCGTTTTCCTGCTGGGCAAGGAGGATTCTTCAGGGCATCCTCCATCCCCCCAGTCACAGGGGACACCCCCTTTCCCTCAGCAACCTTAGACTGCACCAGTCTATTGGTAAGGGTCCCCCCCTCCTGCTTTCCACCAGTAGGAGGCTGAGGGATCTGTTCCCTCAGGGCCAAAAATTCAGGCCCCCTCTGGGGGGGCTTGGTACTCACCCAGCAGTAATGAATGGTGAAGATTGACAAGGGAAGATATGGAAATTACGTACCTACCATAATTCTTGGTCTTCTCTTGTATCTTCACCATTCATTACTGAATCCCTCACACCTTCCCCTCATGGGCCGCTTTTCTTGGGCGTCTTCCCCACCCTGCTTGCCCTTCTCTTCCTTTTGGGGGGGGACTAAATCCTCTGGTTCCTTGGGACCTTCTGTTCTTCTCTAAGAAAAACATGATGAAGGATTTGGGTAGGAGGAGAGTGGGTGAAACTTCATCCTGTTCATCTAAGGGAACACTTTCTGATTTCCTGGAAGGTTCTGCCTTCAAGGGCTTTCCTTCAAGCCAGATTAGCTCAATCCCCAGACATGAGGTTCGTCTCTGAGATAGTCCTCTATCCTCAGTCTTTGGACTTGGCTGATGTTCCTAGATTACCCGAGGGTGCCAAACTGGGGCTAATCAACGTTGTTCTAGCCTAATTCGAAATTAATGTTTTGAACTAGTGGTCCAGCTCATTGGCCCCTTTCTTCTGCAGGGAGTCAGAAGGAGCTCCTTCTCTGCCTCTGCCCACCTTAACAGGAGGTTGCCCTCTCTTGGGGCTTCACCTCCCCCCTCCCTCCCAGCAATGATGTATATCTGAGTGAAAGGGGGTCTTTTTCCCTATACCTGGTTGGAGGCTTTCCCTCTCCAGAGCAGATTTTGCCTTTGCAGTCAGTGAGCTCTCAGCCTGAGTGATGGATAATGGTATAGTGGGAGGTGTAGGGAAATCTGCCTCTCTCATTTCAAGCTGAGTAGAAGGTTCATTTGAGCTATCCAAACCAGTTTTCTCTGAAGGGATCCTTGCGTCCTTGCTCTAAGATCCGAGCTGATAAGCTTCAAGCCAATTTCACTCGGGATTTGTGGCAGTATTTTTTCCCTCCTCCCAATATCCCATCCTCTTTTTCTTCCCTTTTCTTTTTTTTTCTTTCCCTTATCTGTTCCTCCCTCAGAGCCACCCAAGGAAGCAGGCTCTGCAGTCCCTTAGGGTAGGATTCTTCTCTTTCCTGTCCTCTTTTCAGCTTATTCCTTTTTCAGTTTGTTTCCTTTCCTTTATCTATCCCTCGGCTCTCTTGCCTCCTCTTATTCTTCTAATCCTCTTTATTTCACCTCTTCAGCTTACAAACTGGGATGGAGGAGGAGTCTCACGGCACCTAACGGCTGCCCTCGTGCTGCACCACGCAGTGCCGCTCTCATGTGGGCACGTCAGCCAGCGCCAGCCTCCTCCAAAAATCTCTGGTGGGTGCGCATCCCAAGTTTACACTTAGCAGCAATTAATGGTAAAGATACAAGAGAAGATCAAGAATTATGGTAGGTACCTAATTTCCATTTTTTGTTTATAATGGGAGGATGGTTAACAATTAGTGCTAGGCTGAGTGGAGCTGTATTCTTCACCCTGCTGCCATCACGGTGACATCGCCGGAAGTCCTTCTTACCCCATTTTTGACAAAAATGTTCTTTGTATTTACTTCTATCCCCATTTTTATTAAATTATTTAGGTGTTTAGGACCGTAATTTGTTATTGAGCATTCAGCAATCTTTGTATTTATCTTGTTCTACAATTTTAAAGGTGTAGCTCTTAATATTTTTGTTTTGTTGACCCTTTTAAATCTATCATTTTTTACATCTGGAATTCCTTTTTTTTGTTTCCCATTTACACTTTGTTGCTTTTTACTTTTTCTCCCTTCCTCCCTGAGGCCAAGGCTTACACGCCAGGATCCAGTGCCCCCTTCTGCCCTCCCCTGACTTGCATCTCCGCTCTGTACTGCCTACACACCCACCGGACCTCCACCCATTGGGAGCGGGACTACGATCATGCGGCAGCCACACCTGGAGGGGACAGCAAGCTCAATCCCGCTCCAGCCCACACCCCACACCCCCATGCTGGTACCCCAGTGACCCAAGGTCATTCCCAAACCCTTGTCACTGGAATAGCACCAGGTAAGGCGCCACCGGGCCAGCTACATTTGGAATTTCTAATCTCAGTGTATTGTGAATGAACATTAATACTGAGTATGATGTCCCTTGTCCAGGTGGCAAAATCTCAAAATGTGTATACAGACTACAATGATGCTGCTGTTTACTTCAACCATTTACAAACTATAAAATGTTATTAAATGTAACTGTCTTTGTAACAATGAATCTGGCATATTTATCAATAATAGTAAATTATACTCCAGAGTTGGCAGAAGCACCTGATGTGCTATTGTTCATTTTACCTTTTCAGACAAACTGTTTTTGTTTCTGTACTAATAACCTAGTTTACTATTTACTTTGTTACCTTGATAATACGTTCATTAAAAGATAGTGTACTGTCCAATGTCACATCCAGATAATTAAAGGTTAACACTCCTAAACTCACACCATTTTCCCCTACTATTCTCATGGTAGTATTCCGTAATCTCTGCTTTGTTTTAAACACCATGGTCTTTGTTTTTGTTTTTTTTTCCCTCATGTAACACAGTCCTGTTATCTGTAAACCATTCTTGTAAGGCCCTGTAAACCAGTAGTATTTTTAATTCTAGGTCTGCCCCTGTTTTTCTCATACAATACAGCACTGTGTCATTTGCATACATTATTGTTGACATGTCACTGCTGATGTTATTAGAAATATTTGGCAAGTCATGTATAAATTCAGAAAACCGGTGCAGACCCAGTACTGAGCCTTGTGGTACTCCAGTATGAATTTCTCTCATAGCGGATCTAGCATATCCAATTTTTACCAGTTGTTTCCTATTTGTTAATGTCATCAAGGCACAGGTCAGGAAGCATAGGAAAAACCAATGAGCAATTGTAGAATTCACCAAAAATTATTTATTTACACTAGCAGTATCATAAAATAAATAAACTTGTTCATAATAACTATGTACAGATGCAATATAAAATAAAGTTTTCTTTCAGTCTCTGTGTCCGTTGTTCTCCTCATCTTTCTTACAGTTGCAGCATAGCTCTTTTATAAGTCTTTTCAACACCCGTCCTTAGAAAACATCCTGTCCTTGTAAGTTTCAGGAGCTGCTAGAACACAATGTGCTTTGAGCTGAGGCCCCTTCTGCAGCTTTTGTAAAAAGCTTAAACATTTGCACTCAAGTAATCTCTGGAGTTTACAATAGCTTTCTGCAATCATCTCAAAATATAATTATATATATTTCAACAGTAACACTATATATTTTCTAAACAAAACTGATCCCATTATCAGTTACATTTTCATACAATGATTTGTACATATTTTTATATCAGCAGATCTAGGTATGCAAGGGAGGAAAACAGTAAGGGGCCAAGAAATACAAGATTGTCAGGGTGATCAAATCTGAAGTCTTACAGGAAAATTTGATTGCGCAACCAGACAGAGAAGAGACAGGAAAGGACAGATCTTTGCATTTAAACACTTTCTTCATAACAACTGGGACAGGGTCCTAGTCTACCCTGTTACATACCCCCCCCCAAAGAGGGAACCTGTTTTATTAAACAGGTTTACAAAACCTTTTATTCTCTAACATTTGCTGCTTTCAGAAATTAAGCACATGTGCATGATCTGTTTTTTTCTAACAGTACAGCAAGCAGTAAAGTTTAAACTTGTACATTTGTTTTTTAGCCTCCAGAACCCTCAATTAATGATCCATATCTTGACAGAAAATCAGCATTGCTATTCTTTTTACCAGATTTGTGAATCACCATGAATTTAAATGGCTATAGTGCCAGGTACCACCGTGAGATTCTAGAATTTTTATCGTTCATCTTTTTAAGCCAACAGAGAGGATTGTGATCTATTACAAGAACAAAATCAGTTCCTAGCAAATAAAACTTCTGGGACTCCATGGCCCACTTTGCTGCTAAACATTACTTTTTGATAGTGGAGTACTTTTTCTCTCTGTCATGCAACTTCCTACTTATGTACAGAATAGGATGTTCTCTCCCATCTACATTTTGACTTAGGACGGCACCTAGGCCTACCTCAGATGCATCTGTTTGTAGCAAAAATGGTTTCTCAAAGTCTGGGCTTCTTAAAACAGGGACTAAACATACAGTAATGCAGCCTTAATGGCCTGAAAAGCTTCATCACACTCTGAGGACCATTTCACATTATTTGGGTACCATTTTTTCATGAGTTCAGTGAGGGGAGTAGCTAACTTAGCAAAGCTGGGAACAAATCTCCGATAATAACCAGACAACCCTAACAATGACCCGACATGTTTCTTTGTTTTAGATACAGGGCTGTTAGCTACAGCTTCTATTTTAGAAACCTCTGGCTTAATTTCTCTATTTCCCAACACATAGCCCAAATATCTGGTTTCCTGCATGCCCAATGCACATTTGGTAGGATTAATAGTCAGACCTGCATTTTTGATAGCTTGGATAACTGCTCATAGGTGTTCCAGATGGCTTTTCCAGTCTGGACTGTACACCATGACATCATCCAAGTATGCAGCACAATAACCAGTGTAAGGGGATAAAATTACATCCATGTACCGCTGGAATGTAGCTGGCGCACCATGGAAACCAAATGGCATGGTGGTGAACTGATGGAATCCTATAGGGGTCGCAAATGCCGTTTTGTCTCTGGATTCTTTAGCTAAAGGTATTTGCCAGTAACCCTTGGTGAGATCAAGGGTACTGATATACTTTGCACTCCCCAGTCTGTCCACCAAATCATCTGTTCTGGGCATAGGATAACTGTCAAATTTTGATACTTAAGTTTCCTAAAATCAAGGCAGATTCTAACACCCACTTCTTTTTTGTTTACAGTTACCATGGGAGATGACCAAGCACTCCTCGACTCCTCTGTGATACCCAGTTCTTTCATTTTTTGTATTTCCTTAACCACATCAGCTCTTAACTGATCTGACAATGTTTATGTCTTTTGCCTAATAGGACGAGCATTCCTTGTCACTATTACATGCTCAGCCCCTTTTGCTCAGTCTGGTACAGTGGTAAATGTACTGTTAAATGTCTTTAGCACATTACAAATGTCTGCAGTTTATTCTGAAGTTGAGGAAACAATCACCTTTACAGCATCAGCATTTACAGTTTGTTCCAGTCTATCACACACTACATCAATATCTTCCTTATCAGTTTCTGGTAAAACTAGCAAAGAAGCTTCTGGCATTTTTTCAACCCATTTCTTGAGGAGGTTAGCATGGTATATCTTAGTAGGATTTTTCCTGTCAGGGGTCTCAATCTTGTAGTTAACAGTGCCAGTACATATAAGAACCTTATAAGGACCTTGCCATTTCACTAACAGTTTATTTTATGTTGTGGGTAACAGTAGCAAAACCTTTTCACCTGGTTCGAAAACTTTTTCTTTTACCCCATGGTCATAATATACCTTCTGTTGATTTTGGGCCTCTTCCTGATTACTATGAGCAATTTCAACATATTTTGTCGGCTCCTTTCTTAGGGCACACATATAAGATGTTATACTGTAGATTGTTTCTGGGTAGGGTTATTTTCCCACATTTCTTTTATCACATCCAGTGACCCTCTTGGCTGCCTACCATACAGCATTTCAAATGGTGAAAACCCTGTTGATACCTGTGGCATTTTTCTGTAAGCAAAAAGTAGGTAAGGCAAATATTGGTCCCAATCTTTCCCTTCTCCTTTTTGCAAACCTTTTTGACATGCGTTTTAGGATTTGGTTAAAATGCTCAACAAGACCATCTGTCTGAGGATGATAGAGGGAAGTTCTTATGGCAGTGATACCTAGTAGTCTGTACAGCTCCTTAAGCAACGCAGCACCAAAATTACTACCCCGATCAGTAATAATTTCTTTAGGTATGCCCACTCTGCTGAAAATTTTGGCAACCTCTGCTGTAACTTTTGGAGCTGTAACAGTATGCATTAGAACTGCTTCTGGGTATTGAGTAGCATAGTCGCATACTACCAGGATAAATCTATTACCCTTTTTAGTTTTGTCTAAAAGACCAATCACATCCATTGCAATTCTCTAAAAAGGCATGTCTATCATGGGTAGGGGCACCTTGTCTTTTCTAGTGACTGGGGCTACTTTCTGACACTCTGCACAGGAATTACAAAAGGTAGCAACACCTTCATAAATTACAGACCAGTAAAATCTACACAGTAATCTAACAAGGGTATGATCCCTCTCTGAGTCACCAGACATAGGATTGTCATGTACTATCTTCAACAACTCTGTTCTATTGTTCTGTGGTATAACCAATTGTTCTGTCTGTTCCTGTGTCTGAGGTTTAACCCAAACTCCATACAGTAACCCATTACATTTTTTAAACATTGATCATCCCTGTTTTAGTTTCGCCCCAGCTGCTTGAAATAACCCTGGAGAGAAACATCATTAGCTTGCTCTGAAAGAAAATCACAATCAGTTAACATTTTAGTTTCAGCATTTTCTTATGTAGACCTTCGTGTCCATCAGCCATTTGTTGCCATAGTGTCTTCAGGCATTGTCTTTCTTTCTTTCTTGGATTTCCAGATCTTGGAGCAGTGCTCAAACAAGTTTGAATCAAAATCTTTGAAAGGAGAAGTGTCCCCACCATCTGAAATTTTCTTTGCCTGAGCTTTTGTCACCACAGCTGCTGAAACATCAGTATTTACTCCTACTTTGATCAACTCAGTAAATCCTGGAAAGTAATTTCCAATAATTGCAGGTACAGGTTACTTAGGTACTACCCCCACTTTCATTTGTTGTGACACACCCTTAACACTCAGAGTCACTTGGGTGGTGGGATAGTATCGAGTGTCCCATGGATGCAGATGACACCAGTACCTGGTCCCTTTGCACAGTGTTTTCCCAGCACTTTAACATGCACTAGGGTCTGTCTGCTTCCCGAATCAATGAGTCCCTTCACAGTCTTTTCCCCCACCTTCACATCTGTTAAATACTTGCCCCAGTTTACCAAGGAGAAACCTGTTCCAGTGCCACTCTCCTTACTATGGCAGTTTCTTGCAAAATGGCCTTGCTTATTATAGTTATAGCAGATACCGTCTTCGGGCACAGATTTGTTACCCCCACCAGAGTTCTTATCAAGCTTGGAGTTTAAATGGGAAAAAAGAATGTCTTACCAGTGCTTGGCTGTTACCTCACTGCTGTGGTGTCTGTCTGGCCATTTGGTAGTCCTCGGCCAGAGAAACAGCCTTTTCCCCACTCTCTGGTTGGCGTTCCTTTACCCACAGCGGCACATCTGTAGGCAAGATGTTGATGAATTGCTCCATGGCAAATGTGTTGATGATCTGTGGGACTGTTTTGCTGTCTGGTTGGATCCATTTTATCAGGAGTTCTCCGAGTCAGGTGAAGGCTTCTTGAGGATTGTCGACTGAGTCGTACCTCTGAGATCAAAATCTCTGCCTGTATGTCTCTCCGGAGATGTCATACCTTTTGAGGATTTCGCTTTTCACAAGGTCATTGTTTTCTGACTGTGCAGTGTCCATACTGCTGTAGGCAAGTTGGGCTTTCCTTGTCAGGTAGGGTACCAGTCTGATTGTCCACTGCTGCTTTGGCCATTGGCAGGTTGTGGCAACTCTTTCAAAAGTTGTCAGGTATGCCTCAATATCATCTGAGGGACACGACTTTGTAAGTTTAATTTCTTTTAAGTTGTTTTCATTTTTTGCTTGTCTGGATCTGTGCCTGATTCTCTGCCTTTGATAGCTTGCAAGGCATCCAGCCATCGCTGCTTCTGTTGTTGCATCTCTCCTCTCATCTGCTGCTCCTATTGCTGTATCTCTTCTCTCTTCTGCTGCTCCTGTCGCTGCATCTCTTCTCTCCTCTCCTCTGTGCTTCTAAACATTGAATCTCTTTTTCTCTCTGCTTCTCAGTCTCTTTTTGTCGTATAGCCCACCATTTGAAAAAGTCCACCTGGCTTTCAGGTTCTGTCACTGCCTGTTCTTTTTCATAACTTGTGCTGGCTGTACAATCTCAGACTGGACTTCAGTTTTTGCTAGTTTGGCTGCCATTCACCTGGTAACCACTCCTGGATTTGCTGCTACAGAATCCATACCTTCCTCTGCACTTCCCTGGTACTAGGTCCAGTACCCACACTTAAATCCCACTTAGGTTGACACCATCTGTCATCGAGGCATAGGTCAAGAAGCATAGGAAAAAACAGGTGCAGTTATAGAATTCACCAAAAATTATGTATTTACACTAGCAGTATCATAAAATAAACTTGTTCATAATAACTATGTACAGGACAAAATAAAATGAAGTTTTCTTTCATTCTGTGTCCCTTGTTCTCCTCATCTTTCATGCAGGTGCAGATTAGCTCTTTTATAAGTCTTTTCAACCCCCATCCTTAGAAAACATCCTGTGCTTGTAAGTTTCAGGAGCTGCTAGAACACAGTGTGCTTTGAGCTGAGGCCCCTTCTGCAGCTTTTGCAAAAAGCGTAAACATTTGCACTCAAGTAACCTCTGAAGTTTATAATAACCTTCTGCAATCATCTCAAAATATAATTATATATATTTCAACAGTAACACTATATATTTTCTAAACTAAAGTGATCCCATTACCAGTTACGGTTTCATACAATGATTTGCACATATTTTTATATCAGCAGATCTAGATATGCAAGGGAGAAAAACAGTAAAGGCCAAATAATTGCGAGATTGTCAGGGTGATCAAATCCAAAGTCTCACAGGAAAATCTGGTTGCGCAACCAGACAGAGAAGAGACAGGAAAGGACAGATCCTTGCATTTAAACACTTTCTCCATAACAACTGGAACAGAGTTCTATTCTACCTTATCACAGTTAAATACTGTCTGAACCATTCTATTGCATAGTTACCTACTCTCATCAATTTTATTTTATGGATCAGAATAGGGTGGTCCTTGATCTATACCAGCCTAGATGTCACCTACCAACCTGACTAAGGCTGTCAATGTGCTGTGCCCCCCTCTGAAACCGTATTGGTCCTCAGATAGAAAATTACTTTTTTCCAAGTATACTGACAATTGAACAAAAAATATTTTCTTCCAATAACTTAGCCAACACAGGCAGCACTGATATTGGTCTATAATTAGTGACCAATTGTTTATCACCTAATTTAAAAATTGGTATTGGTATTGCTGTTTTCCATTGATTTGGTGCTACGTTTAAACATAATGATGAATTAAAAAGATAAGATCTTATCTGTGTCAGTCTTCACCATTCATCACAGATAGGTACTGGCCGGAGATCAGGACCAGAGCTTTTTTAAAAAAGGGTAAAGCGAACCCGACACAACATCGGCGCCGCCCTCGAGGTCGTGCGTGCTCGTGGCACTCGAGGGTTGGCCGTTAGGCTGTGTTGACTCCGCCTGCCTACCAGTTCTTCATCTCCTGCCATTGAGGTCACCTCGTGGGAAGCTTTCACTGTACTTTAGGCCTTTCAGCCTGCACAAAATAATCAACGTCAGTCCGTCGGTCGTCTACCGGTTCTGGGTTCAGCCTCCACTCGACGTCGCCGGTAAGATCCTTCCTTTTATTTCAAATTGTGCGACATCGAGTCTGTTTTGTGGTATTTTTTTCTCTGCAGGTCATGTCTCGGTTTGAGGGCAAAAAGTCTTCTAAGGTGGGTCAGCCCCCCATGCGTCCGTGCCCATGCGGCCGAAAATATTCTGTCACCGACCAGCACGACCGGTGTCTCGCGTGTCTTGGCCTGCTTCATGACATGGATTCATGTGATGCCTGCTTCTCCATGGACCGCCACGTCCTCGAACAGCGGGTGTTGAAAGTGGGGCGAGCTCCACCGACTTTCGGGGGTAGGGTTCACACTCGTCGGGCCAAGCCGCGCTCTTTTGGCCCTTCCTCCAGGTCTCCTCCAGTTCTATACGGACCGAGGAGGAGGGAGCCTTGGCTACTTGTAGCCTGGCCATTGCCAAGGCTCCTCCCACAGCGCAGGGGGCCCGTCCCGCTTCCTCCCGGGAGCAGGCGGGAGGCGCCGCCACGGCAATCACCCCTTCAGGGGTGAAGGCTCCCCCGGTGTCACTCCCACGGCTCGGAAGGCCCGGGTCGGCTCCATCCTCGACGCCGTCGGTCAGTGCCATCAGAGCCTTTGGTGCCATTCGCGGTGCCGTGGGCCCTGTCGGCTGCAGCGTCGATGCCGACTTGTCGCTCAGTGCCATGGGCCCTGTCAACACCATTCGCAGCACCGACGCTGCTTGCACTCTGTGAGGCAAGATCCGCCGTCTTCTTTTGCCATGTCTCGCTTCGGCACCGAGGTTGAGCACGGTGCCATGCCTGTGCAGCTTGGTGCCGTAGGGCCTTTGGCTTCAGCTGTCGGTGCCGTCCTCGGCACCATCCATGCTCTCGGTGCCACTCGCGGCGCCGAAGAGCTGGTCGGTGCCGTGTTCAGTGCCGAGTCTGCCCTCGGGGCTGTCAGCACTGCTTCAGTCCTCAGTGCCGCTTGCGGTGCCGAGAGGCCTGGTGGTGTCATCGTCGGTGCCGAGGTTGCTGCTAGGGCTGCTGTTGGTGCTGTCTCTGTCCCTCTTACTGCCCCTGGTGCTAGTGAACTTGACGGCACCGCAGCTGGCCCTGGCTCGGGACCTTTGGCCCGAGCTGCCCTGGCACCTTCTGCGAGCCCCACCCGCGGGGTTGCTGAGGGCACGGGTGCCATCTCGGACACAGCTCTGGCTGCCAGGCCCTCTGGCAAAGTTGGTTTCACCCACCTCCTACTGTTTGGCTCAGAGCCTCGGACTCTACCTCTACGGAGTTGGAGTCGGGCTCGGAGTCAGACGGGTAGTCACACCCTTCAGGGTTGTCTGCTGAGGAGGGCACTCCCATGGTCTCATCGATGAATCATAGCCAGCCCCCTACTGAGGAGAGTCAGGTGTCCCCCGAGGCTAGGGTCAGTGGTACTGACCAGCAGGCAGTGGTGCGTGCCACCATTGCTCTGCAACCTGGCCTTAGGGGTTTCATCGATCCCTCGGTGGTGGTACCCCCTCCAGTGGTGTGTCTTGATTGCCCAACTTTGGGGTCCATCGAGAAGCCTGCAGGAGGGGAGGGTGCTGTTCCCTGGGACTCCCCTTCGGGGGTAACCCAGAGATGCCAGCTACCTAGGCTGGCCCTCTCGAGGAGGAGGACTCTCTTGGACTCTGAGGGGTCGAGGGGTGTGGGGTCAGCATGTCGGGCTTTCTCTGGGGTCCACCTGGGCCCTGGGTGAAGCCGAAGTGTGGATTTCCACCCTTCCCCTTCTGGTTCCTTGAGGGGGTCCCATTCTTTTGAGGCAGGGGACCGTCCTTCTGGACTTTTACGGCCCCGGTCGCCTCACTGGGGGGATTCTTCTGGGTGCAGCCAAGGCAGTGCCAACATGGTTGTACAGCTGTCGGCTGTGGAGTCTTCTGGGGCACCCTCCTCAAGTGTTCATGGTCCGCTCCCTAGCCCTGCCGGAGGTCAGTCGACTTCCTTTCTCGGCTCTGCCCCTATCATTCTGCCACATTCTCCAGCACTCCCAGGCATTCTTGGTCCTAGCAGCCCTCTCACCTGGGAGCAGTTCAGGGCGGTGGCTGCTCCTGTTCCCTGCCTACGTTAGGGCTATGGACACCCAGGTTTTTCAACCTCCCCCCGTGCAGTCACCCTTGGAATGTATGGTGACCTCCAGCTCCTTATCCCCCTCTTCTGGGGGAGAGGAACCCTCTGTCCACATCTCTCCGGCTGCTGATCTCTCCGAGTACCAGCGCTTCCTTGAGAGGATGCTGGAGGACTTGCACCTTTCTCCCTCTTCTGTTAGCAATCCTGAGCATGCAGCGCACGCCTTTCTAGGTGATGTTGGCGAGGCCACCCTTGTGGTGCCACCCTGGCCTGCTGCCTTTCAGGAGGAATCCTTGCATTTCTGGCAGAGGCCCTTCTCTGGAGTTCCTGCCCCTAGGGACCTCAGCCAGAGGTATTGTGCTCCCCGGAGTCTCCAGGTTCTATGCCTCATCCGCAGTCCGGCTTGATGCATCTGGACACCCCGATGGGCTTCGCACCCTCCACCATGACCGGCCCCCGGATCAAGACTCCTCGGATTTTGATTTATGGGGGAGGAGGACCTTCTACTCAGCACAGTTGTTCCTTTCTATTTCCACTCACCAGGCCCACTATGCAGTCTACAACAGGTTCTTGTGGTCCACGCTAGGTCAGATCCTAGCTGCCTTGCCTGACTCGGAGCAAACCAGACAAGCCATTGTGCTCTCTGCACGTGGCCTGGAGCTAGCAAGGCACCAAGCGAGGGCATCTTATGATGCCAATGAGGTAGCTACCAGGGTCATAGGGACAGCGATCTGCACCAGGAGATCGGCATGGCTATGTCTTTCCCGGTTGTCACCCTTGGCCCGGCGTAGGGTGATTTGCTCTGCCCACCAGGGAACCTACCTCTTCTCCCGTGAGGCGAGGCGGCGCTTGTCAGGGCAGCTTCCCTCCCTCTGGGGACCCTGCCTCTCTCCTCACTCGGCCTCCTCAGGCCCGGAAGGTCCCCTTAGTGTGTCACCCACTGAGGGCTAAGGGACTCTGTCCCTTAGGGTGTAATGAATCACTGTTCTCTTCGGGGCTTGGTATCACTATTCAGATGAATGGTGAAGATTGACACAGATAAGATATGAAAATTATGTACCTACCTGTAATTCTGATCTTTTCTGTGTATCTTCACCATTCATCACAACCCCGCCCACCATCTTCCTGGGGCCTCAGTCGCTGGGCCCTCCTCTGTGGCTCCCCCTCTCTTTTGGAGCGGGGTAAAGTAGGGACACACAGGGGGGTATTTTCCTTTAAAGGGTACAGCTCGAGCGGCACTCCTTCTCTACATGTCTCCACCCCGATGGGGTGGGAGTTGGTGGTTGCCCTCCTCCTGTTCTCCTTCTGGTTTCCATCCAACTGTTTCAAAAAAAAAAAAATCTCTTTTTTCACCAGATATCTTTCCTGGAGAGTATCAAATCCCTTTACCCTGTCCTTCTTCCAGAATAGCCGACTCTGCTTCTGGGGTATTGCCAGTTATTCTGTGCCTTGAATTCTGGCAGAGAGCTTTGCTACTTCTTGCAGTTCCTATACAATCTGGTGACGGACAAGGGTCTCGGATCCTTGTTACCTCTCACTCTCTCTTAAATTTTCTCCCCTCCTTCCCTCCTTTCTTCCGGTTCCAGAGATTGGGGCCCCTACCCAATCTCCTTAGTCTCATCTCTTCTCTACTGTCCTCTCAGTCATTATTTCTCCTTTTAGTTCAGTTTTTCCTTTCCTTTTTCTGTCCCTTGGACTCTCTTGTCCCACCCTCTATCCCTTCCTCTTACCTCTCCGGCGACTCAGAACTGGTAGGCAGGTGGAGTCGACACAGCCTAACGGCCAACCCTCAAGTGCCACGATCGCCAGCCTCGAGGGCAGCGCCCGATGCTGTGTCGGCTCCGTACCACATTTAAAAAAAAAAGTTCTGGGTCCTGATCTCGACAGTACCCATCTGTGATGAATGGTGAAGATACACAGAAAGATCAGAAATACGGTAGGTACGTAATTTTCATCTATCAGCTTTGTCCATTTATCTGCAACCTACTTCAGCAGTCTGAGAGGCAACTCATCCATACCTGCATCTTTATTTCCATTTAGCTTCCTCAGGACAGAGAAAAACTCCTTTTCCCTTACCCTAAGGAAACCAAATGTTTGAAACCCAGTTTTGCCTTCAGGCACAGTCTCTTTGTTCATGTCAGAGTGTACTTCACTTTTCATGTTATTTTTCTTATCCTTAAGATTTTGACCTATTTGATTTTTATACTGAATCATGTCTGCAAAAAAATTGTTAAATACATTTGCAACCTCTAGTTCACTATTGATTAGTGTTTCTCCATATTTAAGTCTATTTATCTTACCACTACCCACTGGCTGATAGAATTCCTTAAAAGATTTCCAGATTGTGTTTGGATTTGCTAAGTTAGTCATTGGCTCCTCATTGTAATATGATTGTTTAGCTTTTTTAATTTCTGTTTTACATGTATTTCTTATTCTATGATAGTTATTTCAATCGCTTTGCACACCTGCCCTTTTGTATTGTTTCCACAGAGAGTGCCTTACCCTAAATAAATCAAGTAATTTAGCATTTACCCAAGGGAAGCACTTTCTTTTGGGTGCATAACAATTTACAATATTCATTATTTGCATATTTAAAAAGGTTACTGCCTCATCTATATTTCTTTTTATATACATTGGAGACCAGTCTGTATTTTTGACTTTCCTTATAAAAATACCACCGGTCAAGTTCATGAAAAATCTAATCTTCCTAATGTTTATTTCTTTCTCCATTTTTTTTTCTAATCATGAAAACAGGACAGTGGTTGGAGATTGTGTCCTTCAACACACCGTAATCAGTTCAGAAGTATAGTCTGTCGATATCCAATCTAAAATAGCCCCCCTTCCCCAGTTTTCTGGGTTTTCTGGGTTTGTTCATTAATAAATTGATGGTATTCTCTTGTAGCCCCATTATTCTTTAGCATTATTACCAAGTGTTGCCCAATCCAAGTTACAATCCCCATCATAATGTGTTTCTTATTAATCTTATTTAAGGTTAATGTTTTGTCTAGTCTGGCAGTATCAGTCCTTGCAGATCTAGGGGGTATGTACACAAACATGTAAAATATATCTCAGTTCCCTGAAATTACACCCAACATGATTTTAACAGTCAAATAATCAACGATGTTATTATAATGCCCTGCCTTTATTTGTTCTACTATAAAGCTATCTTTTACAGAAATAAGAACCCCTCTACCTCTTCCGCTATCATTTCAGTAGGATGTGTACCCTCAAGGCTGATACATTCATCTGTAATTGATTTTTAAGCCACATTTCACTTATTGCCAATGCATCAAATTGTTCATATTCAATCCATAATCTCAATTCATCTATATGTACAATCTTGTATATATCAGTGTTATATTGCTATATGATATCCCCAGATATGAGGTAAGCCTAGCCCTCCTTTTTCTTTTACAACCTTAAATCTTTGTAGGCTCATCCTTGGACATTTCTCATGCCATATGGAAGTGGAAAACCCCTTTCTAATTTCTTGATATCCACTCTGGTTTAGCCTGTGAAGACCATCTGCATCAAATATAATAACTTGGGAAGCACATTCATCTTAAGTTGATGCGTCCCAACCATTATATGGGCAAGGTTCTCCATCTATCTAAATCTCTAAGGAGGTTACCAAACAGTGGGTTACAGTTTAGGCGATACAGACTTCCCACACTTTTTCCTGTCTTCATTCCCAAGTGTATAAGTGATTCCTTTACCCTCTGCAATCCCCCCAGCACATAATTTCTGACTATGTAAATTCAACTTACAGCTTAAGAAGGAGGCGAAGGACTCCACTGTCTCTAACAGGGCCGGCGCTGATTTCCTGGTTTCAGTAGTAAAAATGAGCAGATCATCTGCATGCAAGTTAATTTTATGTTGCCTTCCCCTGCTTCTCCTAATTCCCTTAATATTTTCATCCTCCCATAGCTTTATTGCTAATGGCCAGTGTGAACAGCAGGGGGGATAGGGGCATCCCTGTCTTGTACCCCAGAAATGCCAGAACTCCTCTGACAGGGCTTCATTGACCAACACCCTGACTACCAGTTCTTGGTACAGCATCTGTACTAGCTCTACAAACCCATCTCCCAGACCAAATTATCTTAGCACCTCAAACAAGTACCCCATTCTGTTCTGTTGAAGAGTCTTCTCAGCATCCACGGGCAGTACACAGACCTGCCTAGGGCACTGATAGCTCCACTAGACAACATTTAACAACCTCCTCATATTATGGTTTGACAAGCACCCCTTCACAAATTCAGTCTGGTTGGCATGTACCACCTAAGGTAATACCTCCTCTAGACATCACGCTGTCACCTTTGCCATAATTTTAATATCACAATTTAGTAGGGAGATAGGTCTCTAGGAAGCACACTCTGAGGTGTCCTTTCCTGGTTCTGGTATGACACAGATATTTGCCTCACAACATGATTTGGAAGGCCCCCCTTCCCCTATGCTCCCTCCAAGAGCTCTCTAATTGGTTCTGCAAGCACTGATTCCACCTTCTCAGTCTCCCAATTGCTTGGAGAACCTCCTCTGTGGTTACTTTCGCTCTCAACCTCTCCCTCTGCATGTCTGTGTGGGGTTGGGATATTTATCCCCTCTAGAAAGGCAATTGCCTATTCTTCTGTACCCTCACACTCTGCATTTATAACTTATGGTAGTATTTCTTAAAAAAATTTTTCCATACACTGTACATTTTGTAGCATCCCCCCGTACCTTGGCCGCGTATGCACAGTGGAGGCACATGCACACCACGTCTCAAGATGCCCCCTCCTCTGACTGCCAGACCTCTGTCCAGTGGCAGGGGGACTATGGTGGGGTGGCAGTCACCCAGGGAGAGGAGAGGAGAGCTGCCTTCCAGCCACTCAGTTCTGCTCCCACCCTCCCCCACCTTGCTGGCTCCCCAACTACCTGAGTCTGTTCCCGAACTCAGGTCGCAGGTGTGGTGCGAGGTAAGGTGTCCAGCACCTCAGCCCTCTGCACCACCAGGCTGGCTGTACCTCCTAAAATGTTGTTTAATCAAGGTGCTCTCATGTACTAGATGCCCATATGTGTCTTGGACTGCTGTGATATGGTTAGAGATTTTCCTACCATTTACCAGTTTGGCCAATAGGGGGCCAGGCCTGTTCCCCCACTCACAGAAGTGCCATCTCGCAAACAAGTTTTGCTTTAGTCTCCCCCATAAGACTTAAGTTCAGCTGCTCACGGGCCACTGTCTGCTCTCTTAATACCTCGTTCTCCCCATCCCTAGCCACTCTTCATTCCAGTTCTTTTATTTTCCTCTCCATTTCTTCCTGCTTTTCCCCCATTACATCTTTACCTATGATGCATAACTGATAATTACCATCGATGGATCAACAGGCCTTAACAGTAGCGACCATGAGTACAGCATCAGTTCCCCCATAGAAAGTGTTGCAAATGTCAATGCAGGCCATCGACACAAAAGTTGAAGCCATCCTACAGCATATAGGGGAACAAAATGTAAAAATAGAGGTGGCAACCATAGCGACAAACTCTTCAGAGACTCAGCAACTGCTAAATTAACCCAGGAGAATTCTCAACTTCGATATAGACTGGATGCACTAAAAAATGCTCAGCATGCCTCCAATCTCTGGATTGTGGGACTGCCAGAGATAAACATGATTCTGACACCCATACTTTCTTAAAAGCCTGGCTTCCAGGGGCTTTACACCTCGATCATGACTGGGCATTGCATTTCCTTTGGGCCTACAGAATTTCACTGCAATCTGCTGTTGTGCAAAAGGATTTACCCCATACTATTCTCCTGGTCATGGATGGTGTGGCAACTCAGGATTGTTTACTCCAGGCAGCTCATACAATGGAGCATTTACATTGTGATGGACACACAATACACGTTTTTCTATATTTGTCCACTTGTTATATGACACCAGGGAATGGCATAAACAATTTGATGGGGTTCATGAACATTTGAGAGGTTTAGGTGTGGTGCATTCATTATTGATGCAGGCGCAGCCGAAAATTTTCTAAGGGGGCCACACATTCCAATTTATGGACCCGGCAGAGGCTGGGAAGAGGACTGAACTGATCCTGCTGGAGTTTGAGGCTGCTCATGGGACCAGGAATGAGGATCACAGTTCGGATGAGTTGGAGGTGACAACCTGAAGGAAGCTGGACAGGCTATGGTCCGTTATAGAGACACTATCCAGTACCTGGAATAAGAGGTTGTGGTGCAAGTTACAATACTTAACAAATTATGTATATCTTCTTTACTTAGTTATATGCTCCTCTGTTCTTGTGGGAGTTAGTGGTAAATGTTAAAACATGTTTTGAGTCTAATTATTTTAGGGAAGGGGTCACATAAATGATCTGCATTGAGGAATACTCATGTTTGGACTGCCTTTATTAATATGGACTGACCACCTAAGTTCTTTTTTTGTGTGATCTTTTTACCTCCCCTCACACTCTGGCAGCCACCTCTCCTTCAGACCACCTAGTGCTTCCACATCTCAGCTATCCTCTTCTGGAGCTCCTCCCCACACACACACCGCAGCCAACCCCCGATTTTGTCCCCGACGTATCCCATCGCCGAGCGGGTCCCCCTCCTCTGAGGGAGAAGGCATCGGGTGGCAGGGGAACCCCAGCACACTATTTTTCCATGGTCCAGAGGTGCTGCTCCAGTGGGGATGCTCCTGGAGGTTCAGGAACATGGAGCATGGAGGTTGTCATCGGTGGTGAAGCTGTTTTCCGGCTTTCTGGTTGTCCCTCCTGTATTATAGTACCTAGTCTCCATCAGGGCCACTACTAGAGTGAGGCTTCCACACGACCCGCCTGAGGAGGGGAGCAGTCCTTCAGATGCTCGATCCTCTCCTTCCCTAGCCAGCCCCTCGACGCCCAAGTCCGCTCCTTCGAACCCAGGTCGCCGGCATGGTTCGACGTGTGGCATCCAGCGCCTCAGCCCTCTGAGACCCAACTAAGTTCTGTAGGGTGTAGCTAT
The DNA here is from genome assembly GCA_016271365.2 of Neoceratodus forsteri. Classification (NCBI taxonomy): domain Eukaryota; kingdom Metazoa; phylum Chordata; order Ceratodontiformes; family Ceratodontidae; genus Neoceratodus; species Neoceratodus forsteri. The sequence continues at coordinate 1,011,713,234 of CM028130.1, read as the reverse complement.
TCATTTTGTATATCCTAACATCATAAAAATGATATATGGATTCCCCCGCATTCTTAATCATTAATATCTAGACTGCTTATTACTTATCCATTGGATGGTTCCTAAATACTGTATTGATGTTTGACAAGGGGATGTAACTTCATTTTGTATTTATTAAATGCAATAAACATGAAGTTCAAAAAAAGAATGTACCTGTTCCCCAAACCATCTACCTGACACCCTAATATATCAGCCCGCATCATCTCGGTCAACCTGTTCTGACACAAAAGGGCAGTCTCTTCTAATAAAAATTGCCACTCCTACTTTCTTTCCACCTGGCTTAGATGAAGCAAAAATCTACTGAACCCAATCCCTATGAAGCTTGAGATGCTCTTCATACGTTAAATGTGTCTCCTGTATGTAGGCCACATCACATTTGTGCTTTTTTCAGTCCGATAAGATTTTTGTTTGCTTGATTGGAGAGTGACTACCCTTGATATTATAAGCTATAATCTGAAATTTAGCCACTGAGAAATCTAAAAGTTAACTTCTTAAACAATTCCTTGCTGCTGTCCAATACCATGAGAGAACAACATATTTCCTTCTTATTTACCTCAGCAGATCAAATTATTTCAAATAAACATGAACTATGTACAACATCATCAGTATTATACTCAAAAGCACATTGAACTTTTCCATTTCAAATTGAAACCACATTTGCATTCTAAGGTTCATGTTTCTCTTTGTATTAACTTCCTAGGTGAAATAAAACCTTACTTAGTGGATTGGCGACTTATACCCACAGATGGGATAACCCTTATATCACCTCTCGTGCATCTCTCCTAGCTCACAAGGAGAGTATGCACCATGTAGTTAATAAAACTAAAAGTAAAAACAAAAAAAGAGAAGAAGGAGAGAAAATAGATATTTCAACTCTTGCGTTAAAGCTCAAGGCTTTTCCCTCTGAACAAATTTCAGTGGGGTTCTGCACACAGGAATCTCTTGGTGGCTTTTCACTTCTCCCCCCCCCCCCAGCATACTAATTGCTTTTACAGTGATGTCCATTTAACCCTCGCCTCTTTCCCACAAGCATATCCCATGTATAATCCAGTATTTTGTAAAGCTCAAGTGGAAGGGGGTTGGTGTCCCAATCGAGAGTCTCACTATCTCTTCTCGAGATCTGCTCAACACCCCCCTTCCCCCTCTGGGCATGTGCCCTGTTCACATTCCCATGTTTCAGCACTCTGCTTTTTCTTTGTTTATCCTCCCTTTCATTTTAATCTGTAAACTTGCTATACAATATTACTATCAAGTCTTTACTAATACCAAGTTATTAGAGTTCAGGCCCCTTTTCTTTTACAGAGAGCAAAAAGTGTACCTATAATGGAGTTTCACCTCCCAACAGTAAAAGAAATTCAAATGCCCCCTTCAGTTCCTTTCATTTTACCGCTGTGTTCAGAGAATCTTCTTCTGCACTGGTGGATTGATGGGCTTCCACGCTCTTCACTAGTTTGGCCAAATCTGGTACTAACTGTTTGGTAAAATTCCTGAGAAACCCCTCTTCTTCCCTCTGGTGACCAAGTTTCAGGCTCCTGATATAAGTTTCTTTTCTAGGGTTTACACTTCTACATTCAGAACATTGATCTAATTCCCCTTCAGGAAAACAGCCATTTCTGCCAGGGTTTTAACGATTTTAATTTCAGTATCTAAATATACCTTCAGCTTAGCCAGGAAGTTCAACTGTGCTTTTATCTGTTTCTTCTCTTTCAACTCCCTTATTACTGCTTTTACTTGGTTTCTTTTTGTCTGCAGCTCCATTGAGAAATCATGATCAAAGAACACCAAATTGCCAGCATACTTAAGGTCACAGTGTCTCCATGCTTCAGCTAAAAAAATGTTCTTTATTTTGGAAGTTTAGCATTTTAACAATCCATGAACGAGGGCGGAAGATTGAGCCAGTAGGTTGAGGTCCTAACGAATGATATGCCCTTTCTATTATAAGGGAGATATCAGCAGGCAGAGATAATGTTGATCATAACAAATGTTGAATAAAATCAGCCATGGTCGGATATACCTCCACTTCTCCCCATACCTCTCAACTGTACCACATTACGAGGAACGTTCCTCATTTTACTTCAGAAAAGGTCCCTGTTCCACATTGTGAGGACTTGTTCCACATTCAGAGTGAACATTTTAAAGCAAATATCTATAGTAAATGATGGAAAAAATAACTTATTCAATTAATAACAGACATTCTCAACATAAATGCAACATTTTAATAGTGTTTTGAGCTTCTTAGGTAAAGATTTGATTAAGTGTTCCACATTTTGCCCATTTGTTCCACATTGTGACAGGCAATGTTCCACATTTGGGGGACAAAAGGTTGAGAGGTATGCTTCTCCCTCCTTCACACCATAGATCCGCAGATTGTTTCTTCTGGCCCTGTTTTCAGCATCTTCGAGCCGTGCATGGTTGATGCAGTTTCTATTCAGTAGGTAAAGAAGCACTCGATCAGTTGTGTCCTGATGCTCTGCTATATGTGCCACTTTCAAGTCTGTAACATTGATTCTTTTATTTATATTTCTTACATACTTCTGGAGATCTGCTATTGATGTTTCAATTTTTTGCACCGATTTCAATATTTTCTGCTGATTTCTCAGTCAGGGACTGTAGGGTAGCTTCATTGCCTCTCAGTTGGCTGAGAATTCAGATGGCGAGTGTGGTCACCTGGAGGCTGCAAAACCCTCCATGCTGGTGTCAATCGCAAGCTGTTTTAATTTTCCTTGCTGCACCGTTTTGGTATTTTTTGACCGTTGTTGCTTCCCCGCCATCTGTGGAGCAAGGTAAGTTGCTTTTGCGCCATTTAAAAGTACTTATACAGGAGGATGGTTATTGATTCTCCCTGGGGTAGATGGAGCTCCTCGTTCACTATGCCACTATTAGCGTGATATCACCGGAAGTCTCTGTCCTTGCATCTCTGCCAAATAAAACCAAACTCCAGAAAGGGCATCCATGATCCTTGCCTGAACATCAGGCGAAAACCAGAGACCCTCAGCCATGAATGGCGGCAATGCAGATCCCTGCTGCTGCTCCATGCCCAGAAGCATCGACAGTGCTGTGTCCTGCCCTCAGCACATGGTTGCCCACATCCGAACCAGATTTTAAGAGTTGTATTAGTTGTGTTTTAGTGGGATCTTCAGGAAGGGATAGAACCAGAACCCTGGCCTGGTCCCAAATGGCTTTCTGATACTGTACCATATGGGCTAAATAATTCTGACCCCGTATGGCCAGAGTGGCAGACAAATATACCCACTAGCCCAACTGGTCAAGTTGACAGGATTCCATGTCTGGAGGGTGAGTGCTGAGGTGTTTCAGCTTCTTAGTGTGGTCATGAGCCGCATTCATGACCACCGAATCTGCCAAGGGATGCTCACCAAACAAATCCTTACCCACTGGCACATGGCTGAGGTGATCTGCCTTTTTGGCTAAGGCCAGGGTGGTCGAGGAGTGAGCCCATGCTGCCTTAGTCACATTATCATATGAGTCGATGAGTGGTGGTACCACCAAAGGGAGGGTCTCCTTTTTCTGGAGGTAAATAGCCAATGTTGGTGTTCCATGTCGAGTTCCTCAGTCTACCACCCTATAAGGGATTGTATGTGGCACATCATGTCAAAGAAAGTGGAATTGATAGAGGGAGACTTATCTTCTTGATAGGTTCACAATCCCCAGAGGAGCTTGGAGAATCCTCCGATGAATCAGAGGAGAAAGAGGAGGCCCTGTCCCGAATGGCTCACTGTCAGGAACCAGTGTCAGGGGTGACGGTCTTCCTTGTGAGAGTCAGAAGACTCCTTGTGGCCCCAGAAGACCCAACAGTACATGTGCCACTGGGGTCTGCCCTGTCTGGATCTCAAGGAGGGGGTCCCTGGAAGGAGGAGGAGGAGGAGGAAGGAAGCATGGCATCTAGGAGCTCTTTGTGCCCTCATGAAAGTCCACCAAGCCAAGAACAAGGCATTGTAATCTACCGGAGGAGGCGGAGCTCATGGTGGATAAGGGTACTGGGGAGGAGGGTACATGTACATCGGTGGAGGAAGTGGTGTAGGTTACTCTGGTGTACAGCCAGCAGGTGCTGGCTGGGGATCCCTGGGAGGGCCAGCTGGCATCAGTTGAGGCTTGGGTTGAGGCCGAGGCTATGACGGTAGAGGAGTCATCAGAGGAGGTGTTGGTGGGGCTGGCATGAGCCTGCCAGGTGAAGGCTGGTGTCGGTCCAGAGAAACAGCCGACGAGGCCCCTGAGGTGAGGCTGGCTGGCACCTGCAAGGGGAATTCCCTGAGGCAGGAGCAGAGGCATCGCCAGAGTAAAGAAGGAGGTGAGTGCATGCTCTGGGCAATGCCTGGAAGGGCTAGCACCGCGCCAGAGTCGGAGACTGATGAAGGCAATGCCTTGACTGGGGTGACAGGCTTAGACCTACTGCCAGAGGAGTCAATCCCAGTCAAGCCATCTGGCTTAAGACCCATGGGTACTAAGAACCTAAGCATCGGGGCTATTAAGCAGGGGACAATGTTTCTTGCCCTGAAGAGCCCCCATGACAGCAATTAGGGCAGGCAGTAGGACCACTAGCAACCCTGGAGGGAGTGAGAGCTGCCAAGGCAGAAGGGGCCAACCCCCATGGGAGGAATGCCCAGGGTGGAAGCCGATCTATGCAGTGACCGCGGGTGAGAGGCTGACCAAGGACCATCCTGGTGGTTGTCCTGGTGTTTGTGCTTCCCACCAGACCTCTTCTCCTCTGAGAAGAAGAGGAGGAAGATGCCTCGGAGACTGGGGAAGTAGAAGAGCTTTTAGCCTGTAGTTTCTTCCCCATTTCAGCTAGCTTTTGCTGCAGTAGGTGACTTTGTGAGTCTTCAAGCAGTGTCTCTGTGTGGCCTGGTTGAAGTCCCAGTGTCTTGCAGGGCTTACTGTCGTGTGTTGGGGCCTAGGCAGATCAGGCAAGAACACTGGCCGTCCTTGGCGGGAATCTGCTTGCCACAGGCGCACTTTGTCGAACGGTTGGAAGACGAGGCTGAAGAAGAAGATATAAACCTGAAAAGAAAAAACGTAGAAATTCAATGTTACATTGTAGAAAATAAAAAGAAAAGAATCCTAGGTTAAACGTGGCCACAGTAATGGCGGTCAACTGAAGCAGGCATCTGTGGAGGTCCGACGAGTGCGGGTCAATGGCGGGCAAAGAACTTAGGTAGTTCTGGGAGAGCGCACCCTTTATAGCATAGGCAAATGTCAGCGTGCTGATGTTGACCGGGGCAGTCCCCTGCTGTAGACTGCTAGCTAGAAGTTTTCTGTGGGGTCCTGGTGCCTGGCAGCTTCAGTCTTACCGGTGTTGCCTGCTACAAGAGTCCACTCAAAGTGAGATTGAGAGTTGGTCAATTTGAGAGCCTCAGCTTAACAGACATTGATTTCTAAATTTAGGGGTGCCTGTCACCAGGTAGCCCCAACCTGCTTTAGAGTCACACAGATTTTCATAAAAAAACAACAAAAATGTAGAATCTCAAAAACTTCCAGACAGCTCCATCTATGCTCCTATTTTCTTGATTGGTATAGCAAAAATTGGAGTAACTGATGCCTCCGGAATGTTCAAGTACGTTGGGTTCTATGCCAAGATAACTGTTTTGGGCTGTACCACTATCCCCAGAAGGAAGCATATTACCCATATATACTAAATACCTTTTCCCCATTGACAACACGGAGTGATACAGAAACCTGTGCAATGCACAAGTACTTGTTGACCCTCACATATCCTGGCAAGATGCCACAATATCTCCCCAGTCCTACAGGGGAGGCACAGGCATGTGGCATTGGGCAGTGAATCATCATGGGACCCAGACTGGTGTGAGATCAAACCTAGATAGGGGACTCTATCCTGAAGGGGATCAGATTTATTTATTTATTTGAATTTTGGTAACCGGGTAAGCCCACTGCGACCATGCAGTCCCTTTTCAGGGACAACCTGGGGGAGGTATAGAAGGTGAGGAATACAAAAATATAAACACAGCCATGAACATACAATACATAAGCACTGTATAAAGGAATACAGATTAAAGAGGCATACATCAATATATAAAACCCTGTGCATGCAATAACAGCACTGATATCAATAAAGACACAAAGATAAGATCACAGAGCCCAATAGAATGTGTAACAATGCTATACATTACATACAAAAAAAAACATTAGATTTCTGGATTAGGGGGGAGTGGATGGTAAAGAAAAAGACAGATTCAGGCAAAAATTAGGATCACATGTTGAGGGAAGGGTGAGCGGCACAGTTGGATATGGGTGATATCTGTACCAGGCTTGACAGTGGATGGGGTGGATAGGCTCTATCTAAGTGTGTTAGGAGGGTAAGAGAGAAACCACACATGGTTGTGCACATAGGCACTAATGGCCACGGGGATGCACGGTGGAGTCAGTAAGGGAGAGTCTTGAAGAACTGGGGAGGATATGTATGGAGATAGGGAGCTCAGTGGCCTTCTCAGAAGTGCTGCCGGCTCCCAGGGTGAGCAGAGCAAGGAAGGACAAGATAGAAGAATTCAATTCCTGGCTGAGGGAGGTCATTCTCATAGGTATGGGCTGGTGGTAGATTGAGGGAGCATGGGACAACAATGCTCTGTATGTTAAGGATAGGTTACACTTAAGTCAGGCAGGGCAGGGCATTTTGAGCATCAAGCTGAAGGATTACTTAGCATCAAGGTTTTTTTTAAACTAGTGGGGGGAGGTGAGTGCACCTTGACTGCAGGGTCACCAGAAAGGGAGCCGAATGAGCTGACCCCCAAAACAATAATAATGTTTATTACGGGATGGGCCACAGGGAGGGGTCAGGTTAAGGGGATTAGGATGGTGAGAAGAATGGAGCAGGGTGGAGGGTGGTCTCCTGAATGTGAGGAGCCTGGGAACAAAACAGCTGAGCTCAGACTCTCTTAGCTGTAGGGCTGGTGGACACTGTGGCCATCACGGAAACCTGGGCCACCCAACACCAAGACTGGGATCTGGTGATCCCAGGGTACAGAATTTATAGGAAGGACAGAAAAAGTGGGAAGAGGGGAGGTGGCAGTTTATGTAAGGGATGGGATTAGATGTGCATAGAGATGGGGGAAGGGAGGATGGAGGCGCCACATGTAGTTCCTGGACTCTAGAGGAAAACTGAGGCTGGGGGTGGTGTATGAGACCACCAGCTCAGTCCGAGGAATTGGCCAGGGAGTTGGCAGAACAAATTCAACCTGTATGTAAGAAGGGGAATGTGGTGATAGTGGGGGATTTCAATCTGCCCGGGGTGGATTGGAGTACCCCAGCCACCTCTAGTGCCAAGGAGCTGGTATTACTGGATGCATTTCAGTATAGTCTTCTGGAGCAATTGGTTAGGGTGCCAATCTGACTAGAAAAGACACTCAACCTAGTACGTTTGAATGGGGAGGCGGTGAGGGAACTTAGAGTGGAGGACCCACTAGCTGGGAGTGACCATCATTTGGTGTGGTTTATGCTCAGCTTGAGCAAGGAGTCTGTAGGATTAGTGACAAGGATGGTGGTCTTCAGGCAGGCAGACTTTGGGAAGATGCGGGAAATCCTGTTAAGGTGCCTAGAGGGGATAAGACCAGGGATGGATGCACAACAAAAGTGGGATATCATCAAACTTGGTCTGAAGGAAGCTATTGAGGCTTGCACCAGGACTCTGAGCAAGAAGAGCAGAGTTAAGAAGCCATGTTGGCTGAACATGAATGTATTGGAGGGGTGAGGGAAAAGAAAGCACCATTTAGGAGATTCAAGAGGACCAATGAGGGAGGACAGGGGGGAGGAGTATGTGAGGAGGACCAGGGAGGTAACAAAATAGTAAGAGAGGCCAAGGCCTCCAGACAGTTAAGATTGGTTCAGGGCATCAAGGGAGGGGAGAAGTGCTTTTTTAGACATGTGAAGAGAAAAAAGGAGCTGCAGGAACCAAATAGTGCAGACCAGGAAGAGTGGGGGGGTGGGTGGTAAAGGTAGCGGAACAGATTGAATGAATACTTCTGTTCTGTGTTCACCCAGGAGGAGGAAGATCCACTACCTTCATGGACTAGGAGGGTGGGAAAGGGGTGACAGATGGGGAGCTCACAGAGAGTAGAGTACTGGAGAGTCTGAAGGCACTAAGGGTGGACAAGGCACCAGGTCCTGATGGCATTCATCCCAAGGTGCTGAGGGAGATGGCGGAGGTGTTGGCCAGACAGCTGGTAGACCTGTTCAACACCTCCCTAGACACAGGATGCATGCCACAGGACTGAAGGATGTCTCATATGGTGCCTATTCACAAAAGTAGCCTAAGAGATGAGCCGGGAAACTACAGACCTCTTAGTCTCACTTCCATAGTGGGTAAACTTATTGAAGCAATCCTGAAGGAGAGATTGGTGAATTTTCTCGAGTTAAATGGCCTCCAGGATGAGCAGCAGCATGGGTTTGTCTCAGGGAGATCTTGCCAGACCAATCTAATACAGTACTATGACTGGGTAACAAGAGAGCTGGATAGGGGTCGCAGTGGATGTCCGTATTTGGACTTTAAGGCCTTTGATTCAGTGCCTCATGTAAGGCTGGGGGGAAACAGATCCGTAGGGGTGGGGAAGAAGATGGTTAATTAGATTGTGAATTGACTGAAGGGAGGCAGCAACGGATGGTGGTTGGGGGACTCTCAACCCCTAGGCCCGTGACAAGTGGGGTGCCGCAGGGCTCTGTGCTGGGTCTGGTATTATTTGGCCTGTTCACATCAGATATCTCACACAGAGTTAGTTGAGAAGTGGAAAGAGCTACAGGGGGAACCTAACCAAACTGGAGGAGTGGTCGGCAAAGTGGCAACTGGGCTTCAATGCGAGGAAGTGTAAAGTTATGCACTTTGGGGTGAGAAACCAGGGGAAGGAATACTGGTTGGGTGGGGTGAGACTAGGGTCACTGAGGAAGAAAAGGACCTGGGGGTGATGATAAGTGAGAGCATGAACAACTTTGCCCAGTGCAGAAAGGCTGCAGCCAAGGCTAATAAGATGCTGGGGGTGTATTGCAAGGGGAATCTTATCAAGATATAAGGATGTGATCCTGCCCTCTACAGATCATTGCTCAGGCTGTACTTGGAGTACTCGTGCAGTACTAGTAGCCACATCTGAAGAAGGATATCAGGCTGTTGGAGGAGGTGCAGCATAAAGACAAAATGATACAGGGATGGAAGGCCAACCCTCGAGGACAGATTGAGGCATCTGAGTTTGTGCACCTTGGAGAGAGGTGGGATCAAGGGGATATGATTGAAACGTTCAAGTATCTGAAGGGTTCAACAAATCTGGCCCAGATTAGTTATTTAGTCTAAAGAAGGAAGGGACACAAGGAGGCACGAGTTAAGATTGGAGGGGCAGATTTAGGAGAGGGAGATGAGGAGACATTATTTCACAGAAAGTGGTATCAAAATGGAATACCCTACCGAGGATGTGGTATCATGTAAGATGGTGGGCACTTTCAAAGGGCATGGGATAGGGCACAAGGGGGTGTCTGGGTAAGTAGTAATGAGGAATTGCTGGAGGGAGAAGGGGTGGGGCAGCTGCGATCTAGGGGCACTAGCTGCACACTAGAGCAGACTTGATTAAGACCATAAGGCCAGTTTCTAGTGGCAGATTTGTATATGTATATATGTGCATGTATGTATGAGATAGGGTCTGTGCAGGAATGGAGTTAGGAGAGGGTTCCACTGGACATCAGGGAGACAGCATAGTTTTCGGGGGATGGTACTCCAGCGGACCACCAGGGAATCTTAACGAGGCACCAGAAAGTAGATAGATATTTTATTTATATGGCGCCCATCTCCATAGACTCTGGGCACTGCACAATATATACATACAATTCATACAAAACATTAGAAAATATACAAATTATAACAAAATACAACTGGAAGCATACACTTATCTATCATCTTATAATCCAACTAAATTTAAAAACATCATCAATAAAAAGCTTGCTGGAATAAGTGTATTTTTAGGCCCTTCTTAAAGGCTTCTATTGAGGGGACCTCCCTTAAATAGCCAGGCAGGGAGTTCCACAAGGTAGGCGCAGCCACTGAAAATGCTCTATCTCCTGAATGCTGCAGCCTAACCCTGGAAACTCCCAGGAGGCCACCCCCAGCAGAACGGAGGGCCTAGGCTAGACAATAAGGAACAGGAAGCTCTTGCAGACAGACTGGACCCCTTTCATGTTGGGTCTTATAGGTCAACAGCCCTATCTTGAAGACATCCTTCCACTGGACCAGCAGCCAGTGCAGTTCATGGGAGGACCGGGTAATATGTTCACATCTTTCACCCCCGTCAACTATCTCACCTCGCATTCTGCACCATCTGCAGTCTGTGGAGGTTGCCTCAGGATAACCCTAGGTACAGGGCATTGCAGTAGTCCAACCCGGAAGTGACGAAAGCATGTACCAGTGTGGCCAGGTCATCAGGTGGGATCAGAGCTCAAATTTGGGCAGTACAGTTACGTAAGAACTTTCCGAAACAGTAGATCTTCATAGGTTTCATAGGTTATCCAGACCAGAGAAGATGGAAAGTCCATAATGCTCGCCAATTAACAGTACCCCCTTATATTTCTATTTATTAAATACTTCTCCATTCTACGTTTAAATTCTTCACAGGTTTTACTGGCCACTACTTCCACAGGAAGGCTATTCCATACTTTTTGTACTCTTACTGAAAACCAGTATTTCCTTCTGTTGGATCGATATCTCTTGCCTGTGATTGTAGGGGATGTGCTCTCATGCTATAACTTTGGTCCTTGGTATCAAAATCGAGCTGATCCCACAGGACAGGGTCTGAAAATGCTTTATAAACCAGGCACATGTCCCCTCTTAACCGATGGTATTCCAAACTGTACATTCCCAACTCCTCCGATCTGTCTTCATATTCCAGATCTTGTGTTACTCCAATAAGTTTGGTTGCCCTTCTCTGTACTTTCTCCAGCACTCCAATTTCCATTTTTGTACCTGGGGCCCAAAACTGGGCACAGTACTCCATATGGGGTCTAACCAGGGAAGTATAGAGGGGGACTATGACCTCCCTGTCTCTGTTCCTGATATGTCTTCTAATGCGTTTAGAATACTGCTCGCCTTCTTGACAACTTGATTGCAGTGCATTTTACAGCTTAGATCATTGGATATTCTGACTCCCAGGTCTTTTCATCTGTAACTTCCCTCAATGTTATACCACTTCAACTGTATTTATGTTTAGGTTTTTGCAAGTGCATTACAATGCACTTATCAGCACTAAGTGAGTTTGTGTATTTTGCCCACTCTTCCAGTTCTTCCAAGGCCGTTTGAGTATGCCTGCATCCTTGCTGTTGTTTACCTGTAGTCCCAGCCTGGTGTCGTCTGCAAATTTAGACACCCAGATCTCCTCCTCGGGTTTCATAGAGGATATATAGATATTAAATAAGACTGGCCCCAGAACGGAACCCTGTGGGACCCCACTAGTAACCTCTGACCAGTCTGAATAAGTATCTCTAATACACACTCTTTGCTTCCTATCAGTTAACCAAGATGCAATCCATTTGCTGATGTTACCCAGGATGCCATGTTCAGTTAGGGCAACAATTAGTTCCCCATGAGGGACTTATAGAACACCTTAGGAAGGTCAAGAAAAATTATATCCACTGACATTCTATCATCCAATGCACTGCTAGCCTTGCCATAAAATTCCAGGAGATTTATCTGACAGGAGCGTCCTTTGGTGAAGCTGTGCTGTGTGTGGTCAACATCTCCTGCCTATCCTGCATATGTTGTACCATATGGTCCTTGATGATCCCTTCCAAAACCTTCCCTAAAACAGCTGTCTGGCTTACAGGCCTGTAGTTCTCTACTTCGTGTTTGGACCCCTTATGTATTGGTACCACCTCTGCTAGTCACCACATGTCTAGTACATCTCCTAATTCCAGGGATTCCTGGAATATGGCTATAATAGGACCTATCATCTCATTAGCCAGTTCCTGATAATTCTGGGATGCAACCCATCTGGTCCTGGAGCTTTGTTCCAATTCAATTTGAGTAACCGCTCTCTGATGTTACTATGGTCAATGGTTAGACAAGGTTTACCCTTTTTTGCAGCAGGCCATCACTGGTAGGGCTCGGCCATCAGGCACTAGGAACACACAGAAACCTTTCTAGCTAGCAGTCTACCAGAGAGGGATGCCCACTTCCGATGTCAGCCTATCCTATATAAGGTGGACGGGCCCCATGCCCTCCTCAGTTCTTCCGCTAGAGACCATAAGCGGGATACCCGAAGGGGGAAACCAAGGAGGACTCTGAGGTAACCCTGTAGCACAGTAAAAAGCAGAAGGCTCGCCCTGATGGAAGGGGAGGGAAGAGAGAGAGACACACACAAGAAGAACAATAAAAAAGGGGAAGGAGGGAGGGAAAGCAAGGCCTGCTGCAAGAGATCCTTTTGAAGATCTACTGTTACGATAGAAACATAGAAACATAGAAGCTGACGGCAGATAAGGACCGCAAGGCCCATCCAGTCAGCCCATTTCTTTTTCTACGTTATAAATGTGCCATTGGTCTTTGCCTGTCAGTGGCCTATCTATTCATAGTCATTTGTATTGCTCCCTTATGCCTATCCCATTCCTGTTTGAAGCCCTGCACTGTATTCATAGCCACCACTTCTTGTAAGCCATTCCATGCATCCACCATCCTTTCTGTGAAAATAATTTCCTCACATTCCCCCTTAATCGGTCTCCCCTAATCTCATGCTGTGTCCTCTTGTCCTGCTATTTTTCTTATATTTAAACATGTTAGACTCTTTCACCTTGTTAATGCCCTTAAGGTGTTTGAATGCCTCGATCATATCACCTCTCTCCTACTTTGCTCAACGGTATACATATTGAGCTCTGTTATTCTGTCCTCATATGTCTTCTGATGCAGTCCCTGCACGATTTTGGTTGCCCTTCTCTGGACTGCCTCAATTTGGTTAATGTCCTTGTGAAGGTGTGGCCTCCAATACTGCATGCAGTACTCCAGATGGGGCCTAACCAGTGTCTTGTAAAGAGGGATTATTACCTCCCTCTTGACTTATGATACCCCTACTAATACACCCCTAACACCCCCTTAGCCTTACCTACTGCTTTAGAGGTCTGCTTGGATGATTTCAGGTCATCAGTGATGATGATGCTAAGTCTTTTCTTCCTTTGTGACTGCTAGCAACTCCTCCTAGCCTATAGGTGGCTTCAGGGTTTCTCTCCTATGTGCATGATTTTGCACTTTTTGCATTAAATCCCAGTTGCCACTCTTCTGACCATTTTGCTAGTTTATCCAGATCTCTCTCATTCTGCCCACCTGGATCATCTACTCTGTTGCAGATCTTGGTGTCATCTGCAAACAGACAAGCCTTACCCTCTAGTCCATCTGCAAGGACACTAATGAAGATGTTGAAGTGGACTGGCCCAAGAACTGATCCCTGAGGTACCCCACTTGTGACTTGCATCTCTTCTGACTGTATACCATTTACCACCACTCTCTTGTTTCTGCCCGCCAACCGGTTTGCTACCCAGTTGACCAACTTCTGACCCACCCCGAGCCTACCCAGCTTATTTATCAATCTTCTATGTGGAACAGTGTCGAAAGCTTTGCTGAAGTCAAGGTAGGCATCAACTGCTCCCCCTTGGTCCACCACTCTGGTTACGCAGTCAAAGAAATCTATGAGATTAGTTTGACAGGACCTTCCTTTTGTAAACCCATGCTGTCTTGGATCCTGTGCCCCTATGGATTCCAGGTGTTGCACTATCCTTTCCTTAAGGAGTGCCTCCATAATCTTGCCCACTACTGAGGTAAGACTGACTGGTCTGTAGTTCTCCCCCTCCCTGCTACCACTCTTGTGGAGCGGGATCACATGAGCCCTTCTCCAGTCTTCTGGGACCTCTCCTGTGCTCAGAGACTCACTAAACAGTTCTGCTAATGGCTCTGCTAGTTCCACCTTTAGCTCCTTAGTACCCTGGGATGTGTGCCATCAGGTCCCATTGCCTTATTCACCCTGAGCTTAGCAAGCTTTTGTAGGACCCTTTCTTTTGTGAAGGGAGTAGTGCTCACCTCCCTCCCCCCTGTGTCCATGATGCTGAGCTGTGGGCCCTGCCCTACCTTCTCTTCAGTAAATACTGAGCAAAAGTTTCTATTTAGGATAGATGCCTTTACAGGGTCCTCCTCCTCACATGCTCCCTTTTCTCCATTAAGCTTAGCAATACACCCTCTGGACTTTCTCCTTTCACTAATGTATCTATAGAAAGTCTTGTCACCTTCTTTTACTGTTCGTGCTAGTGTTTCCTCAGTTTGGGACTTTGCCTGTCTTACTGCCTTCCCTGCTTCCCTTAGGGCAGTTTGGTATGCCTCTCTATCTTCATCCCACTGTGTCTCCTTATATTTCCTGAAGGCAGCCTTTTGGTTCTGACCTTTTCTGCTACTGTATTTGAGAACCAAAGTGGTTTCCTTCTTCTTTTGCACTTCCTTTTCTGTCTAACACAATGGGATGTTGCTTCAAGTATTGTATCCTTAATGCTTGCCCACTTTGCCTGTACCCCCTCACCTGTGTTTCTTTTTGCCAGGGCTAGCTTAACTCTGTTGGCTATCTTATCAAAGTCAGCTCCTATGAAGTCCCATACTTTTGCCTTAGAATGGGATGATTTAGATGTAGTAGCCAAATTGAACCATACCATGTGATGGTCACTGGCCTCCAGGTGACCTTCTACCTGGAGATATGTGATCCCTTCCTTGTTAGTCACTACTAGATCTAGGATAGCCCTGTCTCTTGTGGGTTGCTGTACCAGTTGTTTGAGGCCCTCCCCCTGCAGGGAATCCACTATGTGTCTAGTTCTGGCAGATGTTCCTGCTGGTATACCAGTTATTTGAGGCCCTCCCCCTGCAGGGAATGTACCAGTTGTTTGAGGCCCTCCCCCTGCAGGGAATTTCTGGCAGATGTTTCTGCTGGTATACCATACGTTCTTACATAAAGTGTACTATCTTACTTCAAGGGTATCACTTGCAGCAGGCTATCACTGGTAGGACTGAGTCCCAAGCAGTTCTGGTACTACAGACAGGCAGGCTGAGTAGCTGGCTAAAAAATAACAGCCTAAGAAAGGAGGCCTCGGAGAACAGCTAGGCCAAAGTTGGCTCGACACTTAGAGGCAACGTTCAGACTGAAATGCTTGGTAAAGGTGTGGACAGTACTCTAAGTGGCAGCAACACAGATGTCAGCAGTGGACACATTATGAAAACAAACCACTGAAGTAGCTCTGTCTCTTGTAGAATGGCCCTTATCCCTCCGGGAAGTTCCTTGCCGTACTTCTGACAACAATAAACAATGCAATTTGCTAACCACTTAGACAAACACTGTTTGGACACCAGGTCATCTTCCTTCCTTGGGCAAATGAAACAAACTATTGATTGGACAAAAGAGTCCTTAGTCTGGTGTGTACAGTACCTCAGGATTCTATGCACATCCAAGGTATGAAGCAATGCATACCCTTCACTGGAATGTTCCAAAAAATAAACAGGCAGTTGAAGAGACTGATTTAAAGTAAACTCTGACACCACCTTAAGAAGAAACTAAGGGTTTGTATGCAAAGACCCCGTCTTTGTGAAAAAAAAAAAAAGGTTCCTTACATGAGGGCCTGAAGCTCTGAAATCCTCTAAGCAGAGGTCATGGTAACTAAAAATAACACTTTCTATGACAGAAAGCATGCTGCATGAATCACGACCAGGGAGGCTGCATACGTTTTTAAACACAAAATTAAGGTCCCAAGGTGGGAAAGGTCCCAACTGGGGGCTTCAAGAAGAATGCCCCACAAGAATGTGCAGGACACATCGAGTTGGGCCATTGAGCCCCTCCACAGCTACATGATATGCAGAGATGGCAGAGAGATGTACCTTAACTCATTACCTCCACTAGCTTCATATGAAGTCTGAAGTATCCATTGTTTACCTGACACAAAATGGCCACCCAGGTAATACTGAGTTATTAGAGGAGTACCTCGAACCCGAGTCCAAGAGGGACAGAAGGTACTCTAAAACCTGACCCACTGGACAGGTGATGGGATCCAACTAGTGCAAGGCAGCCCAAAGAGCAAAGTGCTTCCAATTCATAGAGTAGATGGCCCTGGTGGAGGGCTTTCTGGCTGCCACCAAAACATCAGCCACCCTGGGAAAGACCCCAAATCTGGCTATGGCTATATTCTCAGGAGACATGCATGTAGATGGAGTGACTTGAGCTCTGGATGGACCATGGTGCCCTGGTCCTGGGAGAGCAAATCTGTGTACAGGGGCAGGGACAGAGGAGATTATGCCGCCAGTTGTTGTGAAGGGGAACCGGATCTGACAAGGCCAGAAGGGGGCGATGAGGATCATGGTAGACCCTCCATCTGGAATTTGATCAGAACTCATTGAGGAGCAGGAAGGGAAGAAAGGCATACAGAAACCTGCCTGTCCAGGAGGCGGACAATGTGTCTGAGAAAACTCCAGGCCCTGGTTCTAGCGAGCAGAAAAGCAGCTTATTTTGCTTTGCTTGTGTGGGGCACAAAAGTTCCAGCTCAGGCTGACCCTGCCAGTTGAAGAAATCTTCTACCACTGAGGTCGAAGTTCCCACTCATGAGCCCTTGACTGTGAGCAACTTGCTGTTGCCAGGATGTTTTGGGTGCCAGGAACATGGACAGACAAAAGTTCCAGATAGTGCTCGATGGTCCAATACCAGACCTCATCACTTCCACAGAGAATAACAATGAGTCCCTCTGCTTGTTTATGTAATAAACCACACACATGTTGTCCATCTGAACCAACAGTGGACCCAGACAGAGCAGTCTGGAAGGCCTGAAAGGCATACAATACCACTCATATTTCCAGAACACTGATAGGAGATCTCTCAATCTTGACCCAGTCTCTTGGGTTTGGTGGGGTCCCATATGGGCACCCCAGCTAAAGCCAGAAAAGCGTCCAATAAAAAATCTGCTGAGGGGAGGAGAGAAAAGGGCACTCCCGAAACAGGTTACTGGGTTCCAGTCACCATAACAGCATGTTTTGACTGGACTCGACACCAGCACAGGTTGATCCAGGGCATCCATGCACTGGTCCCACTGGACCCACAGTGTCCACTGAGGGAGCCTCATGTGGAGTCTGGCTAAAGGAACTGTCACAATGACTGTGGCCCTGAGACCCAGAAGCCTTAAGAACTCCCTCACCTGAACATGATGGCTGGAGAAGAGAAAGTGGGCCTGAGCAATCAGAAGCTCCGCTCTGTTGGAGGGTAAGAAGGCTTTGCCCTGAGCCATGTCCAGAAGTGCCCCTATGTAAAGGAGGCACTGGCAGGGGGTAAGAAAGGACTTGGTAGGTTGATGGTAATGCCTAAAGACTGAAACAGGCTGCAGGTACTCACCAGTGTTTGCAGCACAGTCCCAGGATGGGGCTGCCAATAGCTAGTCATCCAGGTAGGGGAAGATGTAAAAACCTGTCTCCTCATGGCTGCAGTCACCACCACCACCACCAGGCATTTGGTAAAACCCTGGGGATGAGGACAGACCAAAGGGCAGAGCCCAAAACTGGTAGTGCTCTCCCATAAACTGAAAGTGAAGGAAGAGCCTGTGGATGCAAAAACGTTGATGTACAGGTAAGCATCCAGCATATCCAAAGAGTAGAGCCAGTCCCCTAGTGAAGCAGGGCAGTAGCCTCTGAAGGGTTACCATCTGAAATCGTACTCTATGTACAAGTTGAGGCTGCCCAGGTCCAACAGGGGCAGAGATCCTGTCTTCTTGGAAACTAGGAAGAAGTGGGAATAGTACCCCTTCCCTGTTGGAATTTGGGAACAGGATCTACAGACCTCTTTTGCAGTAAGGCTTAAATTTCAGCCAGTATAAAGGGGAACATGATCTGGAGGACATGTGCACAAGCTTGGCAGATTTTCTGGGGGCCACTCAGAAACTAGAGTATGGCGTGCTCTATGAGTTGTAGCACCCAGTTGTCTGTAGTGATGTCCCTCCACCTGTCCAGGTGGAGGAAGCGCGACCCTCAACCAACACCTCCTGAAGCCCTGTGGAGGGGAGGGTCTGGCAAGGAGTCAGGAGGTGGGGCAGATCCTGGCAGGGCTGTGGATGTGCTTCTGGTCGGCTGGCGAGGGCAGCAGTTGCCCTGGACCTTGGGAGGGTGTCAGACCTCTCTACGGGAGGAGTGATGAAAAGGGGCCCTGTGACCTGACTTCAGCTGGGTATGGTACACAGAGTGGACTGACTTCAAGGCCCTCTTGGAGGTTTGGAGCTCCAAAATAATGTCCTGAACTTTGTCACAAACAGCCTGAGACCCAGAATGTGAGCATTCATAATGCTGTATTGAACATCAGAGGCAAAGCCTAAGATTCTAAGCTGGGTGTGGTGCCTCATGCTAATACCCATGGCAGCCGCCCAGCCTAAAGTATCCACAGCATCGTAAGCCAGCCAGAGGATATAGGTGCCGATGTCTGACTGGTCTTCAAGGCTTGAAGAGTTTGCTGTTTGGAGGGTCATGCAGTATCGCTGTGGCAACCTTTCTAGCCTGATCCCACAGCTGGTTTTGGTATTGCCCCATGTAGGCCAAGTAGTTAAGGGCCCGGATGGTGAAGGTGGCCAAGGCAAGGCAGGTTTACCCACCTGGTCCAGCTGCCTCAATTCTCAGTATGGAGGGAGGACACTGAGTTACTTCAGCCACTTGGTGCAGTCATGGGCTGCCTTAATATATACAGAGATGGCTTTAGGGTGCTCACAGAAAAGGATTTACAAGCTGGAGCATGGTAGAACCTGTGAACCTTCTTCAAGACCACAGGGACAGTATGGGAATGGAGCCATATGGCCTTAGTAATGTCCTCATATGAGTCAATGAATGGGGGACTACTAAAGGAGGAGCATCGTGCTGATGAAGGTAGACCACCAGGCGGTGATGCTCAGGTCTTGTTCCTCAGTCTCTTACCCCATTATTGCTTGGATATGCCTTATGAGATCCATAAAAAGGGGTAGTAGGCTCCTCTTCATCTCCTGAGAGACCCCTCAAAGGAGGAAGACTGCAAACTGACACAGTTGTCAGTGGTAGCATACCTCTAAACCATTTTTTTTGTCCCCAAATGGAAAACTGCCTCTCAAAATGTGCAACAAATGAGCAAAATGTGGAACACTTAATCAAATCTTTACCTAAGAAGCCTGGAACACTATTAAAATGTTTGCATTTATGTTCAGAAAGTCTGTTATTAATTGAATGATATATTTTTGCATCATTTACTATAGATTTTTGCTTTAAAGTGTTAACACTGAATGTGGGACGAGTCCTCACAATGTGGAACGAGGAGCTTTTGTGAAGTAAAATGAGGACCATTCCTTGTAATGTGGTACAGTTGAGAAGAATGAGTGGCAGAATCCTCATCCCCACTGTCGCCTGGCTGGTGGTTGACCAGGTGAGCAGGGATACCCATGTCGGTAGGACCCCTGGGGGTAGGATGTGCACTCTGTCCTAGGCAGGTCGGGTGGAAGGGGCAGAGCCCCAGGAAGGCCCTGGAGGGTGCAGTTGAGGCAGTGCACCCGAGGTAAGGACCTATGATTGCATGAAGTCTCATAATGCAGAGATCAGGCCATGGTAATACACTGGCGCCAGACCCCAAGATGCGGATAGCTGTAGATCAGCTGGGGTCACACAGGTGCAGGATAAGGGTGGCTGGTGTTGGTTCCCTGGCAGTGGGTAGGGATAGGCCAGCATCGCACCGAGAGGCATCTGGGTTGGATATCCCGGCTGTGGTCCCACAGGTGGGTGGCAGTACATTCTCCGGTTCCCTGTTACTGGCACTGGCAGGCCAGGTGTAGGCCTCCCGAGTGTAGGCAGGGAAAGATTGCGAGGTCCAGCTGATGCCAGGGGTGGGACTGGCAAGGGGCTCATGGGCTGCGGGAGAATAGGTGCCGCCCAGCAGGCGTCAGTCTGGGCAACACGGGTAGGATCCATAGGTGCTGGGAGGAGGTCCCATTGGCGAAGGCTGGGGGAAACTGGCCTCTGAGAGTCACTGGTGCCCAGCAGTGTCTGCCCCTGTGAAGGACAGGGAGAACCTACGGAAGTCACGGAGTTCAAGACCAGCATCAGGGGTGCGGCTGACTGCACAGCAGGTCGAGAACTGGCACCAGCAGCACCTGCACCAGCCAGAGGAGTTCCAACCAAGCCACCTGCTGAAGACCCGCAGAAAACAAGGGCTGAAAGAGCAGAGGCTGTGGGGTAGGCTATGGTAGACCCTGCCCCAAGAAGCTGCCACCAGTCACAGAGATCAGGAAGGCGGTGGGGCCACCAGAAGGCCTGAGAGGGTGAGGGTATGTGGGGCCGAGGGAGGTCGACCCCAAGGGAGGAACACCCTGACACTGTCATTTTAGGAGCCTTATGCAGAGACCGAAAGCAGGAGGTATATCAGGATTGGTCCCGGTCCTTGCCCTGGTGTTTGTGCTTCCCTGAAGATTTCTCCTTGAACTTGGACAAAGAGGAGTCTGAGGACTGGGCTGGGCAGGTGGAAGAGCTCCAGGCCTACAGCTCCCATTCCATCTGGGCAACCTTCTGCTGGAGGAGACGGCTTGTAGGTTCCTCTGGCGGCATCTCCTGGTGGCTGGGTTAATCTTCTGGCAAACCTCACAAGTCTGAATGTCATGCTCTAGGCCTAGGCAGAACAGGCAAGCAGAGTGGCCATCTTTGTCCGAGATCTGTTTGCCACAGGCACATTAGTGGAGCGGTCAGAAGAAGAAGAAGGTTGTGAAGACATAAACATGAAGAAGAAGCCGCCTGGTGGCACTGAGGGTTGAGGCACTGGACGCCGCACCTCGTGCCATGCCAGTGACCCATGTTGGTAATGACCTCGGGTCATCAGGGTGCCGGCCGAGGGGAGGGCTGGAGGGGATTTCACCTCCAGGGGTGGACGCCCCTCCATAGTCCCACACACCCATTGGGTGTAGGTCCGATGGTGCACAGGCAGAAGAAGCAGTGATGTAAGTCTGGGTGGGGTGGAAGGGGTCACCAGATCCTGGTATGTGCTGGCGTGCGCATGTATGCGCCATGACCCCGGAAAGGGAGAAAAATGGAAAACAAAAACTGTATATAGAAAAACACATGAAGAAGAAACACTAAAAAGTCCGATTTTAACTAAATTAATGAGAAAATAAGAAGGCATGGTAAATGCAAGAAAATGGCGATTGACTGTAGCTGTGGTGGAGTCCATGGTCTGACATGCGGTTGATGGCGGGAAAGAACTGAGGAGGGCATGGGGGTCATCCATCTTATATAGAATAATCTGACATGGGCCTGATGTCAGACATTGGTGGCCCCTCTGGTAGACTGCTAGCTAAAGCGTTTATGTGGCCCTAGTGCCTGTCAGCTGAGTCCTACTGGTGATGTCTTGCTGCAAGAGATACCGTTAAAGTAAGATTAAAGATTACTTCATGGCCATCAAGTGAAGATACAGGCTGTGTGGAGGAATGTCTGAGGGGCAGCACCTCTGACTAGGGACTCAGGCATATAATAAGGGCACCAGGTGATTCATGCCCTGCTCTGCCCAGATCTCTATGGGTAGTGCCTGCTCATGTTAGTGAACAAAATCTCTTGAGCCAGCCTGCCAGTGCAGCAGTAGTGCTACCACTCATGACGCCAGTGACCCGGGTTCAGAAATGAGCCTGAGGAGTCGGAGGGCGGCTGGGGGAGGAGGCTTGAGTGTCCGGTGGACCGCTTGCCTTCTCCGGGAAGGAGGAAGGATGAGGCTCAGCACTTAACTGGCCCCAGGCAGAGGTCTGGGTCACAGTAAGAGCCTAGCCATGTAGAGAGGGAGGAGGCATGATGAAGCGTCGGCAGTCACGTCTTGAGCGTCAGGGTGCAAGTCACGCTCAGAACATGGAAAATGGCTCCATGTGCTCAGGGAGATGGAACGCCGTGCAGCTCCACAGCCCCTGCCTGTCCCAGACCGGAGTCCTGATGAAATCAAGATGCTTGGGGTGTATGGGCCCCACCTCGTCCACACCTGAGGGCAAACCAAGGCTACCTGAGGGGACTACTGAGGGCTCCAGATAAGAGGGAGTAAGGAACAGATGCGATAGGTGACTTCCGAGAATGTGGAGTGCAGGGGGTGGGAAAAGCATAAAACAGAAAGTAAAAAAAACCAAAAACAAACCTCATTTGTGTCCATTAAAGAAGTCCACCCAGAATGTGCAAAAACATATGCTATGTAGAGCGTTTTGATATGTATGTTAAGTCCTAGTGTGTCCTTCCCTCTGTCTGCTATTAGTAGTTTTTCCTAAATTAGCCTGCTAGCTGTATGGTAGTTTTACAACCCCTGGGGATCTCCATCACAAATAGGTTTATTGGCTTTCTTTCTCCTATGATGCAACCTGGTTCACGTGACAGTGATGTAGCTATGCCCCTAGATGTAGCAGGGTCTGTCACAGCTCAGCCACAAAGATAATACTTCTTTCAGAGAAGAAGTCACATTGCTACATTTTGGGTGAGTGTAATCATTATCATTTTTTGATATTAGTACCTTGTCCTGCTATGTTACAGCCTATAAGGTGATGTTAAATTTTTGCTACTTAGTACTGGTGCAAAAACTGAAAGTGATTGAGAGGAATAGAGTAAACAGTGACATGATTCACACATACTCACACACACACACACACTCTCACACACACACACACACACACACACACGCACACACACAGAGCAGAGCATAGCAGGACACGGTACTGATATCAAAAAATAATAATGATTACATTCACCCAAAATCTAGCAGTGTGACTTATTCTCTGAAATAAGTATTACCCTATCATGAGCTAAAACTGAGAACTAAGGGGCTAATCACCTATTGCTGAACATGTGGCCACGATGTGCTGGGACAGTGCAATGGACTGATGGCAACCGAGTAGCCTGAGTATGACAGATTGAAGGCTTTACAGATTTACAAGATACGAACTTAAAATGCTTGACATGATCATCACACTGCTTGAAGACAACATACCCCAGATCTATGAACAACGGACACCGCCTTGACAGATGCAGGTAGGGGGGGGCATGAGACTGTGTGTGAACATCTGCAATGGTGCTGTCCTCCTCCCACCTTCTGCCTGGGTCCCTGGGGTTATGAGCCCACTGCTTAGATCGTTGAGTTCAGTACCAGTAGTTGGGCCATGAGAGTCAGCTCGTGATCTAAAATATAGCCATACAATTTGTATTGTTGTATAATGAGAGCCAAACAAGAGACAAGAGAGAAAATTTGCAAGTAAGTTGTTAAGTGGGCTCAAGCTCCTAGGGGCATGAAGAGAGGGCAGAGGAGGGAGGGCCCATGCTCAATGACTAGGGCTAGAAGCAGAGAGATGACACGGCTTGAATTTTTGGGGCTCATAGTGGTAAACTTTAATGGGACCCAAGGATAGGATGGGGGCTGGTAGGGAAGTGGACACCTCCACCATAAAGAAAGAAAGACTGAAGTACAAGGGATATGCTATACTTAAAAGTGGCTGACAATGGGGGATACAATGACAAAAGGTGGGATGGTTGTGGGGGATGCCCTGGGGGGGTTTCAGGTTGTACCATTCTGTCCATGCAAATAATCTTACTTAATGGGGGAGAACACTGTCCACTGAACCAACATGTAGACTAGGGAGCAGTCGTATGCAGAGTATAGATAAAGGAGAAGACTGGAAACTGGGGGGGGTGCAGACTACATGAATATAGGGTAAATTCTATTTGGAAGAAGAAGACAATGGGCTGGAGCATTATGAGGGCAGAAGATGCGGTGTTTGAGAGGACCAGGAAGTGCAGATGCCAAAATGGAAGGCCTGAGATAGAGATGCTAAACAGTCACAAGGATAAAAGGTGTAAAGGGAGGGGGATGAGATTAAGCGGAAAGGGTCAGGCGAGTGGAGCAGCAGGCAGGGAGGGAAGGTACACACAGCGATGAGACACAGGGACACATATTGGGAGTGTGGAAAAGTCCCTGAAGAGAGAAGGGATATTGATTAAATGGATATACAGGAGCTCTAAACTAAATATACTTGTAGAAGAAAAGGATGGGGAGCTGCATGAATACTTATACAAGATTAGTTATGAAGGAAACATTTTGTACAGTCAAGTTGGGAAATCAAATTGGGGAATGGGCCCTTAGGTCATGTTCTTGTTCAGGATATTTCTCAGG
The DNA here is from genome assembly GCA_016271365.2 of Neoceratodus forsteri. NCBI lineage: Eukaryota > Metazoa > Chordata > Ceratodontiformes > Ceratodontidae > Neoceratodus > Neoceratodus forsteri. The sequence goes on along the minus strand of CM028130.1, from coordinate 1,011,689,028 downwards.
TTAAACTGTTTATGGTTAACATTTTTGCATTGTTGTCATCCTACAAACTAACATATATTGGATACAGTAGAGTTATCATTCTGGGTCATGAGGGATGTGCGAAGTGAGAGTTTACAAAGACAGAAATCGGGGTATAGGATGAATAATAGTAACAGAATTAACATCGTCTCCTGGAACATGAGGGGCTTCACTTCACTTGTGAAAAGGGCACAAGTGTTAGTAGCTTTGAAGCGCAGACAAGCACGTGTGGCAATGCTGCAGGAGACCCACACGACTCCCCAAGAACATGCAAAACTAGAAGGGAGCTGGGTGGGGACCTGTTACACAGTCTAGTATTCATCACACAAGAGGAGACTCACTGTCCTGATTCATAAAAACTTCCCCTTGAAGGTTAACAGAATTGTTAAAGACCATAGTGAGAGAAAATATATACTTGTAGAGGGAGAGCCATATGGTGACAGGGTGACTTATGGGAGCATGTATACTCCTGCTGTCTATGATGCCAACTTCTACCAACAAATTCTGGATACCATTACCACAGAGCAGTTCCCTAATCTAATACTGGGGGAGATTTAAAGTGTACAATGGATTCTAGATTACACTACGCAGGGGTAAGAGAAAGAAGTGCTGAACAACAGTGAACTGGCAAATGGGAATGGCAGAGCTGGATCTGGTGGATAGTTGGAGGACAGCCAACCCAGGAGCCAAAGAGTACACAGTCTTCTCTAACCCGCATAAATCCTGGTCAAGATTAGACTACATATACATCCCTAGAAGCTCCTGAAATAGGGTGATAGGAGTGAGTCATAGCCCCATCCACATATTGAATTGTGCTATGGTGCATGTAGTCTTGCAGAGGAGAGGAAGGAGAAGAAAGGAATAGACTTGGCTGGAAGTTCCCTACATACTTACTTGTCAGAAAGGACTTTCAAACCTATTTAAAGAACCAGTGGGAACTAGATGCCAGCACGAATGAAGGCACAGTGACTTTGAAAGGGGTCTACTGGGAGGTGGGTAAGGCATTTATGAGGGAGTAATTATCAGGGACACTGGTTTACCGGGATTGAGAAAGGGCATATTACATTTTGCACATTGTAAAAATGGTATTGTCACCGGTGTCTGCTAAGCCAAAATCGGTTTTACCGATGTTTGGTTTTGTGTACTTTATTTAGCAATTTTAACTCTGCTAACATGCATTTTAGCAATTTTGACCTCCACTATTACACATCCTTCCATCCTTGTACCAATTTAAAGTTATTTTAGGTACAAGATGTGATGGTAGCAACAACACTATAGCCCCATCCCTAAGGTGTGTGGAAGCAGCACTACTGACCCCATCCCTCAGGTGTGATGGCAGCACCAAAAGCACTACGACCTCCTCCTCCCTCAGGTGTGACAGAAGCAGCAGCACTGTGGCCCCATCCCTTAGGTGTGATGGCAACAGTACTACGTTCACCATTCCTCAGGTGTGATGGCAGTATCAGCACTATGGCCCCCATCCCTCAGGTGGGATGGCAGCAGTACTACATTCCCCATTCACCAGTGGTAATGGCAGGAGCACTACAGCCCCCATCCCTTCGGTGTGATGGCAGTAGCAACAATGCAATCCACATCTCTCTGGGGTGATGGCAGTAGTGACAGCACTATGATCCCCTTTCTTCAACACCCATACCCCATGTGCACAAGTTACAAATGACTTGGTCTCTTTGCTTGTTAGAACTCAGATGTGAATTAATCTGAACCACCACTGCTAAGGTGGACTACCTTTGTTTTTTCCTTTCTATAATTTAACTGCCTGAATTGGATTTCTGCCTGTGACACTGCTGACCAGGGTTAGGGAACAGACTTGGGTATTGGAGGGACAGCTGGTGGGTGAAGGCTTGAGTGTCCAATGATCACTCACCTTCTCCTGGGAGGGAGGGAGGGTGGGTTCATGGCTCAGCATTTGCTGGCCCTGGTGGAGGCCAGAGGCATGACAACATGTCAGCCCTCACTGCAAGAGGAGCATAGCTGATGTCGGCTTGTGCCTTGACATCATGTGGCCTGTCACACTCCCAAGAAAATGGGAAAATACCAGCTGACCAACCGAAGGACAGCCGTTGGTCCCTCCATAAGCCGGAAGCCCGAGACATGTGTCTGTTCTGACCCCTGCCATGCCCAGGATACGCAGGAAGCTCTTTGGGACAATTCTCCTCTCCTGGTAGCCTCCCACTCAATGAAGGGTTACTTTGGATTACCTGGTAGCACAGCAGTAAGGGGCAGTGGATGGTGGTCGGGACTCAGCTGTGGTGGTAGGGGGCCTTAGCAGGCCTGAAGAAGTGGATGGCCAGGGGGTAGGAGGAGCAGAAAAAAAACTGCTTGAATTTGCTTCTTTGAAATAAAATGTCTTCACCTAAAAAATTCACAAGTAATTAGTGGAGGACCTTCAAATATGCTGAAACTTGCCCTGGGCACTTATCCCTGCCTACCTGTTCCTGAGTGTGGTCCCCTGTGGCTTACCCCATATTGTTAGCCTTGTTGACTTTGTATTTTGTTGTTTGCTCTACCTGGCAATATGTTATGTATCTTGCTCCCACATGCTGTCATCTACCTAGCTACTTGACTATGCTTGATGCTTTGTATGTACCTTGTATCCTCCCGGGTCGCACCTGAAAATAGGCACATGGATGTCTAGTGTGCTTACCTGGTTAACAAAAGCAACTAAATAAAAAAATAAATTAAAGGATTCATGCATCTCCCAGACATGTGGATGCTTTTTTTTTTCACTTGGTGTCCATGAAAAGGGTGTCTCCCAGTTTTCATGTCTTTGTTCAGATGTGAATTGAGCACTACTCTGCCCACCAGCATCATACAGCCCCTGGGGTCTTACCTTCTGTATGTCATTGACTGTGCTTTCAAAATCCACTGGCCAAACATAAGTACACTTAAATACTTAACATTTGCTTTTTGTTGAAGCAGTCTACCAGAAAACTTTTTGTTGCCACAGAGACTGAAACAGCAGGTGGGAGAAAAGGTGCAAATGATCCAATTCACCTAAATGGGTGCTAATTGTAAAATATTTTCATAAGTAGTAAAGAAGTTTCTTCTTTGTGAACATACTTTCATTCAGACTAGTTTTCATTCAAACAACTGAGGATTTTGGATGGCCCTACTTATTATAAACTTGCATAAGCTAGTTGGTAACAGTGATCCCATGCTTAGCAATCTACAACCTAGATGATTATACAAAGAATACAATAAAACCTGACTAAAATCTAAAAACAAGCTCATAAACACACAAAATGTATCTGAACATTTATCTTTACCTAAGCAAAATCATTGCAGCCCAAGTAAAATTCAGGTAAATTACATGGTACCCAGACTACTATTCTATGATGTAGTAAACATATATTGGTATTTTTTTAATGTTGTTTGTAAAGCAGGTAAGGCCCACTAGGCAAAACTGTCTGTTTTCAGGAGTGACCTAAAAGCACTGGGGAGGTTAAGTGACTTGCTTAGAGTCACACAGTATGCAAGTGGAGGCTGTGGGAATCAAACCCAAGTCTGCAGGATGTACCCAGTTCAATCACTGTTTGTTACTCTAACCACTAGGCATGGGTGGTTAAACTGAATGGCTGATTACAACAAAGCAGTGTGGGTGATTTCCTTACTGACTCTATATGCAGCAAAGCAGAAAGAATGCAAAGCACAGCAGCGTCAATTTTAAGATGCTGAAATCTGGGTCGGCCTGCTGGCACTGCGGTAGCACTATTGATTGCAATGCCAGAGACCCAGGGTCAGAAGCAAACTCAGGTTGCTGGAGGTCTGGCCAGGGTAGTAGGATCGAACACCTGAGGGAATGCTCTCTTCCTCCTCCTCCTCTTCCAGGGAGGGTGGGCTGCAAGTCCTGCTGCTTTACCACCACCTGTATGACCACGGGTGGTGGTGCAATGGTGCTGCAGAGTAATCAGGAGGGGAGGACGCTAGCCAGGATCTGGAGCAGTGGCATGTCTCTATGTGACTTACCTCCTTGGATCTCCTCTAGTGCTGGTGCCCTCAGGGACAGAGACCAGAAAACCAGGAACAATCACCCCACATGGGCCACTGGCAGAAAGGACCCAGGTGCCCCAGACTTCATAATCAGACCCCATGAGGGACCCACTGAGCTGCCCGACACACACTAAGGGAGTGTGGAGGGGTGACCTGGGGTCTCCCTCCCTTCCCACCTTGGGGGGTACAATCCAGGCAGAATAGGGGCATGCCCACAGGAGCTCCTGAGCATTACCTGGGGGTGAAGCTAGATGGTACTCAGCCTAGGGATCTCTGAAAAGTGGAGACTGATGCTGTGAGAAGGGGACATAGAAAGAGAAAATAAAACAAATTTAAAAGATGCTGAAATCTTAAGAGATTCTGTGCAGTGACATGCAATTTCCGTGAGCACCGGTACAAGAATTCAAAATCCATAAACCAAGCAGGATTCGTGATTGTTACCGGTGTTACCAGTAAAATGGAAAACCAGGGTCCCTGCCGCAGGTCTCTCAAATGCCACTGACTGGTTCAACTCCTATTTATTGGGTAGAACTCAATCTGTGGACAGCAGAGGCCATCTCCTCTCCCCTCCCATTACCATGGGGAGTTCCCAGGGATCGTACTAGGACCACTCCTTTTTCTATTTTCCTAAACGATCTCCCTCAAGTCTGCTCAACTACTGATATACACATGTATGCAGACGATACTGTGCTGCTCACAATGGGTAACTCGGTCCTTGATGTTACTGTCAGACTACAGTTAGATTTTGAAAAGGAGCAATGCAGGCAAAGGGAACGCCATATTTTCCTAAACCCAAAGAAAACAGTCTCTATGACATTTGGTACTAGCCAGAGGTTGGCAAGGCTTCTCTCCCCACCCACCTTCGTCACTACAGATGGAACTGTACTTGAAGACACTGCTTCCTTCCGCTATCTTGGAGTCTGGCTCAATAGAAACATAAACTTCTCCATCCACATTGATGCTATCCTAAAGAAACTCCGGCCTAAACTAGGGGCCCTCTATCATAACAGGAGGAATATCCCTTACTTTGTCAGGCGGGAACTAGTACACAAAATGATACTGCCTACCTTCGACTATTGTGATATCGTATATGGTGCTGCTCCTCAGTCCTCCTTATCCAGGCTTGAACCTCTCTTCAACTCATTCTGCCGTTATGCCTCGGATGCCCCTGCTCTGACACATCACTGCTCCCTCTACAGCTCCCTGAATTTTCCTACACTTACTGACAGAAAAACACTGCATGCGGCTAAGTTTATCTCAAAATTCTGGTTAGGCTCACTGCCATCTTATCTAGTCGCCTCCTTATCCGCTCCTCACCAGTCCAAATACACCCTCTGGTCTGAGGACACCCACTCCCTAAATATACTTTTCAGAAACACTACGTCAGGCCAATTGGCTTTCTCATATCACCTACCTAAACTTTGGAACCTACTTCCAGCCGAAATCCACCACTCCTCCTCAACCTACTTCCTCTCCTCTTCCCTAGCAAACTACCTAGTGACTAACTGCAACTGCACTAATCCCTGAGGGCCGGCCACATTTCTGATGGTTTTTATTCTGCCTTAGTATTAGCCCATGCAAGACTGCACTTATTCCAACTTAGCGCTCTCTCACTCCTCTACTTCCCACCCCCTCCTCACCTATTCCTTCTACCCCCCCAAACTCTGACACTAAGTTGGAGTTTGTACACTGTACAATCTGCTAAATGTATATTTATATGTATATCAGTATACGTGTATGTATTAGGTGTAATGTATCTATTATAGACCTAGTTATATATGGTTGTTAACCTAGCTGCTACTGTATGTTTCGTGTTGCAATATTGTCTGTTGTCCCAGTCCCCTTCCCCCAGGACGTACCGTGAGATGAGCTTCTGCTCAGCGTAACTTTCCTGGTGAAACACTTCAATAAATAAATAAACATGTATTCCTTAAAATGGAAACATTTTCTGTATGATGTACTTCATGTTATGTGGATCTTAATCCGTGTTCTGTGAATTTGGTACTGGATTACCTATTGTCATTACAACAGTGTCAGTGGCTCAGCAGGTTGTACACTTGCCTCTGAAACCAGAAGATCAGAAGGTTGTGGGTTCTAGCACCATATGAATAAATTGGAGTAAATCCCAATACTGACACTGTAGTGCATCATGAGGGGATGCTGTACTTCTGAGGTGCCATCTTTAAGATGAGACATTAAACCGAGATCTTGTCTGCCTGTTCCGGTGGTTGTTCAGATGGACGTTAAAAATCCCATGGCACTTCTCAAAAAGAGTAGGGGAATTTCCCTGGTATCCTGGCCAAATTTCCTCCTTTCACTAAAAGTACCACCAACTGCTTAATGTGGTTCAATTTCAGTTGGCTTCCATCTGTTATTTCTTGCCCCCCCTCGAGAAGAAGCTGAAAATAGGCAGCACTGCCTAGCACTCTTTTCCCAGTCAACAAAAATGAAATAAATAAATTATACATAGATACTGTCAGCAGATAAGGATCTATGGCCCACCCAGTCCACCCATTTGAGCTCGTAAGATCATTTTAAGTTTTTCTAGAAGACTGTTGCCCCTTACCCCTGAACTCCAGGATTACCTTATTTCTATTGAATGCATTCTTAAATCCTGTGATTGTTTCAGCCCCCACCACTTCCTCAGGCAGGGTGTTCCACTTGTCCACCACATTTTCTGTGAAGAAATTCTTCCTCACGTTTCTTCTGAATCGCTCTCCCTCCAACTTCATCCCATGCCCTCTAGTCCTGGAACATCTTTTTCCTGCACTCTGTTCTTCCCCGTAAGGTACTTGTATGTCTCTATCATATCCCTTCTTTCCTCCAGGGAGTATATATTCAAGTCCTTCAGCCTGTCCTCATAGGACTTATGATGCAATCCCTGCACCATCTTTGTTGCCCTCCTCTGAACCTTCTCCACCCTGTCTATGTCCTCGCATAGGTAAGGTCTCCAGAACTGGACACTGTATTCCAGGTGGAGCTTCATTAGTGTCTTGTATAGTGGAATTATGACCACCATTTTCCTGCTGGTGAAGCCCCTGCATATGCATTCCAGCATCCTATTTGCTTTACCTGCTGCCTTGTCGCACTGTTTCCCTACCTTGAGGTCATCAGAGATGATAACCCCAAGGTCCCTTTCCTGCTTGGTGCATGCTATATCCTCACCCCCCAACTGATATGTTGTTCCAGGGTTTTTGTGCCCCATATGCATTATTTTGCACTTTTGTGCATTACATTTTAACTGTCAATCATTGACCACTCTTCAAGTTTCTGCAGGTCCCTCCTCATTCTATCTACATCCTCTGGCATGTCCACTCTGTTACAGAGCTTTGTGTCATCAGTGAACAGGGAAATTCTGCCTTCTAGGTCCTGCGCAATGTCACCGATGAAGATGTTGAATAGGACTGGTCCTAGCACTGATCCTCATGCACCCACTGGTCACTCTTCCCTCTGTGGAGTGACAACCATTTACCACTACCCTCTGTGTCCTGCCACCCAGCCAATTACCCACCTACCATACTACTGTCCTGCCCACTCCCATATTCCCCCGTTTGTTTAACAGCCTTCTATGTAGCACAGTGTCAAACGCCTTGCTGAAGTCCAGATAGGCCACATCCACTGCCCTCCCCTGATCCACTTCCCTTCTCACTCAGTCAAAAAATTCAATGAGATTGGTCTGGCATGGCCTCCCCTCGGTGAAACCATGCTGCCTTGGGTCCTGTAGTCCATTGGCAATCAGATGTTCCGCCACTCTCTCCTTCAGTAGTGTTTCCATGATCTTCCCCACTACTGAGGTCAGGCTGACTGGTCTGTAGTTCCCCACTTCCTCTTTGTTTCGCTTTTTGTATAATGGGGACTACATCTGCTGTACTCCAGTCTTTGGGTACCTCCCTGTTTTCAGTGATTGACTAAACAGATTGCCAGAGGTTCAGCCACCACCTCTCTTAGTTCCTTTAGGATCCTGGGTGACCCCATCTGGCCCCATTGCTTTATCGACTCTTATTCCTTCCAATTCCTTTAGGACCCTTTCCATGTAAAGGGACTTGTGTCCATTTCTGTGCCCTTCCTCACCCTTGTACTCCTATCAGGTCCGTTACCTCCCATTCCTCAGTACAGACTGAGAAGAAATATCTGTTCAGTATGTCAGCTTTACTGTTGTCATCCTCCACGCTGCCGTGTCTTCCCCTTCAGTCTCACTATCCCTCCCTTCGCTCTTCTTTTTTCACTTATGTACCTTTCAAATAGTTTTGTCCCCTCTAACCACTGATTTTGCGATGTGCTCTTCTGTCTGAACTTTGGATTCTCTTACAGACCTCCCTGCCTTCTTTTGCTTCTGGGTACTTCACCCAGTACCCTTCTGCCTGCGTCTTTTTGTATCGCCTGAATGCAGTCTTTTTGGCTTTCACTTTCTCTGCTACCTCATTGGTCATAATGGCCTCCTCTTCCTTTTCCACTTGCTAATCTGCTTAATGCATAATTGAGTTGTTCTTGTAATCCCTGTTTTAAATATTGCCCACTGTTCCTCCACCCCAATTCCCTTCCAATTCCTACTAGTGCCTCTTTCAATCATATCCCCATTTTCCCCAAATCTGCCCTCCTAAAATCCAGGATACATGTTTTTGTGTGGATAGGTTCTGCTCCTTCTGTGATTTCAAACCACGGTGACCAGTGGTCACTGTTCCCCAGGTGCTTTCCCACTGTTACCCCATCACACTGTCCCTGTTTGTGAGCACAAGGTCCAGTATTACCTTCTGCCAAGTTGGTCCCAAGACCAGTTGCTTAGGGAAGGCATCCTGAAGGAAGTCCAGGATAAATCTGCTTCTAGTTAATGCTGCTGCTGGGAGGCTCCAGTTAATGTCTGGAATATTGAAGTTTCCAACCAGCACCACTCTCCCTGGTCCACCATCCTTTGGATGGCTAACATTAACTCCTATCTGTTTCTTTCTCCTGGGCTGGTGGTCTGTAGGCCACCTCTGTGCAGATGGATGACCCTGTTTTCCTTTCCAGCTTAACTTACAGTATCCGCCCCCCCCCCATTTTGTTCCTCCTGGATCTCTGTGGCCTTTATGCCATTTTTCACATAAAGTGCCACTCTTCCCTTCCTGCCTGCTTTGTCTCTTCTGAATAAGTTATAGCCAGGTATAGCCATCTCCCAGTTGTGATTATCATTACACCAGGTCTCTATGATGGCCACAATGTCCAGGTCTAACTGCACCATGGCAGCCTCTAGGTCCTCCGTCTTGTTGCTAAGGCTCCTGGCATTGGCACACATGGCTTTCCATGATGTGACCTCCCTGGTTTGTTTTGCTGTTCTACGTATCCAGTCACCTCCCTGGTTGTCCTTTATTCCTGGTTCTTCCTGCTGTCTCCCCTTGTGTTGTATTTTGTCCTTTTCTATCTACCCTTGGGTACCTATCTCCATCTTTTGCACACTGCTTTGTAATGACATCTACTCCTCCTGTTCTCTGGTTTCACTGCTAGCTATGGGGGGTGGGTAATTAGGTACCCTCCTTGCTGACCTGCCCCCTCCCGACTAGTTTAAATGCTTGTCCATGTGGCATTTAAACTTTTCACTGAGTGCTTGGATTCCCCTCCAGGATGGATGCAGGCTGTCAGGCTTGAACAAGCCCCAATCCCTCCAGGTGGGTCCCCAGTCACCAATGAATCTGAACCCTTCCTCGCAGTACCAGTTCTTCAACCATGTGTTAAGGTTCATGGTGTGTGCACCCCTACACTCTCCCATGCCTCTCACAGGTAGTACTTCTGAGAAGGTGACAGATGTAACTACTTGCTTGAGACCTCCTCTCAATTTTCTAAACTCTTCCTGAACTTTCTTAGGCTCTCCATTTGCCAGGTCATTAGTTCCTAAGTGGATAATGACATCCAGCTCTCCCTCCTGTCTTGCCTTCTCGGCAATCCCCAGGATCTTCCTCCCATCCCTCCATGCCATGGCACCCGGTAGGCATCTCACCTCCCTGTCCTCCCCATCGATGTTCCTAGCTTGATCCCCCATATGATAGAGTCCCCACCAGGATTCACTTCCTCCTTGTCTGGGGTCCACTGCTCCCCCATTGAGGTCACCTCCTCACTTGACCTCCACATCCTTCCCTTCCACTTCTCTGGGTGCCTCTGTCTGGTTGCCCCATTGCCAGTGCAGCACTTGAGTATCTGAATCTGCTCTACAGTATTCATTAATTCAGGTGGATTTGGCAGATATTTTGACTTTCCATGCCCTTATTGTTTTTATATCCTTTATTTTTGTCCCTGTCTATCCTGTTGGCCCCTTCCTCCACCAGACTCCACCCCCCAGCTCTGTCACCCATTTTCTCTGGGACTTACACCTCTCCAGTTTTAGCTCCTGTGGTTTACCCCTCACTGTGGGTCTCTTTCATGAGGGTCCTGGGGTGGCTTCAGAGCCTCTTGAGGCAACTCAAGCCTGCTTCATCCCAGAGAGGAGCCACAGTCAGTGGTGTGGAGCATGGAGTCATTCTGCTTGGCTTGGGGGTACTTACTCTGTTTTCCTCCAGACCCTGGCGTGCTGGTGAAATCAAGGTGTGCATGTGAGGTGCTACATGCCAGCCCCTGGTCTGCATCTTCCTCCCATGGCATCCCCAGCTGCAGTGCCTCTTGCAGTCCTCCAGATGGCAGAATTGCAGCAAGGATGGTGACACTCCTTCCTCTCCGGGGAGAGAGGTCTGCTGTGACACTCGGCCCTCCTCCTCCTCCTCCTCCTCCTGGATGGACCCTGACAACTGAGGCTTGTTCCCAAACCTGGGTTGCTGGCATCACAAACAGTAGCACTACCACTGCACCGATGAACCAGCTTTCATGCCCTTATTAATGGGAAAATGGTGCACAATTAGAAGTGTCCCATAGGTTCCTTAAAGGCATACTGCATATGCATCCCCAGTGTGTCACAGTTTCGCCTGGGGGGCCTTAATTTTGTTTTGGAAAAACTGACAGGGGCTCCATTTGAGCTTGCTGCTCCATGGGACACGTGTTTCCTATCATGGAAAACCTTATTTTTCGTAGCTATTACTTTTTCTCAAAGAATTTCTGAGTTGTAGGCTCTGGTTTCTCAGCTTCCATATTTGATTTTTCATCAGGATAGTGTTTCCTTACAAACCGACCATCATTTTCTTCCTAAACGGGTCTCTGACTTCAATTTGAATTAAACCATATATCTTCCTGTGTACTATGCTGAGCATGCTAACAAAGGTGAAGCATCACTTCATACCTTGGATGTGCATGGAACCTTATGTTTATTCCTTGATCGTACTAAGGACTACTGAAAGTCCTCTCAGATTTTTATTTCATTCATCCCAGGTAAGGAGGGCTCCCCTGTGTTTAAGCAGTGCCTGTCCAAATGGTTAGCCAGCTGTATTACTCTCTGTTACAGGAAGCACAGTATGGAACTTCTTGGTTCTGTTCATGGTCACTGCACTCGTGGCATGCTTCTGTAATGTGTCTGAAGCTGATATATGTGCTGCTGCACCTGAAGTACTGTTCATACAATTGCTTAACATTACAGTCTGGATATCGTATCTTGCAGACATGCCGGCATTAGCCTAGCTGTGCTTTAAGGCATCCTGTCATGATGTCATGATTGACACTGACCTACTCCTTGGGTACTGCTCGGGAATCATTCCAAAGGTGTTTCCCAATGGAGGAAATGTCCGTGATGAAAATAGAATAGTTACCAGTAATAGTAGATCTAAGAGACAATGGAGAAAATGTCTGTGATAAAGATAGATCTACTATTACTGGTAACTATTCTAATAGACAATCTCCTCAATTGGGCCACTGCTCCCCCCCTTCCCACATTGTCTCATGTCTGGATGACACAGTTGTCTCCAGTGGGGAATGGAGGAGTGATGGGGCTACCCACATTATATAGACAGCAATGTCATAAGTCATTGTGGGTTGCCCCCGGCTAGCAAAAGTGACTGAGTGGCCTTTATGCTGATGGCTTACAGTTCCAAATGGTGTGGCCAAATGGAGGAGTGGAATAAAACCCTATAGGCAATGCATGAAGAAGATTCTTTCAAAGATCTACTGTTACTGGTAAGTAACCATGTTTATCCTGCTGCCTGTCAGATTGTGTAACCTTTCAGTTTGAGAGTTACTATCGAAGCTTATGTTGATGGCTACTTGGTGTTGATCTGACAAACTAGAAATGTCCTGTTTGTTAAGAAGCTAAACAAGGTTCAATGGCATTTTGATTCATTACCAAGGTATTGTAGTTTTTCGGAGAGTAGGCTTTGAGGGGTGTGACACTTTCTGTCAAATGCAGAGTGCTCTATGTGGGGCTCAACAGTATCACACTAATCCTCAGTCAGGCTGGTCCTGACACTGTTTTGCCTGCAATGGTCTGCACTTAAAAAGGAAAAGCTGCACCAATCAGGAGCCGGCTTTTTCCTTTCATCTGCAGGTCACTGCAAAGCAAACAGCTGATTGCATCCTGACGCTCCAGATTGGCTGGGAGGAGGCGCTCTGCCTGCCTCCTCCACACTGTTGTTTCCCCCAACACCGAGATGCCCACTCCTGGTGTTGGATGCATCCCCTCCCCACACACACATAACTTCCGACCTCAGAGTGCCCAATCCCTGGGTTGGCATTGAATCCTGTTTTGATGACACCGAGATGCCCACTCCTGGTGTCGGATGCGTGCCCCCACATAACCTCTGACCTCGGGGTCCCTAATCCCTGGGTCAGCACTGAAGCCCCCAGTACTCTGGCACACTGGGAGCCCACCACAGTGTGCCAACATCCATAGTTTCCCTGTAAAAAACAGAAAACAGACCCACAAAGTCTTTTTTTTTGTTTTAAAACCTGAAAAGACAGAAAATGGTCTCTCGTTGTTGCTGCCAGCCCCTCCCCCTCCCCAACCCGCACCCTCCTCTGCACACCTGACTTCCCTGCACCCCCCTCACCCATACTTACCTCCAAAGTTTGGGAGCAGCAATCTTCAGTGGACCAGGAACACATCTGCACTCTTCAAAAGCCAACCGCAAACTGAAGAAATGATAGTAAGTCCTATAATGGCAGTGACGGGGGGGGGGTCAATTTAGGTTGATATCTCAGCCATTTTTGGGAGTTTTGGTCCCACATTTTCAACAAGGGGTTCTTGGGAACCCACCTCATGAACACAGTCACTGTTATTTAGTTTCTCGGTCCAGAAAGGTGATTTTGTGGTCACTGTGTGGAATCACCTTTTGGGACCAATTAATGAAACAACAGTGCCACTGTTCATGAGGTGGGGTCCCAAAAAGCCTTTGTTGCAAATTTGGTGAAAAAACTCCCAAAAATGACTGCATTATGAGCATCCGCTATGTAGTTTCTACGCACACTCATAACGCCATCAATTTTAAGATTTTCACTCCATATTTCCAACACACTGACATTTTTCACACCCCTTATGAACAGTATAGCTGTCATTTTTGTATCCTTCAAAATGTGTTTTTGTACCTGTGGCGCAGAATGGCACGGTTGCTGTGTGAAATCAACTTTCAGGACAAATTAACAAAATTCCAGTGTTACTGTTCATTGTTCATGAAGGAGGTCCCAAAAGGCCATGCTGAAAATTTGGTGAAAACATTCCAATGACTGCATTACGGCGTGCATTCGCAGTTTCCAAATACACTTGTAACTTTGCCACTTTTCTATTTCCACTGCAGATTTTCAACATTGCCATTTGTTCACCTCTCCTCATGAACAGTAGAGCTGTCATTTTTCACATCCTGCCCGAAATGTGTTTTCACACCTGTGGCACCAACTGGCACACTCGCCAAAGTGAAATCACCTTATGGGATTGAGTAACAAAATTATACTGACACTGTTCATGAGGTGATGTTCCAAAAAGCCCATGTTGAAACTTTGGAGTAAAAATACCAACAAATGCCCAGGATATTAGGGTTTCCAACCGTAATGCCCACCCTTAAAATGTAAGACAGAGGACTATACAGAGAAACATATAGGAGACACGTACAAGAGGAATACCAACAGTAACCTCTCAGCATTGACAAATGCTTGTTTATGTTTTACATGCTATATTGTTGGTGACATGGTTATGTTATTAGTGGGGTTCCTCTCATTATTGTTATTATGGTTGTACTGTGTTGCAAGAAGTGTGGCCTGATCAGTTAGAGGCAGTGGAACTCTAATGTCACCAATACATGCTGATGTCATAGCTTTCAGCTGTGCCACTGTCCCTAGTAGGACTTCATAAGATCCATGTGCTATGGACTCTCCAGTGACAACACTGGATCTAGCAGAAAAGGAAATTATAATAAGTCTGTTAGAATTTATTTTTTCTTTGGTTGGGGTCTCCTACAAGGAGCATCTGGGACTGAGGCTGCCTAAAACTGGATCTATGGAGGAGACATGCTAATGATGATTTAAGGAGACTATTTATGTCCATCTCTGTGGCAGCAAGGGGGGAGACTACTCTGGCGACCTAGTTTGCACCCTGTACCTGAGCTGTCAGGCATGAAGGCTGGTTGATGCTCTCCTCATGGAGAGAGTAGGTTGCATCACCCTGCTACAACACAGATCCTAGTGGACACTTGGTGGTGATGTACATGATGTTGTGGATAACCACACACCGTGGATATCCCTGACCATACTACTCATATAAGAGAGGGTGAATGAACTCACAAATGGAGAAAATTATCCCAGACTCACCCAATGACAGCTTCTGGTGGCCTCCCCCATGCCACCCATCCTTCAGATCCTGGATCTGCTATCCTCAGCCATTGCTAATCCCCAATGTAAATGTTTGACTCTTCCTGGTAACCCCCCCGCCCCCAGCTGAGTTGTCTCAGAACATGGCGAGGAACTGTGGCTTGACTGAGGGGAAATGCCAGATCCCAGGAGCAGGTGGCAAGTCTGTCGTGCAATGGAGGTCAGCTTGGAAAGGCCTGAAGGAATGAGTGAGGAGTCAGACAGTAAGCGGGATTTAAAAAAGCACTATTTTGGCATACTGTACAGCAATAGTATGCTGTCTCTAAGCAAAAGAACTGGAAAGAAAATGTTAGTGTGTCGTATCTTTCAGCCTTTTGTCACTTAAATAGGGGAAACATACTTAAACATGGAGATAGAAGCTCAGATCATGAATATAGTGCCATTGTTGAAGATGACATTGAAAACAAAGTCATTAGGGCTCATCACAAAGGTAGGGCTACTGCTTGCGATGCTGGTGACGTGGGTTTGGGTATGATCCAGGAATGCTAGGGAGAAGTTGGGGAGAGGAGGATCAAGCTTCCCAGAGGATGTTCTTTTTTGGAGCGGGAGGGGAACAGATGACGCTATGCGAGTGCCACCCAGGTGGCTATAGGTGGGGCTGCATGTGGCACTGCTTTGGCAGGGGGATGTCGAATGGTGATGCACATTAGTACACTTACCTGTGCATGCATGTGCACTCTTGCCACCAGTGTCTCAGGACAGAAACCCAAGAAGAGACTCTGACCAGTGCAGGGTGAATCCAGCAGCTCGTAAGCCTTGCACTCTGAACGTTGGCACCCTCCTCCACCGGATTCAGACTCCAAAGCAGTTTGGGTGCCCCAATGGCCCCACCATTGGAGCACAGCCAGCCTTAGACTTTGCTGGGCCTGGAGCAGAGGTAAAACAAGGTGCCCCCTATAACTGGAAATTGGCAGTCTGGTGTTCGCTTACTGTCATATTAGTTTAACTGCTTCACGTATGAAACAAAATCATGTACAACAGGAGTAAAAGGCTAGTGTTACCTACTCAAAAAAAAACAAATGAAGCTAATCTCATAAAAAGGACCCCGCAGCAGGAATGTGTCATGCTATGACCCAACTGAGAATTGAACCCCAACCCAGCCAGATGATCCCTGGAATACTATTTCCTTGTTCTGCCAACTGGGGTGCGTGTGCTGGTGATTGCAGCAGTCTAACAACAATAATAATGTGCAGTGCAGTAAAGTTGCAGCAGATGCAATCTACATTTGTGCATCCCCATCCTATTCCATTACCACAATTCCCCATTCAAGTACACAATTAGCGTTTACTGCATGACTGCTTGGTAGGCCATTCCAGAATCCCCCACCAACACAGAGAAATACAGTTTCCTCCTGTCTGCTTTAAACTGCACATCCTGGATCTGCAGGGCATGGCCACTTGTTACTAGTATTCCTCTCCAGTCTACTTTGTTGTGTGAGGGGGTCAGGCAGGGATTGTCTTCAGCAAGGGACAGCAGCGCACACAAAGTGTCGATACTAACTTCAAAAGCTTGCACAGTGATTATGATTACTGTGGTGAAACCCCTTTAGAAAGAGTGCTTACTGAGGGACTGAAACATCATTGTGAAAGTCCAGCACCAATGGCTGTAGTGTACTCTCATTTCCGGCCACAGCCACTTCATTTATACAGTATCCTACCCCAAGGGCTCACAGCACTCACAATAAAATATACGCCTGTTTAAAAATATCTGCATAACAATATTACAACATAATTAAATAAATAACGTAAATCAGAGGAACACATTAATAACCAATTTGTGCTGAAAGCATGAGAAAGTAAATATCATTTTAGCCTCTTCTTAAACAACTACACCAAGGGGGAAGGGGACACCTAAGATGATAGGACTGTGGATATCAAGTTTCAGAACACTGGAGTGCAGGTGTGCAGCTGAGAATACCCGATTCCTACCCGTTAACCATTATTTTATTACACAGCACATACAATGCCTACCTGTACCCCCAGACCCCATTCCCCCTTTTTTCCATCTGGGTCTGGCAACTGGTTCTCCCCCTCCCTAAGGCATCAGAAAATGGGGGCAGGGGCTGGGCCCCCAAGTGTTACTGATATAGGACAGCCTGCCACGCTGCCCGGGTGGCCCGACTCACCAGCCAGCTGTGCCATGAGTAAAGAACCTTTGTGCCACTGCACCACTCTCTCTTCTTGACACTTCCCAGGCAGTCCTGGACCCCGACTCGCCAGTCCGGCCTCCTCCTCTCTTGCTGACCTGAACCAGAACCCAACTGCTACACTCTGCAGACAACCACCCTTAAGACCACTTACATGGGTTTTTATGATTGGAGGTAAGTCATGAGTGACAGAGGTAAGTGATAAGCCCGGGAGAAGATGTAAGATGGGCTGGGCTGCCAGCAAATCGAGGCAGGTCGAATACAAAGTGGCATAAACAGAAAATAACAAATTAGCCATTAACACAAAGGATTTTTTTGTGTGGTTCTAAATAAACTTATTTACTATAATTACATTATTTATGCAAAGCCTAATTTTGATTTTGCATGATTTTTGAATGTCTGCTATGAAGTCTGGTGTTTCAAACAACTGTGTGAACAGTAACTTTACCATATAGGTCGGAGCATTTGTGAGGGGTGAAATGGCGGCTGTTCCTTGTAATATGGGAAAGTTGAAAAGTGTGGTCAAAGTAAGGAAAGCTGGTCTTCTAGGCAACAGCTGCCGCTTGAGATATGCACCCTGGGCTAATGTGCAGGAGTTTTCTCCTTTCCTTAGTGAACTGTGTCCTTGTGTCACCCAATCAGAGGCAGCAAAGTCATCACTAGAGTGTGTGAAGAATGTGTTTCCAAACCAGCTGACACCCTTCATGCAGCAGCTGGGTTGAGTCTAAAATGTTCCATATCATGCTTGCCTCTGTCAGAGTTAATTTTTTTTTTTTGCAGTTTTGACCAGGAGATAACACACTGAGCTATATCTTGTTAATTTAAAACATTTTTTCCTAACCGGGGGCCTGTAGCTTTCAGTAGAACTCTGAGGCTTCACTAGGGGGTGGGGGGGGATTCCTAGCAGGTAAGGTGCAAACAGCAAGCACAAACATCTTATTAAATTACATTGTAATATTTACACATAATTATAAGGTTACAGCATTTCTATTCCTAATTATTAAAATGAAAACTTGGTACAAGTTTAACTGTCTGGGGACTAGGGTCATCGGGTACCTCTGGTCATAGAGAAAGGGTCCTCTGACATGCCTGGTAATGAATAGAGGGTCTTCTGGCATGTTTAGTCTTGATCAGCGGTCCTCATTGTCTGAAAGGATAACAAAACAAAATACACCAGTGCAGTAATTTAATAGTCAAAATAATGTAGAGCAAAGAAGTAAGGCAGGAGTTTGTGCACAGCACACAAGTAAAGAACAGATGCAAAATGTGACTACAAAATAATCAGCTAAAAAGCAGCCAGCTGAAGGTCTAGTCAACTTCCTGACTAGCATCTTGAAATACTGCCACAATGCAGAGGCCTGAATCTGAGAACAGAGGCATTCCAGATGAGAAAGATGTCTTCAATAATCCTGTTGTCCTCATTCCAAGACCAAACAAAACTGCCCAGATAGGGTTATTGCCAGGCACCCTCATCTTTACAGCTTTCCTCTCTAATAAACCCATTTTGTTGTTTGTTTGGTTTTTTTGCTCCACACACTGCAGTGGCCCTTCCTGCAGTGGAAAACTACCAGCCCCATACTCCTTTTCTCTACTTCTTACCTCACCTTACCCAGACTTTCCCCTCCAGGGTGGGGCTTGCTGGGAGCTTGCTCCAAAGTTCCCCAGATAGGACTATGGAGTTCTGGAAAGTAATGGACAGTCATTTCACCAGTGCCCCAGACTGCTTCCATCATTCCTACAGCACTGCAGGATTTTTCCTTACTGGGTTCTCCCCTGCCCTGAGGATGCAGAGTACTGGGACTCAGAGGTGTGCATGCAGAAGTGTGCGGATGGGCACCAGAGCCCATCTGCATCCTTCACCTGCTTGTCTGCTGCAGCTGCACTACTGACAGAGGTTACAAAAGTTAAATATAGTGCAGCAGAGACTGCAGCCTTCCCTCCCTGGAGAAGGAGAGTGTCCTCTGGGAAGCGGGCCTTCTTCTCGTTGTTGGCTGTCCAATGGCTCAGGCTCAGTTCTGAACCCAGGTCGCTAAGTAAGTATGTGGCTGAGCTCAAGGGTGGGGCAAAAACCCTGTTTAAAATGTACAACAATACCAGAAAATAAAGTTGAAGTCCTAAAAGTTTAAATAAAATCACTCAGGATCCTAGCCAATCCAGTAGAGGTATACCCGGTCTTCGTGGACATTTGATACCTTCCTGGGTTGGAGGTCAGCACCTATTGCCGCGCAGCTGCTCCTGGTGACCCAAGAGGGGAAGTCATGTTGGAACATTGCTCTGCCCATATGGCATTCCAACAGCCAGATAGTAGCCATAATTGATTGTAGGTTACAGAGGTGGCAACGTCCAGGCCTTGTAGGGATGCCATCAAAGCACGGAGTACTGGCATAGCCCATGCACCAAGACATTGTAGCAGTCGAAAAGCATGGTCACACTAAAAGGAAAGAACCCTACATTGTTCCACCTGTGGGTTCTAGAGCTACAGTCTTCAAAACATGTAATAGGAGCTTAACGAGGTAAAAAAATCACCAACGAACCTGCAGCTGATGCAGATCACAAAAAGAGAGAGAGAGAGAGAGTGACATTTTTAAGGACTACAGTCCCAGGAACGTCTGCTGCTCTGTGCCATAAGTCAAAAGATGGTAACTTTAAACCGAGATTCTCCTTCATTCCCATTTCCTAATGTTAGTATTTCTCACCTCAGCTCTACCTCTATTCCTCCCAGCTGGCTAGCACAGCCCTCCTTGGGGAGACAATTCTGTTTACAAACCTGTCAACCTCTAGACTTTCCAAAGAATGAGACCACTGGAAACAAATCAATTTTCAGACAACAGGGACCTCCCCCTTTAAACAGTCCAGTTTTAAAAGCACAATATGCCAATCCCATGATTCAGTTTCATGGGCAAAATGGTTTATTTTATTTTATAAAATGAGTAAGCTGTTCCAGCCAATCAGAAACATTCCTCAGCATGCATGAAATCTGTTCCATGCATGGGTAAAAAAAAGAGCTGGCAGTAAAAAGGCCAAGATTCTTGTGCCATAGAATGTTGGCATTTTTACTGGCAGCCATCTTTTCTTTACCCACTCTGGTGCGGGGGCACAAAAACACTCAGGCTGCTTTTATGAACAGCAATGCTGAGAGAGAGAGAGAGAGAGAGAGAGAGAGAGCACGCATACCAACTCAGGTGCAGGGGCTAGAAAGCGAGAGCAGAGGGAAGTGGGGAGTGAGTGAACTCTGTGGGCACAGCGGAAGCCAGAAGGTGCGGGGGGCAAGAAAGCAAGAGCGGAGGAAAGTGGTGAGCGAGCGAACTCTGCAGGTACAGCGGAACTTGGAGGTTTCTCATCAGAGCTTCAGGTTAGCGGTGCCAGGTAGTGGAGCTGCCTCACCCTCTGCTGTCTCAGGTAAAGTCCCTTCATCAGTCGCGGGCGGCTCAGGGTGTGACAGAGACAGAAGCAGCTGGCCCGTGTCCCACATGAGCTGCTGCAGGCACTACTGCTACGGGCGCTCGCTTTATCTGGCTGCTGGTGGGGCTTGTTAACTGGTAGGCCCCAGTGACCCGAACGATGCATCCTCACACAAAACAAAATTGAAGTTCTACCCTAAATGTTGGAGCATCAGACTGTGACCTTAAAGACCCAGCAGACCTGGGTTTGAATCCCTGCCACATGCATCGTGTGTGACCGTATGTCATAACCTTACTGTGCTCATGTGTAGTACCTGCGATCTTAGGCTTATTGTGCCTTCTGGACCAAATGTAACATAATACAGTAACAAAGTTACAGTGAATTAAATGGAGTGCCTCCTGTTTTTGTTTCTATACAAGTTCTCTAACTTTGTCTAGTACAGACATGACATCATAATGACATCATTATGTGGTAGGCGGAAGGCTTATTTTATGTTAAATCAGCATAACTAAATGCTGTTTACCACATATAAAAATGATTTTTTAACTGCAAAAAGTTTTTAAAAGGCAGCCCATTTTATAAGTGCAATAAGACACTCCAGGGTTGTGCATGGAACAGATTTTACCACACACCAGGGGCTAAAGGCACTCGGCCAAGGACTCATGCCTTATTACACCCCTAGCCATGCGGTAAATTCTGTTCCATGCACACCCTGTCATGTCTTATTGCTTACTTGTTCACCGGTAGTCTCACAAGGATCAACTCCCTTTGCAGGAGTGAACCATACACAAATTCTTTTTTTTTTTTGTTATGTTCTTTTCACACACCCCCCTTTAGTGGCCCACGTTCTGGAGGGTGTCCCAGTTCCATCCTCAAGTCTACCAGGTTCACTTACTGTCTTCCCAGGGCTTGGCCCCTGGTGGGTCGGTGGGGTCCCCAGGCCCCTCTGAAGACCAGATCCAGTTCTTTTCTGTGCCCAGCTGGTGGGAGTGGGACCTGTGAGACCCTCCTTCCTCCAGCTGCTGGAGACTTTTTCCTCTTTTCTTTCCTCAGAGGAAGGGCATGCAATGATGCCAGTGGTGGTGTCATGCACGCCCAGTGCATGGCATGCTGGGCATCTGCCCTGCCTCCTGCTCGCCATGTACAGTGTCAGTGTGTCAGCCCCATCCTCCATTAGGGGCCAGGCAAGCACCGATCACTGATCTCCCCCTCCCCAGAGGAGGAGCGTCCTTTGGACACTCGATCCCCCTTCTCCATGGCCGACCCCCAGTGACCCGCGAACATTCGTGGCAGGAGATAAGGCATGATACCTCAGCCCTTCACGCCAATGGGCTGGCTCCTGGACACAGATTTATGACACAAAGAAAGACTGATCAAAGATATACAGCTTACGTAAAGCATAGTTACAGGGAACATAAACAATGTTGTTTATATTTGGTCGGGACCTGGCAAGTCTGAGTTATCGAATGCTCTCTGGTTGGATATTGGCTCCTGAGTAGAACTTTTCTGAATGAAGTATTGCTGATTGTTTGGATCCCAGGAAGTTTTTGGTAACTAAATATAAATCATTCAACTATCTTTGGACTGGCAGTGAGAGTGCCTACTTTTCTGCTTTTAACATCTACAGAACACTGTGAATGTGGTAGTGAGAGTTCCGCATTTTTGGGACAAATAGTTAGGGGGAGGTGAGAGGCCCCCTACGAACATCAAACTTTCCTAGGAATTATAAAGATTGACTCTATGGACATTATTTAAGCTAATCTACATTGACATTAATCATTTAAATTAGTGTTCTTCATGACTTTACAGAAACTTTGTGATCATACAGATTATACTTTAGTTTTGTGGACCAACATTGAACTATTGTATGGAAGCGACTTTAGTTCATATTTGATATTTTTGTTGGGGTGTATTTTGGGTGGGGTGTTCATTTTTATTGTGGAGGGGTGGATGGTTTTGTTATTATTCTTTTGAGCATTTTATATTTTAAGATATGTGCCTGGGAAAGAACTTGGGAAGGCGCAGCTACTCGGAGGCCCTCCTTTGGAATCTCCGCCCATTTGAGCTCTCATCACTCCCTTTAGAGATCTATGGGAGATGTTGGGCTCTAGGAATTGCTCAGGAAGGGGGGTTCTGGAGGGGGACCAGTCTGGGTGGCTGCCAGAGAGTCACGGATATGGGTGGTGAAGCCGAGGAGACGCCCTGGGGCGAAATGGCCACTGGAGAGGGGTCCTCCCTGTTTAGTGCCCGTACCCAAGGGTCCCATGGAAATTAGTGGGCAGGTAGCTGCTCCAGTGATCCCTCCTCATTCTACTCGGGCTGTGTTATGCAATGCCAGGTCGATGAGGAACAAGAATGCCATAATGGTGGACTTGATTGCCTCGGTAGACCTGGCTTGCATCATGGAGACCTGGCTGGATGAAAATGCCGCTCCCATCTTGGAGGTGGCAGTGCCAGCTGGGTACTCCATGATACACAGCTCAAGGAAGGATCACAGAGGCGGAGGGGTGGCCATTTGTTTTAAACCTGACCTGGGTCTTACGGTGCTACCTATGGGTCTCACTAACTGCTTCGAATGTGTTGCTGCACGGGGGAGTCCTGGCATGGGTTACAGGATCCTCCTGCTCTATCACACCCCCCCCCCCCAGGTAAGGAGGGTGAACTTTTGAGGGAGATAGGGGAGCTTGTTGCTGGTCTGGTGCTGGAGTCCCCGAGATGGTTCATTCTCAGGGACTTTAATGCCTGGCTAGATGATGGGCTCTCCAGATTTGTAAAGATCTCCTAAGGAGCATGGAGGGGCTGGGCCTGGAGCAAAATGTTACTTCAGTGGCCCACTCACTGGACTTGTTGTTTTCATTAGGTCTTGAGGCCACTGATCTTAGAGTTGATCCAGTAGTTTGGTCGGATCACAGCACTGTGAGGTTCAGGTTTGGGGCTCCCCCGAAGCCCTTGTCTCTGGAGAAATGGTCCAGTATCACCCTTTGCGGGGTTTGTCCCCATCAGGCTATTGGTGGTGCTGGACCTATCGAAAGTGGGGACTGCTTGAGTGATTGGAATGGAGGAGGTGGATGCAGCATATAATGGTACCGTCATGGCCACCTTTGATTCAATCGCATCGGTTCGTGTCTGACCCTTATCTACTCGTAAGAGACCTCCCCGGTTTGATGGGGAACTCAGGGAGTTAAAGATTAAGGGTCAGAGGTTAGAGAGAAGGTGGAGGAGATTTGGCCTGATGGAGGACAAATTGGCCCTGATGTCCCATTATAAGGATTATCAGGGGGCAATCTCCTGTAAGAAGACAGCATTTGTTTTGTACAGAGGAGCAACTGAATGTTCCCCGCAAACTTGTATTCAAACTTGAGTTCAAGCTATCATAAAGGTTGTCAATTCATTATCCTTTAGTGTATTAGAAATTTTGCAGAGGGTTAAAAGTAGATGCTGGTATATTACCTGTAATAAAATCAACACTATTGTTCACTTATAGGCAGCACAAAGTGTGGAAGTGTGCAAATATATGTAGTTAAGGTAATAGTGGCATTAATTAAACTGATCCAGTGAATCCTTATTTATATGCAAATATGTGGGATGTTTAAGAAGACAGTTAAAGGAGAACATTTATATACAGGGCTCATCATAGTCTGAAGGTGCATGAAGATATTTAAATGAGATATTGGGCTCCTGTAGTTTGCAGCAGACCAGAGAAATCGAAGACTGTGTCTCGCTTCTATACTGATACTACATTGCGGCCATATTTAGAACCTTGCGATGTCACCGACGATCAAGCTGTGCTTGACTATAATGTGGTTCTCCACAACTTAATCTTGTAACTTCACAGGGTTTTAAAAATTGTGGCAATGGTGTAACCCTAGATGGCGCTATCCCAAGGGCTACTACCCCTGCCTGATTTGCCACCAACAGGTTGAGGGGCCTGGATCCAATGGCGGTGCCTCCACCCAGAGGTCAGGGTTTGCAATAGTTAAACTAACTTGGTCACAGCCCTCTGGGACACTGCAACCCCCTTTCTTCCCACTAGTGGCCCACACAATATATCAGAATTACCTTCACAGTATACACTTACCCCAGGTCTGGTTCCGGCACTGGGACCTCCTGTGAAATGAGATACAGTGCAACAATCACAGTACAGTACTTTAACATAGACAATACCTCAGGCAGTATACTTTGCTGAAACAAGCAGCTCTGATTTATTTAGGGGATATAACAAGGACAGGGGAAATCAGGTTAATTAGCTTATCACTCTAATAATCTATTTATGGCTCTGTGCACAGGCCTATCCTCTTATCAGTTACTGTCCCTGGGTACCCAAGCCCTAGTGGCTAGTCCAAACTGTGGCAGCTGGTAGGGGCCCTTTCACACAGAGAAAAGGAGAATTAAACAGTCAGCAGTACAGTAATTCCATTTGGATTTAATGTGGCAATTCAACAGGGCGACCCTGAATTAGTACTCCGACCTCCAAATAAGATAGGGTCCTTCAATGTCAGCAGGGCTCACTTGAGGTACACAAACCTCTTCACATCCATATACAAGAAAGCACTACACCAGGCAGGCTGCATCTGTATCCCGATCGCAATTACTGCACAATACCGGGAGAACACACAGCAGATTCAGTTCCTGACAGACCGAGTGTAATTCAACAATTTCTCCAGTCTTCTACAGGGTGAGCCTGGTTTCTACTCTTCAGAGATCCTTTGATTCTTTTCACAGGACGGATTCAGTCCTAACAAGCTGTTACACAAGCTGCAGACCGAACTCTGGGCCTTACACGTTTTTGACTAAAACTGCACACTGAAAAAGCACAGGGTTCTTTCCCTTCACTTTCAGATCTCAAACTGAAACTCCCAACAGACAAAAACCGGGCACTTCCTTTGAGTTCCTCCCAGTTCTTGACTGGATTGGCTGTCACTCACAATAGACTGCTGCTGTTGGTCCAAAAGGCACTGAAGTCTAAACTACATCTCCCAGAGTCACTGCCCATACAATCCTCTTGTGGCTGGCTCAGATTATGAGTCCCAAGTTCTGATTCGTCCAAGGCATCATTTTAGAGCTAGTTTACCCACTGATTGGTCCAGTTCAGCAGTTCAAAACCAGAATGGGAACTAGGCAGACAGTTCTGACTGCAAAGAAAGCAGGTTAGACAAACTGTAATTTCATTATTACTCTAAATAATTTCTGGCAAACAGTTACATCTTTCAGATAGGTTCCCTTTGCACTCCTAGTGACTGCAAAAATGAAGTGAATTAGCAGCAGCTCGAGGTGGTACTCAGAGAAGCACACAGTCCCCCACTGAAACTAATTATGTCTGCAAGCAGACAGCTCTTAAAGAGACAGTACCAGAGGCTCTAAAAACACTCACTGATAAATGGCTTAAATGCCAAACACCATTCAGGCTTGGAGCATTCAAGCAAGCTCCTAGAAGTCTTTTGGGAACCCCCATTTGTAGGGGGTTACACCTTCCTGGTTTGGGAAAGCTTGACGTCTGCTGGGCTACAAGTACCCCATAAGTTTTCAACTGCAACCATATACATTTGCATTAGGCTCGCATATGTAATCATCAGTCAATATATGATTTTACCAAGAACACATTTCTGAAACATTGCAGTACGTCCTCTTTACAGTATTACATACACATTGTACCATAACTCAAGTTATTACCTCTTGTACATGAAACCTGAAGAGAGGGGACCTTCCCTATCAGTTACCTTGGGGCTGGATGGGGCAAGGGCACCATACTTAGAGGGCAACACAAGTAACTTGGAGTTAGCACTGATGCTCAGTTTGGGCAATGAGCTCGGGACACATACACCTTTATGGACAACATTGAGAGGCAAGTCCACAGGCCTCCCAAGTGAATCATAACTGAGGTGCACCACAGGCTTTACAGCTCGACCAGTCTTTCTAGGGGAACTGTTATAGTCTCTGCACTCTGAGCCTCATTTTCAGCATTGTCCTCACTTGTCAGGGAGTCTCCATGGGGTAGAGAGGCTAGAACTTGGGGCACTTTCAGCTCCAGGAGTTACAGTTTCTGAGTCCACAACATTTGGCTCGCATGGAGAGCTTTCAGACACTGGCAGTGGACTGTCAGGGCACTCAAAATACTCTTCTTGTTCGGGTGTATCACCAGTCTGCCCCAATCTATCATTTTCCTCCACTGAAAGCTCAAACAGTTCAACCATGCACAATGATTCCATTTCATCTGATCTGATGTGCACTTCACTTTCTGGGAGCATTGGCTCCAGGGATGAAGCTGGGGGCTTAGACAGTCCAGAAGGCCCAGCTTTGTCTCCAGTATTGACTAGGGGATTGCCCCGAAACAATTGACTCAGTTCGTAAGAAGGATAGTATTCAAAGTCACTCTCACTTTCTTCCGATATGGACTGACAGTCATGCTCAACTGGGACTTGTGGAGGGGAACACTTTAACTTTGCTTCTGTAGGTGCAGACTTTCTTGATCTTTTCTTAGCAGCAGCTCTAGTCACTGGTCCAGAGGGGGCATCTTCTAGGGGCTCAGACTCAATTAAGATTTGTCCAATGGGCGGTAAATGATTTCTATGCATTGTTTTTACATCTTTTGAATTATTCTCAGGCTCACTTTGTACACTGGCAGATCATCTAGTTTGCCCACTACAATGTGAGGGAGATGGTGCCATCTGTCAGCAATCTTGTGCTTGCCATGCAGTCCCAGATTTCTTAGCAATACCCGATCTCCCTCCTGGAGTTCCTGTGTTTTCACCTTTTATCATACCTTTCTTTGTTGGCCAGATTTCTTTTTGGCAGCCATGGTTTGAGCCAGTTGGTACGCATGAGTTAGCTGGGCCTTTAACTTTTGCACATACTGTAAATAGTTGTCAGCTTGAACCCCATCAGGAGAGACCCCAAAACACACATCTACTGGTAGTCGAGCTTCTCTTCCAAACATCAGGCGGTGAGGGAGAATCCAGTGGCATCACTTTTGGTGCAGTTATAAGCATGTACCAGGGTGCTAATTTGTTGGCTCCATCTAGGCTTGTCCTTTGGGTGCAGGGTGCCTAGCATATCTAGCAAAGTCTGCGGTTGAAGCGTTCAGGCTGTGGGTCCCCTGGGGGTGGTAAGGAGTGGTTCTGGACTTTCGCACTCCCCACAGAGAAAGCATCTCTTTGATCAGGCGACTCTCAAAGTCTCCCTTGATCAGAATGGATTCTTTATGGAGCCCCATAGTGAACAAAAAGTTTTCTACAAGTACTTTGGCCACAGTGGATGCTTTCTGGTCTTTGGTGGGGAAGCTTGGGCATATCTGGTGAAATGGTCAGTGACCTGCAGCACATTACTGATATTTCTTTGATCTGACTCCAAACTCCAGAAAATCAATACAGACCAGCTCCATGGGTGCACTGGTGGTGATGTTAACAAGGGGCAGCCCTCTGGGGCAAAGCTTTCCTCTGTAAGCAGCAACTACAAGTTCGAATGTGTTGCTCACATCAGCCCCATCTTAGGCCAATAGAATCTGGATCTCACCAAGTCAAGTGTTCTGTCTATACCAAGGTGCCCCATGTGGTTGTGCAAGGACCTCAGTACTGAGTCTCGAGGGCAGTGGGCAGCACTAGTTGTTGTTTGTCTACTTGTCCCCTCTGTCTACTGTTTCTCTGTATAACAGTTTATTGATCAATTTCAACTTAGGACCTTCTTTGTATAACAGTGCAGTTCTCCGATCAGTGGAGCGTAATTTGGACACATCTTTTTCCTGCATAGAGGCTTCCTAAAGCTGCTTTGATCATGGGATCGGCAGGATTGAGCCCGGCGAATACTGTCATTGTCCAGCTGAGCTGGTGCCAATGTCTATTGCAGAAAAGTGGCAATAAGCAACAGGTATGCAATTCTCAGAGGTCCCAAGCAATCCACCATGCAGTCCACTGCGTCCGTGGACATTGTTCCTCCCTGTCAAACTTCCGGCAGAGTGCCGAATGTCAGGTTCTGCCAATCGGACCCAATCATTCTGGGGAACAGGCCTCCGGGAGAGAGCATCAGCATCTATGTGGTTCAGACCTGCTCGGTATTCGAGAGCATAGTCATATGTAGATAATGCAGAAAGCCACCTATGGCCAGTGGCATCCAACAGCTGGAGGTCTGCACATAGGTCAAAGGATTATTGTCAGTTTTACTAGTATTTTAGCCCCATACAAGTACTCATGGAATTGGTCAACAATAGCCCACTTCAAAGCTAGGAACTCTAACTTATGTACAGGATAGTTCTTTTCGGATGGGGTCAGGCTTCTACTGGCAAAGGCCACTGGTCTCAGGCCATTCTCGTGCTCTTGGTACAACACAGCCCCAACCCTTGCAAGCTAGCATCAGTGTGCAGGACATAAGGTTTTCTTGGATCGGCATAGGCCAGCACTGGAGCATGGGTAAGTTGATATATGATCTCATGAAAGCAGTCTCACAATCAGAGTCCAGCGGGCCCCAAATACTTCACTCGGATGAAAATACACTCTTTCAGTCTTGAGGGCCGCTGACTTTTGGTATTTTGTGGGTTGGGGGATACCTTGAGTAAGGTTAAGTAAAGGGGCGGATCACTCTTGAATAGTCCTTGTGAGCGCCGATAATAACCACAGAATCCAGGAATCTTTGCAGTTCTTTTAGATTTTTGGGCTGTGGCCAGGTGAGTCAAGGCCTCAACTTTGCTGGGTCGGTCTCTATTCCCTCGGTGGATACTATGTGTCCCACATACTTTACTGATGTTTGAAAGAATTGACACTTATCAATGGACAGTTTAAGGCACAAAGTCCTCCAGTCGGTCCAATACCTTAAATAATCTGCCTCATGTTCCTCCAGTGAGCTGCCAAACACAATAACATCATCTAGGTATACCAGGCACTCTAAGTAAGTTCATGTCCCCACTGCCCGCTCCATCAATCGTTGAAAAGTGGCTGGGGCACCTGAAATCCTTGAGGCATCCTCTCTTGAATTCACAGAAGCTAGCCCGGACAGATAAGGCCGTCTTCTCCACACGGTCCTCTGGGGCCATCGGATCTGGTAGTACCCACTGCGAGATCCAGCACAGAGAACCACTTGCTCCCGGTTAGGCAGTCCAAGCATCCTGAATGCGGGGCATTGTGTACTGATCAGGGATAGTCCGCGCGTTTGAGGTGCGATAATCCACACACATCCTTACTGTTCCATTCTTTTCCTCACTACCACAATGGGGGAAGCATAAGGGCTTCTGGATTCTTGTATTACACCAGCAGCTAACATCTCTTGCAGATGCAGTCTCACATCATCTATGTCAGCAGGTGCCAGGCGTGAGACCTCTCAGAAATGGTCTTTCGTCATGCAGCGGATATTGTGCTCAGCTCTTGCACGCATCCTACATCCCATTCGCTTAAAAAACACCTGGTCTCTCAAATAGCTCTCACTGATCCTCACTTTCCATTCAGCTGGCAGCGGGAGTCGCGAAATCAAACAAGTCAGGCGTTACTCTGTCATTCTTCCTTGAACTCTTGCTTGCTGGGTAGCACTGCAGTGTCTGCACAATGCACATTAGCCAGGATGCAACCTCTGTTTACTCGAATGTCTCTTTCAGACACATTATGAACTTGGACCATTACCCTTCTGGCATAAGCATGGGCTCTAGCGGGCAAAATACTAGAAGACCAGCAGTCCCTCTGGCAATTTCCCATCGCCTGGTGCATCCAACATTAATATTTTATTCTTAACATGCTTTAATCGGACGGACCTCTCCCTGTAAGGTACACTGGGCATTTGGCGCCAGGATCAGAGACTCAGGATCCTTCTTCCCATACAATTCCGACCGGTTCCTCTGGTTCTGTTTTGAGCATCTCTCTGTGCCTCATAGGCCTTCTTAATTAAAGCTGAACTCTTAAAGCTCTACTAGTCTTTGACCCTGTTTTCCATAACACAACTGTTGCAGCCTTCCGAACATATGAGCATTTGTTCCAATCAACAAAGGGACACCATCATACAGCCCAGTGGGGGACACACTAAGGCTAGGTCTCTACTTGTTCGACCCTCCAGCCGGAGGTGGGGAAAGACAGCCAAATTCGGATATACCGGAATAGGGGTGGCCTTCTCCTTAACCCCATACATGCAGTCCTTCTAATGGTTGTAAGGGTACGTCTGACAAATGCTTGATACCAATCCTGGAACATAATTGTCACTTGGGAGCCACTGTCTAATACAGCTCTTGTAGACACTCCATTCACCTTTACAGTGGTCTCCATGGAGGGACCCACTATTCTGGACCAGTCTGGAGAGGCGGTAGTGGGGGCCTGGGCAACTGACCTTGCCACAAAAGGACGTGAATTAGCATTTTGGTGCCCTCACTGGGATCATGTCGTGACCTCTTAACCACTGATTTCTTCTCCAAGCTCTCCTTTAGCTTCTATGCAACTTTGTCAGTGTCTTTTGGGACTGGCATTCCCTTTTCATGTGCCCATCTTTCCCACAATTATAGCAAAACATACTTTCTGGAGTTTGAGCTGGCTGAGGCGCCACACTGGAGCCAGGCGGGGGTATTACTAACTGGAAACCTGGGTGCCATCTCTGTCTGCGGCGTGATAAGCATTTGGAGACATCTCGTCCAGTTTCTCCACTTCCATGGTCAAGGAATTGAGTTTGGAGCTGTTATCAGCAGGAGATACATGGGTGCCCCCCACCCCATAGCAGATGCAGTCGGATATAGGTCAGGGCCGTACTTGCAGGCGTGGCCTTCATAAGGGACTGTTTTGAATTCCGGATCTCTCTCAACAGTTCGCCTCATTGTGGCATATCTTTTCCTTGTCAGAGCACTCATTGACTGTCAACCTCTGCCCCTGAACTTCACTTGATGGGTCACCCTCAGTCACCGGGTCGTAGCCACAGCTGTTGGTGCAGGTACCTCCCGAGGTCGCTTTTCTCAACTCCTCAATTTCTCTCATTAACTCATCATAGGAGGGTGGGATTCCAGTCGATTTGCCAGGAATAACTGAAGCAACAGCAGTTCTGAGAAGGGGCAGACTTAAGGATTCTGTCCAGTCTGGTTCGGTCCAGTTCAATCGCTGGCAAACTACCCTTTCTGAGGCATTCTTGCAACAATTTTTCCAGCCGAGACATACACAGACAACAACTCCCTTGGTACTGTTGTGCATTTCTTACTCTCACCATAGGTCCTCATCAGAATCTGGGCTCCCATATACACATTCTCCAAGGCCTCAAGATAGGCCTGTGCAGTCGCTTCAGGGTTACTGGCCCGTTTAGCACGGATGGTAGCCAGGGCAGGACCCTGAGGCTCACTAACCCTCTTTACGCCGCCTTCCGAGCATTGCCATTCTAGCACTTGGGGCAACATAGTTATCCAGGTCTCCCAGTCATCCTCCCCTTGGGGGTGGGAGGGTGCCAGAGAAGATCCTCAACCTTCGTAAGAGTCGTGACTAATGGCAGGTGCAGAAATAGGAGTCTGCATTGGTTCAGCCACCATTACGGGCACTGGAGCAGGAGAGGTGTTGGGGAGGAACACCCCCAGGTGGCAAGAATAGTTTCTTCAAGTCCTCCACAGTTTTCCCCTCTCCCAGCAACCATTCAGCAAATTTCTCCTCAAAAGTTTCAGATAGTGGTGGGGGCTGATTCCCCCCCGGGTCTTTACTGTCCTTAGTTATCACTCTCCAAGCAGTGAGGGCTCCCTCTGGGGTAATGGTCTGTGGCACTTTGGAGCTATCTATGGGATCCTTAAACTCTACTAGGGCCAGGAAAGTGTGGGTGAGCAGATTAGCATGCCGACCCACCACCACAGGGTTTTGTAAACCTTCCACCTTGGAAAGTACTCCCTGCACAGTGTCCGTATTGATACCCAGGGGGATGTCCAGGATAAGCATAGCATTTTGGGGGATTCCCTCCCCAGTACACCACTCCACCAGCCGGTGCACAGCCACTTCTGTCGGGGTACCCATTTTTTTCTTAACAGTGGTTCGTAAATATGGCCACTAGAGGACACACAATCCCAGCGGTGAGCCTCCAAGATGTAACCCCTAGATGGCGCTATCCCAGGGCTACTACCCTGCCTGATTTGCCACTAACAGGTTGAGGGGCCTGGATCCAATGGCGGTGCCTCCACCCAGAGGTCAGGGTTTGCAATAGTTAAACTAACTTGGTCACAGCCCTCTGGGACACTGCAACCCCTTTCTTCCCACTAGTGGCCCACACAATATATCAGAATTACCTTCACAGTATACACTTACCCCCAGGTCTGGTTCCGCACTGGGACCTCCTGTGAAATGAGATACAGTGCAACAATCACAGTACAGTACTTTAACATAGACAAATACCTCAGGCAGTATAACTTTGCTGAAACAAGCAGCTCTGATTTATTTAGGGATATAACAAGGACAGGGAAATCAGGTTAATTAGCTTATCACTCTAATAATCTACCTATGGCTCTGTGCACAGGCCTATCCCTATCAGTTATTACTGTCCTGGGTACCCAAGCCCTCAGGCTAGTCCAAACTGTGGCAGCTGGTAGGGGCCCTTTCACACAGAGAAAAGGAGAATTAAACAGTCAGCAGTACAGTAATTCCATTTGGATTTAATGTGGCAATTCAACAGGGAAGCGACCCTGAATTAGTACTCACGACCTCCAAATAAGATAGGGTCCTTCAATGTCAGCAGGGCTCACTTGAGGTACACAAACCTCTTCACACATCCATATACAAGAAAGCACTACACCAGGCAGGCTGCATCTGTATCCCGATCGCAATTACTGCACAATACCCGGAGAACACACAGCAGATTCAGTTCCTGACAGACCGAAAGTGTAATTCAATAATTTCTCCAGTCTTCTACAGGGTGAGCCTGGTTTCTACTTTCAGAGATCCTTTGATTCTTTCACAGGACGGATTCAGTCCTAACAAGCTGTTACACAAGCTGCAGACCGGAACTCTGGGCCTTACACACGTTTTTGACTAAAACTGCACACTGAAAAGCACAGGGTTTCTTTCCTTCACTTTCAGATCTCAAACTGAAACTCCCAACAGACAAAACTGGCACTTCCTTTGAGTTCCTCCCAGTTCTTGACTGGATTGGCTGTCACTCACAATAGACTGCTGCTGTTGGTCCAAAAGGCACCGAAGTCTAAACTACATCTCCCAGAGTCACTGCCCATACAATCCTCTTGTGGCTGGCTCAGATTATGAGTCCCAAGTTCTGATTCGTCCAAGGCATCATTTTAGAGCTAGTTTACCCCACACTGATTGGTCCAGTTCAGCAGTTCAAAACCAGAATGGGAACTAGGCAGACAGTTCTGACTGCAAAGAAAGCAGGTTAGACAAACTGTAATTTCATTATTACTCTAAATAATTTCTGGCAAACAGTTACATCTTTCAGATAGGTTCCTTTGCACTCCTAGTGACTGCAAAAATGAAGTGAATTGGCAGCAGCTCGAGTGGTACTCAGAGAAGCACACAGTCCCCATACAAACTAATTATGTCTGCAAGCAGACAGCTCTTAAAGAGCAGTACCAGAGGCTCTAAAACACTCACTGATAAATGGCTTAAATGCCAAACACCATTCAGGCTTGGAGCATTCAAGCAAGCTCCTAGAAGTCTTTTGGGAACCCCCATTTGTAGGGGGTTACAGTAGTATTGATAATGGGCAGACATAGTCAGCAATATCTCTGGCCTGCTGCCAGCAAGAGCTAATTTAAAAGAGCACTTCATGGGCTTTTGAACCATGATTGGCATAGCTCATGAATATACCCCTTTAACAGATATCTGTTGCCTCTTGAGAAAGTGGTAGAGAACTGCGAAGTGTTGGGGCATTTATTCTGGGGCTGCCGATTACTGTAAACTGAATGTCTGTTTGTTTATTCAGGGGTGCGCTACATAAAATATTTTTTCATCATTTGCACATTGGTGTTTGCATTTTTAACTTTGTTGTTTGTATTTTTGGTTTGTCTATATGGAGAGTGCACTGTTTTTATATCATTTGATACACAGCCTTTGCTCTCCTTGTATCCACTATAGGAGGAGTGCCGCTCCTGTCCAGGAACCTGTCTAGCAGAATGTTAATATCTCTCCAGAAGAACAGTTGGCAACCAAGTTCCAAGACTGCCTGCACCATCCCATGGAAAACTCTGAGTTATCCTTGTTTAGGGCGTATACTGAATCCAGTATCACCTCTTTGTCATCAAGCTGGCCTTCCACAAGGACCCACCACTCCTACCATTACAACACACCTTCTGTGAGACAAAGTTAACCTGTTGTTTAATCAAGTTTGCTATACCTCTCCATTTAGTACTGATAAACACATTTCACCCAGTATTTATCCAGTTTAAATGCTTCTTCTTTCAAAAGGTGGGTCTCTTGGGGGAGGACATGGGAAATGAGAGCGTACCTTTTTCCTTTTGATAGGACCACTGATCCCCCTAACATTTTAAGTAATTACTTTAACTTTAACTTCCGTGAAACAAGCCTAGGTGGTACCCCAACACCAAACTACATTCCCTATCCCACAGCAACCAAACCCACAACAGTATATGGCTAACAGGGCTTACAATTAACCATAACCAGAAAGGACATAAAGAAACATTA
The DNA here is from genome assembly GCA_016271365.2 of Neoceratodus forsteri. NCBI lineage: Eukaryota > Metazoa > Chordata > Ceratodontiformes > Ceratodontidae > Neoceratodus > Neoceratodus forsteri. The sequence continues at coordinate 1,011,654,138 of CM028130.1, read as the reverse complement.
GCCTCCACATACCTACTCTCATCCAGGGAAACAACAAGTTACCTGACTGTAAACAACATGGTCATACATAGTGCATCTACTGTATTGAAGACACCACCTACAGGTCACCCCTTCCTCTTAGTAGGGCCAAGTGATAATGCACAACACTCATGGGGGAAACTTCATAAACTCAAGCCTGCACATCCCTTAAGCCATATGGCTCTAAGGGGCAAGTTGCCGCCCCACCCCCATGGCTATAACCTAGTCCTAGTCAGGATACCAGGAGTGAAGGGTAAGGATCAGCGGATCCCAGATAAAACAGGCTCCACTAGACCATCCCAGAACAACAGACCCCAAATTATTTCAACATGTTAACCAGTGATCTGAAATAAAATCCTACAGTTTTAACCAGTGTTGGAAGACACCCTAACAGAGACCTGCAGGAACTTAAGGCAGCTGTCCAGTCGTTACCAGTTCTTATCTCCAGCAGGGTGCTGGAATATTCCTATGTGGCTTGCCAAGTCACTTCTTTTGCCTGTTGCTCCGAAATCTGCTTTGTGATTTCTGCCACTCTGTGCCATTTGGTCAACTGGCCTGCTTCTAACCACAGGAGTCCAACAGTGATGTTGTACAAGTGGCATCATCTCGTTCCACAGATGCAGTCCTGGAAACAGGATAGAATTAAAATGTAATTTAAACTGCACTGTGCCCCACTCCCCAGCTGGCTTTAAGCTACATTTGTATTCTCTGCTGAGAAAGCGACATCCGAGTCCTGTTCCAGGCCTTGTGGCTAAGTTTATTGTTTTTACGTTAAAAAGTATTTAAAGTTTAAATTAAGCTGATCGGCACACCCACAACTCTACCTCTGGATCTTACAGTGTTGAGCATTTTCCTGGCTGATTCAGTTCCAGTGAGCTCTTAGGACCATGCAGCATGCTCTGCAGAGCAGAGAGGAGCAGTGCTTCAGTCACTTCATCACGCTATACCGCTGGATGCTGCCAGATTGTTCTGCCTTGGTAAGGAGTGTTATTTTAAGCTGTCATCTTGCCCGCCATTACACATGACCTCCCCCCCCCCAATCAAGTTTAAGGATGATTATCCAAAGCCCAATCTTTCTAACTTTAAGTATAGTAAATTATGATCAACAAGGTAAAATGCCCGGTCTGATGCACAAATGGAATTCCAGTCTGCATTCCATTTTCCATAGCATGATAAATCTCATCCGTGAATTTGATCTAGGCAGTTGCTGTCCATGATATTTTCTGAATCCATGTTGACTGGGGGCCAGAAGGTCACATTTATGCACGTAACCCTTAGGTGGTGCTATCCCAAGGGCTACTACCCCTGCCTGCTTGGCTAGTAGCAGGTTAAGGGGCCTGAGTTCTGAAATGGGTGCCTCCACCCAGAGGTCAGGGTTGGTAGTGGTCAAGCTAACCTGGGCACAGCCCTCCGGGATACTGTAACCCCCCTCTTTCCCCTCTAGTGGCTTGAACACTGTACAATAATCACTTTCACAATACTCCTGGTACACCACACAAGTACCCACACTGTTTACACTTAACCACCAGGGCTGGTTCCTCTGGTTCGACCCTGGGACCCCTGTAAAACAAGGTTAAGCACAGCAAATAGCAACAATACAGTACTTTGAGCACAAACTGGAACCACAGTCAGATTACATGCAGAAAAGTTAAATCTGATTTATTCAGGGGACTTGAACAAGGGAGGGCAAAATCAGGTTAATTAGCTTAAAGGTTATATCAATCAAGCAGTTATGCATGCGCTTTGAGTCCCCCCACACAGTCCACCTCTGGGTACCCAGGTAGAGAAGAGATGGGCTAGCCAGGACAGTTGCCGGGGTTGCAGCTGGTTGGGGCCCTGTGATGGAAAACACAACATTCACAGAACACAGTATTTGTAATCTGGAATCAGAGGGCTCAGTTCGTAAAGGAAGCAAAACACCAAGACAATCAAACGACACACTCAGATTAAGTTGTTGTTGTTGTGAGGAGCTACCCTGGTATTTACTCATGATACTCATGACTGGACACAGGCTGTTCTGAATCGAGACTGCAGGTGGTTGATCTGAAATGCCAGGAGAAGCAGGGCCCACACAAGTCACAGAGGCATCGTTCCTGTTCAAGCATGGAGCAGGGGACTGATCCCCAGGTAGGTCTCTCATCAATGGCTTCTCTGTGCAGTGGATAGTCTGGCTGGGCCAGTCTGGCAAAGCCCAGACTGTATGGAGACAAGTGCAAAAGCAGTCTGTTTTGGGTTGGATACAACTTCCAGCAAGCAGAACACAGTTCACACAGTGGGGAACTAACTCACAACCCACTAGCAGTTCATAGCACATTTACAAGTACAGGAATTCTACTGTACCAGGCAAAGTGCTCCCTGGGCACAATCGCAAAGTCTCTGCACACACCGGGAGCTTAAGGGTAGCTGGAACTCTTGACAGGCTGATCAAATTCAGCAAAAATATTCAGTCTGCTTCAGGTTGAGCCTGGCCCACTTCAGTAGCTTACTTTAGTCACACAAACTTGGATTTAGTCCAAAATAATTCTCTTCTCTCGCTCTTAGGAGCAGCACACCAACATGCAGGCCAAAAACTTAGCCTTTTCAAAATTCTCCCATGCGAATCGACTCAGGATTGCTGCTCAGAAACACTTCAGCTCCTTCTTGCTCAGCTTCCAACTTAGTTCAAAACTGAAAACTGCAAGCAGCCCGGGACTTCCCCAAGATTCAAAAGATTTGGTTGGCTGATTTGGCTGTCAGTCAAGCAAGAGCTCCCCTTTGGTTGCAAAAAGGTGCAAAAAGCTCCAAACTAAAGTTCCTACAGATTTTGAATTCAGACAGCTCCTGCAGTCCGGCTACATTTTAGGTCCCACCAGTACTGTTTGGTCCAATTTGCAGTCCAGGACCAAGATAGTGGAGACAAACAAAACAGTCCTTGCTACAAAGAAAGCAGGTTAGACAAACTACATTATCATTCAGGGGTGTAGCCAGTGATTTCAGATCTGCACACCAAGTGGACTCAATGCTACCCCACCCCCCTTGTTAAGGTGAGCCACCGCCCCGTAGCCAGACACTATACAAATGTACACCAGGACCATGTTCATTGCCTCATTTGGCACAATAAATACAACTTTGTATCTCATGACAGTGGTTGTTGCTATGCATGGGTAAATACAAATGCTATGCTTTGTTCCCTAAAGCACCCACATACCAGCCCAGAGCCTGTAAAGTTGCATTGTCCTTGGGATGCAAAGAGGGTATTAGTGACCATTCCTTTTAGTTTCAAGTCCTATGAATAAAATTACAGAAAGGTTCAGTATTTCGTTTGTTAGTTTTGATGGAAAAAGGAAGCAGTTCAGAGCCTATTTGCTACCCCCTTAAATAAAATTGCACACCATGGAGTGCTTGGAGTATGCCTGCCTACACCCATGTTATCATTATCACTCTAAATGATTTTCAGTAAATAGTTACATCTTTCAACAGAGCTTCCTCTTCAGATTACTTAAGCTGCAATTAGGCAGCTCTTAAAGAGACAGTACACAGAGGCTATACAAACTCTGGTAATCACATTTAAACTGCTAAAATGCAGGACACCAGCCTGACAGTGAGCATTTAGGCAAGCTCAAGGAAGACTTTTTGGGAACCCCCATTTGTAGGGGGGTTACATAAGAACTTATTTGTTGGCGCACTAATTGTTTTTTGCAATTTAGCTAGCACTGGGAAAGGGATATTGGATAAAATGACCAATTTCATAATGGACCAGTACCATAAAGGCTTGCTCCAGACCACTGGCACCTGTTCTCAGACAACAGAGAGATTAAATATAGTAGTCAGAGATTTAGTTATCATACAGTAGGTACAGCTGTGTGTCATAGCTGGAGGCCTGCATTTTGTAGTTTGGGATTTCTAGACAAAAAAAACTAAGCCAGTTTCACAATACTGGGAGAAAACATTAAGAACTTGTTAGCATAGCTTTTGGTGTTTCCCATTTCTTGGACTTGTGGCATGCCCTTCAGTTCCATCCTATACTGCAAGCTAATACAGCTGCTAAGGGGCCGACGCGATGGTCCAGTGGCAGCACATCAGCAGCCATATTGTCTTTTTCCATAGAGCTTTTTCTCATTTCGGCAACATCTTCACCTGCATCACAACCCCTGTTTGTTGCTCCAACTGAAGAGTCCTGTGCTGCTGCCAGCTTGCCAGGCCGTCTCTTGATGTAAATCACCCAGTCTGAGAGTACTAATTTGGTTCATGGTGGCAAACAGTTGAGAGCCATTTTCGACAAATCCTCTGATGACTCCAAAGGTTCTCCAGACCCTCAACTAGTACTCACACATTCAACCAAGAGATGGTCAAAGAGCAGACCACTAACCATGGGTTGGTGTCTTTTGGGACTTTGATCTGACTTATGTCAGAGTCCATGAATGTGTTCTTGAAACCAATTCAGAAGTGGGCTAAATACCCCATTTACTGCTATTCTGGACAAGGAGTATTCCTCAGAGTTGGCTTTCCCATGGCTGAGGCCATCTTGGGACCAACCCTGGAGCAATGCTAGCATCACGCATCCTGCCCAGCACTCTCTACTTGTATGGTCTGCAAGTATGTAGTCCCTATGGGTTCCCTTTCAGGATTCTCCAACCACCCCTCAACCAAGGGTCTGGGTTTTGACTCTGCCTTCTATAAATCAGGCAGCCATGGGGATATGGACAAGCCTCCAGACAAAGAATCCAAAAAGACTGACTACACAGCCGAAAATGGTCTATGCTGCTGGTTGCTAAATCTCCATCAGGCTAGCTATGCAGTTATGTTGGCTAACTTTGGTCACTCCCTTCTAGAAGTGCTGGATAACCTCCTTCCTCACCTTTCTGCTGACAAGCAGCTGCTGGTGAAGTTAGTCAGAGACCAGGGTCAATCACTGGCTAAGCACCAGCTCCAGATGACTTTGCACATGGGCAACTCCTGTGCCCATGTCATGTAAACAGCCATCGCCATGCATTGCAGGGCCTGTCTGAGCTCTCCCCTTACACCCAGCACAAGTTGGTAAATGTCCCATTTGTGGGCACTGATCTCTTTGGCCCTGAGGTAGGGGACATCTGACTTGGATTGAGAAGTTTAATGCCATCTTTAATTCTATGGTTTTGTCTCAGAAGGACCAAATCCTAAAGAAGCCTTCCAGTAGAGTCAGTATCAGCACTGGCATCTGAAGCCCAAATTTGGTGGCCTGTGGCAAAAAGAGGGGGCAGAGGTGGTGGTGTTCCAGTGGTCCCAGTGGCCAAAACCCCTTAAAGGTTCCACGTTCACAGATTGTGGGATGTCATCTCCCACTCATCCAGTCTCTGTCCAAACTCCCTGTCAGGGTCAGTTGTGCCACTTCTTGCCACAGTGGTCTGCCTTTACCTCAGACAAGTGGGCTCTAGAAGTGGTGGGCAAGGTTGCCTCTAGTTTCAAGGCTCTCTTGCTATACCAACTCCATGCTCCAGGAGTTCAGGGTGTCGCAGGACACATTGTCCGCCCTGAGGGCAGACATTGCTCAGCCCCTAGAGCAAGGGGCAATGGCCCATATTCCATGGCCTTGGCCAGTCAGGGATATGTGTTCATGTACTTTCTGGTCTTAAAATGGGTGGGGTCCAGCAGTGAAGAACGGCACTATTCGTCAGGATATTGCAGACATGCAAAAGCTTTATTTTGCTATAAAAGTTCTGTCAAACAAGGGGTACTCACATAAGCAGATTACAACCCAACTGGTTTTGTGCACGCATGCTTCCTCAGGGATTGATTCATCGCATCCCACCAGTCACACTTAAATACTCAATTCTCTTAAAGTGACAGTGTCCATATAACATGTTTATTTATTTATTTATTTATTTAAGAGTTTAACCAGGCGGGCATACTGAGCGACTAGCCGCTCGTTTCCAGATGCGACCTGGGGGAAAACAGTAGGGTACATAGTGGTAAAAAAACAGACACAGGTATTAATGTACAGAAAAGGGCACTCATACACAGATATTATTGTACAGTTAAGGGCACACATAAGAAGGATTATACATGGTGGTAGCTATCTATATACATTAAAACAAGGTGTGCAGACCAGGAAGCATATAACATAAGGTATATCATTGTATGAGTAGACTTAAGTTAAGAGCAAGATTTACAGCCTCCATAAACCAATAGGTGCGGAATTGATGTTCAGGAGACCTTGAGGGCCTCTAAGGTGTAGGTAGGTTGCAGGCGCAGATAGTGAGAAAGTGTTCATGGAGGCGGGTGTTGAGGTGACTGGAGCTGGTGATATGATGGATATCTGTTGGTAGGTCATTCCAGAGTTTAGGTAAACAGTAACTAGGTGCAGACTGACCCTTGGTGGTGCGCATGCAAGGGACATGTTTAACATACAAATAAAGTTTCCATGTTCCCTCAATAATAAGAGAGTGTGTATTACAGTTAATACAACCATGACTTAATTAAATATATTTCTCTTATAAGTTATAGCCATTGGTAAATGTTTGACATAAATAAACTTAACAGTGTTAACCCTTAGAAGACTGTGGACGTACATATACGTCCAGAATCTATATACGTTCACACACATTCAGTTCTCAAAGGGAAACAGCATAGCTGCCTACACAATGGACAAATCATAATAGTTATGTTCAGTGTAATTAACAGTGTGGTATGCTGTTAAATTGGCAATAGACAACTAAGTTCATAATGTTATATGAGTGTTAGTAAGAGATTAATTTCATATGTCATATTGAAAGTTATTTACACAAAAATATATGTGCTAAAAATTCCTATTTCTGCAGTTCAGGTTCAAAACTAGTTGCTCCTCAAAAAGGGGAACAGGTCAAAGGAGTCATTCAAACCAGGGATTCTTAGGGCACCTAATTCATAAATCCAAAATGCCTCTTTCCACAGAAGTTTAAATTCAATATCCCCCCACCCTGGCCCTGTGTATACCTTTTCAATTCCACAGAAGGTAAATTTATGTTGGGGTCCATTAGCTGAGATATGTTTAAAAAGGGCATTCTTCTCAACATCACATTTAATGTCGCTCAAATGCTTACTGATTCTCTCTTTCAGCATTCTTGATATCTTTCCGACATAAAAGAAACTACAGGTGCAGGTTGCTAAGTATACTACACCTGTAGTTGAACAGTTTATAAACTGCCTTATTTCATACTCCTTTGTAGTGTTAACTGAGCTAAAATGTGTTTTCTTCAAATATATTTCACAAAGCGTGCATTGTCTGCAAGGAAAATTGCCCTTTGGTTGCTAAGGCAACCAATTCTGGTGTGTTCTTACTATTGGTTACAGTGAGTGCACCAAACAGCCCCCTAGATTTTTATCACTTTTGTAAACAGTACGAGGTGATGTACTCACTTCTTTTCCAAAGATGTTACAGCTCTTAATATGTTCCATTTTCTCTCAATGATTTCTTTTACCCTGGCTGAAGAAGAGCCATATGTTGTTATAAAGTTTAGTACTTGATCACCATTACTTTGTTTGTCCCCATACTCCAGCAGGCTTGACACTGACATATCCTCCGCTGTATTTTGTGCTGACTGAATGGCCCTGTGTCCATAACCCCTCTGTTTGAATCTACTAGCCATTTTGTTTGCTCCCATCTGAAAGTCAGTCTCAGAACTACAATTTCTTTTTAGGTGCATAAATTATGATTTTGGTATATTGTTGATAGTGTGGCAGGGGTGACAACTGGTGGCATGCAATATTGTGTTTAAATCTGTTATTTTCCAGTGTAAATCCATTTTTATTGTGCCATCCTGTTGTTTATATATCATCAAATACAAGAAAATGATTTTATCCTGATGTACCTGGACATTAAATCGCAAATTCAGATTAGGTGAGTGTAGGAACTCAATGAACTCATGGAGCTCCTCTCTTGTCCCTTGCAACACCAGCAACATGTCATCAGTGTAACGCCTCCGAAGGTCGATGTGGTCATAAAACTTATTAATAGTTTGATCATATATTACCACTGTCTCCCAATGTCTCAAGTAAAGGTTAGCATAGTTAGGGGCAAAGGTGGCCCCAATGGCAGTGCCTTTAACTTGGTGGAAATATTTCCCTTCAAAAAGAAATACATTAGATTTTAACACCAGTTCTGATAAGCCTATCAGGAACTCTTTCTGGCCCTCTCACAGACTTGTTGCACTATCCAGCCACATACGCACTGACCTAATCCCTGCCTCGTGAGGGATATTAGCGTAGAGTGACTCCACATCATGGATACTAATAGTCACTCTCTCTCCAACTGGAGATACCCCTGGAGACGCAATAGCTCAGTGATATCCGAATATAAGAAGGCAGTGCCTTAACAACGTCACAAATATGTGCATCCACATATTGAGATAAAGGCTCAGTCAAGGAGTAGATATCTGAGACTATTGGTCTACCTGAATTTTTCAAGCTTTTGTGAATCTTGGGAGCATGTATACAGAGGCGCACTGAGTAGGCAACCTTTAGAAATTCAAAGGGTGCTGTCACTAATAAGGCCCTTGTTATAGGCCTCATTTAAAACAGTGTCTATGAGTTGCTTGAAGTCACCAGTCAGATCTCTTGATGAAGATGGTAAAATCTTTATTAGCCAGTTGTCTCTCTATTTCTTTGAGATAGTCAGCTGTATTCAGGACAACAATAGCCCTCCCTTATCTGCAGCCTTGATAGTTATTTGTTTATTTTCTTCAAACTCCTGTAAAGCACTTCTTTCTGAATTTGTAATATTACAGGAGTTCCCATCATGTTTTCTCGAGACAGTGCTTCCATCTCTTGTACTCATACTTTTTCAAAAGTAGTGACAGCAGCATTGGAGAGGGGATTAAAAGTTGAGGGTGGTTTAAATTTTAAGAGCTTCATTCTTTGTGCTTGGATTGAATCCTCATTTATATCTTCATTTGCTCCCTCAGTAGTCCCAAGCTGTGAGACAGGCAATTCTGGACTTTCATTTATACTGGCTGAAAAGCCAGCAATGGCAAGCACCCTCTGAAAACACACTTTGTTTTCACTGAAGAAGACTTTCAAGTTAAGTTTTCTTGTTAATTTTTTGAAATCCCTAAAAATATCAAACTTATTGTGCTTATACGATGGGATAAACCTCAAGCCTTTATTAAGAACAGAAAGCTGCCACTCTGTTAGCTGTTGCCCCGTACTGGATCTACATGATCTGAACCAGTCTGGGTGGAAGTGCAAGTTCCAGATGGTCACTCTGAATCAAAGTATACCATCTCTGGAGCAGGGCATGTGGTTCTGCACCCTGGTACTCCAGGATGCATTCTTCCACATCCCAGTCTGTCCATCCATCCCATTGCCAGTACCCATTGTCAGTTCCATGCAGAGGGGATCCTGTACCAGTTCCAGATGATATCCTTTGGCTTCTTTCCCACACCCAAGGTCTTCACCAAGTGCATGACAGCAGTGGCAGCCTTTCTGTGGTGCAAGGGCATCAGGGTATACCCCTATCTGGATAACTGGCTCATAGCCAGACCATCCAAAGAGGCCATGGAGAGATCCAGAGATCTGATCCTCCAGATCTGCCAGGACTTGGCCATGGCCCACCTTCTGTGGACTGGCTGTGGATCTTTCCTCCTTTGATCATTTCAGGTTGGGTTGTCACACCCTGCCTGGGACTTCCTGCAGCTGCTGGGGTACATGGCTTCCTCCACCAGCATGATCCACTGAGCTCACTGGCAGATGTGCCACCTGCAGTGGGAGTTGGGCCACTAGTGGTCACAGTGTCCAGGTCACCAGGACCAACAGGTCCTTGTGACCCAGCTGTTATGGTATGCCATCCAGTGGTGGCTGGACCTACATCTGGAGAACAGAATCCCATTTGTCTGCTTAGAAATGTCCACCACATTCATGATGGATGCATTTCTAGTAGGGTGGGGAGCACACCTGGGAGATCACAGAGTCAATGGTTTAGGTCACCCCAGGAGTCCCGCCACCGCATCAATTTGCTGGAACTCCATGCGGTGCATTGGGCTATGATGGAGTTTGCTCCATTGATCAGAGGTCAGGTCCTGCAGGTCCAGACAGACAACACCACAACCATATTCTACTTGGACAGGCAAGGTGGAATGCACTCCCTTCACTTGTTTCCTGAGGCTTTCTATACCTGAACCCTCATGCACAGCCTGGGTGCAGATTTCCTGGCAATCCATTATGCAGGAGTGAACAAAAAGTTGGCGGATGCTCTCGTCTAGGTCAGAGAGACATCTCTGAAGTGGTCCCTAAATCAGGAGGTGATAGACCAACACGTTCTCTCAGTGGGGCACCCCTCTAGTGGATCTGTTTGCCTCTGGGGAGAACAGAAAGCTCAGATTTTTTCCCCATCCCCCACAGTCTGAGACACTGTTGAGGATGACTTTGCAAGCCCCTGGACCCCAGGCCTCCTGTTCACCTTCCCTCCTTTCTTCTTGATCCACAGGGCTGAGGTCAAGGCCCAGAAAGACAAAACTTAGATGATCCTGATGGCCCCAGATTTGTCCAGACAGTTCTGGTACCTGGATCTTCTTAGCCTCAGCAGCAAGCCTCCATGGTGGTTGCCTCTCTGCCTAGGCCTGCTGACCAGACAATAGGGGAAGCTCCTGCACCCGGACCTTCAATCCCTGTACCTCTCAGCCTGGTTCCTGAGGTGCTAGAGTTCCAGGCTTTAGGCCTTTCATAAGACATCTTCCGCACTGTGGAGGCATCTCATAAGGAGTTGACTCAAAAATGCTATGCATTTAAGTGGAAGAGGTTCTCAATCTGGTGCCATGGAAAGGAGCTTGATCCCTTACCGGCTCCATAGGGAGCATCCTCAACTAACCTGATCCAGCTATCAGTCTGGCCTGCAAGCAATGAACCTAAAGATGCACCTGGCAGCCATCTCTGCTTACTGGGCATGGGCTGGTAAGCCAACAGTTGCCCAAAAAAAGGTGATTGAGCACTTTTTCAAAAGTCTGGACCACTTGTCCCCTCCAGTGAGCCAGCCTCCACCTCCATGGGACTTACTGCTGGTGCTGGCAATGCTCATGGACAAGTCATCTGAGCCAATGCACTAGTGTGAAATGTCTCACCTGTCATTGAAGACTGCCTTCCTTGGTGGCTATCCTGTCAGCCAGAAGGATTAATGAGCCCCAGGCACTCTAGGTAAAGTCTCTTTGCCTGGTCTTCCACGAGAACAAGGTCATCCTTTGCCCACACCTGAAGTTCCTCATGAAGGTCATATCAGAGTTTCACCTTAACCAGGTGATCAAATTGTTGGTATGCTTTATGAATCTGACCTCAGAGGCTGACCTCAGAGGCTGGCCAGCAAAGCAGATGACAAAAAGATCTGCAACAGGGTTGATACGCAAGGTGGAGTGGAAAGGATGAGAAGGGACTTGGCAAGGTTGGAGGAATGGTCAAATGTATGGCAGTTTAGATTCAATGCAAAGAAGTGCAAAGTAATGCACCTGGGAAACAAAAACCCAGGGGAAGAGTACACAATGGGGGGTGAGATACTGACAACTACAAAAATGGAAAGGGACCTGAGGGCAGTCATATCAGATGACCTAAAGGTGGGCCAGCAATGTGAGAAGGCAGTAAGGAGGGTTGGGGGGATACTGGGATGCATAGGGAGAGGCATCACCAGTAGAAAACAGGAAGTTGTTGGCCCTCTATACAGACAGTTGGTAAGACCACATCTGGAGTACTGTGTACAGTTCTGGAGACCCCATCTCCACAAAGATATAGATAAATGGTGGAGGCTGTCCAGAGGAGAAAGCAACCAAAATGGTGCAGGGTCTGCACCAGAAGACATATGAAGAAAGACTAAAGGATCTTAAGATGTATAGCCTCAAGGAAAGGGGCGATATGATAGAAACATTCAAATACCTCAAGGGAATCAACAAAGTCCAAGAGGGTATCATCTTTCAGAAAGAGATGTGCAAAACAAGGGGCACAATTTGAAGATGGGGGACAGCTCAGAGGTAATGTGAGGAAGTATTTCTTCACAGAGAGGGTTGTAGATGCATGGAATGGCCTTCCTGAGGAGGTCATAGAGTCAAAAAACAGTGGGGGAATTCAAGAATGCATGGGACAGACATAAGGCAATTCTAGTGGGGGGTAGGAGGAAGTAGGCTGTTGGTTAACTAGGATCTGCAGCTTATCCGTTAGGTAGGGAAATGGGCAGACTAAGTGGGCCAAGCGGTCCTTATCTGCCATCAACTTCTATGACCATAGGCTCCACACTCTGGACCTATGAAGGGTGCTCTTCTATTATAAAGAGCCATGGCTGGAGTTTGGGGTGAGGCTCACCAGCTGTTTGTTAACATATGCTGAAGCTACACCTGGCAGACTGACAGCAAAGCAGATGATTGCCAGGTGGATTACATCCTGCATCTACCTCTGCTATAGCAGTGTCAGTGGCTCAGTAGGTAGCACACTCGCCTCTGAGGCCGGGAGATCAGAGGGCTGTGGGTTCCATTCCCACATCTGGCACTTGGGTTAATATCCCAATACTGACACTGTAGTGCAGCACAAGGTGGGTGCTGCACTTCTGAGGTGCCGTCTTTTGGATGAGACGTTAAACCAAGGTCCCATCTGTATGGATTGGTGGTAGTTCAGGTGGATGCTAAAGATCCCATGGTATTTATCGAAAAAGAGTAGGGGAATTTCCCTGGTGTAATGGCCAAATTTCTCCCATTCACTAAAAATACCACCAACAGCTTAATCTGGTTCAATTTCAGTTGCTTACCATCTGTATCCCCCCTCCCCCCGGTCACCCCTGAAAAAGGGACTTCTAGGCCCAGTGGGCTTACCAGGTCAACAAAATTCAATAAATAAATAAGTTAGCTGGTAGGAGCCTCCCAAAGGCTCATTCCATCAGACATACCATTGCCTCAGTGGCTACTTCAGGGACATCCCCATTCAGGAGATCTGCAAGGCTGCAGCCTGGAGTAAAGAACACACCTTTTTATCCCATTACAACATCAACATCATGAGCAGATGTGGCTGTAGGAAGGGAGAGGACGACATTGTTCATTTGCTGATCGGTTGTCCATTATATAATAAATACAGGGCAAGACTATTAAAGGATATAGTGAACTTACCCTACCAGGACCCATGTAAAATGATGGAGCAACTCTTAAACTGTAAATCTCTTAAAACGCTTGAGAATGTTGTGTCTTTTTTTTTAAATTATAAACATTCAGAAATTGCATCTAGAAGACAAAGACCATGGCAAATACTAGAAATTAATTAAATAGTACTTATGATAAACAAAACGAATAGGGAAGATGCCCTGTAACCACACCTCCAGTCACAGCTGCATGTGATGTAAGGAACGAATATTAGATGCCTTGATGAAATAAATCCATTGGGGACAGAAGGTATTATGAAATATGAGGAAAAGACAGCAGAAAGTGCTAACAAAGTGGGATAATGTTAAGTGACAATAGTTTTAGGAAGTATATTTGAATATATATTGTGTAATGATTTTAATGTTGAATATAGAGATATTTTATATAATGTTGTATTTTTGTATACTGTGCAATTGTAATGCAATAACTTGTCAAACAATAAAGAAATACTTGACTTGAAATAAATAAATAAAAAAAACAACATCATGAGCCATCGGGATACTGCATTTTTCTTCTCAGTCCTCCAGTCTCTGTTCACCGAATACGGGTGCACACCTTGCCCCCTCCCCCTTGGGGACTGCTTGGAGTCTGCCAGAGAGTGGATAGTGAACTGTATTCACATTCATAGAAATATAGGTAACTCACCTGTAACCGTAGTTCTACTAGTGGTATACAGTTCACATCCACACAACCCACCCGACCACTCCTGGTAAGTGGCACCCGTATCCCTTCCAGTGTACAGTGCAAAGATCTTACATCATGGGGCAAAGATCCTACATCATGGGGCAAAGCCAGAGCATATACCACCTGGGAGGTGGGAAGACATTCGCTTGAACACTTCTGACTACTTGTCTGTCTCCAGGAAGACTGCCCGAATGTGGATGTGAACAGTATACCACTAGTAGAAAAATGGTTACAGGGCGGCAACCTACATTTTCCCACTGCAGTGCTGATGGAAGCTTCTGTTAAAAAAGGGGGAGTGTTAATGAAGGGAGGAAGAACAGAGAGGTGATAACAGAGTTAATCATTCGCTCTGGAGTGTGGAAACATCTCCTTCTGACAGCAAAAATCTCCATATGTTACACAAATCCTGCACAGAGACACGATGTTGAACCTCCTCAGTGCTGTTACTTGTCTGCTTTTTGTTCTGCTGGCTGGAGTGCAGTGTCCGAAGAGAACCCTGGCCAGTATCTAGTAAGGATCCACTCTTTTCGAGGGTCAGACCGGTATGATTTCTCCTTTGTGATCCATGCTGCTGAAATTCAGTGTTTCTGGCACTATGCGCACCAGGATGGCTACTTCTTCTTCAGCTATGAGGTAGGGTTATGATGTTCTTATTCAGCTATGAGGGTAGGGTATGAAGTATGAGGAGAGGTATAGAAAATGAAATGTTGACAGAAATGGAAAGGAGATGGAGCAGAGGATTCATAAAAAGGGATGCATGGACTGGAAAGTGGTGCAGTTATGATGTCTGTACTGTGTTCTCTGGCCTGCCCCCTTTTGTCAGCCCATCACCAATTTTCTCCTGGCACTTACATTGGTTTATCACTTGCACCCGATAACCAGGGTTCAGTAACTAGCCTAGGTCATCAGAGGGCTAACCAGGGAAGGAAGTCTGAGGGAGTGTTCCAGAAGATCCTCTCCTCTGGGGAGGGTGGGTAGCGTGCTCTGCTACACAACTGTCACCTGAGTGACCTGAGGTGAAGGGGCAAGCAGGAGACATTGGGGGAGACGTTGGCCAATGTTAGGACAGGTATGCACAGTGTATACACATCACGCCATCCTGCTGCAATTCCTAATTCTCACAAAGAGTGAGAATTAGGAATTGCCTGTCTGCTCCGAGATGTGTCACTAGTAGGGTGCCACAGGGCTCTGTCCTGGAACTGACACTATTCAATGTGTTAATAGGTAACATAAGTATGTATGTTAATAACACCATAACAACATTTGCTGATGATACCAAACCGGGGTACATTATGTATGAAACCCTCTGTAAAGGCCTTGAAAACATCAAATCAAGGTGTCTAAAAAACAAAATGTTATTAAACCAAGACAAATTTACCATTCTCTACTTTGGGACAAGGAATCCTAATTATATTTACAAACTAAATAATCAAGAGATAAACTCTACCATAAAGGAATGAGATCTGGGAGTCATAATTAACAATAAGTTCACTCCAAGGGATCACTGTAAAAAAGTAGCCCAGACAGCTAACTCCTTACTGAATAAAATCAAATTCACATCTAGTAACAAGAGTGAATCCTGCATAATGCCTCTATATAGATCTTATATGACACCTTATCTAGACTTTGGTTCCCCTTTTTGGAGCCCATATCATGCCCAAGATATAAAACTGTTAGAATCTGTTCAACATTGGACAACTAAAATCATTCCAAACTTAAGGCACATGTCCTATGAACAAAGACTAAAGAAAACTCGTCTAGTAACACTCTGACAGGAGAATGAGAGGTGATTTACTACAACTTTATAAACTCTTAAACAACAATAATGTGGCTGAACAATGTGAATTTAAATATACAATAAGAAATATTAATCTTAGGAGCCATAATAAACAGTTAAACATTCCCAAGGCAAACTCACAAAAGGGGGACAATTTCTTCACAGTAAGGGTAGTCAAGGCTTGGAATCTTCTTCCTGAAGAAGTTATCAACTGTAAAGATTTCTGTCAGTTCAAAAGCAAACTTGATTGGGTGGGGAAATAATGCAGATTAATACACCCACTAGGAGTGGGAGACATTCTCAATGGGCTAATAGCCTACCTGTGTCTAGTGAAACCGAGTAAACTCCTGGGGGTTGGGAAGAAAATGGAAAAAAACTAGTTGGTGCAGAAAAAAAGCAGCTCCGCCCACAGGTCACACACTGCAGATTATAACCTCTTCCCTTCCGAGCATGAACCTGATGGGGCTTGGGGAACCCCAACAGTCTTGTCAGTGGGAGGGGATAAACCACAGTGTAAGTGCCAGGAAAAAATGAGTGATGAGTCCGTCAAAAAGGGACAAGCCAGAGAACTAGGTATAGACATCATAAACAAAAAAACTAATGCATTTAGACATATAGAATCAGAAATGTTTAAACACAGAATGTGGCAAATATTTAGGGGTATAGAAAACAAGATAGTTGTAGAGAGCATATAAAACTAGTCGCTCTATGGGCACAGAAAAAATCATAGGTGTAGGGGCACAGAAAACAGGATGGGTGTAAGAAGCACAGAAAATGGGATGGGTATAGAGGGAATGAAAAACAGGATGAGTGCAGGGAGCACAGAAAACAGGGACATTGTTATACAGAAACATAGAAACATAGAATTTGCTGGGGGGCACTGTGGAGCACGCCTACTGACGAGATGTGCTGAAGACGGCTCTGCCACCTAGATGGTTTTAAATCTTGAAAACTTTAACTTTTTTCAACAAACTTTGGAAATCTAAGCTCAGAAGTGAATTCCTTATATCGTACTGCTCATTTTCATATAAAAATCTTGGTGGGCCATACAAACAGAACCACAGGAGGTGGCCAGAAAAGTCAGTTACCTATAGAGCCATTACCTCTGGCTGAGTCACAACTGCCATCGGGGATGGAACCTCCTTAGAAGGCCCTACAGAGGTCTATGCAGGCAATTGACTCCAAAGTGGAGTCAATACTGACCAGATTCACAGAGCAAGATGCCAAAATTGAAGTAGCCGCAAGTCGCTTCCATCTCTGCTGAATCCCTAGCTACTAAGGCACTAGCTAGCTCTAACAAAATGGTGCAAGAAAATGCTCATTTCGGTATCGTCCTGAGGCTGTGGAGAATGCACAGCTGGCAGCAAACATTAGGATAGTGGGCATCCCGGAATGCTGTGAGGGGATGGCCTGTTTGATTTCCTAAGCGGCTGGCTGCCACAAAATCTACACTTAGAAGAATCTCTGTCACCAGTTCATTTTTAAAAGCCTACCGTATCTCTCCTCAGGGACATTGGTCTGCAGGACTCACTTCACACTGTTCTGTTGGTAACAACTGGAGCTTCCACTCAAGACCTTATTTTGCAAGCTGCTAGAGGATCGGGACAGTTAAATTACCAGGGGAAAACCATACATTTATTCCCGGACCTCTCCTACGCTACATGGGCCAGATGGAAGAAATTTGACAGGGTGAGGGTCAGACTGAGATCTCTGGGAATAGCGCACTCTCTATTAATGCCTGCTCGACTCTGAATTCAATATGGAGGGAAACATACCAGTTCACAGATCCAGAAGAAGCGGGAAGGAAGGTAGAAGCGATAGGCAGCGAATTTGTGCGTCCAACAGTCCACAACTTATCAGACTCTGATGATGCTACTTGAACTTGGATAGTACTTAATATGTGGACTATCACAAAAATGGCTATAGGTTTGGCTAAAAATTAAAGTTTCCTGAATCTTAACAGTATTGACGTTCCTAGCTAGACAGCGCCATGCTGTACTGTTGCTGATAAGCCTTGTTGAGTGTAATGCTTAACATTCAAGTATTATAACCCTTTTAGGCATTTTTACAGAGTTGGACTATTAAAATGGAGCACTGTTAGTTAGGCTGCAACTCTGCACAAAAAGTTAATTGTTTGGTTGTTTAAAGTTTACCAAGTTGTCTTGGTCTTTGGGTTGGCTGAGCCTTTTCCAGCACTTCACATGTAATGGATTATTATTATCATTAGAGGGGATCACATCAACACAGGCTGTTGAATTTAAAATGTTTGGTATTGCTTTTTACAATGTACATGACCACCCATAGTCTTGTAGGGTGCAGCATATCTTGATCACTACAGATGGGCTTAAGCTTTGATATACCCCCAAATCCTATACAAGATTGCTAAGACTTTCATTTATAGTTACATTGAATGTATCGTCTGTACCTCTATCTGATCCCTTGCATGAGATAGTTATACGCTATTGTTTTTATAATGAAAGCAATAAAATATAACTACAAAAAAGAAAAGAAACATAGAATTAGCTGGCAGAAAGGGAGCATTTTGGCCACCCAGTCTGCCTAGTTTTTTTTCCCTGCCTAGTTTCTTATCAGACCCTAACTGGTTTCCAGTGACCCTCCCCCTCCCTTTTTGTTTACTAGTATTCCTCTGTGTCCATCCCACACATGTTTGACCCCCCCACACAGTTTTTGCCCCATGACCTCTTGTGGAAGGCTCTTCCAGCATCTACCACTCTTTCAGTGAAGTAGTATTTCCTTGCATCCCTTTTAAATTCCCCTTCTAGCTTTTTTGCATGCCCTCTTGTTCTGTTCCACTTTTTTATTTGAAACAGACTCCCGACCTGTACCCTATTCACTCCTGTGAGGTACTTGTAGGTCTCTATCATGTCCCCTCTCTCCCTTCTCTCCTCCCGGGTATACATTTTGAGTTCCCTCAGTCCCTCGTCATACAATTTCTCATGCAACCCATGTACCATTTTAGTTGCCCTCCTCTGGACTGCCTTTATCCTGTCCATATCTTTTCTGAGATATGGCCTCCAGAACTGTACACAGTATTCTAGGTGTGGTCTCATTAATGATCTATCTATACAGTGGTAATATCACCTCCCTCCTTCTGCATGGGATACCTCTTCCTATGCACCCCAGCATTCCACATTCCACTGGAGCATAGAAAACAGAATGCCATTAGGGAACATGGAAGACAGGATGGGTATAAGGAGCAAGGAAAATATGATGTGAGTAGAATCGTGGAAAACAGGATGGGTACACAGGCGCCAAAACAGGAACATTGTTGCAGCATGGAAACAGAATGAAGATGGGAGTAGGAAAAACAGGATGGGTAACAGGAGCAAGGAAAGATGATGGGAGTAGACAGGAGTAGGAAGCAAGTAAAACAGGATGGGTGAAGGGAGCACAAAAGTAGGAACATTGCTGGAGCACAGGAAAACGGAATGAGGACAGGGAGCAGAGAAAACAGGATGGGTATCAGGAGCAAGGAAAATATTATGGGAGTAGACAGGAGTAGGAAGCATGGAAAACAGGATGGGTGTTGGGAGTACAAAAAACAAGAACATTGTTGCAGCATGGACATCAGGGCATTAAGATGGAAAACAGGATTGGTGTAGGTAGTGATTGGATATGCTCTCTCAGCCACATGACTCCTATTATTCTGATTGGGCTTCATATTCCTGATCCATCTGGCAATGAAGGCTAATGGATCCTACATGTTAGTCAGCTCCCTCGGGTAGACTGGGTGCATGAAAGCTACTAAACTTCAGAGTTTTCCTTCACTAGCATAACTGCCATTGTGTGTTGATGAGGCAATTTTATGCAGGGTGGAGGAAATGCACTATATGTAGGGCTGTAATAAAATCACTGTAAAATTTGCCGATTTTCATGGCTCAAATTTTCAAAAATCAGCTGATTTCACAGAAACACTCAAATCAGTTTGGTAGTGCAAAAATATTTAATGCAATAACAAGTAATATGTATCAGTCACACAGGTATGGCAGTAAGTTAAAAACAGTAGTTCAACATCTGTTTCTCAGTTTAAGTTATTTTTTTGTAGCATAGAGTACATTTTGAGGTTCTCCGGTTTAATACTCCTTCTGTTGTTTGTCAAAAGTGCCCCATACCTTGAGAATGAGCACTCCACACTAGTGCTATGAACTGACACACTTAAGCAGCTTAAGGCAATGCTGCTTAAATTAGGAAATCTGTCTCTACAATCGCTCCAGAATTCAGTAATATTCCGTTCATGCAGGGCAAGTTTGTTAGACTGCACTTCAGCGATGTAAATTCTTAGTTCAGAGTGGGCAGATAAGTTGTCTTCAAATGCTGGTAAGCAACTGCATATCTTTGCTTCATCAACTGCTAGAGTTGCTAGCCTGACCAGATTAAAAACTCTAACTGCTTGAAAAAAATGAGAGACAGACTGGTTGAAGCGTCCTTTTCCAGACATGTAGTCAAACATGTTTTGTGAGCAGGCAGACATTGTGGCTTTTGTTAGTGGGTCATCTGTTGCTTCTGCTTTGACCTGTAAGAATATTGCAAAATCAGTGAATTCATCATACACTAGGTGTGATTTCAGTGACAAATCGAAAACATTTGTGTACTCGACCTCAAATGCCTGCAAGCACTGCAAAACTGCTTGTGGAACTGTCTTAAAGTTAGTTACCTCAAGAACAATGCCATCCAGCAAAATAGGTTCCAGATTAGATTGCAGTTTTCTCTCCGTAATGCAATTTAGAGACAGAACAGCTACAATGTTCAGAACATATCTGTCTTGAACTTCTGTAGTTTCATCCCAGATGATTGAGAGTGAAACAGCATCAGCTACTTTTTTTTTTATTTCAGAGAGGTGGTACGTAAATACTTGAGGGAGATATTCCCCTCTCAGCCATTGAGAAGTGGGGATAATACCAACACTTTTTAGGTTAGATTCAAGGAAGCAATGAAGAGAGGGATTGTCCAGTGCATGAAGTGGTATGTTGGCAGTTGTGAATGCTTCTATAAGATTAAATAGGGCCATTTTTCTACTTTCTTGCTGTACTGATTTGGCAGAGAACAGCTCAGTAACAGTTACTTGCTTTTCACTGTATGAAGCTGTGTTTATCTTGATCTTCCTCTTTTTGGCAGTATGGAAAATGCATCGAGATGCCGATCACAGCTGGCTTTTTGTTTGTGATCCACCGATGTACAAGACATACAGAAAAGCATTTCATCAGATGCATGAAAAGTCCCACATTCGTATTGAGAACACCATTATAGTGTATGGTGGAGCGTTGTTCTCCACCGAAATCCATCGTTGTCGAAACCTTGTAGTCACACACATATTGACGTCAGTGCAGCAGAACAATTTTTTCTACTGCACTGCGAATGTCACACAGTGTCCTCGAGCAGCATTTGACAGTTAGGGCTCTCTCCATAGACAGGACACATAGAAAGCAGCAATGTCGGCGGCAGTACTAATGTTTAGCGTTAAAATGTTCAAAATGTAAAGTTCTTAAACAGTTAAAATGTCAAGCGTGAACACGTTCAAAATGTAACGTTTTTCTTCCTTCTAGTAACACAGTAAAACTGTTTTGAAGCAGAAACATGCTGTAGTGATTTTTCCCAAAAATGCGTTCCACCATACACTATAAAGAAAAGTGCATGGGGAACAGTTGACAACAGGGCATCTTCACCTTGTTAGCACTGTGTCGCGACGGATTATCTCGAGCCGCGCCCCGAGGTAATCCGCCGCCATAGTGCCAACTCGGTGAAAGAATAGCCTGCTGTCAACTGTTCCCCATGCACTATCCTATATTTGTGCGTCTCACATTGCCGGTCTTGGAAGCAGGAGACTGTTTCAGTTTCACCGACATTATTTAGTTTAACAAAACAGGGTAAGGCAAGATGCAGTAGCACAATAATCGGACGTTTTGCAGCACATCTACCTACTGGTTATCTGAAACCCAGATATATCGAGATGTTAATTAAGGATAATTAAATTACACATGCCACAACATAGATGATTTAAGTTTTTAATCTGTGATGTAGTGGTCCTCTAATTACTTCGTTTGCTGCATCAGCAAGAGATGTAGGAGAACCGTTCAGTTAAGTACTTGGACATGTTTCAAATGAAATGTAAAAATACAGAACTGAAAATACTTTCATTGTCACCAATTTCAGCGATTTCACAGAGACTGCACTGCCAATAATAAAATAATTTTTTCACAGTATCCGTGAAGGATGTGCACGCCGTGAAAAACTTACAGCCCTAACTATATGTAAAGAACAAATTGTCTTTCCTCTTTAATTTACTCACTATCAAAGCCAACTGAATTTGAATATATTGCTGCTACCATACCTATCTGATAAAATGAATCCATTAACATGATAGGTTGTTACAGGTCCCCCATTTCTGGGACAGATATCCTAAACCTCTTCTCTAAACTAACTAATGAGAACAGTAATGAGACCCTTATTATGGAAGATTGAAATTTTGACTGGCTGATACAAAGGTCAGATGATTTAAAGTTACTGTGTGATGACCTCAGATTTTCACAGCTAATTTTAGAGCCTATTAGAGCCAGCCCAAAAATCCATCTAATTTCTATTGTCTAGGCATGATTCTCACTAACAGACCCCAGAAAATCACAGTTGCACCTTTCTTTGAAAATACTTTCAGTGATCATTATTTTGTGGTTTGTCAGAGGAATTAAAAAGTGGTATAATAAGCCCTCTTTATTTACAAATGTTCATTCACTCATTTTAATAAACAAGATTATCTCCACCACCTAGCTGCCCTAAACTGGCAGGATTTTTCCTTAGCGTCCTCCGTACATGCTGCGTCAGAAACCCTGACTCAACAAGTACTAAAAGTTATAGACCAATATGCTCCCCTTACTATACACAGAACCAACAAGAGAACTCTCCAATGGTTTACTTCTGAAATAAAGCAAGCTCTGAGGGAAAGAGATTTACTATGGGCAAAAGCCAGAACAACTAAGGCACCACAGGACTGACCAACCTCTAGGCAGAGGAGAAGCCAATGTACCAAATTAATGCCTAGCCAATGCAAATTGTTATCTGGCTGTGCTGGATGAAAATAAGCAAGACACTGCTGTATTTTAACATATTGTAAAAATCACGTAAGAAGGTGCACCCACATCAAACCAGCCAAGGCAGATTCTAATTAGAAGTAATCTATTTACTGAAAAACAAATAATTGCAGAGGAATGCAAGTCATATTTGAATGGATGAAGGTAACAACATTACTGGGACGCAAAATTGTTGCCTTCATCTATTCACATTTAAACTGATGGTAAAGGGGGAGTTTGGGTTAACTACCAATACTCTTAACACTGGGACTACTCTTCCAACTCATCATCTCCTAAATATCTTATCTCTTAACGCTCGATCTTTAAACACTGTAAAATTGCCGAGCTGGAACTTAGGGCCCAATCTCTGGATCTATCCATATTAGCCATAACAGAAATATGGGGCAATGCTGATAGAATTTGGACTACAGAAATTCCGGGATATAAACATTATTTCAAAATTAGACCCAACAACAAGATAGGTGGTGGGGTCAGTCTTTATGTCAGGGATAACATAATTTCTTATAAATCCACAGTAAGTGTCCAGTCCGAAAGTGTATGGGTGTACATTCAACCTAAAGGTTTTTCCCAAATTCTGGTTGGGACTTGCTATCATCTTCCTTCGTTAGATCTTAGCCAAAGCTCACAGTTATTTGATGAAATCACCCAGCTAGCTAATAATGGCTCCATTTTAATTTTGGGTGACTTCAACTTGCCTACTATAAATTGGGATACTTTAACTGGTCTAAATCAATATGACCATAAATTTCTTACAACTATCATTGACCTGGGGCTCTATCAATTGGTTAAGGAACCCACCCGAGGTAGTAACATCTTGGACCTCGTCATAACTAACATGGCTATCCCTGTGAAAGACCTACTAATATCAGAACCTCTTGGAAATAGTGATCATATGTCCATAATTCTCACTATTTCATTACATGAATGCCTAGCAATAAATAAACAAAAAATCAAACAGTACGATCGAGCAGACTTTCAAAAAAATAAATCCTTACCTAGGATCACTTGATTGGGATAACACTTTTTCCTTACTTAACACTGATGAAGCTTGGGATTTCTTAAAACACAAATTCAAGTACTTGAACATCTGTATGTCCCAGAATACATAAGTACAATAACAAGGTAAAATTCCACCATGGTTCAATAAATCTGTAAAAAACAAATCTCATGTAAACAAAAGCTATTTTCATTATTAAAAAAATGTCCCACTAATCAAAATCAAGAATTACTAAGTAAATATAGGGAATCAGTTAGAATATTAAAAAAACTAATTCTTCAAGCTAAAAGAAATTTAGAATTTCGTATCGCTCATACTAATGATTCTCATAAAGCATTATATGCTAATTTAAATAGTAAAAAGAGTACCAGTAGAACTATTGGCCCACTAAAAATTAATAATACAATAATAACCTCCGATTTAGTAACTGCCTCTGCACTTAATAATTATTTCTCATCAGTTTTTGTTCAGGACCCATCCCAAATCCTTTTTGATAGATCTTCACTAGGCAATACTGAATATACGATTTCGCAGAATGATATCCACAAATTATTAACTACACTAAAGAAATCAACAAGCCCTGGCCCAGACGATATTTGTCCCAAATTTCTTTTGGGAGTTAAAGATACCATTGCCCTACCACTTACTATTATTTTTAACAAATCTCTTCAGGAAGCAAGGGTTCCCCCTGATTGGTTGACTGCAATAGTAACCCCCATATTTAAACAGGGTTCCCATTTTAAACTTGAAAATTACCGTCCTATTAGTCTGACCCCAATTCCATGCAAATTACTGGAAAAAGTATCAAAACTCTCCTCGACAAAGAAATGGAATCCTTAAATATAACTGACATAACCCAACATGGATTTAGAACAGGTCTGTCTTGTACCACGAACCTGCTATCTTTTTACAATCATATTAGTATGAATCTTGATTTAAATATTCCATCCGATGTTATTTTACTTGACTACAGTAAAGCATACGATAAAGTGTCACATGCCATTTTGATAAACAAACTTATCCAATTAGGATTCTCACCAACATTAGTCTTATGGATTAAAAATTGGTTAAGAAATCGCCTCAGAGGGTTCGGGTTAATGGCACACTGTCTGAATTGGTAGGGTGACAAGTGGTGTTCCCCAGGGCTCTGTCTTGGGACCCCACCCTGTTTAATATTTTTATTAGTGACATGACAATTTGTTCTTCCAACATCCTCATGAAGTTTGCTGACGACACTAAACTTGGGGGCGTAGTGAACAACACAGCCAATAAAAAAACATTATTGGCTGACCTTGCGTCAATTGAATACTGGGCTTCTATAAACAAAATGACTTTCAATGTAACAAAATGTGCAGTTCTACACTTGGGTAAAAATAACCCAAAACAGGTATACACTTTGAATAATATGATTATTAGGATTTCCTGCTTAGAAAAAGATTTGGGGATCCTGGTAAACAATAAACTTTCTTCAACCTCCCACTGTAATAAAATTGTCAGTCAAACTAATGCCCTCCTGCGTAGGATAAATAGTACATTTATCTCTAAATCTGAAGAGTGTATCATGGCTCTCTATAGATCCCACGTTAGACCCTATTTAGACTATGGTTCCCCTTTTTGGAGTCCATATTTGGTTTCAAATATAGACAGAATTGAACACATTCAACATAGAGCTACAAAAATGATCCCATATTTTGCTTACTTAGACTATGATACAAGATTACAGAAGACAGGTTTATATTCACTTAAACTGAGAAGAATAAGAGGTGACCTTTTACAATTATTCAAGATTATTAATTCACCTGCTCTGATGAAGCAATGTGGTATATCATTGTCCACCAGAAAAATTGTGCCCAGGTTACACAATAAACAACTAAATATTGTTAAATGCAAAACTAACAAGAGACAAAATTTTTTCTCCATAAGAACTCCTAGGTTATGGAATACTTTGCCTCAGGATATCGTTGATTCATCTACTGTTACGACCTTTAAAAATAAACTTGACAAATGGCTAATAAAATAGTATTATGGTAATGATCCACACATGTGGAGGACAATCACGATGGGCCATGGCCTTCTTTTGTCCTTTTAACCAAGTAACCAAGTAAATATTTTGCCTCAGCGGAGAAGGCCAACAGTTGTCAAATATGGCAGCTAAAAGTCCTAATACCTTCCAGTTCCAGTTGTTCTCCTTTTTGTATGTGGAACAGCTACTCACAAATCTTGATACCAGAAAAAGCATTGGTGCTGATAACCTTGAACCATTGTTCCTAAAAATAGGTTACCATATCGTAACTGCTCCCATAACCCATCTCTTCAATTTGTCAATAACAAATGTGAAATTCCATCGCTGTTGAAAACTGCCCTATACTTCCACTATTTAAGTCATGTAGTAAAGTCTCCCTAGTAACTATCATTCTCTATCTGTCCTACCATTCCTAGCCAAAATGCTAGAAAAACTGGTGAATGAACAGCTCAGAGACTATCTTGCTAGATTTAATATTACCACCCCAATTCAGTCAGGCTTCGAGACTTTCAGCACAGTACATCAACTGCATTAGTCGGGGTCACTAATGACTGGCTTGCAGTTCTGAACCACTAGCTCATCAATGTGGCATTCTTCCTAGACATCAGCAAGGCTTTAGATACTGTTGACCATAACTCCCTCTTAAACTCACAAATATTGGACCCTATGCACTAATGGGGTACCCTGCCTGCATAGCTCAGTGGCCTGGATAGGTGCAGGGTGTGTGGTATTCATGACTGCAAGCACCCACAGAGTGTCTGTCCTGCGGTCCTTCCCCCCGTGCTCAGGTATGTGGGTCTGGATGGGTGTGAAGTGGTGGACCCGGGCAGGCATCAATGGGATGCCTGTCCTGGGTCTCAGAGTGGATCCCTTGCGCCATGGGGCAGAGGATTGTGGGAAGGTGCAAGTCTGAGGTTTTCAAAAGTAGGCACTCACCTGAATGGCTGCCCCCAGCCCTCCATTATGTGCTCAGTGGGTCTGAGCAACATGGGGGGATGACTTCCGGTCCCACTGCAGCTGGTGGGTACCATCCATGGGGTGCATAATAGGTTATGTGGGGTCCCCACAGCCCGTAACATGCGGCCCTCTGTGCCCAGCACTATATGTGGTTGTGAATGGTGCATAGAGAGCATGTACTAGCGATCCCCAGCCCACCCAATGATGCATAGCTGCCCACACAGCTGGGGGATCCACTGTGCAACTAGCTGGTGCACTGTTCATGACTGCCGCATGAATGTGCAGCATTTTCCATAAGGCTGCCTATGTACCTCTGATACACAGCGCTGGAAATCCTTTTTTAGTGCATAGGGCCCATTGGCATTGGTCCTTATGCAGTAGATTGGTTTGGGGACTATCTTTTGGGGAGACAGCAACAGATAAAGATGGAAGGCATGTCATCCTCTTGTACCCCTATCTGCAGAAGTGTACCACAAGGATCCATTCTTGGGCCAGTCTTATTTATTATCTGTACCAATGGCCTGGGAATAGATATTGTAAATACCAATCTACATCTGTACACAGATAACACTGTATTGATTATTTTTAGCCCTACCCTGACCATAGCAATGGATAGTCTACAGTGCGTTTGACCAACTCCTTATTAATCTCTGTGGTTCCAAACTTCTCTTGAATGTCTCAGAAACTAAGTACATGGTATTCTCTCCCAAAAAGTATCTACCTTCTACCACTGCTGACATCACCACCCTTATGGATGATATACTACCAGTATGTAGAATTCTTCAAATACCTGGGTATGTAGTTGGATAGCAAACTATCCTTCAGTATACATATAGATAATCTTTGTAAAATATTGTGCCAAAGACTTGGGTTCTACTACTGGAATAAGTCCTGTTTTAAAAAACATCTAGTACAGATGCCATTCCTGCCCCTACTGGACTATAGTGATATGCTATACAGGAGTGCTTCAGTCTCACACCTGTCCAAATTCCATGAGTTACATCAGAGAGCCCTTCATTTTATCTCTGGCTTGCATGCCAAAACACACCATTGCCTCCTCTATTCAGCAGTTGGTTGGCTCTCACTACCAACCAGAAAGTTCAGAAGCTTACAAACATGGTCCTTTAAGGCCATGCAGAACTTAATGCCTCCATATATATCCAATCTCCTCCAGAGAACTTCTGGACTGTACAATCTAGGGAAACATGATACTATCCTGCTCAACGCTCCGAGGCACAACTCAAAATCTGGAAAAATGGCCTTTAGTTAGATTGCCTCTTTATCCTGGAACATCTTGAAAAACTCATTTAAACGGAGTACATCTGTCAGTCCTCACTATTTTAAACCTTTACTTGGTCAGCATTGTGTTGACAAATGCAAATGCTATTAAACTACTACGTAATCTGTGTTTACTATCTGGATACTACTGCACTGTATTCCTCCTGTATGCATAGCTTTTGTATTTTTCTTCTACTGTTTCTTATTCCCTGAATTAGTTCTCACATGTAAAATTGATGCATCCGTTGTTTAGTATTCCCTGTAGTATGTTACCTGCCATATTATTTCCTGCTATGTTAGCTGTCCTAACCAGGACCTTCTTGCAAATGACCACTGCTCACTTGAGCTCTGTTTTCCTGGTAAAATAAATAAATACAAATACCTATTTTAGCAGCTGCTGTCTGAGCCGTCTCTAGCTTGCTGTCTACAGGGGTCACTTGTGATTCATAACATTTCTTTATTTTACTTGTATATTTGAAAATTGGTGACCTGGAAAGGCACTCAGAGTAGTGGCTCATTGCCAGGGAGGAATAAAAGTGGGGAGAGCAAGAGTAAAGATTTTATACAATTAATTACAAGAAGTACAATGATATGAACGTAAAGCAAAATATTTACAAATGAAACATAAATACATAACAAATAGTACAGAAAAGATAACATTTATTTATTTAAAATTACATCAACTTTGATAACTCCATGAGATGCAGCACCTCATTTCATGCAGGTCCCAGGGAAGACTGCTGCAGTCATCAGGTTAACATAGTCCAGCAGGAATAGTTACAAACATGTTTAATATATACAGGAAACACAAACTTAAAAGGTATGTGCATCAAAACAAGGAAAGTAAAAATATTAAATGGTGAATGAATAAATAATACAAGAAGATACATAATGCAAATACAAATGGTCTTTGAAACATTGAGATTGCAGAGACAATCCTAAGCGTAGCTATGGGCAGGTGCCAATGGGAGTAAAATGGTCATTTAAGAAGGGTTTCAGAGAGGTAAGAGGAGAAGAAACATATTGAAGCAGGGATATTGTTGTAGATGGAGGGAAGACTTACAGAGAACGCAGTTTGACCAGCAGAGGTTCAGCATTTGGAGACAGAGAAGGTAAAGGAGTCAGAGGAACAGACTGAATAGGCGGAGGGAGGAAATGGGAAAAGGAGAGAATAGAGGTAGATGGGGAGGGAAGAAAGTCAGCACTTGGATAGAAAGGCGGCACAGTATAAGAAGTGCCTGGGTTCTAAAGATATGAGAGAGAGAGAGAGACAGAGAGAGAGGGAGGGAGAGAGGATATATATATATATATATATACACATACATGATAAGTAAGTGGGTGAGAGTTTGTGGCAAACTGACAGAAGGAATAGAAGAGCAGTTCCAGTCTGGCTAGGGTGGATTTGGGGGTGGCTCCACAGACCACATCCACATCCACATGCTGTGCTGGTGGCCTGCAAGTTTTTTTGCAGTATAGCACCTCAGGCTTAAGACAAAGCTTTTTGTTTATGTCACTGATGTGAGAAGAGAAATCCAGGATTCTTTTCTTTGCTCCTTCTTTGCTCAGCGTAGACCACAACATCCTCATGTCCAGACTACAATCAGTGGGACTGTCACAGGGAGTAGTAAATTGGTTCTGTTCTTAACTAAAAGAACATCAGCCGCTTGCAGCATTGGACAATGTTAGGTCTAACCTAGTTTCTCTCTCATCAGAAGTACCTCAGGGATCAACTTTGGGCCCAGTATTGTTCAATATTTATATGAGCAATTTTCCCAAGCTGCCCTCTCAAATCTACTACCACCTTTATACAGACGGTACTGTGCTGTACACAGAGGGACCATCAGTATCACATATCGAAGCTAAACTGCAAGCAGTTTTTGCTCAACTTCAAGATTATTTTCACTGCCTGAAATTTGCCCTTAAAGCAACCCCCGGCCCCGCAAGTTATGCTTTTTCATAGATAAAAGGGGATTGATGCTTCTTCCCACAGATTACGTATTCTAACTTTAGAGAATCAAATACTGCAAAAAGTATAGAGCTACCAATACTTACGGGTGTGGCTGGCTGATAAGTTCAGAAGGAATGTCCACATAGAATATATTTTGAAAACCTTGGGCAAACGTTTGGGAATTCTTTGCAAAAACTTACTACCAGACTATTTATCAGTGAACCTTAAATGTAGAAATATTACAGCAAGCTTAAGGTCAGCATCTGGAATTTAATTTCTTCCAAGAAATTGCAGTCTTGAAGTGGACAGATCCTGCTTTTTTACAATGGGCCTTTATCTATGGAATAACCTGCATTCTCACCTAAAACCATCAGAGGGTAAAATTGTGAAAAATAAGATTGGTAAATGGATATACAGCCAAGCTCAGTCTAATTATGTTTGTTGTCCAATCTGGGACACTGATTGATGCAGAGGTGTTGAGATATATGCACTTTAAAAGCTTTTTATTTTTTTTTAACAATTTGTACTTATGTTATATATTTTCTATCATATACTGTATGTTGTTGTTACTTTTGTAATATTTTACCTGTTTGTATTCTGTAACTAATGTATGTTATTACACTTACTGTAAAACGACCTCATTGAAAATGAACTCTGCTCAACTGAGTCTCCTGTTCATGTGATACATGAATAACATTTTACCATACCATACCAGATGGCTCCATTGGCAGCATACTCCCTAGCCCTGTCATTTCTCATCTCTGTGACTTACTCTTACCTGCCTGGTACAGTGCCCTATAGTTTGTCCCTGTGGCGATCTCTCCGAGGTTCCCCAAGCCTCGGGAGGTTTAACGGATGCATTCAGCAGGAAAGCCCAGTGGGCAACACAGGGACTGCGAGAGAATATCATCATACTGCCTCAGCTGGCAATCTTTTCCCATGTTCTGATTTTATTCCTTGTCCCCTGGGCACTTCATGGGTGTGGTCCGCAGTTACGCGAGCATACATGCATGCTCACATTGCAGTCAGGAAGCACCTGCCCTCCATTTGGGGTACCGCTTGCACTGCCACTTGAGGTCACCCAGGTGGCAGTAGTGCAGAGGAGTGTACATCTCTCTCTCTCCCTGGAGTAAGAGAGCATCCTTTGGGATGCTCAGCCTTCATCATCCTGACTGGCCCCTGACAACCTGAGATCGGTCCCGATCCCAGGTCGCCAGCGTCATGAGCAGTAACACTACCGCTGTGCTAATGGGTTGGTCCAAATCCTGGTGTCTCTGCAGTCACACAGTGAGATACATGAAGGAGGAGACCTCCTCAATGGCAGCAACATCCAGGGCTGAGAAGGCAGGGGTACAAGGAAGGCTTGACAACATCTGCCTAGCACCAAAGGATATGTACACAGTTCTTTTGGCATTCATCGTAAACTGCTTCGAGCGGAATCAGCACTGGGCATTATCAAAGTAAAGATACAGTGATGATTCCAGTTCAGTAACTATGGCACCTGGGGAGAAGAGGATTGTGTTATTTGCATGGATATAAATGTTTATGCTGACACAAGCAGAAGGGAGATCATAAAGGAAGACGCAGAAAAGAATGGATTATGATGTCATGCATATACAGGCAGAAGGAGCAGGTGAAGTCTATTTTTTTATTTATTGTGCTTTATATTCTGGTTCACCCAACAAGACCATCTCAGCCTGACCCTCTCCACACCTAGCCCTTCATTTTCCCTCTCCAGGGCTCACTTTGTACCACCAAGTGTTCCCTGGCTACTAATTCCTCTGATGGAGTTTAGCACAGTTGGTGATGTTTGCCACAGTCAGCAGTGTGGGGCCTGCAGCGAGGAGGTGGCTTCTCACTGCACAGTGTAGAGGTGGCTTCCCACTGTATGTCTGGGGGGTCTGCCTTTTCTGCCCACCCCCTGGGACACCAAAAGTGGGCCCAGGGATATGCATGCATCCACATCTGCCTACATCCTCCCTCCCTCCCTCCGTTCCCAGCTCCAGCTTGCACCACCACCTGTGGTCATAGAAACATAGAAACATAGACTCTGACGGCAGATAAGGACCACTTGGCCCACCCAGTCTGCCCATTTCATCACCCAGGTTGCAGCAGCACAGTGGAATCTGCAGCCCCACCCTTCCCAAGGAGAAGAGCATCCTCTGGAGTGCTCAGTCCTCTTCCCAGCTGGCCCTCCAGTAACTCAGGCTCAATCTCAAACCCAGGTCAGTGGCAGCGTAGGCGGTAATGCTACTGCTAATCCAGCAGGCTGGCTGGAGAAGAGGAAGTCTGGGGAACAAGAGTCCTATTTTGGGGGGGTGCATGTGGGAGCCACACAGGTGGATGGCCACTTGAGTTGTCACTTCTGACAGCCTGATCAGTAATCTTGTTTACTCTGAAAACCAGACCATCAGTAAACCACACCAACTGGCAAATTTATTAGCTCAGAATGGGAGATAATGAATCCTTAAGTTTAGAAACATAGAAACGTAGACTTTGATGGCAGATAAGGACCGCTTGGCCCATCTAGTCTGCCCATTTCCCTACCTAGAGGATAAGCTGTATATCCTATTGAACCAACAGCCTATTTTTTCCTACCCCCCACAAAAATTGCCTTATGTCTGTCCCATGCATTCTTGAATTCTCCCACAGTTTTAGACCCCACAACCTCCTCAGGAAGGCTGTTCCATGTGTCCACCACCCTCTCTGTGACAAAATACTTCTTCACATTGCCCCTGAGCTGTCCCCCTCTATCTTCAAATTGTGTCCCCTTGTTCTTGCACATCTCTTTTTCTGAAAGATGCTACCCTCTTGGACTTTGTTGATTCCACTGAGGTACTTAAACATTTCTATCATGTCCCCCCTCCCTCCTTTCCTCAAGGGTATACATATTAAGCTCCTTTAGCCTCTCCTCGTATGGCTTCTCTTGCAGACCCTGCACCATTTTAGTTGCCCTCCTCTGAACTGCTTCCATCCTGTCTATGTCCTAGCGGAGATGGGGTCTCCAGAACTGGACGCAGTACTCCAGACGGGGCCTCACTAACTGTCTGTACATGGGGTTAACAACTTCCGGTTTTCTGCTGCTGATGCCTCTCCCTATATATCCCAGTATCCCCCCAGCCCTCCCTATCGCCTTCTCACATTGCTTGCGGTCATCTGATATGATTACCCCCAGGTCCCTTTCCATTTTTGTTGTTGTTATTACCTCCTCCCCCATTATGTAATCTTCCCCTGGGTTTTTGTTTCCCAGGTGCATTACTTTGCACTTCCTTGCATTGAATCCAAGCTGCCATACTTCTGACCATTCCTCCAACCTTGCCAGGTCCCTTCTCATCCTTTCCACGCCTCCTTGTGTATCAACCCTGTTGCAGATCTTTGTGTCATCTGCAAAGAGGCATACTTTTCCTTCTAGTTCCTCTGCAATGTCACTTATAAAGACATTAAAAAGGACTGGACCCAGTACTGAACCCTCGATACCCCACTAGTAACCCTCTTTCTTCAGAGTGGACTCCATTTACAATTACCTTCTGTGTCCTGTTGTTCAGCCAATGTTTTACCCAGGCTATCACCCTGGGACCCACTCAAGGCTTATTAATTTGACTACTAATCTTTTGTGTGAGACTGTGTCAAATGCCTTGCTAAAGTCTAGGTAGGCCATGTCCACAGCCCCTCCCTGGTCTACTACTTTGGTCACCCAGTCAAAGAAATCAATTAGATTCGTCTGACATGACCTTCATGCTGTGAACCCATGCTGCCTTGTGTCCTGTGCCCCACTGGCCTCTAGGTACTCAACAATTCTTTCCTTCAGAAGTGATTCCATCACTTTCCCTACCACAGAGGTCAAACTGACAGGTCTGTAGTTTCCTGCCTCTGTCCTGCTCCCACTTTTGTGAAGGGGAATCACATCAGCCTTCTTCCAGTCCTCAGGTACCACACCATCCTCCCTTGATTTGTTATAAAGGGTAGTCAGTGGTGTCACTAGTTCTCTGCTTAATTCTTTTAGAATTCTCGGTGAATTCCATCTGGCCCCATTGCTTTGTCCACCTTCAGTTTTAGGAGTTCTTTAAGAACCCTTTCTTCTGTGAAAGGACTGGGATCAACTCCCCTCTCCAGAGTGCTTCTGTTAATTGGATTAGGCACCTCCCCCACTTCCTCTTTTGTGAATACTGAACAGAAGTATTCATTCAGTATCCCTGCTTTTTCACTGTCACTCTCTGCCCACCCACCATCCATTCTATTCAGCTTCACTATCCCTCCCTTTGTCTTTCTACGCTCCCTGATATACCTATAAAAGGTTTTATCCCCCTTCTTAACCGAATTGGCTATCTTTTCCTCAGTTTGTGCCTTTGCTATTCTGACTACCCTCCCTGCTTCCTTCTGCCTTAACTGGTACAGTTCTCCGTCCTGCTCCTTCTGAATTTTCTTATACTTTCTAAATGCTATATTTTTCTCCCTAACCTTCACCGCCACTTCTTTTGAGAACCATAGTGGCTTTTTCTTTCATTTTGATTTGTTTATTTGCTTCACACAAAGGCTTGTTGTTTCTGTGATGGCAGTTTTGATATTTACCCATTGTTGCTCCACCCCTCCTTCTAGCCTGTTTGCTAGTGCTTTTCTAAGGCACTCTCCCATCTTGCCAAAGTCAGCCCTCCTGAAGTCCACAACCCTCACTTTTGTATGGCTTGACTCTGTAGTTGGGTTTGTCGTGAACCACACTGTTTGGTGGTCACTTGTTCCCAAATGGCTGCCCACTTCTAGATCTAAGAGCCTCTCACTGTCCCCATTTGAGAGTACGAGGTCTAAGATTCCTCCCTCATGAGTAGGTTCCAAAACCAGCTGTCTGAGGCATGCCACTCGAAGGGCATCAAGAATGGCCCTGCTTTTGGATGTGGCTGCAGCCAAGGTGCTCCAGTTAACATCTGGCATATTAAGGTCCCCCATCAACAGTATCTCCCCTTTTCCCTGCCATCCTAAGTATGCCTTCTATCATATCCTTGTCCATTCCCTCCCCTTCCCCTGACATGGGGGTCTGTATACAACCCCTGTGCGGATTGTGGTACCATTTCCAGCCTCTAAGGTGACCCACTGTGCCTCCTCTCCTCCCTGTTTACTCTTTTGTTCAGTTGCTTTTATCCCTTCCCTTACATAGAGAGCTACTCCCCTCTTCTGCCCTCCCTGTCTCTCCTATAGGTTGTGTACCCTGGTATGTTAACATCCCAGTCATGGTTCTCTGTGTGCCATGTTTCTGTGACTGCTACGATATCCAGGCATCCCTCTTCCATCAAGGCCACCAGTTCAGGGAGCTTGTTGCCCAGACTATGGGCACTGGTACTCATTACCCTCCATTTCTTGATGGCATTACCCCTTTTTGTCCCATCCCTGTCCTTATTGCATTTGTCACTTTCTCCATTTACTCCTGTGCTTCTCCCTATTGACATCTCTATGTTGGTGTCTACCTCACATAGTACCCTGATTATTGAGGGGCTAGGATTTCCCTGCTCCTTTCCAGTGCTTCCCCCCCTTGGCTAGTTTAAATGCTTACAATGAAGTATTTAAACCTATCACCTAGGATCCTGGTTCCCCTCCTGGACAGATGCAGACCATCATGCCAGTATAGGTCTGCATCCGTCCAGGTGGACCCCCAGTCCCCAATGAAGCCAAATACCTGAGCTCTGCACCAGTTTTTCAACCACTGATTGAATCCCATGGTGTGGAGCACCCTACCCTTATCTGTGCCATAGACAGGCAGCACCTCCGAGAAGGTTACCATGTGTACTATTTGTCTAAGGCCCCTCCCCATCTCTACAAATGCTTCTTGCACTGCTCTGATCCCTTTCTTAGCCAGGTCATTTGTCCCTAGGTTGACAATGACATCCAGCTCCCTCCTCTGTGCAGCTGCTCCTTGTGATTCTGAGGATTCACTCCCTGTCCCTCCAAGCCATAATGCCAGACAGGCACTTACCTCCCTCTCCCCTTCCTCCCCCAGTTCTACCTTACTAACAATGGAGTCCCCCTTCAGGAGTTGTTTCCTTCCTCTGTGGGATCCCATACCACCCTCCTATGGGTCTCCTTTGTGGAGGTTCCCAGCATCCTCCTTGGGCTCCACTGTGGGTGCCTCCATAGAGAAACCACACTTTTCCAGAACAGCATAGAAATTGTGGAGAGGTACAACTGGAGGGATGCACCTCTGTTCCATCACCCTCACCTTCCCTGAGCCCACTGTGGTCCAACCGCTCCTCTTTCTTGGCAATCTCTGAGGAGCAGCGGCAGTGACTCTGGTGAGTCTCTGGGTGGGACAGGAGGTCCCACAAATCCTGGCCAACTCAGCCTGGAAATGAGCAACCTCCTCCCTCAGCCCAGAGAGGTGCCTGCAGATGGGACAACACTGCATCCTCCAGAATGTCTTCCGGAAGACTGCTGCTCCACAGCCACTGCACTGCACCACTCCCATCATGTCTTTTTTCTGGCCCCCTAACTGTTGTTTGGAATACTTGCTCTTTCCTCTGTTTGTTTATTTTCTTTTTTTCTTTTTAGCTTCCCCTACTTACTTACTGCCTCTGTGCCCTTTTAGCTCCTGATCTTCCTGTTCTAAAACAAGAAGTTCCTATATTTCTCAGTAGTCTCCTTACTTGCTCAGAGTCAGACCTTCAGCAGCTGGGGGGGACGGAGAGCTACTCTTGCCCTTCTAGGATCGTGAGTCTTTGGTGGCTCTGTGATCACTCACTTCCTGCTCCCAAACAGGAAGTTCCTGTTGTCAGTTAAATCCTGTGCCTATAAAAGAAGAACTGGTTTAGTGTGGGGGGGTGGAGGGGAGGGAAGGATTTCACTGTAGTCCAGTAGAGAAGTTTTAGTTATACCAGTAGCTCCTTCCTCCTGGTGTTCTGTCTGTTCTCTGGCAGAAGCTATCTAGGGGCAGTGCTTACATCTGGTTTTAACCTGGTTCCTTCTAGCTAAGCCACTCCCCCTACTTTGCAAATCTTTCTACACTTAGTTAATTTCACAGATAACAATTCCCTTCTGACACCTGTGACAAGCACCTAGATAAGTACACAGATAACAGATAACAATTTACTTCAACTATCTCTGACAAACACACTAACTCTTTTTGTTTTACCCTAAATTGAAGGTCCCAGTACAAGATTTCTAGTTCTTTGTCCCAGTAGAGAAGTTTTAGTTATACCAGTAGCTCCTTCCTCCTGATGTTCTGTCTGTTCTCTGGCAGAAGCTATCTAGGGCAGTTCTGACCTGCTCAGTTACATTCCAAAGATATTGTCCCCTCAAGTTGGTGACCTCAGCACTGTTGGTCCAAGACAGCTACTGCCATGGCCCCAATGGTTCTGATATCCACAAGCGATGTCTTGGTCCTCACAGGGATGATGCAGCAAGTGCTGAATGAAATAGTCACCTTTAAATCTTCTGTTCCAGACCTTACATTAGTGAAAGAAGAAAGTCCAGAGGGGGTATTGCTAAGATCAAAGGGCAAAAGGGGGCATGTGAGGAGGAGGTCCATGTATAAGCATCTATCCTAAATAGATACTTCTGCTCAGTATTTACTGAGGAGAAGGTAGGGCAGGGCCCACAGCTCAGCACCATGGACACGGGGAGGAGGTGTGCACTAGTCCCTTCACAAAAGAAAGGGTCATACAAGAGCTCGATAAGCTCAGGGTGGACAAGGCAATGAGACCTAATGGCATACATCCCAGGGTACTGAAGGAGCTAAGGGTGGAACTAGCAGAGCCATTATCAGAACTGTTTAGTGAGTCTCTGAGCACAGGAGAGGTTCCAGAAGATTGCAGAAGTGCTCATATGATCCCGCTCCATGAGAGTGGTAGCAGGGAGAAGGCAGGGAACTACAGACCAGTCAGTCTTACCTCAGTAGTGAGCAAGATTATGGAGACACTCTTTAAGGAAAGGATAGTGCAACACCTGGAATCCATAGGAGCACAGGATCCAAGACAGCATGGGTTTACAACAGGAAGGTTCTATGAAACTAATCTCATAGATTTCTTTGACAGGGTAACCAGAGCGGTCAACCAAGGGGGAGCAGTTGATGTCACCTACCTTGACTTCAGCAAAGTTTTCGATACTGTTCCACATAGAAGATTGATTAATAAGCTGGGTAGGCTCGGGGTGGGTCAGAAGTTGGTCAACTGGTTGGCAAACTGGTGGACTGGCAGAAAACAGAGAGTGGTGGTAAATGGTATACAGTCAGAAAAGATGCAAATCACAAGTGGGGTACCTCAGGGATCAGTCCTGGGGCTAGACCTCTTCAATATCTTCATCAGTGACATTGCAGATGGACTGGAGGGTAAGGTTTGTCTGTTTGCAGATAACACCAAGATCAGCAACAGAGTAGATGATCCAGATGGGGTGGGCAGAATGAGAAGAGAGCGGGATAAACTGGCAAAATGGTTGAAAGAGTGGCAACTGGGGTTTAACACAAAGAAGTGCAAGATCATGCACATGGGGAGGAGAAACCCTGAAGCCACCTATATGTTGGGATGGGAGTTGCTGGCAGTCACAAGGGAAGAAAGAGACTTGGGCATCATCATCACAGATGACCTGAAATCATCCAAGCAGACCACTAAAGCAGTAGGTAAGGCTAGGGGGATGTTGAGGTGTATTAGTAGGGGTATCACAAGTCATAAGAGGGAGGTAATAATCCCTCTTTACAAGACACTGGTTAGACCTCATCTGGAGTATTGCGTGCAGTGCTGGAGGCCACACCTTCACAAGGACATTAACCAAATTGAGGCAGTCCAGAGAAGGGCAACCAAAATGGTGCAGGGATTGCATCAGAAAACATATGAGGACAGATTAATGGAACTCAATATAAATATATATAGATATACCCTAGAGCAAAGGAGGGAAAGAGGTGATGTGATTGAAACATTCAAACACCTTAAAGGCATTAACAAGGTGAAAGAGTCTAACATGTTTCAGTATAAGAAAAATAGCAGGACAAGAGGACACAGCATGAGATTAGAGGGAGGCCAATTAAGGGGTAATGTGAGGAAGTTCTTTTTCACAGAAAGGGTGGTGGATGCATGGAATGGCCTACCTCAGGAAGTGGTGGATATGAATACAGTGCAGGGTTTCAAACAGGTATGGGATAGGCATAAGGGAGCAATACAGATGAGTATGAATACATAGCCCATTGACAGAGTAAATGCCGATGGCACATTCATAAGGTAGAAAAAGAAATGGGCAAACTTGATGGGCCATGCGGTCCTTATCTGCTGTCAACTTCTATGTTTCTGTGTTTCAAAAGAAAGTACAGTCTTACAAATTAAAGAGCACTGATACATTCCTATTGTATATGGATGAAAAGACTCCAGACAAAGTAAGAATCCAGGAGTTCGAGAGGATGGTGGGGTCCTTTGGAACTGGGCCAAGATGTGGAAACAGGAGCTGGAGGAATAACATCAAAGGATAGGTGTTCCAGAGGTGGAGAAAGAGAGTGGATACTGCTGCATTTCTACAAAGAGCTCCTAAAATTCCACAGTACACTTGGAGACCACATCTAGAGACTGAGTGGGTGCACAGGTCCCTGATGCCCTCACTGCAAGCAAGAGGCCACCCACAACCCATGTTGTCAAAGTTTCTAGGTTCTCCTGAAAAGGAATGAATCATGACCCTGGCCAGGTCAAAGTGCCCACTCTCCCATGAGGGCCACTGCATACTGATATTCAATGACTACTCTCAGAAATGACCACAGAAAGGAAGGTGCACCACTGCTTGGAGAGCCTTTCAGGACTTGGGAGTACCTTACCAATTACAGTACCTGACCTAACTCAAGATTGTGAGGAATGGTGTGACAAACATGTTCAAGACCTCAGAGGAGCCTACTAGATACAGCCAAAAGAATTGGCCTGAGAAGGCACAAGACTTGGCAGCCCAGCAGGGAGTCCTAGCTCCAGAAAGCAGATGCCAGCCCCCAGCAGAATACCATATGTGCCACATAAGTAGCCACCCCCACTCAAGAGCCAGGATGGACAGGACACAGATGGGCAGACCACCAGGTCAAAAAGAACAAGGGGCAGAAAGCACACAAAATCCATGGGCATGCACGATCATAACCCCAGAGACAGGAGCAGAGATTCTGGGACTTCCTTACACAGCTCAGACTCACTGGGAGAACTTGTGCCTAAACGTGCTGGTCAGCAAAGCGAACCAGTCCCAAAACCTTTGCTCCCAGTGTCAAAAAATAGATTTGTGGCCTTGGAAACTGAAGAGTGGGCTAACATTGTTACAGACACTCCGCCAATAGATGAAGATCCACAAGGGGACACGGACAAGGCCACTCTAGACTGGACCCCTCCCCCATGACTTGTTGATAGCACTTGATCTGTGGCTTTATGCAGATGGACTATTTCAATTGACTTTTTATTGAATTTTCAAAAACATATACATAACTGTTGATGACACAAATTAAAATATAAAATAACATGTATGAAAACAGAATGAAATTGTATAAATTAGCAATACTGGGTACTTAGTAGGGTGAAAAGGCAGGAGAGACTAAACAAAGAACCTAAATGAAGCATGTATGTAACAAAACCAGTAGTATAATAATATATATTTAAAATGTTTACATAAACTGTTTAACTACTGATATTTCCTAAATAGCTGTCTCAATATAGCTAGTCCTAAACTTAAGCCAGCGATATGGGCCTATATTTGACACATTCTAAAGGATCCTTATTTGTTTAGGTAGAAGACATGCAAGAGCAATCATCATAGTGTTAGAAAATGATACTGATGCAAATGTTTCATGGAATGTTCTAGAAATATTATTTTTTATATACACTTTTCTTTTTCCATTTTTCTTCCCTTCCGGTCACAGCGTACATGCATATGCTCATGGAGTGCGTGCTGCGCCAGGATCCGGTGACCCCTTCCACCCCACCCCAGACTTATGTCACCGCTTCTACTGCCTGTGCACCCATCAGGCCTCCACCTGATGGGTGCGTGACTACGGAGGAGTGGGGCATCCACCCCTGGAGGGGAAATCCCGCTCCAACCCTCCCCCCAGCTGGCTTCCCAGCAACCCAAGGTCATGACCGTCTTTCGGGTGAGATGCTAAACCGAGGTCCCATCTGCCTGGATTGGTGGTAGTTCAGGTGGATGCTAAAGATCCCATGGCACTTATTGAAAAAGGGGAATTTCCCCGGTGTCCTGGCCAAATTCTTCCCATTCACTAAAAATACCACCAACAGCTTAATCTGGTTTGATTTCAGTTGCTTACCATCTATATCCCCTCTCCCTCCCCAGACGCCCCTGAAAAAGGAACTTCTAGGCCCAGTGGGCTTACCGGGTCAACAAAATTCAATAAGTAAAATAAAATTCCCGAACCCGAGTCGCCAGTGTGGTACGAGGTGTGGCATCCAGCACCTCAATCCTCAATGCCACCGGGCCAGCTCTCGAAAGAACATTTTTTAAGGATAGACATGTAAAATTCACTTGGGCAACCGTCAGGACTTGGAGTTTTACCTGAAGGAGCTCTATTAATTGCTTTCACAATTTCTTCAACAGAAATGTTTTCCTCGAGATTTTTTCCTTTTGCTTCAGACAATGTTGAGAGTTTGTTGAAGGACATAAAGTCCTGTATCTGCAGTTTATTTGACTGATACGTGTTCTTATACAAATTTATGCAGTATGTTCTAAAATTATTATTAATT
This sequence comes from Neoceratodus forsteri, assembly GCA_016271365.2. Lineage (NCBI taxonomy): Eukaryota > Metazoa > Chordata > Ceratodontiformes > Ceratodontidae > Neoceratodus > Neoceratodus forsteri. The sequence goes on along the minus strand of CM028130.1, from coordinate 1,011,612,578 downwards.
TCTTTTAGATCATAAGTGACATTGTTTTTAGAGGTATAAATGACATTAATTGCATATTTCATTTGCTGTTTTATAAGACGATAAGCCAAATGTTTGCTCACTTTCTCTCCTGCTTCTCAGTAATATTGTTTGGTGTGAAAAAGGGCATATTCCAGTTTGATGGAGTATATTTTATAATGTCATATTTCAGCTGGATTATTTGATATAATATGTCTGTAGTCATGCTAGGATTTTGCTTATATTCTGTTTGTAACTGTTGGAGTTTCTTCTCCATATCAACCAGTTCTTTCTGTTGCTTTGTCTTTTTATTGGAGGAGAAACCAATAATTCTGCCTCTTATGTAGGTTTAATATTAATATATAATATTAATTAATTAATAATGATAATATATTAATATTAGTGTCAGTAGCTCAGTAGGTAGCACACTCGCTTCTGAGGCTGGGAGATCAGAGGGCTGTGGGTTCAGTTCCCACATCTGGCACTTGGGTTAATATCCCAGTACTGACACTGTAGTGCAGCATTAGAGGGGTGCTGCACTTCTGAGGTGTCGTCTTTCAGATGAGACATTAAACCGAGGTCCCATCTGCCTGGATTGGTGGTAGTTCAGGTGGATGTTAAAGATCTCATGGTACTTATCAAAAAGAGTAGGGGAGTTTCCCCGGTGTCCTGGCCAAATTTCCCTCATTCACTAAAAATACCACCAACAGCTTAATCTGCTTCCAGGTCAGTTGGCATTCATCTGTATCCCCCTTCCCTGGGTCGTGCCTGAAAATAGGCAGGATTTGTCTGGTGCACTTACCCAGTCAACAAAAACGAAATAAATAAATAAAATAAATATGAATTCCAAAGATACTGCATAAAAGTCTCCCCATTGTCCTTAATTTCAAAGAAAGAAGAAGTTTCTGCAGATAACCATTCTTTAAAATCTGGGTCTGTTAATAAAGTGGAATTAAAATTTCCATCTGAGGTTACTAGCTAGATAACTGAACTACAAGGAGACCTTGAGCAAAGCATGGTGGGAAAGCAAAATGGAATCATAGTCATTACTGAAAATGAAGTTACAAAGACTTAGTAGAAGAAAAAAAGAATGTAATCTGTTGAAGGAGTTATGCCTGGCTGAAAAAAAAGAAAATCTCTTCCCTGGGGTAGGCTATTCTCCATGCATCCAATAAACCATTATCTTTAATCTGGTGTGAGTGCAGATCTAGACTTGGGGGATTAATCCTGGGTGTGCACCTATCTGATAGCATATCTAAAACTTCATTAAAATCCCGAGCCAGGATTATGTCATGCTTCCTTATATTCTCCAGTTCAACTGAAAGTGTTTTAAACAGGTGGACCTAAGAGGTTGCTTGCTCATAACAGCTATCTCTGGCAGTACCCTTTTGGTTTTGTTGATATTCATTTGTACTAATCTTTAATTTCCCAGGTACTCAACAGTTCACAGTAATGCCGTAACAAAAATACTAGTTTTTATTGAGATGCTTATATCTGCCTAACATGCAATTTAATCTCGGACTGGAGCTAGTGGGGGCGGGGCGGGAGAGTGGAATGCTGCATGTTAAGCAATTATCTTAAGGTGATAATTTCTTTGGCCTCACCCTACCCACACCACTAGTCCAGCAAAACCACAAAGTCTGAAATTCTCTGCCTGGAATAATAGCGAGTTTGCTTCAGTCTAGCTAGAGACTGGCAACCTAAGTGCCCGATACAGATAGGACACACAATGCCAGGGACCTCGCATTCCAGTTGATGGTTGTACGGTACTGTTGATTCATGGGCAGAGGAAAGAGCCAGAAATGCAGGGGTCGATCTTAACATTGTTTTACTAGTACAAATTGATCAGAGGCTAGTACAGCTAAGTCTCTACTAGCCGCCTTGACTAATGCAGATTTTTAGCTTGTTGAGTGAAGTTAAAAATGTCTCTACTTTAGCGTTCTCCTAGTCTTCATGCTAATCTCTCTCAGTGTTCCAGATGGCCAGGTGTGATTAACAGCTCATTAAGAGCTGCAATTATCTGGCAGTTCAAGAGGATCCCACAAAGACCCAATGTAGTCATTATCACTCCACTGTTAAGACTTTCAGCTAGTGTTCAGGGTGTGATCAAGGGTAGAATGCTGTTAAGTCACTAGGTTCCAGTTTTCTGAATGTGCCTATGTCTAACAATTTGTCCAATATTTTTAAGACCAGTGCCCCTCATTTCTCTACATTTTCAGTGCTTGTATCCAACATTTCAGTGACAGAATGCAAAGAGGTATACAGGATCGGCCCTGCAGGTGGTGGGTTTTATACCAGCCTCACCATAACTTCCCTCTCCCAAATCTCTTAACTCTGTTCTTTCCCTGGACACCACTGCAGACCAGACTCTGAAGTGACCATCCATAGATCCATAGCTGCCATTACTGGCAAGTGTAGAGGGTCCACAGCTCTTCTAAATGGACCATGCCAGCCATCACCATCCATACAGTTCCACCCTTATCCCACTCAGCACGTCCTTTCAGCTTAAAAACAAAGCTTTGGATCATATATGGTACAAAAATAAACCTTGATAAAATACATAATTTGAAACCTTGAAATAGGCTTACCTGGGGTGCATTGATCATCCTATACAGAAATAGAAATAGTATAGTGTTATGCCTGTGTACTGTTTCCCTGGGCTGATGAACAGACAATGTTAAAGAAAATCTCTTATTGTTTGGGGCACAGCATTTTAAAATCAATGCTTTTACAAATAAAAATCTCATAGTTTTCTATTTCCCAAGCCCCTTAGGTTTGTCTAGCCCCCACCCCAAAGAAATCTTAGATGTGCTCCTGGCTCACTTGAGACTGTACAAAACTTTCAAAGTGCAGGTCTCCAGTTTACTACTATTGCCCTGTGGGTGGTGGTGACAGTGTGGGGAGGTGCATGATGATGTCGGCTATTGTGTGTAGAGCTAGGACTGCTTGATTGAACATTTGCTGTTGTGATATCCTCTCTGTTTGGTGTGGAGGGCAGAAAGAGGAAGAGAGGAGGCTATTGTACAAAACAATGGGGGGAGGCTCACTGTGATGGCACTGCAGTCCTTTTTTTTCTGCAGGGGAGCTGGCAGCAATGTGGGAGCAGGATAAATGTGCAATAATCAGAGTATTTCTTGGCTTTGCTTGCATTGTTTCCTGTATAAGTGAGCAAAATTTACCATTATAATTAAGAGCTAGTGCAATCATCTGCGGGCTAGTGCAATTTTGAATCAACTTGCCCTGCTGGCTAGTGCAAAAAATAGTTAAGGCTGACCCCTGCAGAAATGCGCAGTGAAGGTGAACAAACTCAGTCATCTAGTAGGCCAAGCTGTAAGTTGTCAGCGGTGGGGCCGGGGGAGCTGTCACAATTGGTGCCAAAATGGAATGGCGACCGTCCAACAATCAAATGCTGTGACTGTCTGGGGTGGGAGTGCCCACACCATTTCTTCCTGGGGAGAGCAGATCAAGCAGCACAAATGTGCAAAAGCTGAATGACTCCCAACTTGATTGTTTCCCCCAAGATATTACACGCAGTGCAGCTTGTATCACATCTCATAACATTCACACTTACTGAGCACAGCCTTCCCTAAAACATATGTTAATTCCTCAAACAGAGTGATTGGGGAGAAATGTACTGCTCGGACATGGACGCTTGTCAGGTGTGACTCCTCCCAGAGCCATTGACAACTCAGCCTAGTGGTGGTGGACTTACTGCATCGCATGGTCTCTCTTTTTTTACCACTTTATTTTTCATCCCCCAGCCCGGAACTCTCTCTGGCCACTTCACTCACCAACTTAGCTCTACTGTCCATCGTCTTCCCTGCCATCTTCAAGGACATTACGTGGCCTCCCTGGACCCCGGGGGAGTAACAACCCGGGAAGAATGAAGGGCAGTGGCAGGAAACTGGCAATGACGTGTGGCAGTGGCACTGGAAGAGCTGTCGCCTATCTGGGTGGGAGGGTATTTTTCTTGTATAGCCCCAAGATCCCACAGCCTCCCCCGTGTGTGGTGCCCATCTGATGCTGTGTCACATGGCAACCCTGCCTGCATCAACCACGCAGTGTATGTGCGAGTAAGCATTGCTACAGCGCCCTCGGTCTCCACTAGGAGCCACTGGCGTGCCAGACAATCCCATGCCCTCCCCCAGGACAGAAGAGCAGCCCTGCGGGTGCTCAATCTTCTCCCTCCCCTGCCGACCCCCGGCACCTGAGCTCGCTCCAGAACTCAGGTCACCAGTGTGGCACGAGGTGTGGTGTCCAGCGCCTCAACCCTCAGTGCCACCGGGCCGGCCAATGGTATGGTCTCTTGCACAGTGACTGCCATATCCTCATGTAGCTCACTGAGTGCTTCACAGTGGTCAGTGGACTACCCCCCAATTACAGAGGACCTAACACTCTCCACTAACACAGCATGATGGAGCCAGTCAAACTCACAACCACCCAGCTAAAACAAACAAGCTCTCCTACATCTGGCAACTTCCCTTTTCCTGTCACCTCCATTCAGGTACACCAGAAATAGCTCCACCTTCAGTTCTCAGGGATTGCAGAAGGTAGCTGAGTACCTTTGTAGGTCACCTCCCTTCACAGTCTCTGGCATAAGATCATCCAAGTAATATCACAGGGGGAAGAACTTGAGGAGGGTGCAAAAAGAGAAGGGGAGCTCTAGACTGTGAGGAAATCAAGCATAATAGTGGATATCTGACAGGCAGCTGGCTTCCATGTGGCACACCTAGGGAAACTTGGACCAGAACCACGAGGGGCACCCCTCCATGGTTACAAGCAGGGTTGGACTCTGGATGGTGTAATAATCATGAGACACCAACATGGAGTGAGCTGATAGGTTTATTGTACTATATGACACTTAAAACAAACTGCAGAAAGCAAAGGCTACTGCATGCCAGATAAGGGGTTTATATATACTGATATATATATATATATATATATATATATATATATATATATAATAGCGCATGCGCATTAGCAAGGCATACACATATGCTAATTAACTTCCTTACATCTCCCTTCTCAATTAAATGTTTTCCCCCCAAACATAACATGTAAAATGTTTAAAGTTCTATGTAGCTCAAAGTTTTTGTGAGTCTATGTAGTCACAATGCTAGGCAGGCCTTTGGATCTCCCTTCCACTGACTCAGCTAATTCTCGGACTGGAGCTGGTGCCAGTCAATTGGTCCTGACTGCTCAGGGGCAGGACCCTCCACAGGCCCGCTTTGTAACTGCCTCGGTGTCACTTCTGGAGGAATCTCCATTGCAGGCACCTCTGGGATCCCATCGTCCTCCATCATGTCATCCAGCTCTCTTCTCCTCCTTGGATGTTCGAGTTTTGTGGGCCACAGGAACGGCACAGCTCAGGGGTTAACGAAAGGTCCCTCCTGTTTCTTCAATACAATTTCCCATTTGCTTGGACCACATAGGGTGTGGCTCTTCTGCATGGCATTCCACAATTGCAGGGGTCAGGTATCCTCAGGTCATAAAGTAAACAGGCTGACTTGGCTGTAAGGCTGGGAGTGGTCGAGTGTGCAAATCGTAACAAGATTTTGTTTTTCTTGAGTCCGTCGCAATGTAGCTTAAACATCAACTTCTCGCACTTTTGGTTTAAGTAGCTCAGATCTGGTAGGCATTAAAGTTCTGGTTCTGGGGAGTGCTGTGGAGTAGCAACATGGTGGCAGCTCTCTAAGCCAGCTCTAAACATGGAATTGTTACAGGAGTGATAAACAGTGATCATTTTTGTTCTGACCAGGATCCAACTATATTGGCATTTGGCGAAGACATTCTAGACTACAATGGGACCCAAAAAAGATGGTAAACATAGGTCCTGTAGCCTGGATGTGTTCCTTTCCCCTGCGGGCTCCTCAACAGGATCGGGGCCAAATCCAACCAGTGGCCTAGTAACTCTGGAACTTCCATCGGCACAGATTATGGTGATCTTTACAAAAATACAAGCAAACGGAGAAGAAACAAATAAAACGCTTGCAGCTGTGGAGGCTAAGTTAAATGAAAATGACAGTACTGTAACACACCTACAAATGGGGTTCCCAAAAGTCTTCCTTGAGTTTGCCTAAATGCTCATTGCCAGGCTGGTGTCCCATGCTTTTAGCAGTTTAACGTTATTGCCAGAGATTGCCAGTATAGCCTTGTGTACTGTATCTTTAAGAGCTGCCTAGATTGCAGTTATAATTAATCTGGGAGGGGCTGAGTGTTTCCATGTTCGAGTCCCACCCAGGCTGCCAGATAATCGCTCCATTTCTGCCACGCTATTAGCGCAGAGGAGATTTGTCAGAAGATGTGCTTGTTTGCTGGTTGTCTATTAGAATGGTAAAGATATTGTAATTTGTCTAACCTGCCTTCTTTGCAGCATGCACAGTTCTGTTTATCTCCACCGTCTTGGTCCTGGACTGCTGAAATGCACCAATCAGTACCTTTGAGGACTCTAAAATGGAGCCAGTCCCCAGGGTCTTTGTGGGAGCAAAATTCTGTAGGAATTGTAGTTTTGGGCTTTTGGTGCCGAAATGAACCTGGAGGGGGAGTTTTTGTTGAGACTGACAGAGGAATCAGCCAACCGAACCTTTTGGATCCTGGGGAAAGTCCCAGACTGCTTGCAGTTTCAGTTCAGATCTGAGCTGAGAAGTGAAGGAGTAACAGCACGAGGTAGTTGAGCAGTAATCCTGCATAGATTTGCATGCGAGAACTGTGAAAGGGCTTAGTTTTGTGCCTGCCTGTCTGCCTGCTCTCCCTGAGAGGGAAAATAGACTTAATTCAGACTGAATCCGAGTTGTGAAAACGATTTAAGCCACTGGACTGTGACCAGGCTTTAACCTGAAGAAGACCGACTATTTGCTGAATGCAATAAGCCTGTCAGATTTCTAGCCACCTCTAACTCCCGGTTTGTGCACAGACTCTGTAATTGCGACCGGATAGCAATCTACCTGGTACATTAGAATTTCTTACATGTAAATGTGCTGTGTGCTGTTAGTGGGTCGTGATTTGGTTCCCCACTGTGTGCTGAACTGTGTTCTGCTTGCTGGAGGCTGCATCCAGCTCCCACGGACTGAATCTGTATTCATCTCCATTGGGCCTGGGCCTTGCCACACTGGCCCAGCCAGACTACCCGCTGCACAGAGAAAGCCATCGATTAGAGACCTGCCTGGGGATCAGCCCCCCTGCTCACACTTTGAACAGGAAAATCACCTCGGTGATTCGTGTGGGCCCTGCTTCTCCTGGCACTCCAGTTCAACCACCTGCTCCCTTGATTCCGTCCTGCCTGTGTCCTGTATTAGGTATCATGAGCAAACATCAGGGTAGCTCCTGCAACAACAGCTAAATCTAAAGTATTGTCATCTGATTGTTTTATTGTCTTTTCCGTCATGAACTGAGCCCTCCGCTCCGGATTACAAATAGTGTGTGTTGTGCACGTTGCTTTCTTCTGTCACAGTGCCCCCTCCAGCTGCAATGCCGGCCTACCCTGGGCAACATTCCTGGCTAGCCCACCATCTTCCTACCTGGGTACCCAGTGTATGTGACTGTGTAGGGACTCTCAAGTGTATGCATAACTGTCTGATTGATATAGCCTTTAAGCAAATCAACCTGATTACACCCCTCCCTTGTTCAAGTCCCCTGAATAAATCAGATCTAACTCTTTTTGCATTTAACCTGACTGTGGTTCCAGTTTGTGCCAAAAGTACTGTACTGTTGCTATTTGCTGTGCATAACCTTGTTTTACAGGGGGTCTCCAGGGTCAAGCCAGAGGAACCAGCCCTTGTGGTAAGTGCAAACAGTGTAGGTAATTGCCTGGTGAATAAGGGTTATTGTGAACACGATTATTGTATATTGTTCAGGCCACTAGAAGGGAAAGAGGGGGGTTACAGTGTCCCGGAGGGCTGTGCCAGGTTAGCTTGACCACTAGCAACCCTGCCTCTGGGTGGAGGCACCCATTTCAGTACCCAGGCCTTAACCTGCAACTAGCCACGCAGGCAGGTAGTAGCCCTTGGGATAGCGCCATCTATGGGTTACATCTCGGAGGCTCACCACTGGGATTTTGTGTCTTCTAGTGGCGAAATTATGAATTATTGTCAAACATAAATGGCTACCTCAACAGAAGTGGCTGTGCACCAGTTGATGGGGTGGTGTATGGGGCAAGAGATTGACTCCCATAATGCTTTGTTAACACTGGATATACCTATGGGCATTAGTAAGGACACTGTTGAAGGGGTGCTTTCTAAAGCTGATTGTTTGAAAAAAGCTATAGTGGTGGGTCGACAGGCTGATTTAACTGCCCAAACTCTCATGGCCTTGGTGGAGTGTAGCGACCCCCTGGACAGTTCAAAGGTGCCCCAGACTATTACTCCAGAAGAGTTCCCAGCTGCCTGGAGGGTGATAACCAAAGATAGCAAGGATTCCTTTGAGGATGAGCTCCCACCGTTATCTGAGTCTTTTGAGGAAAAGTTTGCCAAGTTGTTACTGGAGGAGGGCAAATCTGTGGAGGAGTTAAAAAAAATTATTTCTGCCACCTGGGAGTGTCACCTCCCCATTGTCCACACCCACCCCAGCCCCTGTTCTTTCACCAAGTTCTGCACCTGCCTCTGAGCCAGCGGTAGTCATGGCCCCTTACACATAGCTCAAGGTATTCTCTGGCACTCCCTACTCCTAATGGGGAAGTCGACCTGGAGACCTGGATAGACTCTGCTGCTCTTGAGGTACAAGACTGGCAATGCTCAGAGGCCAAAAATGGGGCCCGCCTGGGAAAGCTTCCAGGGACCTGTCTTATGTACATTTTGCTCCCTGAGGTCCTCTGACCCTGATGCCAAAGCCCAAGAGTACATAGTCACCTTTGAAAATGTGTTTGGGGTCACCACTAGTGTTGAGGCCTTGAAATGGAAACTTAAAGATGGTAGACAACATCTGGAGAAATTGTTATCTATTGTTATCTAATTGATATGGATCAATTAGAGGGAATCCTACAAACCATTTTTTGGAAAGGAGGCTGGGCCTCTAATGAAGTGGACCAGGTAAGACTGGATAATATACTGTGATCTGCACAGCACTCCAGCTGGGTGTTGCTCGAATTGCAACTGCATCAAAGGAAATCTGGTCCCTTGTCTTTCCATTCCATGTGTTGATGAAGGAGGAACAGGAAGTTGAGGAGGAGGAGGAGGATGAGAAAGGCTTTTTGGAACTCTGCACAGTTGTAGCTGCTGCAACCCCTGCTCCAGGTGTGAGGCCGGTCACTGATGGCCTGGAATCACCGCAATTACATGACGGAATCAGAGAACTAAATGTCAGCCCCAGAGGGCCCAGCCAGAGAGGGACTGCTACAGATGCTCCGCCATGGGATGAACTGCTGAAGGAGTTCAGAGAAACAAAAAACAGTCTCTTTATGAAGGGTACTCCTGCGAGTATAGGCCCCAATCCTGATCCGACTGCATCTGCTGTGGGGGTGCACGCCCAGGCATCTCCTGCTGATGGCAGCTCAAAAATTGATGTCTTTACTATGGAAGTGAGAGAATTGACGAGATGTCTCCAAATTCTCGCCATACCGCAGACAGAGGTGGAACCAAGGTTTTCTGTTGGCAGTACCCCTGCCTTAGCTTCCACTGTAATGTCTCGGCCACACCAGACCCCAGAAAGCATATTTTCCCATAACTGTGGGAAGGACGGGCACATGAAGAGAGAATGCTTGTCCCCAAAAGACCTAGATAAAACTGTATACAGACTTCAAGGGGAGCTTTGGAAAGTGAGACCATGGCCGAGGACCACAGTGCAGGATTGAGAACTCCTAACTCAAATTTCTTTGTGGCAAAATCATCTGTCCAGGCCACTGCTACTGCCTCTCCAGACTGGTCCAGAATAGTAGGCCCTTCGATGGAGACTTCTGTGACTGTCAATAGTATCCATGCTTGGGCTGTGCTCAATAGCGGGTCGTAAGTGACCACTATATTCCAGGACTGGCATGATAAACACTTATCTGATGTGTCATTACAATCTTTAGAAGGGTTGCATGTGTGAGGCCTGAGCGACAAGTCTTATCCCAACTTAGGATATGTCTGGCTTTGGTTGTCTTTCCCTGCAACTGTAACTGGTGTAGATGAACAAGTAGAGACCCTAGCCCTGGTGTGCCCTCCTATGGGATTATATGATGGGATTCCCTTGCTCGTTGGAACCAATGCCCACATGTTTGGAAGACTAGCGCAGTTGTGTCAAGAGAAACAAGGGAAATGGATTGGGCAGGCACTGAGAATCCCAGCCCTGATAAAGGGAGCCTATGATCTGAAAAAAAGGACTACCGAAGTAGATGGAGATGAGCCAGTGGGGATGGTGTGGAAGAAAGATCCTGATTCTCTGGTACTATCTCCCAATGCTCAGTACACCATTCATGGAGAGGTTCACATTAGAAAACATGTAAAGAACAAAATATTAATGTTGGATGCACCAGGTGATGGAAAGTTGCCAGAAGGAGTATATTGGTTAAGCCCAGCATTTTGCCTACCCGTGCACATGCCTATGCTAGCAGTGATGGTCCAGATTCAGAATGTGTCAGATTGGGAGATCCGGGTGAACAGAGGGTGCACCCTAGCCACAGTACACTGTGCAGACACTGCCATATAACCCAGTAACAAATGCTCCGGTGATAAGAAGAGAGTGACCCCGGACTTATTTGACTTTGGTGATTCCCCATTGCCAGCTGAATGAAAGGCTAGAATTAGCAAGAAACTCGCCAAGAGAGAACGGAACGCGGGGTGTGTCCAGGGTGTAGAGCATCACATATGCCTACATGATGACCGGCCATTTCGAGAGAGATCCCGACACCTCACCCCAGTGGACATAGATGATGTTAGGAGACATCTGCAGGAAATGCTCGCTGCTGGCGTGATACAAGAATCAAGGAGTCCATATGCCTGTCCCACCATGCCCCGTATACAAGATGCCCTGGATTGCTTGAATGGGAGCAAATGGTTCTCGGTATTGGATTTGCGCCGACATTACCAGATTCCGATGGCCCTGGAGGACTGTGAGAAAACAGCCTTTATCTGTCATTTGGGGTTCTACAAATTCCTGAGAATGCCACAGGGGATTTGAGTGCTCGGACATCTTTCAGCAACTGATGGAATGTGCGGTGGGAGATATGAACTTGCTGGAATGTCTAGTGTACCTAGATGATGTCATTGTGTTTGGACACACATTAGAGGAGCATGAGACCCAACTGTTTAAAGTGCTGGACTGATTGGAAGACATCAGCCTCAAGCTGTTCATCGACAAATGCCAGTTTTTTCAAACCTCCGTGAAGTACATGGGGCACATAGTATCTGCCGAAGGGATAGAGACCGATCTCAGTAAGGTTGAGTCACTGACTACTTGGCCCCACCCCCATAACTTGAAAGAACTACAACATTTTCTGGGGTTCTGTGGCTACTACCACAAGTTCATAAAAGACTATTCAAAGGTGATTCACCCACTCCTGAACCTTATCCAGGGTTACCCCCCTACCAACCATAAATACAAGAAAGGGTCTGTCAAAGAACCAGAGAAGTGTACTTCCACACAGGTGAACCTTTTACGCCCGCTGGACACCCGAATGTGAAGCAGCCTTCCATGAAGTCATATACCAGCTCACCCACACACCATCCTCGCCTATGCTGACCCTACCAAGCCTTATGTGCTGCATATGGACGCTAGTCTGCAGGGCCTTGGAGCTGTGCTGTAACAAGACCATGAGGATGGTTTGAGACCAGTAGTTTTGTCAGCAAGAGTTTGACCTCGTCAGAGTGAAATTATCCTGTGCACAAGCTGTCCTTACCCTAAAATGTGCTATCGTTGATCAGTTTCATGAGTACCTCTATGGGGCAAAGATATTGGTGAAGACTGGCAATAACCCATTGACCTATGTACAGACTTCAGCTATGTTAAACGCCACTGGGCATGGTGACTCTCTACTTTATCAACCTATGATTATGCTGTCAAATACAGACTAGGACTGAACCATAATGATGCTGAACACCTGTAATGAAGGTCTGCTTCCAAGAGTGATTGGATCAGGCTGTCTGAACCTGATATCCGAGCATTGTGCCAAAAGTTTCACGAGATGAACAGATATCTGTGGACATAGTGGTCCATCTAGTAGATTGCTTTGGCCCTCCTGATACCTGCATACTGGCTGCCTATTGCCATTTCTCTGCTCTAGATATTAGCGCACTACCTCAACTTGACAATGACAGTATTCAGTGGGCTTAATCCCTAAATCCTATGATTCAACCCGCACTTGATGCTCTGCATGCAGGGAAAGATGTGTCTAAGTTGCATTCTCCTGACTTGCGAACTGCCCTATTGTTTAAAGAAGGTCCCAGGTTGAAGTTACTCAGTCAGTTGTTATACAGAGAGACAGTGGATCGTAGTGGTCACGTAGACAAGCAAGAATTGGTCCTGCCCACTGCCTTTAACAATTTGGTACTGAGGTCCCTCCACATGGGACATGGGGTACCTCGGTATTGACAGGACTCTCAACCTGGTACGATCTCGATTCTACTGGCCCAAGATGGGGGCCGATGTTGAGCACCATGTAAAGACCTGTAGTCATTGCCTCCAAAGAAAAGCCCTGCCTCAGAGGGCTGCCCCCCTTTGTCAATATCACTGCCAGCACCCCCATGGAACTGGTCTGCATACATTTTTTTGTGTTTTAGAACCTGATCAACGGAATATTGGCAATGTGTTAGTGGTTATGGATCATTTCACACAGTATGCACAAGCTTTTCCAACTAAAGATCAAAAAGCCTCTACCATGGCCAAGGTGCTAGTGGAAAAATTATTTGTCCACTATGGTGCCCCCCAGTGGATCTACGCTGACCAAGGCAGAGACTTTGAAAGTAGGCTAATCAAGGAAATGCTCTCTCTGTGGGAGGTGTGGAAGTCAAGAACCACCCATTATCACCCGCAGGGGACCCTCAACCAGAACATTTCAACCACACCCTTCTAGACATGCTGGGCACCCACTATCCAAAAAGACAAGCATCAGTGAAGCCAGCAGATTAGCTCATTGGTATACGCATACAATTGCACCAAAAATGATGCTACTGGGTTCTCCCCCTACTGCCTCATGTTCGGGAGGGAGGCCTGACTGCCAGTTGATGTCTGCTTTGGGGTCTCTCCAGATGGTGTCCGAACCGAAAACTACCTGCAGTACGTACAGAAACAGAAAGCTCAATTGAACTATGCATATCAACTGGCCCAGACAATGGCCTAAAAGAGAAATCTCACCAACAAAGAGAGGCACAATAAAAAAAGTAAAGGCTTAAGAGCTACAGCCCGGAGACCGTGTGTTGTTACGCAATTTGGGACTACATGGCAAGCACAAAATTGCTGATAGGTGGCACCATCTTCCTCATGTAGTAGTTGGAAAGTTGGATGATCTACCAGTGTACAAGATACACCCAGAGAATAACTCCAAAGCTGTCAAGACCATGCACCGTAACCACTTGCTGCCTATCGGCCAAGTTATTGAAGCTGAGCCAGCAGACATTGCCTCCCCAGGCCGGTGACTCAGGCTGCTGCAAAAAAGAGACAAGAGTCAACCTACCCTAGTAGTTACAGAGTTAAGGTTTCCCCCGCAGCAGGCCCAGAATGATAGTGACTGTCAGTCCACCTCTGATGAAAGTGACTATGGTAATGCCTATTATCCCTTCTATGAACTGAGTCAGTTGTTTCATGGAAATCCTATGCAGAATTGTGGGGATGAAGTTGGGCCTTCTGGACTGCCTAACCCCTCAGCTTCGGCCTTAGAGCCAATGCTGCCTGAAAGTGAAGTGCAAAAGTATCATGTCTGAGGCTGAGGACTCCTGTGTTTAGTTGAACTGTGTGACTTGCCGAAGAAGGGGCTGATGGTCTGAGTCTCTCTGGTGACACACAGAACTTGAACAACAATATGAGAGTTCTGACAGCCCCCCTTTAGTGCCACATAGCCTAATTGTGTCAGAACCTTCTCTAAATGAGCAATGTTGTGAAAACAGAGTCTACAGAGCAAGGAGCTGACAGTGCTCCCAGTCTGGACCTTCCCATCCATGCAGAGGCACCCCTCATGAATGATGAAAGTTCCAAAGTTAGTGCTGAAAGTACAGAGATTGTGGTTATTTCCCCCAGAAAGACTGGCCGAGCTGTTAAGCCAGGGTTGCGCTTCAGTTATGATTCTCCTGGGAGGCCAGTGGATTTGCCTCTCGATGTGGTTCACAAAAGTGTTTATATTTCTCAGAGCTCACTACCCAAACTGAGCTTAATGGCCAATTCCAAGTTAGTTGTTCTTCCTTCAGAACATGGTGTCCCTGTCCCATCAAGCCCCAGGTTAGCTGATAGGGAAGGGCCCCCTTCCACATTGTTTACTGTACAAGAAGTTATAAAGTGAAGTCATAGGTAACTGTTCATAGTATGTAAATCATGATAGACTCAATACAGAGTGTATGAAACATGCATAAGTATTGTCAATAAAGATATGGTATAATGAAATGTATAATAATGTGATAAGTTATGATTAACTGACGCATCGCGTAGTATTTCCATAGTATGCTAATGTCTCGTATGTCTTGTATACAGTGCATTTTCAATATTGTGATGGTATAAGACTTGACACGGATGCCAAGTTTTCTCCAGGCAAGGAAAATGAGGGTTCCCGAAAAGTCTTCCTTGAGCTTGCCTAAATGCTCACTGTCAGGCTGGTGTTCTGCGTTTTAGCAGTTTAAAAGTTATTGCCAGAGAGTGCCTGTATAGCCTCCGTGTACTGTATTTTTAAGAGCGGTCTAGATTGCAGTTATAATTAATCTGGGAGGGGCTGAGTGTTTCCATGCTCGAGTCCCACTCGGGCTGCCAGAAAATCGCTCCGTTTCTGCCATCGCTATTAGCGCAGAGGGAGCTCTGTCAGAAGCTGTGCTTGTTTGCTGGTTATCTATTAGAATGGTAAAGATATTGTAATTTGTCTAACCTGCCTTCTTTGCAGCATGGACAGTTCAGTTTATCTCCACCATGTTGGTCCTGGACTGCTGAAATGGGCCAAACAGTACCTTTGGGGACTCTAAAATCTAGCCTGTCTCCAGGGGCTTTGTGGGAGCAAAATTCTGCAGGTATTGTAGTTTTGGGCTTTTGGTGCCTAAATGAACCTGGAGGGAGCCCTTGTTGTGACTGACAGAGGAATCAGCCAACCAAACCTTTTGGATCCTGGGAAAGTCCCAGACTGCTTGCAGTTTCAGTTCAGATCTGAGTTGGGAAGTGAAGAGTAACAGCTCAACATAGTCGAGCAGTAATCTTGCATAGATTGCATGAGAACTGTGAAAAGGCTGAGTTTTGGCCTGCCTGTCTGCCTGCTGTCCCTGAGAGGGAAAATAGACTTGATTCAGACTGAATCCAAGTTGTGAGAATGATTTAAGCCACTGGACTGTGACCAGACTTTAACCTGACGAAGACTGAAGAGTTGCTGAATGCGATCAGCCTGTCAGGATTTCCAGCCACCTCTGAACTCCCGGTTTGTGCAGAGACTCTGTAATTGTGATCGGATAGCAATCTGCCTGATACAGTAGAATTTCTTACATAAGTGTGCTGTGTGTTTTTGTTTTTTTTAGTTGTTGAACCAGGAATAGCACACTAAGCTGAAAGCTTTTTGCAGGAGCGACCTGGGAGCACAAGGAGGTTAAGTGACTTGCTCAGGGTCACACAGTATGAAAGTGGAAGCTGTGGGATTCAAACCCAGGTCTGGTCTGCTGGATATCACCAGATTTGCAGCTCAGAGCCTTAGAACCACTGCGCTATACTGCCTTGTGTGTTGTTAGTGGGTCATGATTTGGTTCCCCACTGTATGCTGAACTGTGTTCTGCTTGCTGGAGGCTGCATCCAGCTCCCACAGACTGAATCTGTATTCATCTCCATTGGGCCTGGGCCTTGCCACACTGAGCCAGCCAGACTACCGCCACACAGAGAAAGACATTGGCTGAGACCAGCCTGGGGATCAGCCCTCTGCTCACACTTTGAATAGGAACGATGCCTTGGTGATTCGTGTGGGCCCTGCTACTCCTGGCACTCCAGTCCAACCACCTTCTGTCTCGATTCCATCCTGCCTGTGTCCTGTATTGGGTATCATGAGTAAACATCAAGGTAGATCCCTGCAACAACTGCTAAATCTAAAGTGTCATCATCTGATTGCTTTATTGTCTTTTCTGACACGACCTGAGCCCTCCGGCTCCGGATTACAAATAGTGTGTGTTGTGCACGTTGCTTTCTTCTATCACAGGGCCCCCACCAGCTGTGACGCCGGTCTACCCTGGGCAGCGTTCCTGGCTAGCCCACTGTCTTCCTACCTGGGTACCCAGTGTATGTGACTGTGTAGGGACTCTGAACTGCATGCATAACTGTCTGATTGATACAGCCTTTAAGCAAATCAACCTGATTACACCCCTCCCTTGTTCAAGTGCCCAGAATAAATCAGATCTAACTCTTTGCTTTAAGCTGACTGTGGTTCCAGTTTATGCCAAAAGTACTGTACTGTACTGTTGCTATTTGCTGTGCATAACCTTGTTTTACAGGGGGTCTCCAGGGTTGAGCCAGAAGAACCAGCCCTGGTGGTAAGTGCAAACAGTGTAATTGCCTGGTGAATAACGGTCATTGTGAAAGTGATTATTGTGTATTGGTCAGGCCACTAGAGGGGAAAGAGGGGAGGTTACAGTGTCCCGGAGGGTTGCGCCCAGGTTAGCTTGACCACTAACAACCCTGACCTCTGGGTGGAGGCACCCGTTTCAGTACCCAGGCCCCGCAACCTCCAGATGAGTCCAAAGTGGAACTTTTTGGACAACATGGATCCATAATGTCTCGCATAAAGCAAACACAGCATTCCACAGTAAGAACACCATACCAACAGTCAAACATGGTGGTGGTAGTGTGATGGTGTGGGGATGCTTTGCTGCTAAGGACCTGGATGACTTGCCATAATTAAAGGAACCATGAATTCTGCTCTGTACCAGAAAATTCTTAAGGAGAATGTCTAGTCATCCTTCAGTCAGCTAAGCTGAAGCATGAGTTAGGTCATGCAGCAAGACAATAATCCAAAACACAAAAGCAAGTCCACATCAGAATGGCTAAAAGAAGTAAAATTAAAGTTTTAGAGTGGCCTAGTCAAAGTCCAGACTTAAACCCAATAGAGATGCTGTGGCAGGACCTGAAATGAGCAGTTCATGCTCGAAAACCTACCAAATGTTACTGAATTAAAGCAGTTCTGCGAGGAAGAGTGGGTTAAAATTCCTCCCAGCGATGTGAAAGACTGATATTGAATTATAGGAAGTGTTTGGTTGCAGTCATTGCAGCTAAATGTGGCGTAACCAGTTATTAAGTGTAGAGGGGGATTACTTTTTCACACAGTGCCAGTTGGTGTTGGTTAACTTTTTCATTAAATAAGTGAAATAAAAAAAAACAAGTGTTATTTGTTCACTCAGGTTCCCTTTATCTAATATTACATTTTGTCTAAAGACCTGAAAACATCCAGTGTGACAAATATGCAATAATAGAGAAAATCAGGAAGGGGGCAAATACTTTTTCACGCCACTGTATGTAGGTTTTGCAATGCAACTTGAGACTGGGACTTCTTTACACATTGTAGCCCACATTTTCTTAGCTCTTCAGTTCCTCCAATGCTTTTTAATCCTGCTAGGGACTGGATAAACTGGTGTTTAATACTGAATAAAGGAACTGACTTCGATAAGAGTGCAAATGTCCTACAGTCTAATCCAATCAAACTTTACTCCTAGGTTGACTGTTATGCAGCTCCTCTGTATTATATGGAAACATCAATTCATGACTAATGAAACATAGAAACATAGAATTTGACGGCAGATAAGGACCGCTTGGTCCACCCAGTCTGCCCATTTCCCTGCCTACTGGATAAGCTGCAGATCCTAGTTAACCAGCAGTCTACTTCTTCCTACCCCCACCCCCTAGAATTGCCTTATGACTGACCCATGCATGCTTGAATTCCACCACTGTTTTTGACTCCACAACCTCCTCCGGAAGGCCGTTCCATGCATCCACAACCCTCTCTGTGATAAAATACTTCCTTAAATTACCTCTGAGCCCACTCCTCTATCTTCAAATTGTGCCCCTTGTTCTTGCACACCTCTTTTTGAAAGATGCTACCCTCTTGGACTTTGTTGATTCCCTTGAGGTACTTGAAAGTTTCTATCATGTCCCCCCCTCCCTCCTTTCCTCGAGGGCTTCACTATTCAGCTCCTTAAGTCTCTCTTCATGTGTCTTCGGTGCAGACCCTGCCATTTTAGTTGCCCTCCTCTGGACAGCTTCCATCCTGTCTATGTCTTTGCGATAAGACTGGGTCTCCAGAACTGCACGCAGTACTCCAGATGGGGTCTGACCAGCTGTCTGTACAGAGGGATAATAACTTCCTGTTTTCTACTGGTGATGCCTCTCCCTATGCATCCCAGTATCCCCCAGCCCTCCTTGCTGCCCACTCACATTGCTTGCCCACCTTTAGGTCATCTGATATGACTACCCCCAGGTCCCTTTCCATTTATGTTGTTGTTAGTATCTCACCCCCCATTGTGTACTCTTCCCCTGGGTTTTTGTTTCCCAGGTGCATTACCTTGCACTTCTTAGCATTGAATCTAAGCTGCCATACATTTGACCATTCCTCTAACCTTGCCAAGTTCCTTTTCATCCTTTCCACCCCACCTTGTGCATCAACTCTGTTGCAGATCTTTGTGTCATCTGCAAAGAGACATACTTTTCCTTCCAGTCCCTCTGCAATGTCTCTTATAAAGACATTGAAGAGGACCGGTCCTAATACTGAACCCTGCGGTACCCCACTAGTAACCCCCCTTTCTTCAGAGTGGACTCCATTTACTATTACTCTCTGTGTCCTATTCTCCAGCCGATTTTTACCCAGGCTGTCATCTTGGGGACCCACTCCCAGGCTAGCTAACTTGTATATTAATCTTTGTGTGGGACTGTGTCAAATGCCTTGCTAAAGTCTAGGTAGGCCATGTCCACAGCCCCTCCCTGATCTACTACTTTGGTCACCCAGTCAAAGAAATCTATCAGATTTGTCTGGCATGACCTTCCTGCTGTGAATCCATGGTGCCTTGGGTCCTGTACCCCTCTGGCCTCTAGATACTCGACAATTCTTTCCTTCAGAAGTGATTCCATCATTTTCCCTACCACTGAGGTTAAACTAACAGTAGTTTCCTGCTTCTGCCTTGCTCCCACTTTTGTGAAGGGGAATCACATCTGCCCTCCTCCAGTCCTCGGGTACCACCCCATCCTCCCATGATTTGTTAACCAGGGTAGTCAGTGGTGTCACTAATTCTACCCTTAGTTCTTTTAGAATTCTGGGATGAATCCCATCAGGCCCATTGCTTTGTCCACCTTCAGTTTTAAGAGTTCTTTCAGAACCCTTTCTTCTGTAAATGGGCTGGTATCAACTTCTGTATCCAGGTGTTTCTACTGTTTGTTTTAGGTACCTCCCCTCTTCCTTTGTAAATACTGAGCAAAACTATTTGTTTAGTATCTCTGCCTTTTCACAGTCACCTCTGCCCACCCTCCCCACTTTATTAAGCCTCACTATCCCTCCCTTGGTCTTCCTTCGCTCCCTGATGTATCTATAAAAGGTTTTATCCCCCTTCTTAACTAAATTGGCTGTCTTTTCCTCGGTTTGGGCCTTTGCTGTTCTGACTGCCTTCCCAGCTTCTTTTGCTTTAACTGATACAGTTCCCTGTCCTGCTCCTTCTGTGATTCCTTGTACTTCCTGAAAGCTTTCTTCTTCTCTTGAACCTTCACTGCCACTTCCTTTGAGAACCATAGTGGTTTCTTACATCGTTTAGTTTTGTTCATTTGCTTCACACAGAGGCTTGTTACCTCTGTGATGGCAGTTTTTATTATTCCCCATTGTTCTTCCACTCCTCCTTCCTGCCCGTTTGCCAGTGCATTCCTTAGGCACTCACCAATTTTGGCAAAGTCAGCCCTCCTAAAGTCCAGTACCTTTGCCTTTGTATGGCTTGACTCTATTGCTGTGTTTATTGTGAACCATACTGTTCGATGGTCGCTAGTTCCCAAATGGCTACCCACTTCTACATATGTGATCCTCTCTTCATCTCCATTTGAGAGAACCAGGTCTAAGATTGCTCCCTCTCGAGTGGGCTCCAATACTAGTTGTCTAAGCATGCCCCCCTGTAGGGCATCTAGAATAACCCCACTCTTCGAAGTGGCTGCTGCAACTGCACTCCAGTTAACATCTGGCATATTCAGATCGCCCATCAGCAATATCTCCCCTTTTTCTGCCATACTAAGTATACTTTCTATCATTTCTATACTTTCTATCATTTCCAAAAATGCTTTTACATTATTATAAATGTTCGGTACATAGAGTCTGGAGGTCTGTGTACCTTATACCTTTTCTTATTATGTTTTTACAGCACTTACTGTAAGCTCATAAAATCCATAAATAAAAAGATGAAAAAAAAGTTATGGTTCTGCGGCCCATAAGTACATATGCGGGTGATGCTAGCCCCTTCAGTGGGGTATTTCTCAATTCTAAGAGTGCTAAGTAAGGGTCTTGATGGTCCACTTGTGCTTTCTTTAACAGTCTCTTTAGTGTTTGAATGGCTTGTTCTATCATACCATTGCTCTAGGGCAGGGGTTCTCAAATGGTGAGGCCAGCCTCCCTGGGGAGGCCCCAACCTGTTCCAGGGGAGGCTCAAGCAAGTCTGAAAAAGTACTGTATTTAAATTTTGAGTTTTATATATTTTGTGTGAAGAGATGAAGCAAATTGAAAAAGGATAATAGTAGGTGAATTATATGTATTTATTTACTAATAGGTGACAAGGAAAGGTGAATAAGCCAAGTCTCATTTCAGGTGTACCCAGGGAAGGTTAGGGAGTGAACACATTTCAGGAAGCAACTGCAAAACCATCAAGAAATACACAGTGAACAATAGTGCAGACAAATGCGAACAATAAACTAATAATGAGTGGTGGTAATTGATCAATTTGTGGACTGATGGCAGAATAGCCCAAATATAAGGGTTGAGCATGGAAGTGCCAAGAGCAATGGCAGTAAGGAGCAAAGTAATAAGCTGAATAACAATATTTGTTATTTAGATAACACCTTTGAGCACAGGAGCTCTTTTTCAAAGGTTTCATGTCAGTATAAGACAAAGAACTGAATGTGAACCAAGTACTCAAAGGGCTTCAATATATTCATGGTGTACTGCGCAAGAACAGTACATTATTTTTTCTTTAGGAGGCCAAGATTATTTCAGTTTTTAGGGAGGCTCAAAATATTTTCCATGGATTTGGGAGGCTCACACCTTGACAAAGTCTAAGAACTATTGCTCTAAAGGGGTATCTTGGTGAAGGCGTTACTATGTTTAAACTCATACTTTTGTTGAAAGTCTCTGAATTCAATGCAGGCAAATTACGGGCCATTATCTGTTACAAGTATTTCGGGATACCATGTCTTGCACATTGTGATTTAATATGGTTAATCACCGTTTCGCTTGTTGTATTTTGCAACTTGGATATCTCAATTTATTTGGAGTAGTAATCAGCCTTTGCCAGATAATTTTCCCTTTCAAATTCAAATAATTCAGCCTCAACCTTTTGCCCGGGTTTCTCTGGTATCTCTTGTGGCTGCAGCGGCTCTCTAGATAGTGCTTTCCTGAACTGGTTGCAAATGCTACACTGGGCCACCATGTCACTAATCTGACTGTTCATCCCTGGCCAGAATAAGAGATCTCTGGCCCTGTGCTTGCATTTTTCGATCCCCAAGTGGCTGCTGTGTAATCTGGTTAACATGTCTGGTCTCAGTGATGTGGGGACTATCAGTCTCTCCCCCTTCAGCAAAAGTCCATTTTCTGTTGAGATTTCATATCTGAACTGCCAGTACTGCCTTATCTCAGGGTGCACTGATGTTTTCTCCTGCGGCCACCCATTCAAAATTGTTCCTCTCAACTTGACCAATGCTGAATCTTTGTCAGTCTCTTGCTGAAACAATTTCAGTTTTTCAGCACTGATAGGCATATAGTCCACCGTGTGAAACTCATATTTGTCTAGTTCAGTTTCTGGCACAGAATTTTCTCACACAGTCCTACTAAGGGCATCTACTATAGGAAGTTCTATACCCGCTTTATACTGTACTCGTAAATCATATTATTTTTTAGCAGTTTTAGCATCATGCATTGAATTCTCGGTGGGGCTGTAGCCAGTGTTTTTTTGAAAAGGCTTTCTAGGGGCTTGTGGTCCGATTCAACATGGACCCTTGGTCTGTCATAAATATATTGGTGGAACTTTAAACAGCCAAACACAATAACTAGCATTTCCTTTTCAATTTGTGCATAATTTCTCTCAGCTTTATTAAGTGACCTGGAAGCAAAAGCAATAGGCCTGCCTTCTTGCAGCAGACATGCACCCAGCCTTTCTGAAGATGCATCAACAGGTAAGTCAAAAGGTTTCCTTAGATCATGGTAGGCCAGCACCAGGGAGTTTGTGACAACTGTTTTTAGTTCTTGAAATGCATGTTGGTGGCGCTCCTCCCAGTGCCATGCTGTTTCTTTCTCTAGTAACTCTCTCAAGAGTGGCTTATTTACAATTGATAGGTTTGGAATGAACTTTGCCAGGCAGTTTACCATGCCCATATATCTCTGTAAGTCAGTCTTATTTTGGGGAACAGGCATCTGGGTAATTGCTTTTATCTTTTCGGGGTCTGTCAACAGACTGTCATTACTTAACTTGTGTCAGCTATATTGGATCTCTGACATTTTCATTTTCGAGTTTTTTTAGGTTTAAAGAAAAATGCTTATCTCTGGCTCTTTGTAGAACATGCCGTAACCTCTCATTGTGCTCTTGGACATTAGCTCCCCATATTAGGACGTCATCCATAATGACCTCTGTGCCCTTGAGCCCTTCAAAAATATGTGAAATTTTCTTTTGGAAGACTTCTGGTGCTGGGCAAATCCCAAAGGGAAGACCCTTGAACTTGTACCTCCCAAAAGGTGTATTAAAAGTCATTAGATCAGAGCTGGGCCCATCCAGTTTAATCTGCCAGAAGGCATGCCCTGCATCTAACACTGAATACTTTGGCCCCTCCTAGCTTGGCTGCAACCTCTTCAACTGTTTTCATCGAGTGATGTTCCCTTTTAGTTGCTCTATTAAGAGCTCTGGGATTTATGCAAATTCATACTTTGGTTTTTCTACAACCACCATTGAATTGACCCAGCTAGTGAGTTTCTCCACCTTCTCAATAATCCCTAATCTTTCAAATTCTCCAGCTCAATTGTCACGTTGTCTTGTAATGCAAAAGGTATTTTCCTGGGGGGGGGGCACAGGGCTGACTGTCTTACCTATTTTAACGTGTGTTCATCCTCTCAGCATCCCAGTTCTTTAAATACATCAGCAAATTCAGCCAGTATTCCTTCTGTGGTTTCCCCTGCACTTCCACTTGCAGCATCTACTGAAAATAGCTTCTTTATAAGCTTCATTTCCAGGCAAGTAGACAGGTCCAACATTGGGGTCATATTTGCATTAACCACATGAAATGGCAACTGGTAATATTTTTGCTTAAAACATGCTAGCAACATCACTTTGCCTTTCACATCAAGTTTATGCCCAGAATAGGAAACCAATCTAGCTGATGACCTTTGAACAGCTTTTCCAGACAATGTCTTTTACATCTGAAAAGGCATCACATTACACTGTGCTCCAGTGTCTAATTTGAACGTCACCATTGTCCCATTTATGCTCGGATTTACTTTTCAATCAGTCTTGGGTTTAAAGGTAGTCACAGTCTCAGTATTAAAAGTACTTTCATTTTCCTGGGATCTTTTCTAATAACATAGTTCTCACTGCATTTGCCTACACCACATACCCTAGGAAAGTGATTTTTCATGTGGCACAATTTACAAAACTGTCCATATGCTGGGCATTTGTTTATCTCATGCTCATGACCACACTTTTCACATTTGACTTTAGTTGCTCAAAGTACATATCTCCCTTTGCTCATATTGGCACTTGCTTTTACTCTTTCTTCCTGCACAATGGGAAGGCTATAAGCCTGAGGTTCGATGGGCAGAGCAACTATGTCACTCCCCTATCAGGCTTTATAAACGTCACTCACCATGGGCCTTCCCAGAAGTGGTTTCTCTTTGCAGCCGGAGGCTCAGTCCTCCGTGCTGCCCTCCCGACTCATCATTTGTGCTCACCTTTTTACCTGTGCACTGAGACACTCCTGTCGCTCTACCTTATTACCCGCTTTGCACATTTGCATCTACCATGGGGGCTCCATCGCAGCACCTGTGGGCTCTTGCTTCTAATTTTGGTATGTTGACCGGGTACTGCTGCTTCCTTTCTGCACCCCCATCTCTCGCAGGTCTGCCTATTCGCTCCTTCCCCCAGCTCCTTTTCCCTCACCTTCACTCACGTCTGACTACCTCCCTTGGCACCCATGTTCCAGCACTGGCCCGACCCTCCTGCTCTTTCACCGACTTAACTTTTCTCCATACCGCAGCTCATCCTGCAGCTGCCAGCCACTCGGGGATTCATGGCATCACTACTTCTTGCTCCTTTTCTTGGTCTTCTCTGCCTTTTGCACTGGACGCCACTCACTGAGCCTTCCCACTGCACTGATTGTCATTCGAGGTAGGGCATGGCTGGGTATGTCTCTGTTTTTTCTTCTCTCTCTGCTGCCTGCCTGTTTCTCCATCTGCCCCTTTCCTGCCTATGCTCCTCATCAATGCTACCACCAGCCCTGCCTGGTTTCTCCTCTCCCCCCTTCCTCTGCTTTGGGTTGTCTGGTCTGTCCAGCTTCTCGTCCTCTTCAGGTTCATGCTGGCATCGTCCCATCTGCATTTCTGGCCTCTCTGTCTGCCCTGTACCTGGTGCCTGGGTTTGCCTGTGGCGCAACCCGAACTGCCCTCGCATTGTTTGCCTTTTGCCACATTATCCTCAATATGACTGCTGGTTGTACCTCTGGTCTGCTCTTCTATTCATCAAACTTCAGTTTGTGGAGGATTCCTCTGCGTTTCATTCCTGTGCCTATCTACCGTTCATGTACCAGTTCTATCTAATTCTCTCCTGCACTTTCTTTGCTAATGGAGCAATTAACAAGGCAGAACTACACTTCCTCTTGGGCCTGAGGTATTTAACTGTTTTGTAATCATGAGTGTTTATCTGCTTATTTGCTCTGCGCACTCTTTTGCCTTTTGTATACTGATTGGTTGTATCCTCTTTCATGGAATCTGGCTTACTAGTCAGCAGTTGGCTGGTTTGAAACACTGTATCGGGGGTGTCTACCATTGTCGACTCCACTGGCTGCCCTCCGCCTCCTGTTCTGTCTTCCCTATGTTTCTCTTCTCCTCTGACCTTTGTCCTTGGACTTCTCTTAACTTTCTCACCTCGTATTTCTTCTGCCTTCTGTCATTGACAACTGCCTCTCCTCCAGTTGTCAGGTCGGGTTTCCTGTTAGCTGTCCTTGATTCATTCCCTCATTCCCTCTATTTCTTGCTGTGTATAGTGCTCCCCTGCTCATAAGCCCAGCTTTGGCTGCTGGCTTGCTTCCAGTTCCTCCTGCTGTTTTAGTTAGCTTTTCTCCTGGCTTACTCCCCTCCAAATCTCCTTCTCTCCCCTCAATGTTTTTCATCCTCTACATGGGTCTCCTCTTTCCCATCAACTACTCAATCCGTGTCCATCTCATTGCCTCCTCTGCTTGACCTGTGCATTTCTTTAGGGGGTTTTCCCTCTCCTACCATCACCTTCCCCCTGTTCCAGCACTCTCCTGCAGTTATTATCAGCATATGTCTTCTCACGCCCATCTGGGTATCCCTCGCTCATCCAACCTTCATGTCGAGTTATTCCATCACCTTTCCAGCATTCATTTCATGTCTCACCTTCAATCATCCAAGCCTTCAAGGCTTTCTTGCATCATCATTCTTCCTCTCTCAAAACACCTTACTCATACCAGCCATCAAGGATTCACTCCACTCATGGCTTCACTCCATCACCATTCCTCGTCCAGTTCATAGCTCATCATCGTGCATCGTCTATTTGCTCCCATTGATTGCTCGACCCTAGCCTACCATCTGGTTCCCAGCATGCCTTATTGGCCTTAGAGTCTACTTACTCCCATCACTCAATTGAGCATGCCTCTCATTGGGTCTTATGCTACCCCATCGACCTGCTGCACTCCTGCGGTGATCATCATCAGTATTCATCATCCTCAGTCTTCTCATGGGCGCATCTGGATGCCCCTCACTTGAATCGACTCGATCTTCACCCAAGGACATGCCTTCCCGTCCATTGCCCTTTGCTAAGGGCTGGCTGACTGTTCTCCACCATCATTCAAGTTCATTTTCATTTTTTTATACTTCTTTATTGAAGTTTCAGGGTTTAATACATAAATCCAGTACATGCCATAGTTAAAACAAGTTTTCATCAATAAGCAATTTAACACTCAGATAAAAACCATCTCTTAAAAACAAAACAAGAACCATCTATCTATTAATTCTTTCATATTCACTGAGAACGTACTCACTGGTTTGACATCAACTCACCCTTCCCCTGAGTCTATTTATTATTCCCTTTATTTCCTTGCAATTTATATGCTTCTTATTCTTTTACTTGTTAAATTAACAGCTCCTCTTCCATGCAGGACATAATCCACCTATTCCAACCATTACTATATTGTTCTTTTCTCTGGTTGACATTATATGTTATTCATTCTAACTGTTGTATTTGCCGTATTATAGTTACCCACTCTTTTTACATCCGGAGGAGCACGCTGCATCCTTTTTCTGGTAATGGATTTAAGGGCAGCGGCCACCAGTATATGCCATAGGTATTTCTCCTCTTTCCCTGTTAATTCCCCTGGCACGAGCCCCAATATCAGGTGTTCAGGGCCTATATGTGTAGTGATCATAAAAACTTTTCCCAGTCTAGCTATCACTTGCTCCCAGAATGTTGTGATTACTGTGCACTGCCAGAAGATATGTGCTGGTATGCTCTATTTTTCCCACAGGCTCTCCAACAAAAGGTTGTCACCTGTGAATTCCAATGTTGTACTTGTATCAGTGTCAGAAAGAAGTGGGATCTCACTTTCCAACAAAACTGTCTCCAGATGGGGTAGGAGGTGGCGCGCCAACTGTACTGCCATATTTGTTGCCAGTCTTTAACAGAGACAGCCACATCTAGGTCCTCTTCCCATTTTTTTTTTTTAATTTAGTTGTTTAACCAGGAATAGCACACTAAGCGGAAAGCTTTTTTACAGGAGTGACCTGGGAGCACAGGGAAGTTAAGTGACTTGCTCAGAGTCACACAGTATGCAAGTGGAAGCTGGGGGACTCAAACCCAGGTCTGGTCTGCTGGATGTCACCAGATTTACAGCTCAGAGCCTTAAACCACTGTGCTATACTGCCTCCCAATTCTTTTTTATGTGCAGTGAGGAGGCAACTCTGTCTGCAATGCAGGCTGAATACAGGAGAGAAATGGCCTTTTCTCCTATAGGAGATCTCCAGATCTTTAAGAATGGTATCTCGGTTTGCCAGTCCCCCCCTACCTGAGCTCCTTTGCTTAGTATGTTCCTTACATAATCTCGTATCTGAAAAAATCGTAAGATATCCTTCTGTGATCACCCAAAGGCTCTTTGGGCCTGCTCAAATGAAATCAGGTTTGAATTTTGCAAGAGCTGGTATGGGGAGGTAATACCTCTCTTTGTCTGCTCCTGAACCGTTTATCAAGTGCTGTTGGTTTAAACTGTGGATCATATGCCCACCATCTAAACATCCAAGTTGCTCTTTGCATCTTATTACCCTTGATCCCTCTGCGCCAGTCCTCCAGCACTGTTAAAGTTCCTGAGAAATGGGTTTGAGCCATCAATTTTGGTCTGGGTTGGAATATTATAGCAGCTAAAGGAGGTTCTGTCTCGGGGTAGAGGTCTATTCTTTTCCATATTGCATCAAAATGTTTATTGCCCCATAATATAGCTATTCATATCTGGGTTGCAGCCCAATAAACAGCTAGGTCTGAGAGGGCCATTCCTCACTCACTCTTTGGTAAAAACAACATTTGTTTTTTAATTCTGGGTCATGTTTTGCCCCGTACAAATGACAGTAGTAGTTGTTGCCAGTTAATTAAGTCTGTCAATGGTACCACACAGGGGACACATTGAAACAGGTACAACAGGCACTGCAATACATTCATTTTTATTGCCTGTATTCTGGCTCCTATGTCCAGGGGGATCAGGGACCATCTCTGGAAATCTCATTTTAGTTGTTCTACAATTGGTCGATAATTGAGGGTAAACAGGGTATCTGATGTTGTACCTATCTCAATCCCCAAATATCTCATCCTCGGGAGTCCCCACCACATAGTAAATATTCCTCTAGTATATGTGGTGGTGGTGTAATGGAGGCATAGTACCTCTATTTTGCTTTTATTTAAGGTGTACCCCAAAATAATAGAAAATATATCTAGTTGTTGGAACAATGTAGGAAGGGACTTCTCCGGCGATGTCATGTATATCAGAATATCATCTGTGTACAGGGCCAATTTATTTTCCATGTTCCTCAGTTCAAGTTCATTTTCAAGTTAATTTCCTGTCTCCTCTTTGATCTGTGATTCTTTTGGGGTTTTCCCTATCCCATTAACATCTTCTCTACTCATATCCTTCTCTTTAGCAACATACATTCTTAAATCAAATGTTGTCAGCCTGGAGGGAAGACAGGCCTTGGCTCTCCAGAGGTTTCCTCTTCAAAGGGTTTTTTTCCTCTCCTCCTTGCCAATGGTCATAATATTAGTTAGGGTTAGTGCTTTCTTAGGTTCCTTAGTTGGGTTCCGCTGTTGGATGGAGTCGGATGGTGGCCCCGGCTATCCCCTCTCTCCTTAGGAAGTCCGCCCTTAATCATCTTCTCAGATTTCACATCATTCATTATCCTTGCCTTTCCTCATATTCTCCAGTTATTCCTACCTATGTCCTTACATTTATTTCCAGTCTCGACATCTTCTACTTCTCCCTTCTTCAATGCTTGACACCCACTTGGGTATTCTTTTGGGCTTCTTCCTAAGCTACCCTTAGCCATTGGAATCATTCCCACGGCACCTATGGGGAACCCTCCTCTAGGTTTTCTTGCGTCGTACCCCTACAGGGTGGTATATCCCATGGATATAGAGACGGATAGCCACAGTGTAATCAAGTCACACAAGCATCATCTCATCCAGTTGCAGAAGCACAATCGAATGGGAAGTCTGTAAGCCTGAGGTTCGATGGGTGGAGCAACTATGTCACTCCCCCATCAGGCTTTATAAACGTCACTCACCCTGGGCCTTCCCAGGATTCATTTTTCTTTGCCCTATCATCCACCCCTCCTCCTCCAGTGGCTTATCTCTCTTACCTGTGGGCTTCTTCCTGAGCTACCTTTAGCCAACAGAATCACTCCTGTGGCACCTGTGGGGTGAACCCTCCTCTAGGGTTCATTGCATTGTACCCCTATGGGTGGTATATCCCATGGATAGAGAGGTGAATAGCCACAGCATAATCAAGTCACACAAGCATCATCTCATCCAGTTGTGTAAGCACAATCGAACTGCTACTTGCTCTGAGTTTTCATCCTGAGCATTTCCACTTAAGCGTTTATTCTGCATTTCACTCAGTTCAGCGGCTCTGCATATATCTATGGCATCATCTAATGTTAAGTCTGCTTTTCTCAACAGTCTGCATCTCACATGCTCACTCTGTATGCCACCTACAATTCTATCTCTGATCAACGATTCAGTTAAATCTCCAAATTCACAAGATTTAGCCTTTCGCTGCAGTTCAGTTATATATGAATCAATGGATTTACCCAGATTCTAGCTCCTGGTATTGAACAAATGTCTCCCATAAGTCACATTTTTTCTTGGGTTATAATACCTCTCAAATTGTCCCATAATTTTATTCAGTTGGTTTTACCTGGTTTACTTGGTTCTGAAGGAGAAAAGAAGGTCGAGGCCAATCGAGATTGTCCCCACCACGTCAGTGGAAATTTTTGCACCCAGGAGTTAGTGGACTCTATCAATTCTCTGCCTCTTTTTCCCAAACAAAAGTATTGAATACCTCCAATGCATCAGGACCAACCACGTGCAAGAGGGTCATAGCCTGCATTCTCTGGGATTTTTCAGTGAGTCCACTGGCAACAGAGAAAATTTCAAATTGCTGCTTAAATCTTGTCCAGTTTTCAGCAACATTTCCATGTAGATTGAGAGTGATGGGAGACTGCAGGCAGTCTATTCTGACACCATGTAATAATCACGCAGACACCAATGTGGAGTGAGCCGGTAGGTTAACTGTACTGTATAACAGAACAAACTTCAGAAAGCGCAGGCTACTGCCCACCAGATAAGGGTTTATATATATAGGTGAGCACTTGCGTATTAGCATGGCATCTTACATCAGCCACTCAGTCCTACCAGTGATTGCTAGGCACTAAAAAATTAGGTCATAATGACAGGATGACTCGATTCATACCATTGGGCTGGTGACTTCCCCAGCTGTACCATGTAAAACAAGCGTGAGGTCCTTGAGTAGATCAGTTCAGGGTATAAACACCCCACTGACAGCAACTCCCAAGGACTGAAAAAGGAAATGTATATATTGCTGTTACCCTGATTTCCACTTACAGTTACCCCTCATGAACAAGAGGGTGCAGATGTTAACCATCTTCTTGTTATTGTGCTGTTCAACACTGCAAGCTTTTAATGCTGATTTGCTACTAAAATGTTTCATGTTGGATTTAATCTGCGTAACTCTAAATGTACAGTGTCATTGTTTTATCCCACTTTCACCCCAATCTGAGAGACTCAATGGGATCTCTTTGATGCTGAAACAGCTCTTACAAGGATTTCCTTGCAGGATCAGTACCCGACAGACACCACCTGCTCTCCTGTATACCCCAGAAATGGCCAGTAAACCCCTCTAATTTGTCTCTTGGAATATTAAGGGTGTCAGCTCACCTATTAAAAGGAGGAAGATACTAGATCATCTCCGTAGGATAGGCAATGGGATAGCATACTTGTAGGAGACTCTCCTTCTACAACCAGCAGCTGACAAATTCAAATCAGGCTGGGCGGCGCACGTTTTCAGCAGCACCCATAACACTAAGAACAGGGGGAGAGCCATCCTAGTCCATAAGGGGGTTGACTTTCAGGCAGCCTTCACACACATACACAGACCCAGAGGGGAGATACCTCATTGTAGGGGGCAAGCTATGTGGTAGAGGCATCACACTGTGAAGTGCATATGAACCTAACCAAACAGACAAAACCTTCTTCTCAGCCTTCACTCAGAAACTAACAGAGACAGGAAAGGGCAAATATTGTTGGGGGGGCATGAACACCATGTTAGTTCCTATATAGAAGTAAACCTCCCACAGGTACCAGCCCCCGCATCCATAGCCCTGCAAGATCTGGCAAAAAAAAAACAAAAACAGGGCGACAGACATATGAAAACTAATCCACCCCAGGGAGCAGGATTACACCTTCTTCTCCCATCCACATAGCACATTCTCCAGGACAGACATCTTGCTTACGTTAGTGGGATGGGTTGAAGATGTCAGGGGGACCAAAATAGACACTGCCATCATTTCAGATCACAGTCTGATATCCTTACCTTGGCTACCCTCTAAACTACTTTCCCCCAGAAAGGGGCATTGAAAATTCAATTCATCCTTCCTTAAGGATTCCTACTTCACTGCCCAACTATCTAAAGACATCATGGAGTTCCTTGAACTTAAACCAACAAACACATCAGCAGCCACCAGGTGGGATGTCCTGAAGACATTTATTACAGGTAAATGCATAGCCAATGCCTCACACACAAAATGGAGAAGGAGGGGGATCGTAAAGAACAGGAAGCACACCTCAAAGATCTAGAGTCCAAATACAGGGCTACTGATGGAGGGGACCCAAACCTACTGCCACAGATCACAGGCACATGGTTTAAACTCAACATGCACCTTCACAAAAGAGCAGAATTTACTCTGTACATGTATGACAAGCCTTCAGGGGGGTGGGCAGGTGAGCAGCCCAGCAGACTATTGGCTTACCAACTAAAAAAGTGCCAGGAGCATGCTGTGGAGCTCGAGAAATATAGTCAACTGGATTTAATGCTCTACAAATTCACGAATTTAATAAGTATATAAATATACTTTGTTGGACTCACTGACAAACAAAAAAGCAACTGTTATAAATCGGAAGTGCTTTTTAACTACAATGGGTAATCCAAAGAAAGATAAAGGCACAACAGAAGGAAATAAGTGTAAAATTTCTCCCAGTTCACCTGCCACATGCTCAACACAGGTACGCAATCTTTCTGAACCAGTTAACGAGGGAGAGGAAACTCTGCAGACGTTGGGACAGAAAATGAACCGAATGCTCATATCAGTAGCTAACTTAGCAGAGAAATTTGATTCCCTAACAAAAAGGGTTACTAATCTGGAAACTGATGTGGTCTCCCTCAAAACAGAATTGACAGAGACAAGGAAGCACTCAGATGCAGCTCTGGGAGCTACTGCAATTTTTGTCTGGGAGAATACGCACCTGAGGTCTTGCTTAGAGAGTCTAGAAAATCAAGCCAGGGCTGCCAATATAAGAATGATCAGAATGCCAGAATGCAGTGAAAGAGATAATTTAGGTCTCTTTTTGAAGGACTGGTTGGTGCAGCAGTTGGGCTAACCAATGGTGGATTGCAAAATCTTGGTGCAAAAGGCATATAGAGTGGCATTCAGGGGCAGGCCTGAGAACCTCGCAGTACCCAGGTCGATCGTGCTGGTCGTGGATGGAATGGGGATGCAGGACTTTATTTTAGGCCTAGCAAGACAGAAACATACTATGCTTCAAGATGGCCAATGGATATCCTTATACCCAGACTTAAGTTATGCCACTGGGCAACAAAAGAAAAAATTTGATAGTGTCTGCGCTATCTTGCGCGAGGCAGACATTTCACATAATATGCTGTTCCCGAACTGGCTGAGGTTAGTCCACGAGGGTTAGGTGTTTATCTTCTTAAATCCAGTTGAGGGTCTGAAATGGGCCCAAAAACATTCACAGCCACACAGGAGGAGAGGAGATCGTTCCCAGATGGAGTCTGAGGAAGAAGACGAGGTGGATACTTGAGACCATCCAGAATCTACGGGTTCAGGTTTGCTTGTAAATTCAATTGACAATTTTTTACAGTGACTTTCAGTTATATAACCAAATGGCCTCGATGTCAATTCAACGTGTGGCCTGAATGGGACTAGAATTAATATGTACACTTGAACAGTATATTAGTTTCTGAAGTGCAAAATACTGTGATTCTGTGCCATTTGGTAGAAGTGTAAGTGATCTAAGTTGGAGTGGGTTATGTTCACCACAACATAACCCAGACAGACCATCTTAGGCTAGCTGGTTCATTCCACTGGGGTGTCAAACAGATGAGGCACACTGATGAGTCCTGGTAGGATGAAACACGTGTATGTGTATTCTGTTAGCACTCTTTGCAGACTGTGTGAGAGACCTTTTGGTACCATGCATTTCTGCTTAAAGTTGAAGCAGCATAATATAGTGTGGTAATTTGCATATACAGCCCATGGTGTTTTGCATTATGGGGGTATGTATGATTTTGTATTTCTTTGAAACTTGGATTCCCAGCCGGTGCTCTTTGGGGTAACCATTGCCTCCGTGCTTGTACGCTGAGGTTCTTTGCCTTTAAGTTGAAGAGTTTTCCTTAGTAAACATAATTAATAGCAGAATTATAATCCTAAATAGGAGGTATTTACATAGTACCAGTATAAAGGTTAAGCATGTTTTTCTTCTCATTTCCTTTATAGGATGCTGATTGCTGAGTTATCTAATCATTACAGCACTCAATGATTTCAATTTAGCATGCAGCTCTTGGGCTCATAATACACAGCAGATATATAAAAGTTGGTAAAAAGTTATTGATTGTCCTCTAAAGAGGTATCTAATTGATGAAGTACGATTCTTTTTTCATGGCATGTATTAAGAGGAGGGGCGTTCACATTGATTATATGTTTGTTTTTCTCCTCATGTACTCATCTGGAACTTCCAATGTAAGTACATTGTAAAATCAATAAATATAAATTGTATAAAAAAGTGCCAGAAAAGATTGAGGATCCATGGCATTACTGAAGCAGATGGCACCCTATTAAGAAAACAAAGCGAAATAAACAGTGTCTTCTTGGAATTCTATATACTGCTCAGAGGTCACCCTCGGGAGTGTGATTAACTCATTCACAGATATTCTCTCTCTCTCTCCCCTCTCTCCCTCCTTCTCTCTTCCCCTCTCTCTCTCTCTCTCTCCTCCCTCCCTCCCTCCTCCCTCCCTACTCTCTCCCTCTCTCCCTCCCTCCCTCTCTCTCTCCCTCTCTCTCTCTCTCCCTCCCTCTCCCCCCTCTCTCTCTCTCTCTCCTCCCCCTCTCTCTCTCTCTCTCTCTCCCAACCTTGGCACAAAACCAAAGGGAAGCCTTGGATAAACAGTTCACTGCAGCTGAACTGGCCTCTGCACTGGCCAGTATGCCAGCAGGGAAAGCACCAGGGAATGATGATCTCCCTGCTGGGTTCTATTTATTTAGGTAGTTATTGAAAACTTCAGGGATTACCTTTGAGCACAAGTGCTCATTTACAAAGGTTCCACACCAAATACATAATCACAAAAAAACATTACAAGTACAATAAGCAGTTCCAGAGGAAATGTAGTCAAATCAGGCTCAAAGCACTTAAGAACAAACAATTACTACAGTTTTGAAAAGACACATATAGCTTGTTGTATAAAAAGTCACAGGTTACTTATATATAGAGAGAGAAACTGAATAAAACAGTTTAATGACTATAATTGCATTGTACTGCAAAGGTAGACCACAATGATCTCTTAAACTGATTAAATAAACTTGGGGAGATTCAGTAATGTATCAGGCAGTTCATTTAACCAGGTAGCAGCCCTGACAACAAATGACTGCTTGCCTAGCTAAGTACTCCGGAAAGGAGACTTAAGGGAATTCCAGGCCAAGTTCCTAGTGTTGCATTGATTGGAGACGGTGCAGAAGCAATTTGTTAAATCAAAATGTGTTAGGCCCAGGAGCACCTTTTTGGCTAGCAAACAGGTCTATAGCTTTATTCTGCTGGGTAAAGATAGCCAGTTAGAATATACGAACATACGAAGAAGCCAGCAGAAAAAGGCCATTTGGTCTATCAAGTCTGCTTATATTGCAGGGTTCACAGCTTGAGCTAATGTCCTTGCCCTCCCTTCCCACTTCTCCCATCCTTCCATCCTCCCTACCCATGATCCTTACCTTCCCCCTATGCCTATCCCAGCCTCTCTTAAAGCTGCCCACTATCTTCAATGAAATCACTTCTTCCAGCAGTTCATTCCAAGTGTCCACCACCCTCTCTGTGAAGAAGTGCTTCCTGACCTCCCTCCTAACCTCCCACCCTCCAGCTTAAGACTGTGCTCCCTCATGTTATGGTTGCCACTGAGCTTAAAGAGACTCTCCTTATCACCCTTATTTATCCCTTTCAAGTACTTGAAGGTCCCAGTCATGTCCCCTCTCTCTCTCTCTCCCCTGTCTTCCAGGGACTATATGTTCAGTGCCCTCAATATCTCATTGTATGCCTTACCCTGTTGACCAGCTATCATCTTTGTAGCCTTTCTCTGGACCTTCTCCAGCAGGTTAATGTCCTTTTTCAGGTGTGGGCACCAGTACTGAACTCCATACTGTAGATGCGGCCTTACCAGTGACCTGTACAAGGGCAGTATAACCGCCTCTCTCCTACTACTGATCCCCCTAGATATACATCCCAGCATCTTGTTTGCCTTTGCTGCTGCTTTCTTGCACTGCATAGAGTGCTTCAGGTCACTAGTGATCATCACCCCAGGTCCTTCTCCTCTTCTGATGCAGATACAGTACTTGGACTTCACTCAGGTAGTACTCTGTCCAGGATTCTTGGCTCCAATATGCATAACTTTGCATTTCTTGGCGTTGAAGCCAAGCTGCCAGATCCTGGACCACCTCCCCAGCTTTTCCAGATCTTCCTGTAGGTCCTGTATCCCTTCAGCTGTGTCCACTCTCCCACAGAGCTTGGTGTTATCCGCGAATAGGCACATTTTGCCCTTAATGCCATCCCCAATGTCACTGATGAAGACATTGAACAACATCGGCCCCAGCACCAAGCCCTGCAGGATCCCACTAGTTACCTCCCTGGTGCCAGATAACTCTTCCCCCACAACCACCCTCTGGGTTCTGTCCCTCAGCCAGTTTTCCACCCATCTGGCCATCTTTTCCCCAACCCTGAGATCCACCAACTTCCTGATCAACCTTTTGTGAGGCACAGAGTCAAGGCCTTGCTGAAATCAAGATAGAGGATGTCTACTGCTTGGCCCCTGTCTACTGTCTTGGCGACACAGTCAAAGAGGTCAATCAGATTCATTTGCCACAACCCCCCATGAACCCATGGTGCCTCGCATCCTGGAGACCATGCTCCTCTAGATATTCCACCAACCTTCCCTTTAGCATGGTCTCCATGAACTTGCCCACAATGGAGGTCAGACTGACTGGTCTGTAATTCCCTGGGTCATCCTTGAGACCGCTTTTGTCGAGGGGCACTACGTTAGAAGTGAGTGAAGTGTACAACTATGAACTGGTTATCTGCACACCTTAATACAGATCAGCTTTATTCTGTTTAACACCCTGTCACAGGTAGCTGTGTAGACAGAGAGGCCATAATGTATAAGTGACAGAATGGAGCTGGCCAAAATAAGGCATCTAGCATTCCTAGTGAGATTGTTCCATGTGGCTTTCAAAAAGATCTGATGGGACCTTTGATGGATGCTGTTTTAGAAGCCTGCTCCACAGGTACAATGCCCCACTTCATACTCCTGAAGTGTGGGAGCTCCAGACCTGTCTCCCTGATTACCATAGACTGCAAGATGTTCACAAAGGTGACAGCAGAAAGGGTAAAGGATGCAATCTCCAATTTAACAGACGCTAATCAGGTTGGGTTCATTCTCAGATGCAAGGCCTTGGGCTGTATGCCATTGCTACAGTGAAACATTTTCGCTGAACACCATTACAGTGACAACATCAGCAGATCACTGTTATGGTGATGCGGGATCCCAGCACAGCTTCTCTGGTACTTGCGTCCCTTCCCTGAAACAGCTCTGACTCTGAGTTAGTTATATTAGAAGTCAGGGGGTATGATGCACAGCCCCTGTTAAAAGACACTTCTTTTCTGGATGGCACAATGCCGACCGCAATTGCAGTTGACATACAGCTGTCACTGTAATGTTGGGTTGGCATGTTTCTGTCAAAACTGGCATTGTAGAACCACCTCAGGCAATACCAGGTGACCAATAAACCTCATCTGTCATGCTGCACCCCCCCCCTGCTCTCACTGGATGCTGAAAAAGCTTTTGATCGGGTGGAAGGAGGATTCCTTTTTGACGCCTTACGTCGTTTTGGCTCCAGACCTACAATAATAAGATGGATCTCCACCCTGTACATGGAGGTGTCGTCATAGGTCAGCATAAACAAGATCCCATCCCCCACCTTACCTCTAAGGAGAGACATGAGGCGGGAATGCCCCCTTCTCCTCCTACTACTTTTTATATTGTCCCTGGAGCCTTCACTACAGCCCATCCACCCGCCCCTCCAAATCCATGGTGTGCATTTAGCAGGGGAACACAAAGCCCTGGCTTTTGCCAACGAAATAATGCTGACACTAACCAAGCCATAAGAGTCTGTCCCACACCTGGTAGCACTGATAGAATCTTATGGAAAGCTATAAGGCTACAAAATCAATGTTGTTAAATTCATTCTCCTCCTATCACTCCACTTGAAGGTCAATTATCAGGCTTCCAATGGAGCATGACAGTGGTGCAAGACCAGATAAGGTTTCTGGGAATTAGTTTTTCCTGGGACTTAACGCACACAGAAAAGAACAACCTAGGTCCCCTAAGAACTTCCTTGGAAAAGGACATAGCCAGGTGGAACCACCTGCACCTTATCACGTTGGGGAAAGAGCATGCCTACAAAATGAAGGCTGCATCCAGGGTATGTATTGGACAACATCCCCATCTTCTTGAACCCAAAGTCATAAATAAGCTATACAAGGATATGTTGGCCTTCTTTTGGGGGGCCAGATCCAAGGAGACTCAGCCACAAAAAAAATTACCCAAGAATTTTCAAGAGGAGGCTTTTAGCTCACCGGCTTCAGCCCTTAAAAGAATAGCACATGCCACTCACCAAATGGCCACCTCAGCTGAGCAGACAGGAAACATCAGGCACACAAACAAAAAACATGTCACCGACTGCCATCAGAGGTGTCCTTTGAGGAAGCCAGGTTAGCTGCCATGTAGGGGTATGTTGGCCATGAGGTTTGCTGTCTTAAATAAAACATTTTTCCTCCAGCAAAGGTGTGTGTGCCACATCTTTCCTAACTCTATCAGGAAATTTCAGGTTCCTCAAATAAGTGGACTATGAATCAGCTCTACAGAACTCGCCACTGATTAAACCTATATGCTTTAGTACCAAATGGACTCAGGGTGCACCCTACAATTAAATGTGCAAACGCAGCATGGTAAGTCACTGCCAAACTCACAGGATGGTCTCTTGATGGGTCCTCTCTACTACCCCCACTGTCTAATGATAAGATACGCATGGGGCAAGATAATACATTGGCAAGGCTGGCAGCATGAGGGAATAAAAGGCAAGGTAAAGCAAGTTGTACTTCTATGGCACCCATTCCAGGAGGCTCTGGGCACTTCACAGAAAAATATAATAAACATACAACACATAAATATAACATTTCATTAATGCAATTTAAAATAACTAAAATGTAAGACAATTTAAAACTGATAAAATATCATAAACAAGGACCGGACAACATGTTAAAATTCAGTATTCATTGAAAGCCAGGCCAAAGAGGTTTGCCTTCAACCTCCACTTAAACACCTCTACCGAGAGGGCCTCCCAGACTACAGCACATGAGAGATGGAGCCAGTGTATTCATGAAGTCCTTTTAACAATTGCATGAGCAATATGACCTGCCACATCAGCACTGCTGGCAATAGCTAGAGCTCAGGCATGCCCTGACCCATCTAGTGGGACAGAGTACCAACTTCCAAAGTCCTCATTGCTGGACACCTTTTTATAACCAGTCACACTGTCACAAAGAGAGCCAGATGTATAGACATCCCCTCAGATAAGGCCCAAACCCCTCTCTCAATATCGTAAAACAATGGAGTGAGAGCTTCGGTGTGAAATATTCCTGCAGGACTGGGAACACTGCTGGACAACACTAGCCAGTGGGGTGAAGGATTCCCAAAATCATTTCACCCAACAAAAAATAATACAGCAGTGCCACAGAACTCCAGAGAAACTACACAAATGGGGCCTGCTGGGCACAGATCACTGTTGGTGATGCGGGGGAACATGGGAACCATTACACCCATCATCTGGGCTTTCTTTAAACTAAGGTCATACCCTGGGTTCAGTGACAGACTCGGGTCATCAGGGGTCGGCCGGGGAGGTGAAGGATCAAGCACCTGATGGCTGCTCTGCTTCTCCGAGGAGGGGTGGGATGCTTGCCCTGCCACTATACTGCCACCGCCTGGGTGACCATGGGCAGTGCTGGTGCAGCAGGGGAAGGCAGATACACAGGGAGGGGCCAACGTCAGCCAAAGACTGGAATGGAGGCACATCTCAGCATGCCTCCATCTCATTGGTCCTCCCTGAGCACCAACGCCGATGGGGTGGACCAGAAAAAGGAAAAATTACCTTGATCGATCCAGGAGAAGGGCTCCCGCACCAGAGACAACCATGAAGGAACCGAGGAGAAGTTTTGGTTGCATGCTCCCTTGAGGATTCGGAGGAGAGGGGGACTCTTCCACCCCACCCAGGGGTCAACCGGGTCTCTAGCGGTAGGTACTGGAGCAGGGCACCTATGGGAGCTTCCTCCTGGGCTACATAGCACCTTGGGTGCATTTGGAATGCCTGGAGAGAGGGATTGGCCATGATGTTGGGGCGCAAAAAGAAATAGTAAAAAAAAAAATATAATGTCATACTGGGACAATGTTCAAATGATCAGCAGGAAAATAACATCCACCAATCTCATGCTGACACACAAACTGGTTATGTTAGGGTATGACTCAATAAAGGATCAGCTAAGGATGGGTGGTGCTAAGCTGGAACAAGGATAGATGGGTGACAGGTGCCCTGATTACAGGCAAAAGGACTATCCTTAGGCACTGGAGGGAACAAACAGATCAAGAGAGGATTGGTTTTTACAACTGGGGAAAACAGCCAGTTATGAAAGGATGCAATCAGCTTCCATAGGCAGATTATAGAACTTCACACAAATCCTGAAGTAGGGTATTTAACATCAGAATTCTGTAAAATATCTGCAGGACACTTTCTCCCTGGATACCTAAGAGTCAGATAACCCTAGGGGAGCAAGTCAGGAGTGCTCTCCAAGAGCAATGAACAATGGTAAAACAGTGCAAAACTATTCACCCTGGCTAAAAAAAATCTTGGAGTACCCCTGGGCATAACCCCTATAGGATATTAGATACCATGGGCCGGATATTCAAACTGCGCCATTCTGTGGCGCAAGCCCTTGCGCTGCTCAAAAAAGTTGCGCAGGGGTGTGGCGATATTCAACGGAGTTGCGCTATTGAGCAACTCCTTTGAATATCGCCCCCCGGCCACAGCAGTGGAACTTGCGCCACCGCAAGTGGTCAGAGTGGAGCATTCAGATGCGGTGGCGCAAGTTCCATTGCGCCATGCACCAAATCTGCAATATTCAAGGTGACATGCAAATGGGGCCATTTGCATCTAATTAAACCCCATTTGCGTGCCATTAGCATGCAGGTGCGCTGATCCTGACGACTTGCGCCTGGCGCCCTGCCAGGCAGCAGCTGTCGGGACTGATGCCCCCTGCAGCCCGATCATGGGCATAAAGTAAATCCCCCACTAGCCCGATCGTGGGCATAGCGTCAATAACCCCTGACTGGCCCGATCGCGGGCAGGAACACACTCCCCACACCCCAACTAGCCCGATCGCCAGGCAGAACACACTCCCTACCCCGACTAGCCCGGTCGCGGGCATAACATCAACCCGCCCAAAGACCAATATCCTTGGTGGTCCAGTGAACCAGAAGCCCGATTGTGGGCATAAGGTCAAACCCCCAAAGTCCAATATCCCTGGTGATCTAGTGTCCCCATCCCACCCATGGAGCCCACCACCCGTTCCCCGTCAGCCCGGCGGGCAACAGCACACCACCCGCCTGCCGCCTGCCACCTGCGCCTGACAGCTACGTTGGTAGCTGCTGCGCCCATTGGTTCAGAGCAAGAGCCAATGGCGTGCAGCCCATACTATACAAGGCAGTCCAGATAGGCGCAATTCATTCTTGCTCTGAACCAATGGGCGTGCAGTCCTACCAAGCTGTCAGTCGGGCGGGGGGTGGGGCGGCAGGCAGGTGGGGTGCTGCCCGCCGGCTGATGGGGGAGCGGGTGGTGGGGCTCCGTGGGTGGGTGGGTGGGGTGGGGACACTAGATCACCAGGGATATTGGACTGGGGTTTGACTTATGCCCACGATCGACTTCATGTCCACTGGACCACCAGGATATTGGTCTTTGGGGTTGGCGTTATGCCTGCGATCGGCTAGTAGGGGTGGGGGAGGTTCTGCCCGCGATCGGGCTAGTCGGGGTGGGGTGAGTTCTGCAATCGACTAGTGGGGGTTGTGTGACATATTGCCCGTGATCGGGTCAGTCGGGGGTGTTTCACTTCATGCCCGCGATCGGGCTGCTGCAGGAGGGAATACTCTGCTGCCCGCGATCGGGCTACTGAGGTACTATTATGCCCACGATCGGGCTGCAGGGGGACACAGGAACAAGTGGAGGGCCACCCACAGGTGGCAGCTGCTGTGTTGCGCCCTGCAATGCGGCAGCTCACCTGTGGGTGGCCCTCAACTTAATCCTTTTTTTTTTTACATAAAGTTGTGCAGACGCAGGTAGGGGGTTGCGCCTGCACAACCCTGCACGGCCCGGCTGAATATCGAGCTGTGCAGTTTATGCAGGGTTCCTCCCCCTCCATTTGAGCATGCCTTCATTAGCATTGCGCTGTTGCTCAGCATGACTTGGGGGGCGCAACTGCCTCCTGCTGAATATCGCAGAGTGGCGCAATTTCGGACTGGCGCAGGCGCAACCCTATTGCGCATGGCTCAGCTCTTTTGAATATCTGGGCCCATATATTGTATCTCTCCTTAACACCAATCAGCCCCTGCAATAAAGTTGTAAGACTCACCCCCTCCAAATTAGTCTTCAGATTTGGACTTCAGCGCCTGGGTCGATGAAGAACTCTCGCAGTTTGGTCAGGATTTTCTCCAACTCATGTATTCGTTGGGCCTCACACATGTAGTTACCTCTGCAACTCATGATCATGGTCACTCACTCGATCTGTTTTTTCTCCTGGGGATGGAGGCCACCGATTCGGTGGTGGAACCAGTCGGATGGTCAGACCACCACACCATAAGATTCAATTTCCAGGCTCCCCTCTATAGGCCTGCCCCTATGGAGATGGTCAGATGCTGCCCTTTGAGGGATGTGACTCCCAATGGTCTGCTGGTGGCATTGATCCTATTGAGGCTGCCAGGTGCAAGCAGGTGTCCAGAAGACTTAGTCTTGGCCTATAACAAGGCCATGATGGATGCCCTGGACTCCATCGCTCCTGCCCATGTTCATCCTCTCTCTTCGCCCTCGGTCCCCTTGCTTTGATGGAACCTTGAGGGAGATGAGAAAAGCTGGATGAAGGCCAGAGTGACGCTGGTGAAAATCCTCCCTGGATGCTGACCATCTCAGATTGATGGAACACTATCAGCTCTATCAATCAGCAATCACCCGTAAGAAGGCAGAGTTCCTGTTCGGGGAGATTGCTGCAGCTCAGAATCGACCAGCTCAGCTGTTTCGGACCGTAGACAGGCTGTGCAACCCAACCTGTCTACAGGTCAGAGGTGCTTTTTCACAATCTAAGTGTGATGAGTTTGCTCAATTCTTTGCTGATAAAGTGGCCAACATCAGGGTTGAGATCCAACCAGCTCACTCTGTGGCGGTTGATGGTGATCGGTGCCCGATCACTGCACCCCGGTTTCCTTGGTCTTCTTTCGACCAGCTGGAGATCATTTATATCATGTGGATTATCCAGAATATGAGGCCAGCACACTATAGTTTGGACCCAGGACCAATATGCCTCATTTTGGGGTGTATTGATTCTATCAGCCCCATCCTGGCCAAGATTGTGTGGTGCTCCTTAGAGACGGGTGAGTTCCCTAGCTCCCTGAAGGAGGCAGTGGTGACACCACTGCTTAAGAAAGCTTCTCTGGACCCAAACTACTTGGCTAACTACAGACCTGTCTCTAACCTTTCCTTTTTAGGGAAGGTGATTGAGAAAGTAGTCGCAATGCAGCTGGAGAACCACCTTACCATCCATGATATCTACGATCCCCTCCAGTCCGGTTTTCGGAAGCGGCATAGTACCGAGACAGCTCTGGTCTGGGTGCTCAATGATCTCCTGATGGCTAGAGATCAGAAACGCTGTTCCATCTTGGTGCTTCTTGATCTCTCATTAGCTTTTGACACTGTGGACCATGGGGTGTTGCTTGAGCATCTGAGGGTCATCTGTGGCCTGGCTGGTCCAGCTCAGGTGGTTTTGATCTTTTCTCACTGGCAGATCTCAGAGGGTGGTGTCAAGGTTGGGCTCCTCGGACTCAGTCTCCCTGTCTTGTGGGGTCCCTCAGGGCTCAGTGCTCTCCCCAATGTTGTTCATGGTGTATATGCTACCTCTAGGAGACATTGTAAGATGGTATGGGCTGAGGTTTCACTGCTATGCAGATGACACCCAGCTTTACCTGTCTTTTGCGCCCAACCAGGATAGTACACTTTCGGTCTTTAACAGCTGCCTCACAGAAATCCAGGACTGGATGAAATCCAGCTGGCTAAAATTGAATTCCGATAAGACCGAGGTGTTGGTTGTGGATCCAGGTCTCTGGATAGAGGGGTTGGTGGCAGGGCATCCCTCTAGGCTCTGGCTTGGGAATAGTCAGCTGCCTTCCTCTGAACAGGTAGTGACCTAGGGTTATTCCTTGACAATAGGCTGACACTGCATTCACAGGTGTCTGCAGTTGTCAAGTCCTCTTTTTACCATCTTAAGAACATTGCTCGGGTTAAGCACCTTGTTCTGTCTGGTGTCCTTCCAACACTGATCCACGCCTTTGTGACCTTGCACTTGGACTACTGCAACACCCT
This sequence comes from Neoceratodus forsteri, assembly GCA_016271365.2. NCBI lineage: Eukaryota > Metazoa > Chordata > Ceratodontiformes > Ceratodontidae > Neoceratodus > Neoceratodus forsteri. The sequence goes on along the minus strand of CM028130.1, from coordinate 1,011,568,225 downwards.
CTGCCTAGGACTTCTGAGGGTTGATATCCGCTGCTTTCAGTTAGAAACATAGAAACATAGACTTTGACGGCAGATAAGGACCGCTAGGCCCATCTAGTCTGCCCATTTCCCTACCTACAGGATAGGCCGCAGATCCTAGTTAACCAACAGCCTATATCTTCCTGCCCCCCACAAGAATTGCCTTATGTCTGTCCCATGCATTCTTGAATTCTCCCACAGTTTTAGACCCCACACTTCCTCAGGAAGGCTGTTCCATGCATCCACTACCCTCTCTGTGAAATAATACTTCCTCACATTGCCCTGAACCGCCCTCCTTCTATCTTTAAATTGTGTCCCTTTGTTCTTGCAAGTCTCTTTTTCTGAAAGATGCTACCCTCTTGGACTTCGTTGATTCCCTTGAGGTACTTGAAAGTTTCTATCATGTCCCCCCTCTCCCTTCTTTCCTCAAGGGTATACATATTAAGCTCCTTTAGTCTCTCCTCATACAGCTTCTCTTGCAGACCCTGCACCATTTTAGTTGCCCTCCTCTGGACTGCCTCTATCCTGTCTATGTCCTTGCGGAGATGGGGTCTTCAGAACTGGACACAGTATTCCAGATGGGGTCTCACCAACTGTCTGTACAGAGGGATAACTTCCTGTTTTCTGCTGCTGATGCCTCTCCCTATACATCCCAGTATACCCCGGCCCTCCCTACTGCCTTCTCACATTGCTTGCTAACCTTAAGGTCATCTGATATGATTACCCCAGGTCCCTTTCCTGTTTTGTTGTTGTTACTACCTCACCCATTGTGCATTCTTCCCTGGGTTCTTGTTTCCCAGGTGCGTTATTTACACTTTTTGCATTGAATCCTAGCTGCCATACGTCTGACCATTCCTCCAACCTTGCCAGTCCCTTTTCATCCTTTCCACGCCTCCTTGTGTATCAACCCTGTTGCAGATCTTTGTGTCATCTGCAAAAAGGCATACTTTTCCTTCCAGTCCCTCTGCAATGTCACTGATGAAGACATTAAAAAGGACTGGACCCAATACTGAACCCTGCGGTACCCCACTAGTAACTGCCCTTTCTTCAGAGTGGACTCCATTTACAATTACCTTCTGTGTCCTGTTGTCCAGCCAATGTTTTACCCAGGCTACCACCCTGGGACCCACTCCCAGGCTGGTTAATTTGACTAATAATCTTTTGTGTGGGACTGTGTCAAATGCCTTGCTAAAGTCTAGGTAGGCCATGTCCACAGCCCCTCCCTGGTCTACTACTTTGGTCACCCAGTCAAAGAAATCTATTAGATTTGTCTGACATGACCTTCCCGGCATGAACCCATGCTGCCTTGGATCCTGTGCTCCACTGACCTCTAGGTACTCAACTATTCTTTCCTTCAGAGTGACTCCATCACTCCCTACCACAGAGGTCAGACTGACAGGTCTGTAGTTTCCTGCCTCTGTCTTGGTCCCACTTTTGTGAAGGGGAATCACATCCGCCTTCCTCCAGTCCTCGGGTACCACACCATCCTCCCATGATTTATTAAAAAGAGTAGCCAGTGGTTTCATTAGTTCCTTCCTTAATTCTTTTAGAATTCTGGGGTGAATTCCATCAGGACCCATTGCTTTGTCCACCTTCAGTTTTAGGAGTTCTTGCAGAACCCTTTCTTCTGTGAAAGGACTGGGATCGACCCCCCTATCAAGAGTGCTTCTGTTAATTGGATTAGGCACTTCTCCTCCTCTTTTGTGAATACTGAGCAGAAATATTCGTTCAGTATTCCTGCTTTTCACTTCCCCTCTGCCCACCCACGTTCATTCTATTCAGCCTCACTATCCCTCCTTTGTCTTTCACGCTCGCTGATGTACCTATAAAATGTTTTATCCCCTTCTTAACTGAGTTGGCTATCTTTTCCTCAGTTTGGGCCTTTGCTATTCTGACTTCCTCCCTGCTTCTTTCTGCCTTAACTGGTACAACTCTCTGTCCTGCTCCTTCTGTGTTTCCTTATACTTCGGAATGCTATCTTTTCTTCCTGACTTTCACAGCCACCTCTCTTGAGAACCATAGTGGCTTTTCTTTCATTTTGATTTATTTGCTTCACACAAAGACTTGTTGCCTCTGTGATGGCAGTTTTGATAATTCCCATTGTTGCTCCACACCTCCTTCTAGCCTGTTTGCTAGTGCTTTTCTGAGGCACTCTCCCATCTTGCCAAAGTCAGCCCTCCTAAAGTCCAGTACCCTCACTTTTGTATGGCTTGACTCTGTAGCTGAGTTTAACGTGAACCACACTGTTTGATGGTCACTTGTCCCCAGATGGCAACCCACTTCTAGATCTGAGATCCTCTCACTGCCCCCATTTGAGAGTATGAGGTCTAAGAATGCTCCCTCATGAGTGGGTTCTGAAACTAGCTGTCTAATGCCTGCCACCTGTAGTGCATCAAGAATGGCCCTGCTCTTGGATGTGGCTGCAGCAAATGTGCTCCAGTTAACATCTGGCATATTCAGGTCTCCCATCAACAGTATCTCCCCTTTCTCTGCCATTCTAAGAATGCCTTCCATCATATCCTTGTCCATTCCTTCCCCTGACATGGAGGTCTGTACACAACCCCTGTGTGGACTGTGGTGCCCTTTCCAGTCTCCAAGGTGACCCACAGTGCCTCCTCTCCTCCCTGTTTACTCTTTTGTTCCAGTTGCTTTTATCCTTCCTTTACATGAGAGCTTCTCCTCCCCTCTTCTCCCCTGCCTGTCTCTCCTGTAGGTTATGTACCCTGGTATATTAACATCCAAGTCATGGTTCTCTGTGTACCATGTTTCTGTGACTGCTCTGATATCCAGGCATCCCTCTTCCATTAAGGCCACCAGCTCAGGGAGCTTGTTGCCCAGACTCTGACATTGGTACTCATTACCCTCCATTTTCTGATGGCCTTACCCCCTTTGCCCCATCCCTGTCCTTCTTGCCTTTGTCACTTTCTCCATTTACCCCTGCCCTTCTCCCTATCGACACCTCCATGTTGGTGTTTGCCACACTTACTACCGTGATTGTTTGGGGGCTAGGATTTTCCTGCTCCTTTCCAGTGCCTCCCCCCCTTGGCTAGTTTAAAAGCTTGCCAATGAAGCATTTAAACCTATCACCTAGGATCCTGGTTCCCCTCCCGGACAGATGCAGCCCATCATGCCAGTATAGGCTTGCATCACTCCAGGTGGACCCCCAGTCCCCAATGAAGCCAAATCCCTGAGCTCCACACCAGTTTTTCAACCACTGATTGAATCCCATGGTGCGGAACACCCTAGCCTCTCCTATGCCATAGATGGGTAGCACCTCTGAGAAGGTTACCGTGCGTGCTACTTGACTAAGGCCCTCCCCAATTCCACAAACTCTTTCTGCACTCTCTAATCCCTTTCTTAGCCAGGTCATTTGTCCCTAGGGTGGACAATGACATCCAGCTCCCTCCCTGTGCAGCTGCTCACGGCAATCCTGAGGATTCGCTCCCTGTCCCTCCAAACCATGGTGCCAGGCAGGCACCTTACCTCCGTCTCCCCTTCCTTGCCCAGTTCTACCTTCCTAACAATGGAGTCCCCCACCAGGAGTTGTTTCCTTCCCCTGCAGGGTCCCCTGCCACCCTCCTGTGGGTCTCCTTTGTGGAGTTTCCCAGCATCCTCCTTGGTCTCCACTGTGGGTGCCTCCATAGAGGAACCACACTTTGCCAGAATGGCATAGGAATTGTGGAGAGGTACAACTGGAGGGATGCGCCTCTGTTCCACCACCCTCACCCTCCCTGAGCCCACTGTGGTCCAACCACTCCTCTTTCTTGGCAACCTCTGAGGCAACGGCAGTGGCACTGGTGGTCCTTGGATGGAAGAGGAGGTCCCACAAATCCTGGCCAACTCAGCCTGGAGATGAGCAACCTCCTCCCTCAGCCCAGAGAGGTGCCTGCAGATGGGACAACACTGCATCCTCCAGAACATCTCCTGGAAGACTGCTGCTCCACAGCCACTGCACTGCACCACTCCAATCATGTCTTATTTCTGGCCCCTTAACTGTTTGCAATCCTTACTCTTTCCTCTGTTTTTTTTTTCTCGCTCTCCTTACTTTCTGCCTGTGTGCCCTTCAAGCTCCTGATTGTCCTGTTCTGAGACAAGAATATCCTATATTTCTCAGTAGACCACTTACTTGTTCAGAGGCAGACCTCCAGCAGCTAGAGGGGGCCGGAGAGCTACTCTTGCCCTTCTAGGATGGTGGGTCCTTGGTGGTTCTGTGATCACTCACTTCCTGCCCCTAAACAGGAAGTTCCTGTTGTCAGTCAAATTCTGTGCCTATAAAATAGAACTAGCTTTGGGTGGAGGGGAGGGAAGGAGGGCAATATAGTCTCAGCAGAGAGAGTTCAGTCACACAGCAGTCCTTTCTCCTGGTGTCTTCTGCCAAGCTATTAGCAGAATCTTTTAAGGAGTCTTTAAATGTAGCTTCCTTCTAGCTAAGCCACTCCCCTACTTACCAGATCTTTCTACAAGTAATTTAAACCTCACAGCAGTTAAGTCCTTTCAGTCACCTGAGATTTACACCTAGATGACTTTTCAGTTACCCATTCAGTTCAATTAACCCAAACACACACTTTTTTTTTTTGTTTTGTATGTTAGGTTTTTACCCTAAATTAAAGGTCCAAATGCAAAAGTTCTTCTACTTTAGTCCCAGCTGAGAAGTTCAGTCACACAGCAGTCCTTTCTCCTGGTGTCTTCTGCCAAGCTAGTTGGTGCAGAATGCTGCTGCACAGCTGTTAACGGGGTCTCCTTGTTCGAGCAACATTATGCCTGCGCTGCACGAACTGCACTGGCTGCCTGTTCAGTGCTGGAGCACCTTCAAGGTTGGTCTTCTGACCTTTAAAGCCTTATACAGTCAGGGACTGGGCTACCTGCAAGAGCTCATTATTCCCTACTGCCCCGCCCTGCCCACTCCACTCAGCTGGTGAGGGGTAGTTAGAGATTCCCAGGGTACGGTTGAAAACCTCTGGTTCTCGTGCTTTTATATTTGCAGCTCCAACCCTGTGGAATTCTCTACCTCATCAGATTCAAGAGTGCTAGACCATGGAGAGCTTTAAAACAGCTCTAAAGACCTTACTGTATGTCCAGGCTTTTGGTGATCACTTATGATATATGCTCCCACTTGAATTTTTGCATTCCTGTATTATTTGACTTTGACTGTATCTAATGTCTAGATTCTGTGGTTTTTGTTTTATGGATTGTACAGTACTTTGATTTTTGATATTGTGCTCTATAAATAAATAATATTATTATTATTATTATTATTATTATTATTATTATTAAAACAAAACAAATTCTGGCCAGCGCCAATAGGGCTGCAGGAGAGGAATCTGGGTTTAAAACATTGAAAATTATTTTTTTTAATATTTTTACACCAAATTTTCAACACAGCCTTGTGATGAACCTGACTCATAAAGAAGGGCAGAGAAAATGTTTAACTCCTGGCCTAAAGGTGATGTTGTACAGGGACTGCAAAATCAGATTTTGGGCTGCAAACACACATATTGGGCAGGAGCTGAAAAATGACAGCTGTCACATTCATGAGTTACTATTTCAAAATGACTATGTTTAAATGTTGTGGTAAAAATATTGAATATTACAAAAGTTATGAGCCCGCATTTGCAAAATTCAACAAAGCCTCATAAATTAATAGCTGAAAATGCTAGAATCATAGAATACAAGAATGCACAAAGTATAATACCACCCCATATTACATTTATTCAAAGCCATGGAATGCATTGCTAGTCTTTTTTTGGCACTGAAAAAGTTTAACTTGGCCCATGGGGAGGAACTTTGGAAACAGCTTGACTTAATCAAACCCTAAATATCATGATATCAGGGCAGAAAGTGGGTCAGGGTGCATTCAGATGAAAGTGAGGATAAGGTAAAGAAAATGTATTTTGGTACGGTACTCTATAAAGACCCTGCTGAAAGAATACAGCATGGAGCTTGGCACAGATGCTAAATTATTTGGTGTGGTCTTATAGTGCAGCAGGTTGGTGTTGGTATTCTTTTTTTGAGTGGGGGATTGTGAAAAATGTCATATAGCTCTCCATTCCAACCCACCTTTTTTCTTCTTTCATGACAAAATTGCTGCATTAAGAAAATGGGCTCTGTAGAACATTATGATCCATCATATTTTCAATAAGCTCAACTTTTTACACCCTGTGGGTCCCTGTCCCACACAGGAAAACTGATCTTCTCACTCTTCTCTGAGTGCAAACCAAGCCCCCTTTCTGTGTTGACACCCTCTCCATCTGCCATTTGCTTAGTGGCAGTGAATTTATGTAGCATTTTTTAGTTCTGCATATTTATACAGTCCCATTTGGTAAAATGCCAACAGACACCCTTTGTAAGCTTCTCTATATCAGTTTCTTCATATTTCCTCCAGTGTTTACATTTACTGCAGCAGTAAAAAGAATGTGTTCAGTACTAAAAAGAAAACTACATTTGCTGGTGGGCGTTCTGTTTTGATACCTTTGTTAAGGGGAAGCTGCATTTTCAAAACAGGAATACCTGGAAGGGTGTAACAGATAATATCCACATTTATGTTTACTAGTAGTTATTACTGTCCTCGCCATGTGGAACAAAGCACAAATGGATCTGGAGCAGCAGAACAAGTAACATGGTGCTCAGCAATGAAAAAACTGAAACAAGCAAAAGGATGAGGAGTACCCACAAATGCAGAAAGCACTAGGATCACAGAAATATTCAGAGTTCTTCATTTAAGTAAAGTGCATAGTGCACCCACACATAGTGAGCACAGAAAAAGTGACGACTGAGCCACTCTGAAAGTAATGCTTCTCCCAGCCCCTGCCAGGTATTATCACAGTGAATCACACTGATGACACCTGGCAGGAGTCAGGAGAATGATAGTTGCAGAAAGGCTCAGTCGCTACTTTTTTATGCTCACTATGTGTGGATGCACTATGTACTTTAGTTAAATAAAGGACTTTGAATAATATTTTTGTGGTCCTGGTGCTTTCTACATATGTGGGTGCTCCTCATCCTTTTGCTTGTCCCTGTGGAACAGCAGACTGAAATGGGACATGAGCTCAGTTTTCCCAATCTCAGGGATATTGACAGGACTGAACATATGAATATGTTCTCCAGCAGGACAAAGGGACATGCTCTGAAGGTAACAAATGGCAAGTTTAGGGGTAACATTAGGAAGCATATTTTGTTCCAGAAGGTGGTGGCTTTTTAAAATGACCTGCCAACAGACCCGATGGACCTGAAGACAGTTGAGTGGTCCCCAGTGTTACCCATCCATTAGCCTTTGCCAGCATTGATCCAATACAGCTATGGAGAGCTTTTAGGAGTGGCAAGAGTGTTGAAAAGAATATGCCATGCTCTTGCCATACCAGAGTCAGATGTAACTGATACTGCTGTGATTACAGAACTGCACATGATTGATACTTGCACATGTGCAGTTTGCTCTGGAGTCAGCCGTATCATGGCAGCACTGACATGACTAAAAGTGGGCAATACTTACATATGCATAGTTCAAGTTAGCACCGTCATGTTGCACACAGCAGCCAATAGTATCTCAGCAAATCTGTCCTGTGTCAGTACATTTCACTCAGATGTAAACATGGGTAAAAGTAAGACCCCACTGAAAATGAGATACTGCATCTCAGCCAGACTAAACTGTATCAGTACATTGTAAAAATGGGTAAAATTAGGAACCCTTGACAATGAGATACTGCATCTCAACAAACCTGACCTGTGTCAGTACTATGCCAGAATGGATAAAAGTATGAGCCCACTGGATATGACATACTGCATCTCAACCAGGCTATCTTAAGTCAATACATTGTAACAGGGCTAAAGATCACATAACAGAGCCTTAACATTTGTTATAGCAATTTTACTGACAGGCATAATGAAGTTAGCTGTATGCATGCATTGATTTGAGCATACAGGAAAATGTACAGGAGTTTTGTCCCAGTTTTACATGGAAAACACAGGGAAAGTGAGGTTGCCCTACAGGGAAATGCTTTGTTCAGTCTGGGAACACTGCAGTTGACACCCCTATGATTTCTTTATAATCCCCTATGACACCCCTTGCAACCTCTGAAACCCCCTAATACATTAGCTGCCTAACATTTACCCTTCCTACAAATATAAAACCATAAGAGTTCCAATGCCACTAATTAGATAGGTCTTTGAAAGAGTTAACATAAATCATCTCTTCAGAGAAAATACTGTAAATCATTGCTACACATACAGTATACATACACTGGGAGAGATGGCCAAGGTGGTAATTTGGAACTGTTCTGCAGTTAGATGCTGTATCCTCTGTTGGAACTCAAACATGGATAAAAGTAATACCTCACTGAAAATGAGATACTGCATCTTCGCCTGGCTAACCTGTATCAGTACATTGTAGAAATGGGTAAAATTAGGACCCCTCTGAAAATGAGAACCTGCATCTCATCAGTGCTATCCTGTGTCAGTACATTGCCAAAAAGGATTAAAGTATGACCCCACTGAATATGACATACTCCATCTCAGCCAGGCTATCCAACTGTGCCACCATATTGCAACATATAGAATAGTGTATGGTTGCCCATACACAACAAGGCTATGTTGCCATTGAGGGGATGTGATGACATCACACAGAGCTCAAAAGTGAAGCTTGAGAGGTCTGTGTGATGGAATCACATCCCCAAAATGGCAACAAAGCTTTGTTGTGTTTGGGCAACCATATACTATTTTATATAGTATATTGTTCCCCAAAATGTAGGATGTTTAATTTTTGACAAGGTTCATACCTTGTAAATATTCTCTCGCTCACTTGCTCCCGGTCCATGCTGTAGTCCCCATCCAGTTCCGACACCGAAGATACCGGGGCTTCACTGCTTCCTGCTGTCCTGCTCTGTTCTGACCCAAAGGATTAACGGCAAAAGAAATAAAAAAAACTGGCAAACTGATAGTTTGACAACACGGAGCTGAGTATGGCAGTCCATGTCCCAACTATCTGACTGAATGGTACTACCGACTGCTCATTAAAGCACCTCCACCATTTTAGAGTGCATTGTTTGATCAGCTCTGTTTTCAGCCAATCATGTAGCAGCTCAAGGCTGAAAAGTTGTTGTACTATCGATCTGACATCAGAACAATAGTACAACTTTTTGACCTTTGAACAGTCCTACAACAACATTTGGGAAGCCACTGTTTTCCATCTAAAATAAGCCTTAACCATATACTATAATGCTATAATACCATCAAGAGGTTCTAGAGATATAAGAACATTGGGAGCAAAGCTTGAGATATTCCAACAGGTTTACATGGAAAACACAGGGAAAAAGAGTCTGCCTTACAGGGAAATGCTTTGTTCAATATGGGAGCACTGCAGTTGACACCCCTATGATTCTTTGTAATTCCCTAGGATGCCCCTTGCAACCTCAGAAAATGCCTAAAACATTAGCTGCCTAGCATTTATTTACCCTTCCTACAAGTACAGTATAAAACTATGAGAGTTCCTATGCCATTAGTTACATAGGTCCTGAAAAGGTTAATATACTGTAAATGAACTCTTCAATTCCTTTGGGTAAATACTGCAAAGATTGGTGGGAATGATAATGTATTAGGACTCTTGTACAGTATATCTCATTCCTACTAGTTACCTTTCCCAGGGAAAGGGGGACTGGGTGATTTTATTCCTGTGAGTTTTTATTTAGATTCCTTAGACTGGTTATGTACATGCTTGCTATACATTGACACTGTATTGAAATCTGTACATATCAGGCTCATGGTCTCATTTTCTTGGGGGTCCTTGACAAGTAGTTTTGTTTTTTGTTTTTTTATTCGACACATACTTACAATTGATATTATCATGTATTAAATGCTGTTACAACACTGAAGGTTTTAAAGTTTATGTAGTGCAGAACAGTTGAGAAAATGTCTCAAGCTAAGTTCTATATTATATTTTGTATGAAACATTTGCTCACTTTGAGTAAACTTCACTTTAAACCCTCGGCATGCCATATGTGTATGTGTGTATATGTTTGTGTGTGTAAATGTGTATGTATACGTATACTGTGTATATGTGTATATATATGTGTGTGTATATATATATATATATATATATATATATATATATATATATATATATACAAATTCACACATGCCCCCACAATGCCAAGCATCATGGGCTGCATATGCAAATCACCACAGAATATTATGCTGGTTCAACTTCAAGCAGAAATGCATGGTGCTGAAAGGCCTCTTACACACTTTGCAAAGGGTGCCAACAGAAGACATAGATACGTGTTTCGTCCTACCAGGACTCATCAGTATGCCTCATCTGTTTGACACCCCAGTAAAATGAACCAGCTACCCTAAGATGGTCTATCTGGGTTATGTTGTGGTGAACTCAAAACAAAAAACAATTTAAAAGACAAAGTACCTCTGTGTGCAAGCACTGAGGCAATGGTTACCCCAAAGGGCATTTGGCCAGGAAGCCACGTTTTTTGAAACTTACTGAGCCAGTTTAAAATTTATGTGAGAAGAGCTCTCTACATGTTGATAATTCTTGATAAACTTTGCCCTTCAGGGGCTTCTCAGCTGAAAGCATACTGGTGTTAATTAGCTTCTCTGAAGTAATCTTCTGTTATGTTTCAAAAGTACCATAAATCATTGCTACACACACACACACGGGAGAGATAACCAAGCATTTAATTTGAGACTGCTCTGCAGTTAGGTGCTATCTGTCTTGCAGTAGCTCTACAAATGCTGCTTACCAAGTTGGATTGAAAAGAAAAAGTGTTTCTTGTAGACACTGAAGAACTGGAAGGCTGCCAAAAGAACTAGAATCAATCTATTTGACTGAGCTCTGCACAGATGTTTAGTCTGCAGCACTGCAAGGGTTAAACTGAAGGGCTGCAAAGTAGTGGAAGGATCATTTGAAAACTCCAAAGGAAGTGTTCTATGGCCTGAATCTGTAGCTCATTTGTAGAGCTGACGCAATAGGACTGCAGGCTTCGACTACCTGCAGCCCTAAAAACAGACTGTGCAATGCTGTTAACTGATGACTGATGTAACTGACTGTATGCAGAATTAAGAAAATACTAGAGTTGTATCTCCAAGAGGTTATGCCCCGGACAGGTTTCTTTGTTTATGCTGAGCTGTTATAAAAATGGATTGTATTGGGATATATATAAATTAAAAAAAAAACTTTAATAAAGGATCCATTTATCAAGCAGCTATACTAAATAATAAATTAAAGGAGGGAAAAAATATAGAAATTATTTAAAACAAAAGCAGAATTATGTGTAGACTAGTGCAAGTGAGGCAAACAACACCTTTACCCTGCAGTTCGAAAACACTTTGTCCACAGAGCTTTGGAGAATCCTGCCACCCAGGGCTGGAAGTCAAGACTATGACGTGGTAGAGCCAACCTGATAGCACTGCAGAGGTGCTACCTCTCTTTATGCCAGTAACATGGGCTCACAAACAGACTTGGGTTGCTCGGGGTTGGCCAGGGAGGGAGGACTTTGCATCCCTTCCTCAGGGAGAGAGGGGGCTCAATGTCCCGTTCAGTGACTGCCACTTGAAACCAGGTAGTAGTGTATTGGATGCTCTAAATGGGAGGGGGATGGTCAACAGACACTGGCACACATGCATACCTCTGCACATGTGCATGCAAGTCAGCACCCTCAGTGGGAAAAAAAGCATGGAGGAGAACATCCTTAAGCCCACTGGAGCCCTGCTGGCACCCCCCCGCTGGCCCACGCATAATCAGCTGGAAGTGCCACCCTCTGTTTTCCTACATAAATGGTGGCTAACTAGTGAGTCCCTGAGAGGGTCATTGATGTGGCTTTGGGTTGCCATCCAGTGAAGTGGTGGGCCATGGGGTCAGAGGAAAAAAAATGAAGCTGCAAAAAAAGGAAAAATTACAGTGAAGACTCAGATCTCCCACATGTTAGCACCACATGTTACTCTGTGGCTTTGACAGATGTGCTCTTGTGACTCCGTGCACCTGTCATTTGTGTTATTGTAAAACTGTGCATCAAAGACATTAAGACCCAAATGTCAGGGCATGGGAAATGGAATAAGTGTGTCAGGAGATAACTATACCATTATTTATTTGACTTGTGTGTTTGCAGGTTCAATGGGCAACAGGAATTGGTCAGGACAGACACATCACGGCCACAGTGAACACCCCCAGTGATTTTCTCATGGGCACATCGCAAGACGTTCGAGGGCAAATCAATTTCAAAACCTCGGAGAATGGTACCTACTTTCCGCTTTCCTCGGGGGGGGGGAGAGGGCGGTTACAGGGCAGTTCTCTAATAAAATAAAATACTTAAAACTAGTATGTTTACAGGAGTTGCATTTGTATTTCAAGTTTTATAGCTTTTTGACTTTCTCTCTCTAAATACTTCTAAAGCAGCAGTGAATGTTCTGCTGAAAATATTGGCCTATACTTTTGTATTCTATTTTAGACTGTGCTGTACCTCCTCTTTTGTAAGATACCTTCTTTCCCTATTTTGATGGTCCTGTAGCATTTTTTGTTGCATTTGCAATAGTTAAAGGAAAATGTCTTTTAATATGGTCCGGACCAGGCTTTCATCAGTATTATCAGCTGTTTTTGTGCACCTGTTGTCCCATAAGGGTAGGGAGCAGTGACTGCTGCATGCTACTTCATTTTAGTTGCAAGAAAAGTGATGTTAAATGATGGGTGTTCAAAAACAACAAAGAATATCCTGAAAATATTTTCTTTACTTGACGAGAGTGGCTCATGACAGAAGATTACAGGCATAAATCAGTCAGATCTTGGGGGGGGGTGTTGTTATAATATATGCCACAGTTTAAGTTTCATTTGTTGTTCATTTCTGGAGTTCAATACTGGTAATTGTTTACCTGATCACTGGTTTTGCAATATTTTTCTATTTTCCTAGTGATTATCACATATGGACTTTCTTGTTGACCAGGGTATCTTTGCTGAATTGGCAGCAAATTTCAGATGTTACCTCTTCTGTTTGGAAAAAGCAATTTGAATTACAAAAAATGGACAATGAAACTTGTATATATCATTTAAATCTTATTTCATTCTTCTGGTCAAATCATCCTGAACTATGTAATTTCTGCATTGTAGAATGGTACAGAATGGCTGTCAGTTTATTGTTATATGTTGGCATATTTTTGGAAAGTACTCAAAGTTCACTGGAGAACATATGATGATAACTAATAAATATCTCAATGAGTTAAAAAAAACTAAGAATAATTGGCAATACTGGAGGACTCCAGATCCACTACGCTACTTGAGGAGTATGGCACGTTCTATGCCACGTTGACCTGTAGTTTGTTTTATCAATTTATTTGAGTTGGGAGCTTCATTGTCCACACCATGTGTTAAAAAGAAAGGGAGGTGTGGTGGGAAGAGCCCCCAACTCAAATGAACTGATAAAAAAAAAAAACTAACACAGCCATAGCAACTCACCCTGAGTACCATAAGCTAGTACGCAAGTGGGAACCGAAACCAGCAAAGCAGCAAGTGGCACAGCGGTACTATAGCGTAATGTATGCTAATTCTGTGACATACCAATGTGCTATTTGCGTGGGTCTGGAGTCCTCCAGTATTGCCAAATAATGATTAAAATCTGAAATGAGCAATTTTAAAAGGGGCGCTTCTTTCATTATTTCAAATGTAAAAAGAAGCACTAAAGCAAACTCAAAAGGGGGGTGCATCATACAAGACAGAAGATAAGGGGCAATCTAAAATAGAATAAACAAGCATTTGTCAATGCCGAATGTTTGCTTGCTGGCATTGGCATTGGTAGTGTAGAAGTTACAGAGCTGCATAACAGAAATGGCAGTGAAGTATTGAACTGAAGCCAACCCCACCACCACCCTGCAGAGAGTGACAGACATTGGGGTGTGCCTTTGGGTCGTCAGGCATAACGGCCACGCCATTTCACCACACCCTACCCTGCAGACACTGACAAGTGTCACAATGTGCCTTGGGGTCTTTGGCCCTTATGCGCACCCCATTCCATCAGGAAATACAGTGAGATGGGTGCAGTATAGGAGAATGGGGTGAACTCTGGGGCCGAAGAGTCCAAGGCATACCTCGATGCCTCTCACTGGCTGCAGGGTGTGGAATGGCAAGAATCCCAAGTCACACCCCTGATGCCTGTCATTCTCTACAGGGCTGGGCGTTATGGTTGGAAACCCTAACACCTCAGGCATTCATTGGTATTTTCACTCCAAATTTTGAACATGTTTTTTTTGTGACCCCCACCTCATGAACAGTGGCAATATCAGTTTGTTAGCAGAAAGCTGCTTATGCACAGTGACTACGGCATTTAGCACCACAGGTGCAAAACACATTCGAACAGGATGTGAAAATGACAGCTATACTCTTCTTGGGGAGGTGTAAAAATGGCAATGTTGTAAATCTGCAGTAAAAATATTAAAAAACTGGTGAAGTCATGAGCGCGATAGAAACTGTGCAATGCACACCCGTAATGTAATTAGTTTGGGATTTTTACAGCAGATTTTAACACAGGCATTTTGGGATCCGATCATGAACAGTGTCACTGTGATTTTCTTTATCTGTCCCGAACAATGATTTCCCACAGCGACCACGCATCTCTGCGCTGAAAGTGTGAAAACATATTTCGGCCATGTTATGAAAAATGACAGCTGTACTGTTCATAAGGAAGTGTGGAAAAATGCCACTGGTGAAAATCTGGACTGAAAATATTACAAAGTCATGAACTTACGATGGTGCGTGGAAACTGCGCAATGCTCACTCATAACACAGTCATTTTATGGACTTTTGTCATCAAATTTTCAACATAGCCATTTTAAGACCTCTGCTCATGAACAGTGTAACTGTGATTTTCTTCATCTGTCCCATCATTGCTTTCGCACACCGACTGCACCATTGTGTGCTACATGTGCGGAAACACATTGTGGGCGGCATGTGAAACATAGCAGCTGTACTGTTCATAAGGAAGTGTAATAAAATGGCAATGTGGAAAATCTGGAGTGAAAATATAGAAAATTCGCAAACTTACGAGCGTGCGTAGGAACTGCGCAACACACGCTTGTAAAACAGTCATTTCTAGGAATTTTTTCACCAAATTTTCAACATAGCCATTTTAAGACATAGAAACATAGAAACATAGAATTTGATGGCAGATAAGGACCGCTTGGGCCACCCAGTCTTCCCATTTCCCTACCTGATGGATAAGCTGCAGATCCTAGTTAACCAGCAGCCTACTTCTTCCTACCTCCACCCCCTAGAATTGCCTTATGACTGTCCCATGCATGCTTGAATTCCACCACTGTTTTTGACTCCACAACCTCCTCTGAAGGCCGTTCCATACATCCACAACCCTCTCTGTGAAAAAATACTTCCTTAAATTATCTATGAGCTGCCCCCTTCTATCTTCAAATTGTGCCCCCTTCTTCTTGCACACCTCTTTTTTTGAAAGATGCTACCCTCTTGGACTTTGTTGATTCCCTTGAGGTACTTGAAAGTTTCTATCATGTCCCCCCTCTCCCTCCTCTCCTCGAGGTTATACATATTAAGCTCCTTAAGTCTCTCTTCATATGTCTTCCAGTGCAGACTCTGCACCATTTTAGTTGCCCTCCTCTTGACAGCTTCCATCCTGTCTATGTCTTTGCGGAGATTGGGTCTCCAGAACTGCACACAGTACTTCAGATGTGGTCTCGCCAGCTGTCTGTACAGAGGGATAATAACTTCTTGTTTTCTACTGGTGATGCCTCTCCCTATGCATCCCAGTATTCCCCCAGCCCTCCTTGCTGCCCTCTCACATTGCTTGCCCACCTTTAGGTCATCTGATATGACTACCCCCAGGTCCCTTTCCATTTTTGTTGTTGTTAGTGTCTCATCCCCCATTGTGTACTCTTCCCCTGGGTTTTTGTTTCCCAGGTGCATTACCTTGCACTTCTTAGCATTGAATCTAAGCTGCCATATATTTGACCATTCCTCTAACCTTGCCAAGTCCCTTCTCATCCTTTCCACCCCACCTTGTGCATCAACTCTGTTGCAGATCTTTGTGTCATCTGCAAAGAGACATACTTTTCCTTCCAGTCCCTATGCAATGTCGCTTATAAAGACATTGAAGAGGACTGGTCCTAATACTGAACCCTGTGGTACCCCACTACTAACCCCCCTTTTTTCAGAGTGGACTCCATTTACTATTACTCTCTGTGTCCTATTCTCCAGCCAATTCTTTACCCAGGCTGTCATCTTGGGACCCACTCCCAGGCTGGCTAACTTGTATATTAATCTTTTGTGTGGGACTGTGTCAAATGCCTTGCTAAAGTCTAGGTAGGCCATGTCCACAGCCCCTCTCTGAACAACTACTTTGGTCACCCAGTCAAAGAAATCTATCAGATTTGTCTGGCATGACCTTCCGCTGTGAATCCATGCTGCCTTGGGTCCTGTGCCCTCTGGCCTCTAGATACTCACAATTCTTTCCTTCAGAAGTGATTCCATCATTTTCCTACCACTGAGGTTAAACTAACAGGTCTATAGTTTCGCTTCTGCCTTGCTCCCACTTTTGTGAAGGGGAATCACATCTGCCCTCCTCCAGTCCTCAGGTACCACCCTATCCTCCCATGATTTGTTAAAGAGGGTAGTCAGTGGTGTCACTAGTTCTACCCTTAGTTCTTTTAGAATTCTGGGATGAATCCCATCAGGTCCCATTGCTTTGTTCACCTTCAGTTTTAGGAGTTTTAGGAGCTCTTTCAGAACCCTTTCTTCTGTAAATGGGCTGGTATCAACTTCTGTATCCAGAGTGTGTCTACTGTTTGTTTTAGGTACCTCCCCCTCTTCCTTTGTAAATACTCTGCTCATGAACAGTGTCACTGTGATTTTCTTAATGTGTCCCATACATTGATTTCGCACACCGACTGCGCCATTGTGCGCTACATGGGCGGAAACATGTTTTGGGCAAGATGTGAAAAATGACAGCTGCACTGCTCATAAGGAAGTGTAATAAAATGGCAATGTTGAAAATCTGGGTAGAAAATATTAAAAATTCGCAAACTTACGGCGTGCGTAAGACTGTGCTTGTGGCAGCTCGTAAAAACAGTCATTTTTAGGAATTTTTTCACCAAATTTTCAACATAGCCATTTTAAGACCTCTGCTCATTAACAGTGTCATTGTGATTTTCTTAATGTGTCCCGTACATTGATTTTGCACACCGACTGTGCCATTGTGCGCTACATGTGCAGAAACACATTTTGGGTGACATGTGAAACATGGCAGCTGTACTATTCATAAGGAAGTGTAATAAGCTTATTTCCTTATTTCAGCTGCCTGCCTTTCTCACACGTGTGACATTTATAAGCAGGCTAACTGGCTCCAGCTATCCGGCAGGCTAAAGTACCAGACCTGCATCATAGCTAAGAAGACATCACTGGGCCTTATGCCCCCTGGAGTCCAATCAATATTGACCCCGCAGCATGTCCGCCGCCTAACTAGAAGATCGGATAGTCTAACCTTTACAATACCTCGCTGTTGGACCTCTCAAGCTCAGCGTCTTACCTTGTCAGAGCCTCCACCTGGTTCAACTTGCTACCTACAGAAATCTTCAACATTGCCATGATTGGTGCATTTAAGTGTAAACTGCGTCAACACCTCGTGGCTAGTGCCTTCTGTGATTGCTTCTTATAATCCCCTTCAGGCAGACTACCCTCAAGCATCCCTCCTCACTGCCTCAGCTCCTCCTCCTCCTCCTCTTCTACCCCCCCATTACTGGGTATAGGATGAATCTGTCTCCTTTTCACCCCCCCTTCCTCCTCCCTTGCTATTTCCCATCTACCACATACCCAAAGCAATGCCCTCCCCATTTCTCCCCTCCTGCCTCTCTCTCTCTCCCATACCACCCCCTCACTACCACTCTTCTTTCTCTTTTTCCACTAACCCACTTCTAACAAAGCTTCACTAAGCTGCCTATGACTTGTACTGTATAATTAACTCACAACACAATTCCTTGACAATGCCTTTGGCTGCTATTATTGTAACCTTATTTGTCTTTTTTTTTATAAGTTCCATTGTAATGATCATGTTATGTTTTGTACCTTATTGTCTTGATGTGGAACCTTTGTAAAAAAGCCCTCGGCTCAAAGGTGTCATCTGAAATACAAATAAATAAATAAACAAATTGTGCGCTACCTGGGCGGAAACACGTTTTGGGCAACATGTGAAAAATGACAGCTGTACTGCTCATAAGGAGGAGTGGTAAAATGACAGTGTTGAAAATCTGGAGTGAAAATATTGAAAATTCGTGAACTTATGAGCGTGCGTAGGAACTGCGCAACACACGCTCATAAAACAGTCATTTTTAGGAATTTTTCCACCAACTTTTCAACATAGGCTTTTTGAGAGCCCACCTTATGAACAGTGGCAATGTCGTTTCGTTACTCCGTCCTGAAAGGTGATTTCACACAGTGACTGCGAAATCACACTTCGGAGCCAATTAACGCCATGACAGTGAGATCATTCAAGAGAAGGGGTCCCAAAAACCCCGTGTTGAAAATTTGGTGCAAAAATTCCAAAAAAATGCCTGAGATATGCAGCAAAGTTGAAAACTCCCTATCTATCCCATTATACAGCTTACTGGCATTTCCTCAGTTCGTGGTCAGCTTTGAAGAGTGCAGGCGTGTTCCCAGTCCACGAAGATCGTCGCGAGTCGGAGGTAAGTATGGGGTTGGGGGTGGGGAGGCAGTGTGTGATGGGTGGGAGCGAGTGGGGGCAGAGACACCGAGGGACCGTTTTGAGTTTCAAGTGTTTTTCTAAATGACGACGACGCAGGACATTTGCCACGCTGGGGTGGGCTCCAGCATGGCACAAGGATGGCTGGTGGGGGGCATGGAGCCGACGGGGGACTGGGCACCCCCGTTAGCAATAGCATGTGTTTCCACACTGGGGTGGGCTCCCAGCGTGGCACCCTGTACTCTGGGAGGGGACCAGTGGAGCCGACGGGGGATTGGGCACCCCCCCTGGGCTATACTGATGTGTAGCCACGCTGGGGTGGGTACCCAGTGTGGCATATAGAACTCTGTTTTTGGGGGGGAGCAGCACAGCCGATGGGGGATTGGGCACCCCCGTTGGCTACATAGTGTGTGTGTGTGGGGGCAAGCCGCGGTATGCGTTGCATGTGTGTGTGCATAGGGGATGCGGCGAAGGCGATATCTATGCTGCTCACTGAAGCATAGCTCCCCCTTTCAACTATACGCCACTGCATTTTGTCTGCTGTCATAGACAGCTCAAGCAGGCATTGGAGAACTGTGGCCGCGCCTGCAAACACACTGCCTAAATTGGAAGAGGGCTGCCACACCTCAGAAAACTCGGATGATGGTACTATGTTTCTTGCACATGTGTGCAAGCAAACATAAAAAGTATAGGTCAGTATTTTCATCACTAAATGCACAGCTGCTTTAAATATACACAGTAACAAGTGTAGATGCCAATGTCAGTTTCCAGATCACCTGACTGTCCCCAACTGACCTCACAGTTACTGTGTTTGTGACATCACAGTCTACTGCCGTGGAAAGCATTGTGATAGTCTGTTACTATAGTAAGCACTATGATGTCATAAGTGCAGCATTAATTCAGAAAATACTGGTGAAAGCTTTGTCATGCAAACTTCATGAGTTCAGACTTACTGCAACACCTGGGAATGACAATGAATGTTCGAAATGGTGTTGTCTAGTAAACTGTCATTAAGCAATAAGGCATGACTCTAGTGTGCATAGTTGTGGGATAACAGCTAGCCATGGGAAGTGAGGCATGAGGCACAGCCATAGCCAAGTGCCTCACACACCTCATTATTTTATTAATTTATTGGATTTTGTTGACCAGGTGACCAGGTTGACCAAGGGAGGGATAGTAAGGCTTAATAAAGGGGAAGGGGTGGGCAGAGGGTGACTGTGAAAAGGCAGAGATACTAAACAAATATTTTTGCTCAGTATTTACAAAGGAAGAGGGGGAGGTACCTAAAACAAACAATAGAAACACTCTGGATACAGAAGTTGATACCAGCCCATTTACAGAAGAAAGGGTTCTGAATGAACTCTTAAAACTGAAGGTGGACAAAGCAATGGGGCCTGATGGGATTCATCCCAGAATTCTATATGAGTTAAGGGTAGAACTAGTGACACCACTGACTACCCTGTTTAACAAATTATGGGAGGATGGGGTGGTACCCGAGGACTGGAGGAGGGCAGATGTGATTCCCCTTCACAAAAGTGGGAGCAAGACAGAAGCAGGAAACTATAGACCTGTTCGTTTAACCTCATTGGTAGGGAAAATGATGGAATCACTTCTGAAGGAAAGACTTGTTGAGTATCTAGAGGCTAGAGGGGCACAGGACCCAAGGCAACATGGATTCACAGTGGGAAGGTCATGCCAGACAAATCTGATAGATTTCTTTGACTGGGTGACCAAGGTAGTAGATCAGGGAGGGGCTGTGGACATGGCCTACCTAGACTTTAGCAAGGCATTTGACACAGTCCCACACAAAAGATTAATATACAAGTTAGCCAGCCTGGGAGTGGGTCCCAAGATGACAGCCTGGGTAAAGAATTGGCTGAAGAATAGGACACAGAGAGTAATAGTAAATGGAGTCCACTCTGAAGAAAGGGGGGTTACTAGTGGGGTACCACGTAGGGTTCAGTATTAGGACGGTCCTCTTCAATGTCTTTATAAGCGACATTGCAGAGGGACTGGAAGAAAAATATGTCTCTTTGCAGATGACACAAAGATCTGCAACAGAGTTGATGCACAAGGTGGGGTGGAAAGGATGAGAAGGGACTTGGCAAGGTTAGAGGAATGGTCAAATGTATGGCAGCTTAGATTCAATGCTAAGAAGTGCAAGGTAATGCACCTGGGAAACAAAAACCCAGGGGAAGAGTACACAATGGGGGATGAGATACTAACAACAACAAAAATGGAAAATTACCTGGGGGTAGTCCTATCAGATGACCTAAAGGTGGACAAGCAATGTGAGAGGGCAGCAAGGAGGGCTGGGGGGATACTGGGATGCACAGGGAGAGTCATCACCAGTAGAAAACAAGAAGTTATTATCCCTCTGTACAGACAGCTGGTGAGACCCCATCTGAAGTACTGCGTGCAGTTCTGGAGACCCAATCTCCGCAACGACATAGACAGGATGGAAGCTGTCCAGAGGAGGGCAACTAGAATGATGCAGAGTCTACACCAGAAGACATATGAAGAGAGACTTAAGGAGCTTAATATGTATAGCCTTGAGGAAAGGAGGGAGAGGGGGGACATGATAGAAACTTTCAAGTACCTCAAGGGAATCAACAAAGTCCAAGAGGGTAGCATCTTTCAAAAAGAGGTGTGCAAGAAGAAGGGGCACAATTTGAAGATGGGGAAGTGGCTCAGAATTGAATTTAAGGAAGTATTTTCTAGAGAGTTGTGGATGCATGGAGCAGCCTTCCGGAGATGGTTGTGGAGTCAAAACAGTGGTGGAATTCAAGTATGCATGGGACAGTCATAAGGCAATTCTAGGGGGTTGGGGTAGGAAGAAGTAGGCTGCTGGTTAACTAGGATCTGCAGCTTATCCATTAGGTAGGGAAATGGGCAGACTGGGTGGGCCAAGCAGTCCTTATCTGCCGTCAAATTCTATGTTTCTAGGTAGGCCCACTGAGACTGAAAGTCCTTTTTTCAGGGGTGACCCAGCATTAGCTAACAGGTAACAATGTAACACATGACAGCAATTCAGCATAAGTGAAATGTCTAGACAGAACAATACAATAATTGTTAGCATGGTATAAACAGTAACATAAGGCATATAGAAGATAAAGTTAACCAACATTAAAACAATATTATAATTAAGCAGAAACATCATTGGGTACACATGACAATGAGTTGACTTAACGGTAGCAGTTGCATTGGCCCCTCCTCATGTAAAGAGTTTTCACACTATTTTTGAAGCTGCATAAAGTCCTACAGTCCTGAGTTTCAGAAAGTAACCTACTGAACCATTGAAAACCAGGATAAATCACCACCATCACACAATGGTAAACCAGACTAGCAGCACACCTGTGGGAAACCGTTTATCACAAACAGATCACTCTTTCTTGGATTTATCTGGCTTGATACTAAGAGGCAACTTCAGAAACACACAGAACAGAAGGACATGGGAATTGAAATATATTAAACAATTTAAATCTAACATTTCTGGACTGAATCGGGACATTGATTTCATGACACACTATGGTAAACTGTAATTCTTTTTTATTGTGAACTAAGTCATGTCATTATTTATCACACTTTGGTTCTGTATTTCTCTTATTATTTTTTTTTCTGAGTCCTAATCTGCTTTTTTTACCTGTACCTCACATCCTCCCTGCCTCTCCTACTAATTCTTTAACTCAGTCCCACCCACTTATTGTTTTCATACCTCTGTTTTTACTACTTCACACTCTGTTTATCTGGGCCTTTGTTCTTTTGTTTCTCCTAATTTCTTGACTTCCTTTCATCTCTTAGGCATCTCCTGTCTATTCTACCCTTACAGCCAGCCTCTGATCTCAGATACTACCTGTGTGCCTTTGTTTTCCCTTTAGTTTCCTTTCAACCCCTACTGACCTGTTCCTACTTAGCCCCCCTCCCCATTTCTTCTCATTTTTTTACTTTGCATCTTAAGGCACTTTTACACTGGCAGTCTTGCAATGGAATAAGTGTTACAGAAGGACCTTACCATTCCATCCAATGCTGTGTAAACGCTATTTGTTCAGTTGTAAAAATGAATGGTCGCCTGAAACGCACTCCGTGGTGTAGGTGGTTTGTCCCAAATGTGCTGTTGCAGAGCGCAGTGTAAAGCGCCCATTCCGGAGCAAACAGCTCTAGCTCTAGCAAGGAGTACTGCACTGGTATGGACGGCAGGGTGCTTTGGGGCAAAAAATAGAACTCGTGTAATCAGAACGTGGAGTGGAACACGCTGTATTGGCGCTACCCAGGTAATGCTTGTTTTGGCACAGCAGCGTGTGTGTAAGAGTCTTTAGACTTTCATCTCTAGTCCCCTTTATCACCTTCCTACTTCACTTCCTGACTTTTAATTGCTCCACAGTGGATATAAATACTGCTTATGTTGCTCAGTTTTGCTATTCACCTGTAGAAGGGACCTGTGACGCCCTGAAAGCTTGCATATAATTCCATCTTTGTACAAGACACTAGTTGGTCCAATAAAAGGTATCAAACCATCCATTATCTCCTGTTTTCCAAGGACCAATACAGCTAGAGTCTCTTATATGAAGGGCATAAACTAACACTCCATCAGGATCTTTCCATCAGAGTACAAAAGAAACAACAAGAATTCAACCAGCTTATGAACATGCTGTAGGAGCACAAGACAGACTTCTATATGGCTTACCTCCGATGGTAGTCAAAATCCGCCATAAAGGATCTGTTTTTGGCCTTCTGGGTCCCGGACAGGCTGCGCACTTATGTAGAGGAACAGGACAAAAAGAATGGAAGATGAAGGGAAGGCTACCTGGAGATTTTCCACACTGCAAATTATTTTCTTTTCAGAAGGACTGGCTGTGGTGGGAACTGTTTTTATCCCCCTCTGAATTTGTTCAACTGGTGCCAACCTGGACTAGGTGAGGTGGTGAGGCCCCTTTCCAGACTAGCGAATTGCCAGTCTGCACTTGAGAAGATTTTGGTCCCTAAAACAAAAGTTTTGGTCGAGCCTGCCCTTGGTTGAAGTGGTTCGACATCTGATGAACGTGGGTCTGGACAATTACTGAACAGGAATGTGACATGCTATGGGACTTTCTGATGCATCCAAATATGACTTTATAAATGGTGCCCAGATTATTAAAGTAAGGGAAGTGCCAGGCCCTCAAGATGAAGAAGCCACCTGGAAGACAAAACTAAAGACCTGAGGCACAAAAATTCTCCTTCCTTTAGGTATGGGGACTTGGGGGCGGGGGGGGACAAGAGCCTATCGTCGTGGTTAAATGGATGCAGGCTCCCTCCCACCCCTCTCTCTGGCCCAGCGTGGAATACCAGCGAGGAGAATAACTAATGATGGGGAGGGAGTGCGGGATTCTGAAAGGTCAAGTAAACAGAGAATGGCAACGGGGAGGAACTGGGAGAGACCGAAATTAAATATTTGATGGGGCATGGCCAGAAAGCAGAAAACCAGCAGCATGGCCCTAATCAATGAAGTGGAGGGATGAGATGGAGTCTACCACTCGGAGGAGGGTGGAGGTAGCCTAACACACTATGAGGTGAGAGAGGAGGGAGACTGGCACCCGGCGTTGGGCACGCCTCCAACTGGGTGACTAGGATAATTTTAAAAAAGGCTCGATGAGCCTGGGGATAAGTCCGGGTCCACTCATGGGTGTAACATAACCACTGAAGTAAAACATGAATTTGGCATAGCAGAGAAAAGAAACACAGGACAGAACACCCCATGGTGTTTAGTCATGGATACTCCCTTGTCTGATGGCATTTGAGTTCTTAAAATACAACCACAACATTGTGTGTTGGTGGATCAGAGAAGTATACACTGTCAGGGATAGTTTTGGTGGATGTGGGAGGATGTGATCAGCCCCGGGGGGGGGGCAGCCGGAGCTGGTGGAGCTGCTGGGGGGGTCATTGGCTGTTTGGTTGATCGTTTGCAGCGGGGTGGGGGGGTGACTGCTGTGGCTTTAGTCCTCTTCAGTTAGTTAGACTGTATATACAGTCTGGATTGGTGGAAGTAATAATGATGCTTGTAATGGCTTGAGTTGTGGAGAAGATACAAGTGCTATGAAGAAATATAGGTAACATTGACTTAAGTGGGATGTGGGAGCATGTATATACAGAATCATATTGGAACTAAAAAGATCATGCCCCATGGGGGTTAAAAAGAAACAAACTTTGAAATTTGCTCAGAAAAGAATTGTACTGTAGATAAGACAACTGAAATTTTATCAGTGCTGCTAATTTAATATATTAAGGTTTCTTAAGTTTAAGGTTCCATGTTTGAGTTACTTATTGATACTGGGTTGCATCATTATGTTCAATGCAGACATATCATATTCACCACCCGGGTTTGTAAAGAACATATGACAAGGAAGAGAAAGGTTCATATGAAGGACTATTTAGGGAATAAGGATGAATATAGTCAACTGAATGTTGTGTCCTGGAACGTCCAGGGCTTTTCATCGCCCATAAAGAAATCTAAAATTCTGACAGC
This sequence comes from Neoceratodus forsteri, assembly GCA_016271365.2. Lineage (NCBI taxonomy): Eukaryota > Metazoa > Chordata > Ceratodontiformes > Ceratodontidae > Neoceratodus > Neoceratodus forsteri. The sequence continues at coordinate 1,011,543,010 of CM028130.1, read as the reverse complement.
ATTGAAAAGAAAAATGCACATATTGCTCTTTTACAAGAAACTCACCTCACTGATCAGGAACATCTCAAGTTGGTAGGTGGGTGGGTGGATGGGAGCTTGCCATGCAGCCTCGTATACATCACACAAACAGGGAGTGGCAATACTAGTGCATAAACATCTTCCCCTGTGGGTAATCAGGGTTGTTAAGGACACACAGGAGGGCAGGTATATTTTTGTGGAAGGGGACTTAGATGGCGAGAAGTTGAGATATGAGAGTATCTATGCCCCGTCGGTATTTGAACCCGGGTTTTTTCAAAAGCCCTTGGATATATTAGTGAAGGAGCAATTCCTGGACTAACAATTAGAGGGGATCTCAATTATATCAGTGACTTAGACTACTCAGGTGAGAGACAGCACGCTAATCACTCACCCCAGAACTGGAGGATGGGATTGATCGATTTGGACCTAGTAGACTGCTGCAGAAGTGCAAACCCAGGTTGCAGGGAATATACATACTACTCCAATCCACATAAAACGTGGTCGAGGTTGGACTACGTGTATGTGCCCAGGACCCTATACAATTGGGTGATGAAGGTGGATCACGAATCCATACACATATCTGACCACGTTATGGTCTGTATAACCCTCCAAACCTTGAAAGGTGAATAGTGCAGATTCAGCTGGAGATTACCAACATATTTACTTGCCAGGGAAGAGTTTAGGAAGTTCATTAAAGACCAATGTGAATTATATGCCAATATGAATGAGAAAACAGCACCATCTGAGGGAACCTTTTGGGAGGCTGGGAAAACCTATATAAGGGGGGGTCATAATAGGATACATGGCCCAACTTAAGCGGGAAAAGAAAGCTAAGGTAACAGCATTGGAGTAGAAGGTGAAAGAACTGGAATATAGGGTGACAATGACAGGGACCCCAGAGGAGGTGAGGCAACTCTTAGCAGCCAGGGAGGCACTTAATCTATTAGTAGCAGAAGAGGACAAAGATACTATTTGCTAGGCAGCAGATATATGAATAGGGCAGTAAAGCAGGCCTCTTATTGGTAAGATTAATGGGGGGGGGGAGACGGTGGCACACATATCCACATTAGGAATTAAGTATGGACAACTGGTGAAAGACAATCATTTTAATTAGGCAATGCTTACAAGCCTTTTACCAAGAGTTATATGGGGCTGAATGTCAGGGACAAAAACCCAGATGAACAGATTCTTGGATGGACTCCCCATCCCACAATTCACAGAGGAGCAAAACAAATACTGGGGGCCCTAGTTATCCAGGCTGAAGTCTTGCAGGCTATTAATAATCTGCGGAGTGGAAAGGCTGGAGACCCACATGGATTCGTTGTTGAGTATTATAAAGAATTAAAGGAGGTCCAGTTCGGAGCTCTGGTCCGGGTATTAGAGGAAACGAGGGGGGAGAGAGAGGGCTACCTGCTGCAAGGTGAATATTTGTGTCCTCCCAAAACCTGGGAAGGATCCACAGGAATGTGCTTTCTATAGGCCCATTTTCCATTTGAGCTGTGGCAGTAAAACTATTGCCAAAGTTATGGCGAGGAGACTGGAGGGGCTGCTCCCAAGTAAGTGTTATTCATGGAAACCAAACGGGATTTGTCCAGGGCAGAATAACCTACCACAATATGAGACATCTGCTCAATGTATTGTGGTGGGGTTCTCGGCATCTTGGACAGACAGTTGTGCTGTCTATGGATGCCGAGAAAGCCTTTGCTAGAATAGAATAGAATAGGCATACCTTTTTGAGGTGATGCACCTATTTGGGGTGGGGGAGAACTTTCTGAAGATGGTACAAAGGTTATATCAGAAGCCGATGGCCTGTGTGCTGGTTACTGGAACACCAGCTGATTAATTCTCCCTAGACAGGGAATGAGGCAGGAGTGCCCTCTCTCCCCCCTCTTATTTGCTATGGCAATAGAACCATTGGCCATCAAAATAAGAGCAGAGGCAAATATTAAAGGCATAGAGGACAAGGGAGGAACCCAACATAAAATGATACTCTATGCTGAAGACTTATTGATTTTTGTTACTGACCCGGAAAGGTCTATACTTGAGTTACTTGAGATCTTCACAGCCTTTTCTATTTTCTCGGGCTGTAAGCTAAATTTAAATAAATCCCAGATTATGAGAGTAAGCAAGGAGAAGAGACCTGTTACCTACAACATATGGTGACTTCAGGAGGTAGAGGGACATATGACCTATTGGGGTATTAAAGTACGAAGTCAGATAGACACTATATATTCCTTGAACTGTATATCACTTCTCCAGGCTATCTTGAGGGACTTACAGAGATGGCAGGCCCTCCCCATTTCATAGCTGGGCTGCATTAATTTAATAAAAATGAATGTGTTACCCCAAATCACCTATGTGATGCAAATGCTCCCTATGGGCTTCCACAGAATAGATATTAAGAGGTTAGAAAAGGGGTTTACAGAGTTTATATGGAGTGGGAAGAGGCCCCACATGAGCCTAGACAGGCTGAAAAAAGGAACAGAGAGAGAAGGCTTAGGATCTCCGGACATACAAGGCTACCACCTAGCCAGTCAGATTATATATATTCAAGACTGGGTGAGCAGAGGTCAGGAGGTGAGCTGGGTGGCTTTAGAGGAGAAGGTGAGTCCAGGAAGACTCTTCCCATACCTAGCGAATGGAGGAAAGAAGGCATACATGCGAACCGGGGTACCGAATCCTATTGCTTTAAGAGTCTTTGCGGCATGGGAAAAAATTTAAGTACATAGGGAGGTGCCCACAGCAGTCTCTATTGATCCTGATAGCACAAAACCTGAGCTTTTTACCAGGCCTGAAGGACCCAGGTTTTAAAGTCCTATGGGACCGCAAGGGATTTGCATCTTTCACTACTATACAAGCGGCTTTGCAGATCCCATGTGATCACTTTTTTAGATACCTACAAGTTAGAACTTTTGTTACAACACTTCAGCGAGATACTCCAAATACTTCTAAGCTACATGAGATAGAATCTGAGGTATACGGAGGAGGGAGGAGGGAGGAGGAACGCCAAAGGTCTTTTAGGTTTGATGGCTAGATTGGACAGGTCCCTATTCCCAGATCTAATGGGGAAGGTGAAACAATGGGAAAATGATTTAGGAAGAGAAATAACTGAAGAGAACTGGAATATAAATAAATAAATAAATAAATAAATATGTTGTTAAGTTCCCATGTAGGACTGCTGATATGTAACAAATATAAAGAAGTACAGTACAAATTTCTGCTTAGATTATATTGCCCTCCCAGTATAGTGTACAAATTTCACCCAACAATCTCCCTGCAGTGTGGAAGATGCCATAGGGTTAGAGGGACCTATTTCCATTGCTTCTGGGGGTGCCCGAATTTTCAGGGCTACTGGGAACAAGTAGCACAGGAAATATCTCACATGTGGGGAAGACAGCTGAGAATTACACCTCTATCACTGCTTTTTGGAATAGAGGATGAGAATGCAGCTGAGTGGCTCATGTACCCTCGCTGGACTAGAATACTGATGGCGGTGGTGCAACAAGGCATACAGAATACATAATACATGGGTGTCATGCTATACATCTACTATCGATCAATGGAAGAACTTGGTGATTCAAACATTGGCAGTGGATAAACTGACATATATACCTGAAAGGAAACTGGACAAATTCATGCTAGAATGGGCACCATTTTTGGAGGCTATGCCAGTGGCAGTAGTTCAGTTACTAAGCAAGGAGGGGAATCTAAGAAAAACTGTTGTGGTAGCAGACTAAGTGAGGAGGAGGGAAGAGGAATACTAAATGAATTGATCTCTCTTTATATAACAGAAAACAGAAAAATGACCCGACACTTACCTGAGGTGGAATTTTATCAATTAATAACTGGAGAGGATAAGATGATTTTGATACGTCTGTAAACCTTAGAGTGTTTTTTTATTTTTATTTATAATAGCTATATTACAAAATAGTTTTTATGGTTAATAATATAACACAGAAGAATATATGTACTTAACACAAGCTGTGATGGATATTCTGATGATTTGCTGCTGATATACTGTGGATTTGATGTTTGTCTTTCAATAAAAAGATAATACAAAAAAAAAGAATTGGTTTGCTCTCAGCAAGTAACAACCTAACAAAGAATGACTCACCTAGTGCATCTTGGGGATGGGGAGGAGGATCTCCTTACAATTTGAATGGGACCTCACATAGATTAGAACTTCACCACCTTTTTTACTACTCTGTCCTTCCTGAATACTATATAATTTGGAATGTCAATTTTCATGAGAAGATACACAGGGCTTGAGCCATGTTTGTGCGACAAGTTAGAACATCAAGATTATAGAGGTTTGTCCATGCTTCAGTTTTGTGCAATTTAGGCCTCAGACTTTGTATATTCATGTGTACCAGCTTAAATCCCTTAGCATTTAACCAGATGAGTCAGTAATGGAAACTATATTATAGTTCAGAGGGACTGGACCAGGGTTTGGCTCCCACATCACCTGCTGAGAGCAGCAAGAGAAGCAACAATAATTTACTCTTCAGTACATGGATAGGGAAGGACTTACGAGATACTTTATTAGCATAGGAGGTAAGCTTATAGCATAGCCCTTTGCTGAATAGGCAATGAAGCTCCAGTAGCTGAGGATTACCCCATGAAATATAAGACATACCAGCAGGTGCCATTAATACTCCATGACTAACGTTGTGTCTTGGGGTAAGGGTGGCTCTGACTAGGTAGTCCACAATAACCAAAAGGAACATGTATAGTATAGCTAGAAATATACCTTGAGAGCCATGGCTGGTGCACTAGAGAAAAGGTGGTTGCTAAATTGACAAGATTAAGGAGGACTGTAATAAATTTGGCACAGTTCTGAGCTAGAGATTTTAAAATCACTTTGTAATTACTGGTCCCCCAGAGTTACAGTAGGTATACCAAGTTCACTCAATAAAACAGAACATTCAGGTTGAAGGCTCTAACAGTTGAATTCAGCATTCCTACTATCTACACCAGATTAGAGACTAAACTTATATAGACTCACGGACATGCAACCAATTTCTAGGTTTAAAAATAAATGCAGGTATGACACCTAAAAATAGCCTTCAACTAACAGCGTAAAGGGAGTGCAAGTAGGCAGCTGCAATAGGAGCTAGTAAACCTATGCAACAGGAGAATGAGAATAATGTACATTTGGGAAACAGAACAGTTTTATATTAAATTAAGTAGCATATGTTTATCAACACTATATATTCCAGATCTCAAGTAGATATACCTGAATAAACCAAAACTGGCATATGCCCAAAGGAAAATTACAATAGGGAAAAACAGGAAGATGGTTCAGGTAAAGGGGAGAATAAACGGGGTAATAGGAAGTAGAGGTGGCACACCAGCTGAGAGCTACAGCCGAGGACAGAGAAGCAGAGCATCCCCAGTAAACAGCATTAAATAACTATGAGAAGTACGAATACAGGCCCTTAGTAGCCACACAACATTATACAGCATAGCAGAAACCACATGCACAACAAAGTAATGGTTTGCAGGCAGAGGAAAAAAAAATGCTCATATAGTTGTCTATTCAGATGGTAGGTGTTGTCCTGAAGGCTTTCAGGCAGAGTCTCCAGCCGATGGCTGATGCCCATGGTAGATGCCCTTATTCCAGGCCCTTAGGATGTCAGCCCACTCACAGAGGCCCGCTTGTGAAGCCTTGTCACAGTTTATAGAAGGAAATAGAACTGCCTGCTCCCTCCCTGATTGGTTGTCTGGGTGGGGAAGCAGCTGCCAAGGTCCAGGTTGCTGCAGTCACTTGTTGGGGGAAGGGGCGGATAAAGCCTGGGAGCTCTCTTCATGGTCCTGATGCAAGAGCCGTACCACCAGCTGTGGCTATGAAGGAATCTCCTCAGGTAGGGGATTTAAAAGAGCAGTGTGTTCCCATGGTGGCTGCCTCCCTTGTTGCAACTGGAGAAAGCAGGGGAGAGTGGCATGCAGCAGTCTGGCGGTGGGCTTCTGGTGACCCTGTGTGATGATCACTAGTTGGGGGGAAGGTGCAAAAGTCTGGGAGCCCTCCTCATGACCCTGATGCAAGGGCCGTACCACCAGCTGTGGCTATGAAGGAATCTCCTCAGGTAGGGGATTTAAAACAGCAGAGTGTTCCTGCAGTGGCTGCATCCTTTGCTGCAATTGGAGAAAGCCAGGGAGAGTGGCATGTAACAGTCTGGTGGTGGGCTTCTGGTCACTCCTGTGGTGAAGGCTCATTGGGGGGAAAGGGATGAAAGTCTGGGATCCCGATGCAAGGTCTGTGCCACTGGCTGTGACAATGAAGAAATGTCCTCAAGTAGGGGATTTAAAAAGGCAGTGTTTTCCCACTGTGGCTGCCTCACCCTGCTGCGACTGAAGAAAGCAGGTGATAGTGGCATACGGCAGTCTGGCAGTGAACTTCTGCTCGCCCCATGCAGCGTTTGCTTATTGGGGGGAGGAGGAGAAAGTCCTGGAGCCCTCATCATGATCCTATGCAAGGTCCATGCCACTGGCTGTGACTATGAAGTAACCTCCTCAGGTAGGAGATTTAAAAGGGCAGCGTTTTCTCACAGTGGCCTCTCCCCTGCTGCGACTGGAGAAAGCAGGGGACAGTGGTGTGCAGCAATCTGGTGGTGGGCTTCTGGTTGCCCCATGTAGTGATCGCTCTTTGTGGGGGAGAGAAAGTCCAGGAGCCCTCCTTGCAACCCAGATGCAAAGTCCATGCCGCCGGCTACAGCTATGAAGTAATCTCCTCAGGTAGGAGATTTGAAAGAACAGAGTGTTCCTGTGGTGGCTGCCTCCCCTGCTGCGATAGGAGAAAGCAGGGGAGAGTGGCATGCAGCAATCTGGCGGTAGGCTTCTGGTCACCCTGTGTGGTGATCACTCATTGGGGAAGGGGGGGAGAAAGTCCGGAAGCTCTCCTCATGACTCCAATGCAAGGTCTGTGCCGCCAGCTGTGGCTAAGTTGATCAGTGTCCTTTTCACACAATTATGCACACCTTGGAGTGCCTTACTGCAGTTATAAAATGACATCCTTGATCATTTGCTTTAAAACAGAGTAATGAGGTTCATAAAGTGTTTTCCCTATATCCAAGAAAATGTAAAAAAAAATAATATTTAGACACAACTTGTATTTCATTATTGTTCTCTATATATCCCCCTCATTCTTTATTACTGTGGACATTTGCAATGAAACAGAATTTTACTTGGTTAAATGGACAAAAGGGGGCCTTAGCCCATCAGGATTGTCCCCCACACTTGTGGAACATGTAATTGATATGAACTCCATATTTCCCCTTAGATTTTTTAGTAATTCAATAGCCATTTATCTAGTTTGTTTTTAAAGATATTTATTTGTGTAAAATCTATAATATCTTGTGGTAAAGAATTCCATACTCTAGGAGCTCGAACAGTAAAAAAAAGATTGCCTTTTATTAGTTCGTATTCTTTCAATTGAAGCTGTTTGTTGGGGCATCTAGCCACAATTTTTCTAGTGGTAAATGAGATTCCACACTGCACCATTAAAGATGGATTTTGGATCATTTTAAAGAGTTAAGGTAGGTTGCCTCTTAGTCTTCTTAATCTAAGCGGGTATAGCCCTGTACATGTCAGCCTTTCTTCATAGTCTAAGGGAGCAAGATGAGGGACTATTTTTGTTGCCCTACGTTCAATATGCTCTATTCTCTTTATATCAGAGATTAAGTATGGACTTCAGAGGGGTGAACCATAGTCTGTGTAAGGTCTAACATGGGACCTATACAAAGTCATAACACATTCTTCAGATTTAGAAATGAAGGTGGAATTTATTTTATGTACAACAGCATTGGTTTGATTGGCTATTTTAATACAACATTCCGAAAACGACAATTTGTTATTAATTAGTATTCCCAAGTCTTTTTCTACGTTGGAGTCCCTAATTTTGATGTTATTTAACAGATAAGTCTGTTTGGGATTATTTCTACCCAAGTGCAATACTGCACATTTAGATACATTGAAAAACATTTTATTTGTTACTGCCCACTGTTCAATGGTGGCAAGATTTGATTTTAACTGGATTCTGTTTATCTCATTATCAACACAGCCCCCTAGTTTGGTATCATCTACAAATTTAACAATAATATTTTTGATGAAATTGTCATATCACTAATGAAGACGTTAAAGAGTGTTAGTCCCAGAATGGAATCCTGGGGGACGCCACTAGTTATTTTGACTATGTCTGAATATTCATTATTGACCCTAACTCTCTGTGTTCTGCCATTCAGCCAGTTATAAACACATGAAACTAGTTGTGCTGAGAATCCAAATTTAATAACTTTGGTCACTAATATGTTGTGTGAACCTTTATCAAACGCCTTACTATAATCTAGTAAAATGACGTTGACTGGAATGTTGGAATCAAGATTTTTACTCATGGTATTATAAAATGAAATCAAATTGGTTGTACAGGAATAACCTGTTTTAAACCCATGCTGTGTGTTGTCTATGATGTTTAATGATTTCATTTTGGCTTCAATTAACAATTTAATTTTTTTCTCCATTAGTTTACAGGGTATTGAAGTAAGGCTAATTGGTCTATAGTTTTCAGTTTTAGAGTGGGAACCTTGTTTGAATATTGGTGTGACTGTAGCTGTTAACCAGTCAGATGGTGTTTTGGATTCTGGAAGGGATTTATTAGAAAATAATAGTAAGTGGGGAGGGCAGTGGTGTCGCTCCTCATCCTCGTGCTTTTTCCTTCATTATGCTGTTTGTGACATCACAATCTTTTGCTGTGAAAATGACTATAATGTTGCAGATTGAGAACTATGAGGGAAGAATAGCAAGGTGAAATGAAGTCTGGGTAACTAAGACTCCATTTAAATGTCCTCAGTAACAACAAATAAAGTAGAGGCATATCGAACATTAATGAAATGTAAGTTATATCATGTCTAAGTATTTTATTTTGAAACATTTTTAGGATTTGGGGAAATCACACAACAGCAGCAGTATTCATAGGTTTTAAGTAATAATTAAATTTCTAGAAAAATCATTATATCCAGTTTTGATTGTACTGTATTTTATTCCTAAACTATGTATTTTTTCTTTTTTTTCCATATTCCTTTGGTCCCTGGTGGACTGGGATGGGGTTGCTTTGCTCTGTCCCCCCCCCGATCGGCTATGCCTCCCCTAGTACTCACTGAGATCCATTGACCCCCCCCCCAGTTTGTCCACCATGTGGCGGGGTCAGGAAAGGGAGGTCTGCCACAGTCTTGCAGTCTCAGTAGACCAATAACATTTCATGTTTTTTCTTACCCATTTTATAACAGATAAATAAAGTATGTTTATGAAATCCTCTACTTTTTGAATTAGTTTTAGTTATATGTAATGGAAGATCTCACAGACAAGAGGAGATTGCCTTTTGTTTACCAATTAGATTACTATATTTTTGTCCCCCATCCCACTCTAACAGTTTACACCTTGGTACACATGGCATAGAAAAACTGTAAACATGATGCAGAAAGAGTGTGTGCCCTGTAAATACAACGCATTTTACATTGGACACACTTTTTCTGTACCATGTTTACAGGGGACTCACCCTTTCTGCACCATGTTCACACTGAACACACCCTTTCCGCACCATGTTTACAGGGGACATACTCTTTCCATACCATGTTTACAGGGGACATACCCTTTCTGCACTATGTTTACAGTGGACACACCTACACACCTTTCCTGCACCATGTTTACAGGGGAAACACCTTTCCTGCACCATGTTTACATTGGGCACACTTTTTCTGCACCATGTTTACAGGAGACACGCCCTTTCAATGCCATGTTTACAGTGGATGCACTTTTTCTGTACTATGTTTACACTGGCACACCTTTTCTGCACCATGTTTACAGGGGACTTGCCCTTTGTTTACTATATTTTACAGTGGACACACCCTTCTGCATTGTGTTTACAAGAAACACATCCTTTATGCCCCATGTTCACAGGGGACACATCCATCCAACACCACATTTACAAATTAAACACACTTTCTGCTCCATGTTTACTGGGGACACACTTCTGCACCATGTTTACAGGGGAAACATCATTCTGCATTGCGTTACAAGGAACATCCCCTTTTTGCATTATGGTTGCGGGGGATACACCCTTTCAGCACCGTGTATACAGGGGACACACCCTTTCTGCCATACAGGTTTTTCTCTCCTCGGTCGGTGTGGGCAGGCTTTCAACCCTGTCCTCGCCTCCTCTTGCCTGGCAGTCACCGTACCAGACCAACCTGCTCAGATATCTCCCATGGATTCACCCCCACCCATGGCAAGGCCAGAAAGGGGAGGGCAGTACTCCCGCCACCCAGTGAAACACATCCAAACCTGAGCAGATGGCAGGCTGACAGTGTAGGGCAGAGGAAGGCATGCTGGGTTTCATGTAGCCCACAGCAACCATTTTCCTTTTTTTCCCCTTAGCCCCGCTGTGGCGAGAGTAAGTGTGCTTATGGAGGCATACATGTCTGAAGTGCCACATCCCCTCCCTTCATGTCTCTTGCACTGTTAGTGCTTCCTCCACACATCTACCTGGGGCAGCCAAGGGCTGAGAAGGCAAGCCACCCCACACCGGAAGGGGAGAGCTGACCTCTGGATGCTCAATCCTACTCCCCCACCCCCACCCCCAGCCAACCCCCAGCAACCCAAGCTCGCCCCAACCTGGGTCTCCAGCATGGGAAAAGGTAAGGTGCAGGATGCCTCAGCCCTCTTCACCACAGGACCTGCTGGACACAATCCTTTCTGCACCACGTTTACAGGGAATGCACCCTGTCTGCACCATGTTTACAGGGGGCATACTCTTTCTGCACTAACGTAAACAGTGTGCACACCCTTTCTGTAACAATTTTAAAGTGTATACATCCTTTCTGTGCCATGTTTAAAGTGCACATACCCCTTTATTGCTTTACAGCGGACTCATCTTTTCTGCATTGTGTTTGTAGGAAACACACATTTCTGCATCTTGTTTACAGTAGACAAATGGATTCAGTACCATGTTTAGAGGAGGCACTCCCTTTCTGCACTATATTTACAGCAGACACACCCTTCCTGCAACATGTTTGTTTGGTTTGTTTTATTTACTTAATGGGTAAGTACACTGGAAAACCAATTCCTTTTTCAGGTGCAACCCACAAATTCATACAAAACATTTACAATACCATACATCATACATGAAACAAAATACATAGATTCTACAGTGATTACACATTAATATATAAAACTTTCAATCAAAACACACACTGATGAAGACATAAGGTATTGATACAAAGTGCTAGCTCATTGGTCCTTACATTCCTAATTTCCAGTGGCAATCCATTCCAATTACTTGGGGCCTCATATGCAAAAGCTCGCTGTCCACAAGAAGTCCTCATGAGACGAAGTTTAAATGCCGCATTAATCCTAGATCTAGAAAAACATTGAGATTGATATGGCTGAAGATATTTCAACAAATTTTGAGGGGCTCCAAAACTAATTAATCTAAATATAAATTTTAAAAGCAAATATCTGTGATTTAACTGAATAGGCAACCAGCCCATCTCACATGTTTACAGAAGACACTTTTTCTGCATTGTGTTACTGTGGACACACCCTTTCACACTGTGTTGACAAGGAACACACCATTTCTGCATTATGGTTATGGTAGAGACACCTTTTCTGCATGGTGCTTAGCGGACACACCCTTTCTGTGTTTACAGTGAACACATCCTCAGTACACTGTGGTTTACAAGGGACACACTTGCTGTATGGTGTTGTAAAGCAACCCTCCATGGGCCTTGCACTTAGCTCACTTTCTTTCTTTGCTTTTTTTGCTGTTAGCTCACTTTCTTTGCTGTCACTTTGACCTCGTACTAGGTGGCATGCATTCCAAGAAATTCATTCAGCTGTGGCTGCACCTTAGACTAGGTGGCATGCAATCCAAGAAACCCACTCAGCTGTGGCTGCTGTTACTGTTCTTTTAGCCATACTAAGCCAATACCCATTTACTGTATGTAAGCGCCCCTTAAAGGCGGGGCTTATGCTCCCTCTTATGCATCCCTTTCCCCCTCCTACCCCCCCCGATCTGGGGAATTTAATAGTGCGCTGGGGGTTAATACCTGCTGGATGCCTCAAGGTGGTAGCAGAGAGCAGGTTGAGGGAGGTATATAAGGTCAGAGACAGGAAGTTTGGTGCCTTTTCCAGCCCAGGCAGTAGGCCTGGGTCAGGAGGGGACGGCTGGAGGAGCACAGAAGGCAGGCAAGAAGGGAACTCAGCGGTCCAGGTGGGGCAGTGGGGGGGCTCCCCCCAAAAGTGGCAGTTAGGGACGGTCTCTGCAGCAACGTGGTGTTGAGGAGCCAGGAGGGAAGCTCCGTGGAAGGATGTTTAGCCAGGTTCTGCATCATCGTGGTACAGACAGGATGGAGGCAGTCCAGAAGAGGGCAACTAAAATGATGCAGGTTCTGCACCACAAGCCATATGAAGAGAGACTAAAGGAACTTAATATGTATGCCCTCAAGGAAAGGAGAGAGAGAGAGAGGGGGGGGGCATGATAGAAACATTTAAGTACCTCAAGGGAATAAAAGAAGCCCAAGAGGGTGGCATCTTTCAGAAAAAGATATGTGCAAGAACAAGGGGGCACAATTTCAAGATAAAGGGGGGATGGCTCAGGGGCAATGTGAGGAAGTATTTTTCATAGAGAGGGTGATGGATTTATGGAATGGCCTTCCTGAGGAGGGTGTGGGATCAAAAACAGTGGAGGAATTCAAGAATGCGTGGGACAAACATAAAGCAATTCTAGTTGGGGGGTAGGAGGAAGTAGGCTGTTGGTTAACTAAGATCTGCAGCTTATCCAATAGGTAGTGAAATGGGCAGACTGGGTGGGCAGTCCTTATCTGCCGTCAAAGTCTATGTTTCTATGTAGGTGGCAGTAGGAGGCCAGAACAGGCAGGAGCCCTTACAGATCCCATGAAGTAGGTTGCTCAGGCTATCAGGGCTGTGAGGGATGGTGGCAGGGTCCTCACAGGGGGAGGGCTGGTGGCAGTGACTCTTCCCCATACTCAGTGAGGCAGGGTGGCCTGAGGGCAGTTGGAGCCAAGGGGACCTTCACCCAATTTGGGGTCTGCTTGGAGGAGCTGGTCCTAAGGCACCGGCATTAAAGGGCCTGGCGGGTCACAGGTCATAGGACAGGCCTTGAAGGGTGGCCACTGGTTGGAGCCTACTGCAAGCCCAGGATGTGTTGATAGGGATGTGGGCCTGGGCATAGATCCTCCAAAAGGAGCAGCTGGGAGCGAAAAGAGGATTTTGGTGCTACTTGCATAGTTGAGGTGCTTGGAGGAGCCTGGGTGGTGGCAGGGCCCAGGGTCTCTTCCATGGCAGGGCAGCCTATAGCAGGGGGCTCAGGTACTGGAGCAGGGCTGGGTTTGAAGGCTGCTGCACCAGTGTAGAGCAGTACAAAAGGAAAGGCTGTGCTGCAAGGAGGGAATGGGTGCAGTGTGATTTGGAGTGCCTGCAGGTTTAGGTTCCCTGTAGAGTGAGAATGAGTGGGTTACAGGGCCTGGGTGGGAGGAAATAAAATCCTGGTACCCCTTGTGATTAGGGTCAAGGTCCAGGGGCCAGGTGGGGGAAGCAGCATGCTTTCCCATGCCGAAGATCTGCCACTCTAACTACCGCCCGACCTCCATATTGCCACCACTATCCAAGGCCCTAGAGCGTATTGTTGTGGACCAGCTCACTAATTATCTGGACAAATATAATATTCTGTGCACAAAACAGCACGATTTTAGAAAAGGGCATAGTACCACCACTGCCCTGCTTGAATTTACTGGTGCACTGCATAGTTCCCTTGATAAAGGTCTTCTTACTGGAGCTGTCTTCATCGACCTCGTGAAGGCATTTGACACAGTCCATCATCAGCTGCTGTATGACCAACTACTCCTTGCTGGCCTCGCACCAGACTCAGCCTGCTGGTTCAGAAGCTACCTTGACAACTGCTCTCAAAGAGTAAAAATTGCCAATGCTATCTCAGACACCTTGCCTGTCTGCTCCGGAGTCCCTCAGGGGTCCATACTGGGCCCTCTCCTTTTCAGCCTCTTTTTAAACTCCCTACCATAATCCTGCTCAGAACAAATCATCCTGTATGCGGATGATGATGTTGTCTTTTCTATACACAAGGACCTTTCACCACTACAACACAGCTTCCAACTCGGATTCAGTGCCGTTGAAACATGGTTCTCCAATCATAAATTAGTCCTCAATCACAAGAAAACCAAGTCATTGCTATTCTGCAGTTCACATAACCATTACAAGCAACACCCCCTTTGCCATCTCCACCAAGTAGGGGACTGTTCTTGAACAAGTTTACTCATTCAAATACCTAGGGATTCTGCTTGACCCCAATCTCTCCTATACGGCTCACATTGACAGCATGGCTAAAGCTGCCAACACGTGCCTTGGATTACTCTACAAGCACAGGCATCACCTCACCCCAGAGGCCCTGAAGATTGCAGTCCAGAGCTCTGTGGTGTCAATTATTGATTGTGGCCTCATTATCTATGGCTCCCCCATGACGTCCACCCTCCGACATATAACAACTGCACTTAACAAAGCATGCCGACTCACAACTGGTGCCCACTGCCTCACCCATACCTGTGCCCTTTATGAACAATCCGAATGGCTCCAACCATATAAAGTATCTCACATGTGCTATGGTGGGAAAAATCAGCCTTGGCCTCACACCCCCTGGCGTTACTGCCTTGTTACATCAAAACACCAACCGACAGAACACCAGGAGCTCAACAACCCAGATTCTACAAGTTCCTCGCTGTCGAACTACGCAGGGCCAACACTTCTTCACCTATAGGGCTCCTCTATGGATGAATGGTCTCAGCCACACCATCTCCTCTGCTTCAACACTAGGTCTGTTCCAAACCAGGCTCCGGGCCCATCTCATTGCCTCTAGCTCCTGTGACTGCCTCTCCTAGATGATGACCTACACAGCTTAAATCCTAACTTATATAGTGCTTAATCCCAGGCCCCCAGTCCCCACCCCCCAGCTCCTGGAGGCGCCACTTCAAATCTCAGGTCTTCATACCACCTCAGTAGTCTCTCCTCGCTCCATTATAGCATTCTATCCCCCCTCACCAAACCCCTTTTTCTCTTCTGTCACCTTCCCATTTATTTTTCGACAAATACCTCTGGCTGCATCTTCATCCTCCCCCTCTCCTCTCATCCCTGTTTCTCTGCCACCGCCAGGCACCTGACCCTATCCATTCCTTGTGGACACATGCGTCCTAGCTGTGTTCACCATTTTACTATAGCTGCCTCTATTAACTACCTACACTTCTCCTCCTCTACACTTTACTCTTCCTATAATTGACCCCTCTCAATAGCACTGTTGTACATGAATTGTTTACTGTTATTTCACTGTTGCTTCCTTGTTGTTTGTTATTTCTGATGTGGACCCTTTGTAAAAGAGCCTTGGCTCAAAGGTACTTGTAATCCTACAATAAATAAAAAAAAAAAAAGAAGATAGGGCAGTGACCAGTGCCAGACCAAAAAGAAAATGTGTGACCCAGAGTAGAATAGGAAAAAGATTTGGCTTACCAGCGCCAGTGAGCCAGGAGCTTGTGAGTTTCTATATAGGGAGGTTCCTTGGGAAATCTTCCAAGCAGGCTAAAGTGAAGAAGCCCTGCTTGTACTGCCTGTAAACCATTACTGCTGCTCTGAATGATCCAGCCTAGGTACTTTGTAAAAAGCTCAGATAGCCCCATGGAGCTGCTTTATTTATTCAATGAAGGATGTGACCTCTGCTAGTTTGGGAAGAAATTGGTAGTAATGTTTCCGTATTTAAGCTGGATGGGGGACAAAATGAAACATAAACTCCCCCCTCCTTGTGTCTAATTAATTTCATAAGTTTTAATTTTGTAAGAACTTCTATTGTACTATATTCAGGATCGAGAGGCTCTGATGTGCAAAGAGGCAGGAAGTTACAGCTTTTAGATCCTGGTCCAGTGTCAGCATTTGCGGAGGCTCCAGAGTTTTGGTGGTGAGATTGAGAGTGCACTGGTGAATGAAGTCTCTGAAAGGTAGGACCACTATTTTCCTATCTTGCTTAAGAGTGCACTGGCTTGGGTTTGTGCTTGATGTAGCCCTTCCTAATACCCTCTGGAACAACTGCAACAGCGATTTATGCCTCTAGATAAGAGGGCTGAGTTTACATGTGGAGGCTTGTCCGGGATGTTCCCCGAACCCCGAAATGCCACAGGACCCCGAGCCTTGAGGTCCGGTGTGTTGTCAGGCTTCCCAGCCTGGTTGAGTCCTGTGGTGCAGAAAAAAACAGCTGTGGCATAGGCCTGAAGCAGGTGTAGGCCTCAGCATGCCTCGTGTGGTGTGTGCGTGTGACCAGCTGGTCACATGACCCTTAAGAGGACTGCAGTTGGGTGATGGCTGGAGAGGAGCAACAGCAGCTGCCAGCAGAAGTGCCATCTTGGGAAAAGAGATTGGAGAGAGCAGAGCCAAGAGGGTGAGGAGAAAGAGAGCCAGAGAACAAAACAGCAAGAGAAAAGTTTTGTACATTCACACCAAAGCAAGTGGACTGTACCACCAAGAGAAGCAAAATGAAAGAATAAAACCAACAAAGTAAGTGAGTTCCTTACTGTGGGTACTGGGAGGTCTAGAGGAGAGACTTGAACAGGTAGCCCCATGGATTGGCGATGGATGGTATCTGGCAAGGATGAAGGAAGACCAGAAGTGACCCCCTAGGAGGAATCACTGGCCATGGTTCCTGCCTCACTACTCTCCTGGCTCTGGAAAGCTGGGGGAAAAGGACAAGAAAATAGATGATGTGTGAGGTGTGGGTATCGGGGGGGAGGTGTTGCCAGGTTGCCTATGTGCAAATATTGTACAGGCATGTCACCAGTCCCAAATTTGGGGTTGTTCCTTCCCCGTTCCAATGTGAGCTCCTTTGTACCGTGGTCACCAACCAGTGGGGATTTGGGGGCCTTTGATAGACTCTCCCTGGGGGAAGCACTCATGCTAAAGTGGATGCGATCAGGAGTGTTTCCCCTGATGTCATCGTGGAGGTGGTATGCACCTCCCTTGGTGAAACCCCTACAGCAACATACATCGCTGCCAACAACAGCGCCGGGTCACTGTAGAGGTTGCGCCCGGGACTGGGCAACCTTTTCACCCCTCCTGCAACCCTTCCCCAAACCAAGTCTGACTCGGAGTTGGTATCTAAAGTAATGGAGGTGCGAGGGGCAGAGCCCCCCATGTGGGTGGTTCTGGGGGGTGAATCCCCCAAAGAAAAAAAACAGTCTCTGCTGTGCGTGGCTCCCTGCCAACTACAACTTGCAGTCAACAGGGAGCCTGGCGCTGCAATGCCAGTCGATGAGTTAGTTGTTGACTCGGCATCATAGAGCCCATGGAGGTTGTGGAAGAAGAAAGTGCAGGGGAAAATGAGAAGAAAGAAGGTGACGGAGAGCATAGCCATCTGCTCTGCTTCCCGCTGCTGGCTACCGACTATCCCAGTGGCAGAAGGAGGGGCAGAGGTCTCAGACAACTGGCAGGAGATCCCCCAGGGTCCAGGGTCTCTGCCTTGGCCCCTGTCTGGTGGTAGCCCACAGGCCCTCTTGACCAAGTCAGAGCCTACCTCAGGAACCAAGGTGGGAACCAAGTCGAGCGTGTTTGGCTCCAAGTCTGGTCCTGCGCCAGCAGCATCCAGGGAGAGTACTGGTGATTGAAGGGAACTGGAGGAGTTGGATGAGGAGAAGTATATTGGTAGCACCTTTCAGTTCCAGGACTACCAACTGAATAGGGCAATCCCCAGACCTTATGATCACCCCGTGATCACCTTGGTGGACTGCAGCCCACAGCTCCTGGTCCAGCAAAGACCCTCCGGACCAGATGTATGGGTTGAATCCTAGTGACCCGTTGAACATTAAATACCAAAGGGGGATATGGTTACCAGTTGTGCAAGCCAGGAGGACCGGTGTCAGAGACCTGCCAGAGTGGAGCCAGGCAGAGAGGTGGGTCCGTAGGTGGCTGCATGTGGAGTATCCCCATATGAACTATCCTTACATGTCTGAAAGGATATGGGACATTAACAAGGAGATGAAGGAGGAATGGATCTTCAAGGAACAGATGGAATGCTTGAAGAATCGTCCTGGTGGAGGAGGTGCCCCATCTCAGCAGTTAATACAGCAGGCGCAGTCAATGTGTCGCACAGGGACTTGATCTGGCCTGACTTTGTTCAAACATTTTGCCCTGGTCCAGGACTTGACTGGGACACAGACTGAGTACTGCATTTTGGACCGGGATTCCTTCAGGGACGTGACCACCAAGCCAGACCCATAGTATTATTTTCCTCCGGGGGGGGGCCTGCAACTTAGGCCTCCTGGATATCAGACTTATGAAATGTGCCAGGACAATTGCTCTACAGAGCAGGACACAGTGACTGTATACAGTTCTTATTCCTAAAAAGGGAAATTCTTGACATTTAAAATAATGTTGCTATTAACAAAATTTTTATAATCATGATAAAAATGTTGGTATGGAAGTTGGAGGAGTTTGGTGAGTGAATGTGTGAGTGATTGGTTTGTGGATTGTACACAGAGTAACCTGTTCTAATTGATGGGAGGTATATTGGTGCATAGCTATAGTATTAAAAAACTACCTCATTACCATTTCCAAAGTTTAAGATTGCAGTCCAATCATTGTGGAAGAATGATTAAGGTTATCTGTTTGATAAAGAAACAATGAAGGTTTTCTAAATGGTTACGATTATCTCCTGGCACAGGTTGGTTTTAGTTTATAGGGTGTGTTGGGTTTAGAGAGACAGGGTGGGTGGTGCCCATGGCCAGGTATGGCGAGTTTTCCTTCTAACGGGCTGGGGACTGTGCATACCCAGTTTGATGGGAGGAGACTATCACTGGACCCTTGCCATCATTCCCACAAGGGAATGATTTTCTTGGGGGGGGAGAATGTAAGACCCCCTTAAAGGAGGGGCTTATGCTCCCTCTTATGCATCCCTTTTCCCCTCCTATATCCCTCTTCCGAGCTACGGAATTTATTAGTGCTCTGGGGGTTAATGCCTGCTGGATGCCTCAAGGTGGCAGCAAAGAGCAGGTTGAGGGAGGTATACAAGGTTGGAGACAGGAGGTTCGGGACCTTTTCCAGCATGGGCAGTAAGCCTGGGGCTGGAGGGGGTCGACTGGAGGAGCAGGGATGGCCAGCAAGAAGGAAGCTCAGTGGTCTGGTGACCCCCCCCAAAAGTGGCAGATAGGGACAGCTTCTGCAGCGATGTGGCATTGAGGAGCCAGGAGGGAAGCTCCGTGGGGAAGATGGTTAGCCAGGTCCTGTGTTGTCAGAGTACGGGAGGTGTAGGTGGCAGTAGGAGGCCAGGATAGGCAGGAGCCCTTAGAGATCCCATGAAGCAGTTTGCTCAGGCTGCCAGAGCAGTGAGGGATGGTGGCAGGGTCCTCACAGGGGGAAGGCCAGTGGCAGTGGCTCTTCCCCATACTCAGTGTGGCAGGGTGGCCTGAGGGCAGTTAGAGCCTGGGGACTCTTCATCCAATTTGGGGCCTGCTTGGAGGGACATGTCCTGGGGCACCAGCATTAAAGGGCCAAGTGGATCACAAGTCATAGGACAGGCCTTGGAGGGTGGCCACTGGTTGGAGCTTACTGCCAGCTCGTGATGTGTTAATAGGGATGTGGGCCTGGGTACGGATCCTCCAAAAGGGTCAGCTGGGAGCGAAAAGAGGATTTGGGTGCTACTTGCAGAGGTGGGCTGCTCGGAGGAGCCTAGGCAGTGGTAGGGCTCAGGGGCTCTCCTGTGGCAGGGCAGTCTGTAGCGGGGGGCTCAGGTACTGGAGCAAGGCTGGGTTTGAGGGCTGCTGCAGCAGTGTAGAGCAGTACAAAAGGAAAGGTTGAGCTGCAAGGGGGAATGGGTGCAGGGAGACTGGGAGCACCAGCAGGTTTAGGTTCCCTGTAGAGCGAGAGCCTGGGTGGGAGGAAAAAAATCCTGGTACCCCTTGTGATTTGGGCCAAGGTCCAGGGGCCAGATTGGGGAAGCAGCAGGCTTTCCCACACCGGAGATAGGACAGCGACCTGTGCCAGACCAAACAGAGAATGTATGACCTAGAGTAGAACAGAAAAAAGGTCTGGCTTACCAGCACCAGTGAAGAAGCCCTGCTTGTACTGCCTGTAAACCATTATTGCTGCTCTGAATGATCTAGCCTGGGTACCTTGTAAAAAGGCTTAAACAGCCTCATAGAGCTGTTTTATTTATTCAATTAAAGATGTGACACCTGCATTCTTCAAATCATTTGGGATGCAGGAGCTAGAATAAAGAAGCTAATTTGGGAAGAAATTGATAGTGATGTTTCCTTAATTAAACTGGAAGTGGAACACAATGAAATAGACCCCCCAGAAGAGCTTCCATCATACTGTATTTGGGATTGAGGGGCTCTGGGGCTCAAAGAGTCAGGAAGTTACAGCTTGGAGATCCTGGTCCAGTGTCAGCATTTGGGGAGGCTCCAGATTTTTTGTTGTGAGATTGAGAATGCACTGGTGAATGAAGTCGCTGATCGGTAGGACAACTATTTTGCTACCTTGCTTAAGGGTGCACTGGCTTTGGTTTTGCCTTAATATGTCCCTTCCTAATGTCCTCTGGAACAACTATGACAATGATTTATGCCCCTAGATGAGGGGGCGGGGGCGGGGGGTTACATGTACATGATAATTTCTTCCCATTCACTCCTCAATTAATTCTGGTCTGTGCCCCTTCTGTGTCAGGGTAGAAATAAATCACTCCACTATGAGATGTGTTCTTGTTATGTTTACTAATATATAGACATGTGCACACATGGGAACACAGTCCCTGGACCACTCTCCTTGTCAGCACTATAAGGCAGGTTTGATCCTGATCTCGTACTTAAGTCAGAGCCTTAGGATCCTTCAATGAAATATGTACCCTTCATACATTTCATACAGGAGCCCATGACTCCTGTTCCTTGCAGCTCACTAGTTGGTGAATTTATGCCCCAGGATAGAAACTTTCCTACTCTGTCTTCTGAATTTACCAGATACTGCAACCCTGCTAACCACTTTGGGTTACAAACTTTCTTCACATATTAAGTGACAGCATAGGCTAGCATCAATCCAACTAGTGAGCAGGAGGCAACAATGTTTTAGGGACCTTTATTTAGGCACTCCTGGCTGGTGGCCTCCCTGGCTCTGGGCACCTCACATCAACCAGTTTCTTCTCTCACCAAATAGTGTGCTTGGTAACAGCACAGCTGCGTGTACCTCAGCCTGCCCTCAGGCAAGGCTGATAATCTCCCCAGACCCTCTGCCAGAGGCAGTTTCTCCAGTGTACATCCAAGTTTGGGATTCCCCATATAAACAACAGGCACATCTCCATCCTGAAGCAGCAGCTCATTCTCTAGCACTGGATCTCCCAGCATCTCTCAGTAGTGCAGCTGGAAGGTCCTTGCCAGTAGAGGACTGAAATTGCACCCTCCAGGACTGAAATTGCAACCCCCAAAAGGTAAACACCCACTTCGGTGAGATCCTCTGTGTGCCATAGGGCTTGCCAGGAACTTCCCTTGAAGAGCATCCCCTTAGGATACTCACAACCTCCCAGTGATTCCCTTACACTCCCACCAGAATTAATGGCGATCTGCACAAAATGTCCTTCAGACTCCAATTTCCCAGAGTCATTACTGCTGTCCTGGTGCCCATTCCTGGAGGTTACCAGATGACTAGACAATGAGCTCTGATGTTCTCTCACATTGGCTCCACAGACAGCTGCTGCAAGTGAGGGAGCTTTTGCCTTCTCGGGTGGTCTGGCAAGCAACATGAGGCAACAATGTCCCAAAGGCACACCTGTTCCCTCCCTATCACTCTGCAATCCTGACACACTCTGCCAGCACCCAACAGCTGCACTCTAGTTCCACCCATTAGTTGTCAGTAGGCTCCATGGTCTGGCATTCTAGAAAAACAAGCCCTCTCCCCCTGCTGTCAGAAGAGTGTTGTCCTTGTCTCTACAGGGACACACTCTTTCTATACAGTGTTTGAAGATGGCACATCCTTTGTACACCATGTTTACAGCAGACACTCTTTGTATACTGCAACTTTCAGGGGACACATTATTTCTGTATGGTGTTTACAAGGAACACACTCTATAGTATTTACAGGGCACACACTTTCTGCACTGTATTTATATGGGATACAGCCCTTTTGCAGTGTTTTCACCGTGGGTGCACCCTTTCTGTGTCATGTCTCCAGTGGCCATGTGGTGGAGTTAAGCTACACCCTCGGTTGTGGCTGATGGACCACTTTTCTATCTCCTTATTTCCTAGCTACCAAAACTTCTGTTGCGCAGCAGTTAACACTTTTCTCTTTGCTTTTCTTCTTTTCCTCCCTACCCTAGGTTAGCCACCTATTGTAGCTCTTTACTGTCCCTACTAAACTTCCTACTAGTTCTCTCTTTTCATTCTTTTTCCATTTCCATCCATCCAGTCCCTGGAATGATGCCAAACACCCAGAGAGGTACTGTGTAAAGTACATAAGTGCATTTTGTGTACAAAAAGCATGAAGGCTATTTTAGAAAGCAGGAATGAATATAGTTAATAAAGCCTTAAATGATTAGAAGCCATATAAAACAATAATAATTCCATGATTAGTACAGTTATAAGAAATCCTTAAGGCATTTTCATAAATTCACACTATAAACCTGTTACTGTTTAAGATTCTATGAGTAAAAGTGCTTAGTCACTATGGATCAGAGATATATGGAGTCAATATCTGTGGAGATATACACTTTATGTTTAACTGAACCAGAAAATCCTCTGACACAACCACCCCCCCCCCTTGGTTTTGAAAGAACATGTCCAGACAAGTAAATACAGAAAAGGGCTCAGTCAGGTGACCCCACCAAAAGACATAAAAACCTCTTCAGTGAGTTTACTTCAGCTCAGTCCAGTGGGGCTCAACCCTGAGAGAGGAGAAGAGAGGCAGACAAGCTATTGAATGCAGAAGAAAAGGGTCTTAGGAGCTGTAAGATCCAGGACTGTATTATGGGAGAAACTACTGATGTTAAGTAGTGATTTTCTTTGCAATTTTTTTATTTTCATGTATTATTTTTTGAACTTTTGAAAAATAAATATCACACAACAGTGTGTTTTAAACCTGTAAATTTGCCTCATCTGAAGTTTATTCCCATATGCTGTAACAAACTTGGTGTCAGAAGTGGGATAGTACTGGTTGTCCAGAAAAACAAAAGGGAGATCAGTACCCAGATACCAGCCCTGGTATCCAGACATAAGGGGCAAAGAGCAGGATGGCATACACCTCCAGGATCTTGTGGATGCCAAGGATCTGTTGAAAGAGGAGGGGCTTCCTGGTGTGCATACCAGAGCCCAGGTGAGCAGAACTGGAGAGGAGATATTGCCTGGATTGGAGTTTGATAGAACGCAGAAGTGAAACAGCACCAGAGAGAGGCAGAGCACCACTGCCAGGTGCTGATGGAAGGTTCCTGACCAGAGGATTCTGTGGCCGAAGCAGAGGACCAGGATCCATAGGTTCTAGAGGAGGAGGACCCCCTGATAGAACCTTTGTTGCCAGTCATTTGTAAAATCCCATTGTTGTCCATTTTTCTGGGCTGCTGCTGCTTGAAGGATGATGAGATGAAGGCCCCAGATAAGACTGCATCAGGAAATTTGCATACTGGGGTGAAGAGGGAAGACACCATGGAGGTTGAATGGCCTTTCCCATGTTTTGAACCCCGTGATATGGTATGAAATGCATGAAACGTGTAATGTTTAAAATGAATATAGCATTAAGGCTGGTGCTGAGTACAGTCAGGTGAGGGTAACAGAATGGTGTAAGGGTTGAAAGAAAACCCCCCCTGGTATGTTAAAAATAAGGGTTGAAAGGAAACCCCAAAGGTTTTGGAGTTAGGAACTGTCTTGTTGATGTTCAGCATAAGAAGGTTCCTTGCCTACCAGAAAATATATGAAAGGGAAATGGATAAATGAAATGTATGAAATGATTGCAAGAAATGTATAACATAAAAGAAATGTCTATACCGAACGATATAAAATGAGGAACCTAGGGTCATGGAGGATCTAGGCATGGGGTGGAACCTATGATTGGGCCCCTGAGTGGAAACAATGTGTTAGAATGGGGTTAGAGCTGGGTACAACTCGCCCCAGAGAAAGCTGTGGTATAGGCCTGTACTGCTGCCCTGATAGCTAGATGGAGGAAGCTAGAAGGCAGCTTAAAACTGCTGTGTATTACTTCCTC
The DNA here is from genome assembly GCA_016271365.2 of Neoceratodus forsteri. NCBI lineage: Eukaryota > Metazoa > Chordata > Ceratodontiformes > Ceratodontidae > Neoceratodus > Neoceratodus forsteri. The sequence goes on along the minus strand of CM028130.1, from coordinate 1,011,518,707 downwards.
TTTTTTTAATGTACTAATGAAGGTACGATAGTGGGTGCACAGGGCTGATGATGCTAAGTGATGGGTATGGAGGAAGCTGGAAGTCAGCATAAAACTGCTGGGTATTGCTTCTTCTTTTTTAATGTACTGATGAAGGTATGATAGTTGTCACACAGAGTTTTGAAATGATGGGTTCTGAAAAGATGCCAAGTGATGTGTGCTGAAACAATGCCAAGTGATGAATTCCGAAACGATGTTAAGTGATGGGTGCTGAAATGATGCCTATTGATGGGTGCCTGATACTACATATGAAATGTTTGAGTTGTAGTAACCAGAGTGAAATAGAGGATAGAAAGTCACTATGGACTGAAGTCCTCTGACAGCATAGATGGATACTGTTCGGCCTACTTGGATGATGTGGTGGTATACAGTCCTACCTGGATATACATATGGCACACTTGACTGAGGTGGTTAAATCAATAAAAACAGCAGGGCTTACCATTATCCCCCAAAAATGTGCAGCTGCCATGACCGAGACCCGCTATCTAGGCTTTCTATTAGGTAACAGGCAAGTCAAGCCCCAAATAGATAAGCTGCAAGCAGTGGTGAAGTGCCCCATCCCCACTACAAAAAAACATGTAAGGTCATTCTAAGGGCTTGCAGGGTATTACCAATGCTTTATCCCAAACTTTGCATCGATTGCTACACCACTGACAGATCTGACAAAGAAACGGTGTAGTAACACAGTACAGTGGGACCCTAAGTGTGACGAGGCCTTTCGAACCATCATAACCACCCTCTGTTCATCCCCTGTATTAATTTAAAGAGTCCTAATTTTGAGATGGATTTTGAGGTACATACAGATGCCTCTGAGACAGGAATAGGGACAGTGTTGAGCTGAACAATTGATGGGGAAGAACACCCAGTTTTGTACATAGCAAGAAAACTATATGAAAGGGAGCAAAAATACTCCACTGTAGGGAAAGAGTCTTTGGCAGCTAAATGGGCAATAGAAGCCTTAAGATTTTATTTGTGGGGAGCCAAATTCACCTTAGTTACTGATCATAATCCTTTATGTTGGATCCATCAAATGAAGGATAAGAATGCTAGAATAATGAGGTGGTATTTGGCCCTTCAGCCATATAGTTTTGCGGTGCGACATAGATCTGGAACCCAACACAAGAATGCTGATTTCTTGTCCTGTCATGGAGCGATGAACGAGGAGTTATGAAACAGAATGCAAAAACTGTTATGTTTAGTCTTAGGATACTAGGCAGTATCTATGTGAATTAAGCCTCAGGGTATGTATTTAAGAAGGATGTCTGTATAGTGACATTTTGTCACCTTCGTTTGTTTATGATTAAGGGACCCTGGGGTGAAGCTCTCATAGTGGGTGAGAGAAAGTTTCAACCAACCCCCATTCTACTGTATTGGTAGAATATTTATGAGTGAGAGGGGGTTCTTGAAAAAACAGTATAGTTTCAAGAACTGCTTTTTTCTTTAGGAGAGAGGTGTGTGGTGGAGTTAGGCTACACCCTTAGCATTGACTGATGGACCACTTTTCTATCTCCTTATTTCCTAGCAACCAAAACTTCTGTTGCACAACAGTTAACGCTTTTCTCTTTGCTTTTCTACTCCCCCCCCCACCCAAGGTTGGCCACCCATCATAGCTCTTTACTATCCCAACTAAACTTCCTGCTAGTTCTCTCTTTTCATTCTTTTTCCATTTCCATCTATCCAGTCCCTGGAATGATACCAAAAACCTGGAGAGGTGTTGTGTAAAGTGCATAAGTGCATTTTGTGTACAAAAAGCATGAAGTCTAGTCCAGATAGCAGGAATGAATACAGTTAAAAAAGCCTTTTTACAGAAAAATGATTAGAAGCCATATAAAACAATAATAATTCCATGATTAGTACAGTTATAAGACATCCTTAAGGTATTTTCATAAATTCACACTATAAACCTGTTACTGTATAAGGTTCTATGTATAAAAGTGCTTAGTCACTATGGATCAGAGATATATGAAGTCAATATCTGTGGAGATATACACTTTACCTTTAACTTAACCAAGAAATCCCCTGACACAACCCCCTCCCCCCCTTGGTTTTGAAATTACATGTCCAGACAAGTAAATACAGAAAAGGGCTCAGTCAGGTGACCCCACCAAAGGATACAAAAACCTTGTTAGTGAGTTTACTTTAGTTCAGTCGAGTGGGGCTCAGCCCTGAGAGAGAAGAAGAGAGGCAGACAAGCTGTTGAATGCAGTTGTGAAGGGTCTCAGGAGCTCTAAGGTCCAGGACTGTATTATGGGAGAAACAACTGATTTTAAGTAGTGATTTTCTTTGCAAGTTTTTTGTTTTCATTTATTATTTTTCGAACTTTTTAAAAATAAATATCACACCACGGCGTGTTTTAAACCTGTAAATTTGCCTCATCTGAAGTTTATTCCCACATGCTGTGACAGGCCACATCCTTCTGTACCATTTTTTTTTTTTTTTTTTTACAGTGGATGAAACGTTTCTGTGGCATAACTACACTGGGCACATCTCCACTGTACCATTCATACAGTGGACATGTCCTTTCTGCACTGTCATGGGGACAACTGCATTGACAGAGTAGCTACAAATTGACTAACTCTTTTTGTGCTATGTTTACAATGGACACATCCTATCTGCACAATGTTTACTGGGGACGCACTCTCTCTGTATGCTATTTACAAAGGATACACCCTTTATACACTTACAGGGGGCACATTCTTCCTGCACTGTGTTTACATGAAACATACCCTTCCTGCTCTGTTTACTGGGCTCACTCCCTTTCTGCATCACTTTTACAGTGGGCACACCCTTTCTTTATCATGTTAACAGTGGACGCACCATTTCTGTACTGTTTTTACAGCTGACACATTTTGCACCACATTTATAGAGGACATCATTTCTGGGCCATAGTTTCTGGGGGCACACTGTTTCTGCACCATGTTAACAAGGGATACACCCTTTCAGTACCTTTTTTATAGTAGACACACCTTTCTGTATCATGCTTACAGTGGAAACCCTTTTAGGACCTTTTTAATTTTACCATGGGCATATCCTTCTTGTACCATGTTTACAGGGGGTATATGTTTACAGGTGACACACCTTTTTCGCACCATGTTCACAGGGAACACACCCTTCTTGCACCATGTTTACAGGGGGTATATGTTTACAGGTGACACACCTTTTTTGCACCATGTTTACAGGGAACACACCCTTCTTGCACCATGTTTACAGGGGGTATATGTTTACAGGTGACACACCTTTCTTGCACCATGTTTATTGGGGACACATCCTCTCAGCATTGTGTTTACAGGGGACACCCCCATTCTGCACCATGTTTACTGGGAATACCTGTACACCCTTTCTGCATGTTCACAGGGGACACATCTTCTCTGCACCATGTTTACAGGGGACACCCCCTTCCTGCACCATGTTTACAGAGGACATACTCTTTCCTGTGTCATGTTTACAGGGGGCACACTTTTTCCTCACTATGTTTACAGGGGACACCCTCTTTTCTGTGCCATGTTTACAGGGGAAACACGTTTTCCTTACTATGTTTACAGGGGACACACTTTCCTGTGCCATGTTTACAGGGGACAAACTTTTTCCTTACTATGTTTACAGAGGACATCCTCTTTCCTGTGCCATGTTTACAGGGGACACACTTTTTCCTCACTATGTTTACAGAAGACACTCTTTTCTGTGCCATGTTTACAGGGAACACACTTTTTCCTTACTATGTTTACAGAGGACATACTCCTTCCTGCACCATGTTTACAGGGGATACACTTTTTCCTTACTATGCTTACAGCGGACACACTCTTTCCTGCACCATGTTTACAGGGGACACACTTTTTCCTCACTATATTTATAGGGGACACACCCTTTCCTGCACCATGTTTACAGCGGACACACACAGTTCTGCATCATGTTTAGTGGCCACTGCTCGTCCTAGTTTTCGAAATAAATCCTTCATTGGAAGGGGTCAGTGTGACCACACAGCAGAGTTTTGAATTTCATTCTAAGATTTTCTAATTTGCATAAAATCCTAAGCTCTGTGGCAGCTTGTTCCAGATAAATGATTGCAGTTGTCATGCATGGTGAGGGATCCCTTTGGGAGAAACAACATTACTATGGTGAGTAATTTTTTTCTTGTCAGTTATAACCCAATTACCTGTAGCTCAAAAGACTCTGTCACAGAAGCATGTCTTATATAAAAAATAATATTTTAATAGCTCAACATATTGACACATATAATACAGGATATCATTAATAGATTCAGTAATCTTGATGCTAACAAGGCACAGGGTCCTGATGGGATGCACCCAAGACTGGTGAAGGAATTGACCAGGGAACTATCTGAACCTCTTACCCAGATTTTTCAGACGTCCTTGGACAAGGGAGCAGTAGACACCTGGAGAAATGCCAATGTAACACCAATATATAAAAAGGGCAATAGGAAGGTACTAGGTCACAGACTCGAGGTCTGCTTAGAGCCCCCTATTATAAGAAGACCATTGGTCAAAGATCTGTGGTTTATAGGGCAATAACATTCTTTAACAGTATCCCCTCTGTAGTAATCAATTGTAGAACTGCTAGGTGTTTTAAGTACAAGCTTGTACAAAGGCTTGATTCTCTTACCAACTGTACCTATTTCCAATAGATACTGATTATTATGTGTATGTAAGTATGTATATTTCTTATCTTGTTGATATAGTATGTCCTGTTTGACAATATGTTTTTATATAAAACTTGTCGCTTGTGAAAACAGGCAGTTTGCTCATCTTGCTAACAAGTATAAAAAATTAAAATGAAAATAAAATGTAAGGAAGGAGGCCAGAAATTATAGGCCTGTGAGTCTCACCTTGGTTTTGGTTAAGGTCCTGGAGGAGATAATAAAGGAATAAAGGAATATTTAGAGAACTACATTGAGTTAATGGATACGAAGGACAGGTCACAGCATGGATTCACAAAGGGATGTTCCTGTCAGACAAATTTATTGGAATTTTATGGAAAGGTCTGCTGAGCATTGGAAATGGGGGAGTCTGTGGATGTGGTGTTCCTGGATTTCACCAAATTCTTCGATAAAGTACCTCATGGTGAATTAATAGATGCATTGATAGATATGAATATTCTGGGTACAATAACTAAATGGATCACTACCTGGTTGGCTAACAGGCAGCAGAGGGTGATGCTAAGTGAGATTGCCTCAAGTTGGGCTAAGGTGACCAGTGAAGTTCCCCAGGGGTCTGTGCTGTGCCCTTGTCTATTCAATTTATATATATATATATATATATGAAAATACAAAATCACTGCCCCCACAATACAAAGCATCATGGGCTACATATGCAAATCACCACAGAATTATTTGCATATGCAGCCCATGATGCTTTGTATTGTGGAGGTGTGATTTTGTATTTTCTTGAAACTTGGCTTCCCAGCCAAATGCCCTTTGGGGTAACTCTTGCCTCAGTGTTTACGACAGAGGTTCTTTGTCTTTATATATATATATATATATATATATATATATATATATATCTTCAATGAAGTGTAACGAAAGGACATAGGTGTCAAAATTCACAGCCAACACACATATTGGCACAAGGGTCAATAGTCCTGAGGGTATAAAAGACCTACAGTGCACCCTAAATAGTTTGGGCAAATGAGCAGAGGAACATAGACTACAGTTTAACTTTGATAAGTGTACTGTCATGCACTTAGGAAGAAAAATGTACACGCCGATTATATATTAATGGGTAGACAACTCAAGGAGGTAAACAAGGAAAGAGATCTAGGCATTATGGTATCGAACAACTTAAGCTCTAAGGGTCATTGTAACTATGTTATTCAGAAAGCAAATAGGGTACTAACCAGTATCACAAGGCACATTAAAAGCAGAGCAAGGGAGGGTGATAGTACCACTGTATAGCTTGTTGATGATACCTCACCTTGAGTATTGTGCCCAGTTCTGGGCCCCAGGTACAAAAATGGAGATCAAAAATTTGGAGAGGGTGCAAAGAAGGGCCACGAGGATGGTAAAAGATCTCAGGAGCTCAGATTATCAAGAAAGACTAAGTAGTCTTGGGCTATTCTCCCCAGAATATCAAAGATTTAGGGGTATATGTGTCTTCCATTCACAACAGTGACTTGTGGGATTGTTTGGGTCTGGAGATTTATAACCAGCAATACAACACCAAATCACACACCCCTTCAGTTAAAAGGAGAAATGTCACACCAACAAGAGGTCTAGATGGTATAATCAGAGGTGGTTGCAACATGGAATTCACTCCAATAGAAATGCTTGGTAGCAGAAATATGACAGAATTCAAGCATAGGCTAGACGATCATTGTGCATGCAAAGATACTAGGGGTTACTTATAAAAACAGTAGGTGAGCTATATGGACTATCATCTACTCTGCTCTGAAACAACCTATGAAACCTACACAAAGACTATGGGGAACAGTACTTCTATGGAGATAAAAAGAAAAAGTTTTGAAAAGTAAAGGAAAAAACACAAAGAAAAATCTTACTACACTTCCTAACTTTCCCAAAGTAGAAAGAGATTACCACACAGGGCACCTTGGCAAATCAGGGCACACTTGAACCTTAGATGTTAACTGCTCAACATCCCAAAATCTGATTAACTTTTTTTAGGGTCTGACAAGTCCACAAAACCCTTCAGCTGCAAGTCTCCAATGACACGTCATTTAGTATGTCACTCTGACATCGTATATTCAACACTTCCTCTGTGTCCTAGAAAACCTCCCATCTGAAAAAATTGGCCCAACCTGGACTCTTGGATTTTTGTGGATTCAGAAACTTTCTCATTCTTCTGAGCCCTGTCTGCCCCAGCAGGGGTGGCTGCATCATTCATTATCTAGGGCCGCTCACATAACATGAAATAGTTATTTTTGGCTTTGAAGCATGAAAGGGCTGTTTTGGCTTTCACCTCGCCCATTAACTGGCCAGGGGTCCTGTAGTGCAGGACAACAAGATTGTAATCACCCTCCAGAGTCATCTGGCATGCTTCTGGCGACTAACTTTACTTAATTTCCCCTCACAGATCCATTCAAACTTATCTATAATGCTAAAAAGAAATAAAAAACTATAGTACAAACTTATATGGCAAGTTTTTACATGTTTGGCTCTAAGCCCAAATTGGCAAGAATTTTGCATGTCTTGCTATTTCTGACCATTATGGTGTCCAGGTAAAGCAAGTTGAGACCTTTAAATACTTGGGTGTCTTCTTGGATTCCAACCTTACTTTCACTGCACATATCAATTCAATTTGTAAACAAGTTAGTCATAAGATATGTGTCCTTTTAAGACTAAAGAAATGTTTATCACTTGCTACTAGGAACATAATTAGTCAAGGTGTCCTACTCCCAATACTGAATTACAATGTATGTGCCTTCATGAATCCATCCCACACAAACCTAATACATCTGAATGGTGTATCAAACAGCAGTTGTCATTTTATTCTGGATGTACCCTTTAGCTCACATCACTGTGCACTTTACAGCCAGCTTGGCTTGCTGTTTCTTGATTTAAACAGAGTATGTGTTCTTTGTTGCCTCGTGGATAGGATCTTAAGGCTAAACTCTGACTCATCATTATTCATACTTTCATCTTTTTTTTATTTAGTATACCTCCCCCTACTGACTACTAGACCTCCATCAGCCCTGACCTCCTCACCCAGCCCCATTATCCACCTTCTCTAGGACCTACATCTTCTCTGATGTACCCTGGCTTGCCCCCAAGGTGGGGCCATTGGGGGAGGACCCTAGCCCTCAATAGAGAATTAGTAGGTGCAAGTGAAGAGAAAGCAACAATCGGCAGTGTGGAGTCTGCGGTGAGGGGCAGATGTATTCCTGCAGTAATCGAGGATTTTCCTGGTGTTCTGTTGTTCCTCACCCCAGGATGCCGAACTCCCAATGCACATGCTTGCAATGCATGTCTATGCACTACAGCGCATCAGTATCCACCCTCTGAGTTCCTCGAATGCAACTGCACCACCACCTGCAGTCACCCAGGCAGCAGAGTCCAAACACCCTCCCTCCCTCCCCAAGATGGAGAGTGTCCTCTGGGATGCTCAGCTCACTTCCCCTGGCAGGTCCTTTGACTACTCAGGCTAGTTCTTGAACCCAGATTGTCGATGTCACAAGTAGTAGCGCTACAGTAATGCTGGTGTGCAGGCTTTGTACCCCAGTGCAATATTCAAAAGGGTCAGTTGTGCACGCTAACAGGGTTAGTGTATGAGCAAAACATAATGTATGCGAGTGGTCAAAGGGAGGGGAGATGACAGGAATACCCATGCAACCCAACAGTCAGTGTATTTGCACTGCACAAAAGGAATTACTGTGGTCATGCTGCATGGTGCAAATACCACCAAACAAAACCTCATCTTACTCCAGGAAACCCTAGCAGCTGCCGGAATTACTGTAGCCAACAACCAAGTTTGCCAGTGGGGGTAACATACCTGCCCCCTGGTGGTCTGTGGTCCTCCCTCCACTGATTGCCAGCCCGCTATAAGACAGGTGGTCCCCTCTCCTTCCAATCACTGAGCCATCCTTGAAGTAGCATAGCCCTGGTGTCTAGTGATCCCCTCGGTCTCTGATCCCTGGCCCCATTAAAAGTAAGGTAATCTCTGGTGGCGTGTGTTTCCCCCTGTCCTCTGTGCCCTGTCTCTGACAGAAAGAGATACATTCCTGGTGCCTAGTGATCCCTCCCACTCTCTGATCACTGTCCCATTTAGGGTAAGAGATATAAATGTGAAGCCAGGAGGGAGATCACAATAAAGTCAGGTGCTGGAAAATAATGGTATAAAATGAAATGAAAAACTGCACTTTAGACCAAATGAGAAACTGAACCACTTTACTATACTGATTCATAAAAATTACTTTGTACAACTTCACAAAAGTGCAATGGTAACATATGGGTTCCACATACCCAAGACAAAACAGCCCAGTACTTCAAGACCTCAGAGGACCTCTTCATCAGGGGTGTGGCTACAAGTGTATAATAACAATTTATAGTGCTAACTTCATGTGAAAAGAATTTACAGAGCCAATAAGTGTAATTAGTGACTAATTTAAATGTGGGTAGCCTACTGGGGGATACCTCCTGCTCAGTTGGCTCACAACACCCATATCACACTCTACATTAATTACAGGGTTAATTTCCCTATTAAGTATGTACACGGGTTGCTAACTGGGCTAGAGGATGCCAAAGTGGCTACCCAGCATAAGTTTATTATCCTTCCTACAAAACATGGTGTGAAACACATAATTGGAACTTTGCAATTCATATTATTAGATTTTAAATTTTTCTTCATTTAATAGAAAAGCCTTACCAAGCAGAACTATACTCCAGTTTTAACCTGTCTTTAGTTGTGAATCATTTTCAAACATCGCTTTTAGATATTTTTTTTTTGCTACTCAATTTTTATTGATGCACAGAAAATACACCAAATTGACATAACATCAATTAATATGTTACAACTCCAATTATAATTGTAGTTAATTCTATTAATACTGTACTGTTAGAGGAGCTTTGATAGTGTCCCTTCTCTATGTATTGTACACAGGGACCCCGTACGGGTCAACAAATGTCCATATTCATATAGTCCATATACGTTTTTTGTCCATTTTCCTCTGTTCTCCTTCAACTGGCATCTGTTTAGCTCTCTTCCTAAACAAAGCTCCTCTATCTGTGACAAAAACCTCACAACTTAAGAACTATGTACACTTTAAATAAAGCATAAAAACCATAAAAAACAAATGATACATAAATAGATAGTGTGTGTGTGTGATGAGTTCATCTACATTTTTTCCCTACCCTTTAGTATTTCTTTTTCCCACCAATAAATTCTTCCCTTATACTGCTAGCCAGGAGGACCGTCGAAGCCAAATACAAAATTAGAGAGTAACCTTACATAATTGATGGTTGAAGGATAAGACCGTGACCTCTTGTTGCCTCCCCCTACACACATCTTGTTAGTCCAAGCAAAGGCTGGTGGTGCTTACATGTCCTGTCTCAATTTCAAACACAGTCTCCCAAACCTATGCCTGTGTACCCTGGCTAGAAGCCAGGTCCATATCTCCCCCTCTAGGACCATCAGGTGGAAAACCCTTTTCATACCAATCCCTTCACACCTGCCCGAATCTCTCTGTGTTAAGTCATAGAGATGCCGTGATTTTTCCATTTGCTCTTGCTCGTTTACCTTATCTTTCCAATTCTGAATGGTAGGTGGATACACAGACCGCCAACAGATCGTGATACTTTTTAGAGCCGCCAATCTAAAAATATGGTATAGTTTCTTCTGGGGTCTGGAGAGTTTTAACTGCTCCTTATTCGAGAGACCTAAACAAAGGGCACCAAAAGATCCGGGCAGAGACACTCCCAGAATTCTCTGAATTTGATCATGAACCTGTTGCTAGAAGTGGCTAAGCTCTGGGCATTCCCAGAGAACATGGAAGTGGGAGCCCACTCCCCCACAACCCCTCCAACATATATTCGTGTATTCAGGGTTGAAATATTGGGTGGTTGTTGGGGTTCTAAAAAAACGCATCAAAACCTTCCAATGGTACTCACCCCAAGAGGGGGAGGCCGTGATGCGCCAGCTTGGGGTAAGTGTATTTTGCCACTCTAAGCCATCAATTTGTAAGTTAGATTCCCTCTCCCATCTGGTCCTGACCATATCAACCTGTCCTGGGTGTTGGTCTGCCAACAGCCCATAAGTTTGGGATATAGGCTTCATTTTAACTCTTAAGGTAATCCAACTACAGAAGAGATGTTCTAGATCTGTCAGGGGTCTTAATAGTTGTTGTAGGTGTGGGGGTTGTTGTATAAAATGCCTTACTTGTAAGAACCGAAAATGGTCCTCTTTTCTGAGGCCATATTTTGACCTTAGCTGTTGAAACGTAGTACAGATGTCCCCATCTAGAAAATGAGAGAACTTAGTAAGGCCTCTACATTCCCAAAACCCATTACCCTGAGTCTGAGCTAGGAAGGTTAAATGTTTCTTGGTGTTGAATGAGAGATATTGGGCCCAGCCCCCTAGGAACTCCCAGTCGTTTACGTAGAGTTAATAATGATTTCAAGGTGTGTCTAGTCCATGGGTTCCCCACCCTGTTCACCATGCCCGGGGAAACAGAGGCAGTAGGCAGAGTCCAAAGAGCCAACTTCTGGGCTTGTTCCAGCTCCATGGTATATCATCTTGAGTCCATCCTCTGCTTCATCCAGGCATAGAACCAAGGAGCCTGTGCTGCCAAATAGTAATCCGTAATGTCTGGTAAACCCAACCCTCCCCGCTCTCACCATTTACAAAGTAGTGCTCTTTTTAGCCTAGGCCTTTTACCATTCCATATAAAGCGTGATATTAAACGGTCTGTTTCCTTTAGAAACTGATTGGGAAGGGTGATCGGAAGTGTCTGAAATAAGAAAAGTAAACGCAAAAACACGTTCATTTTGATGGAATGGACCCTTCCTAATAAAGTCAGAGGGAGTAATCTCCATCTGCCCAGGTCTTGCCTTAAGGAATCTCGGAGTCTAAGATAGTTGGCAGAAAGGAGTTGGGTTATGTCTGCTGATACCCTTATTCCAAGGTATCTGATTGTGTTGTTGGGTGCCCACGTGAAGTGAAAATGGGACTGTAGTTCAGGCGGTGGATGCCCACTTAGAAGAATTGCTTCTGACTTTGAAGGGTTAACTTTATATCCTGCTATTGTACGGAAATGTTCTAAAATTTCCATAAGATGGGGGAAGGAGCTGACCAGGTCACCCAGATATATCATTGTGTCGTCGGCATACAACAAGATTTTATGAATCTGGGATCCCACTGTGATTCCTACCACCTGAGGGCCTTGTCTAATCTGTTCTGCTAGGGGTTCTAGGGAAAGGGCAAACAGAAGTGGGGAGAGTGGACACCCCTGACGGGTCCTCAAAACAGAGGGAATCTGGAGGAGGCACAGCCATTCACATTTATTACTGTTTCTGGGTGGGAATATAGTGCTGAAACCGCCCCAATAAAGCTGTCCCCCAGACTGAATTTCTTAAGGATAGCTTGAAGAAAAACCCAATCCACCCTGTCGAATGCCTTTTCGGCATCAATACTTACTGCTAGTTGAAGTGTAGGGGATAGTCTTTGGGAAGAGATTATATTCAAGAGGCGCCTGACATTGTCTTATAGAAATCTACCGGAAATAAATCCGGTTTGATCGGGATGTACAAGGTCGCTGATAACTAGTTACAATCTATGGGCCAATATGCCAGTAAATATCTTTAGATCTGTGTTTAGAAGGGAGATGGGTCTGTACGATCTACATTCTGCAGGAGGTTTACTGGGCTTAAGCAGCACTGATATCCTGGCATAATTCCACAACGGGGGAACCGGGAGGGACTTTTTTAGGACAGCATTGAAAGCCTCCAAGAGGGTAGGGAGGAGGTCTGCCTGAAAAGTTTTGTAAAACTCGGCAGGATAGCCATCCAGTTCTGTAGCCTTAGCATTTTTGAGGGAAGAGATCTGATTCTTGAGCTCTTGCATTGTAATGGGTGACCCTAACTTCTCCCTGCTATCTGTGTCTAAGACTGGAAGGCGAATCCCCCCCTTGATATTGTGCAATTTTATCCTCGTGTTCTGGAATTTGCTCCTCCGCATATAACTTTTGGTAAAAGTCAGCAAAACACTTTGTTATGTCCGATTGAGACGTAACCATACTCCCATCTGGTTCCCTCCTGAGTTTCAGCACTGCCCTAGATGCTGCCTCATTGCGTAGCTGGGCCGCTAATAGTGTGCCTGCCCTATTGCCCTTTTCATAAAACAACTGTCTAGCAAATCGGCAACTGGCTTCTATCTCTTGGTTCACTATCTGGGACAGCCTTTCCCTAGCCATATCAAGCTCTTTCTTTATTTCTACCTGATTTTGTTGTTTGTGTTGAGATTCTAACTCAAAGATTTTTTTCATTTACAGAAGAAAGGGTTCTGAAAGAACTAATAAAATTGAAGGTGGACAAAGCAATGGGGCCTGATGGGATTCACCCAAGAATTTTAAAAGAACTAAGGGTAGAACTAGTGACACTGCTGTCTACTCTTTTTAACAAATCATGGGAGGATGGGTTGGTACCTGAGGACTGGAGGAGGGCAGATGTGATTCCTCTTCACAAAAGTGGGAGCAGGACAGAGGCAGGAAACTACAGACCAGTTAGTTTGACCTCAGTGGTAGGGAAAATGATGGAATCACTTCTGAAGGAAAGAATTGTTGAGTACCTAGAGGCCAATGGGGCTGGGACCCAAGGCAGCATGGATTCACGATGGGAAGGTCGTGTCAGACGAATCTAATAGATTTCTTTGACTGGGTGACCAAAGTAGTAGACTAGGGAGGGGCTGTGGACATGGCCTACCTAGATTTTAGCAGAGCATTTGATACAGTCCACAAAAGATTAATACACAAGTTAGCCAGCCTTGGAGTGGGCTCAAGGTGGTAAGCCTGGATAAAAATTGGCTAGACAACAGGATGCAAGGGTAGTAGTAAATGGAGTGCACAGTGAAGAAAGGAGGGTTACTAGTGGGGTACCGCAGGGTTCAGTACTGGGACCGGTCCTTTTTAATGTCTTTATAAGTGACATTGCAGAGGAACTGGAAGGAAAAGTATGTCTCTTTGCAGACGACACAAAGATCTGCAACAGGGTTGATACACAAGATGGAGTGGAAAGGATGAGAAGGGACTTGGCAAGGCTGGAGGAATGGTCAAATGTATGGCAGCTCAGATTCAATGCAAAGAAGTGCAAGGTAATGCACATAGGAAACAAAAACCCAGGGCAAGAGTATACAATGGGGGGTGAGATACTGACAGCAGTAAAAATGGAAAGGGACCTGGGGTAATTATATCAGATGACCTAAAGGTGGGCAAGCAATGTGAGAAGGCAGTAAGGAAGACTGGGGGGATACTGGGATGCATAGGAAGAGGCATCAATAGTAGAAAACAGGAAGTTGTTATCCCTCTGTACAGACAGTTGGTGAGACCCCATCTGGAGTACTGTGTGCAGTTCTGGAGACCCCATCTCCACAAAGACATAGACAGAGTGGAGGCTGTCCAGAGGAGGGCAACCAAAATGGTGCAGGGTCTGCACCAGAAGACATACAAAGAAAGACTAAAGGAGCTTAATATGTATACCCTTGAGGAAAGAAGGGAGAGAGGGGCCATGATAGAAACTTTCAAGTACCTCAAGGGAATCAACAAAGTCCAAGAGGGTAGCATCTTTCAGAAAAAGAGATGTGCAAGAACAAGGGGGCACAATTTGAAGATAGAGGGGGGACGGCTCAGAGGTAATGTGAGGAAGTATTTTTTCACAGAGAGGGTTGTGGATGCATGGAACAGCCTCCCTGAGGAGGTTGTGGAGTCAAGAATAGTGGGGGAATTCAAGAATGCATGGGACAGACATAAGGCAGTCCTAGTGGGGGGTAGGAGGAAGTAAGCTGTTGGATAACTAGGATCTGCAGCTTATCTGTTAGGTAGGAAAATGGGCAGAATGGGTGGGCCAAGCGGTCCTTATCTGCCATTAAATTCTATGTTTCTAGCTTTCTCTGGGTTTCTCTTCTTTTTTTATTAACTTTAGATGCATATGAGATGATTTTACCCCTTAAATAGGCTTTCAGCGTATCCCAATAAATCGTGGGGGGTCTGCCTGATTATTTAATGTATAAAACTGTTTAATCTCTTCTTTGACTAATGTTTTAAATTCATCTTTATTAATTAGGCTTAGGTTTAATTTCCATGCCAAATGGTGACTTGGGGTCCCCAATATTAGCTTCAACAGGACAGGAGCGTGGTCTGACAGGGTGAAGCTGCCTACACGAGCAGAGTCCAAAGCCCAGGCCCAATTTGTGGGTACTAACAGGAGATCGATCCTACTGTATCCAGAATGTCTGGGTGAATAGAGAGAATAATCCCTCATAGTCGGGTGCAAAAATCTCGAGGCATCCATCATGCCATACTCATGAATAAGTCTATGGAGTGTTGTTGAGGCTTTAGACCATCTGCCAGGCTGTGTCCCTGATTTATCCAAGTGGGGGCAGAGTGCTGTGTTAAAGTCCCCTCCCACTATCCTTAGACCAGAGTCCAAGCTCGGAAAATCTGACAGCATCTTTGTTAAAAAGGCTGATCTGAGGTTTTCTTCGTTAGGGGCATATATATTTAAGATGCAACACTTATGAGCCCCTAGTTCCGCCTCCACATAAATATATCTGCCCTCGGGATCAGACCTCACCTCTATCTCCCTAAATGGGAGGTTCTTCTTTATGAGTATGGCTACTCCCCTCTTATGAGGCTGGTTCTGATTTGAAGAAGAAAAGACCTGTCCCACCCAAGATCTTTTCAGTTTTAAATGCTCCGTTTGCGTGAGGTGAGTCTCTTGGAGCAGGGCAATGTCTGTCCTGAAGTCCCTTAATTCCATCAACACCCTGGCCCTTTTTATTGGGTTGCCCAAACCCCTTACATTACATGTGGCTATCTGGATTTCAGCCATATTCAGTTATCCAGAACACTGGTTTGGTCTGATCCCTGAAGACTTTCCTCCCTGTAGCTATACTCTGGATACTCATCACACACACCATCTTCAACCCATTAAAAAAATAAAACCATCTTGTATTTATCTTCATAACTATAACTATATACACTTTAATAGTTTCTGTCAATCTAATATACTGTGCAGCATTTTCTTTCATTTTTATCCTTAACAGTTCTGCGTACTTCAAGGTGATACTATAGATGAAAAAACATAACCCTAACTAGGTCTCGCCCTTGATAAGGTGGAAGCTAGGGAGACCTTGGGGAGTCTACTTAAAGTACTCCCCCACTGGCTACTTCTCCACTTAGTGGCCAGTAGGGTAACAAGCTGAGATAGAAAACAAATGGGGTAGCTGTATTTACCACTAACGAGGGCCGAAATTATTGAAGTGTCGGGCCTCAATACTCAACTCACTCCACCCATCCAACTCTTTTTTTTTATTTTTTTTTATAAGACACAGGAGGGAATGAGAAGAGCCTGTAAAGTGGTTTGATCATGGAGGTTTAAGCTTAAACCCCAAGACGGTTCCTCCCAACACGCCTTCCTGGTGGTGTGCTGCTAGGGCATCCTGTGCAACTCAGCTCAATCGCTGTCATTCTCAACCACCTTTTACAGCACAGCGGGAAAAATACGACTTCCATCCAGCTGAGTCCAACCTGTTATGGGGAAAAATGTGTTGTCTTTAACTCACACCAAGTGCTTATTCACTGCCCTCAATTAATTTCTGTTTTACTTCTGTGGGGCAAAGCTATTGACTATGTCCTCTTGTATGCAGCCCCCAATTTCGGGATGTATCCCAGGCACATTCAATCACTCCCTTATAGCATAAATTGCTAAAAGCCAGAGAGAATTTAATTTCACCTAAACGAACCCTTTTATTTTTACTATTATTTTTACCGAGTCCATTAGAGTCGCTCATCAGCCTGCCCCATTGGTGTTCTGGGATTGGGCCTGGGTCCCTTCGATCGAGGATTCCTGTGCGACTGGGACTGGAGAGGGCCTAGCTGTCTTGCGAACATCCTGCCATATGCTCACATTCTGGGCTCTTCCCCGGGGTCGACCACCAGGCCAGAGCTCCCAACTCCTGCCTCGGAAACCGCGCTTGCAGCTCTTCCACCCGAACTCCATGTTCTGCCAGGAACTCCCTTGCCTCCATGATGTCTGCAAAGCGCTTGGAAACTCCCTCGCTGATCTTCACCCTGAGCTTAGCTGGGTAGTCGAGGTAGGCCTAAAAACCTTTCTGTTTCAGTGACTTCATTGCAGCAAGGATCAGTCATCGCTGTTGCATTGTCGCAGTAGCAAAGTCATGTTCGAAGTACAACCATTGGTCCCCGAAAATTATCTCCTTGCGACTCCATGCCATTTTAAGGATCTTCTCTTTGACTCTGAAGTCCAAAAAGGCAATGATTATGGATCTCGGCCTGGCATTGAGGTTTGCTGGGGGAGCCATGAGTGTCCTATGCGCGTGGATTATACCTAATAGTACGTCCTTGGGCCAGCTCAGTAATTCTTGTAGCAGGCTTTCCATAAAATCTAACATGTCGCCCAATTCTGTTTTTTCTGGAAGCCCATGAATTCGTATATTGTTTCGTCTATGACGATTCTCCAGCTCCTCCATTCTTTTACTGAGTTGCATCTCTCTGTAGTGCAGATCCAGGAGCGCTGTGTTGTGCAGGTCTGTCTCTTTACAGTACTCCATTAGGCAGGCCTCTACAGCTCCCATGCGCTTCTCAACGACTCGGAGATCACGCTTGGTCTCTGCCACTGCTGTTTCAATGCATTGCAATGTATCCTCAATTTTATTTAGCTGGGCATAAAGTTGTTTAGAGGTGATTGCAAATTCAGGTTCATCTCCCGAGCCTGTTAGTTGCTCAGGGTCTGCCATCGTACCCCGAGGTTGCGGCTTGGTTGCTGACGGTTGCCAGCTCAGAGTTCGTTGGTATGTCTCCTTTGCCACGTTTGGTGCTTCAAATTCTCTTAATTTCTGTCTCATTGCCATAAGTAGGCTAGCTTGTTTAGGTTTTTTGGCTTTCTGTTTCCTCTTAGGTGCCAAGATGGTTCTTGATTTTAGCTGGGTAGAGCGGAGTCTCAGCTTCAAGCGGCCATATGCGACGCTTGCGTCCACTTTTAAATACTGATCCATAGCAATTCATTTAAGGAAAAGAAAGAAGCTCTAAAACAATTGCACTGCATCAAGTCTAGTCATTTTGAAAAAACAATGAATCTATGCCCTATCCCTATCTATAAAATAGGCACATATGTCTAAATGTCATATAATGTACCAAATTTTTTTTTACGTTACTCCAAAATCAATTGTGCGTTCAAATATTCAAAGACTGCACAAAAAATGTTTTTGCATATGATATTAAAAATGCATGACCTTATCAGAACAGAACCAAGTCATTATATATTTCAGCACAAATCTGCAGGAATGGCTTCCATTCCATAACATCATTAAAGCCATTAGGTTTCAAGGTTTTAAAAGAAAATATCCACTTAGATTCCTTCTGATCACGGTTTTTATTTCTATCCCCACCTCGACAATTCAAGGGGGAATGGTCAATGCCCATGTACTTTATCTCATGTACTCCAGTTTGTTGTGTCTGTAAGTGGTGTGCTATGGGATGTGATGTTTTATTCTTTCTAATTGCACAGAAATGTTCCTGGATCCTTTCTTTTAATTTTCTGGTCATCTGACCAATGTACGTCCGTCTACATGTGCACCACAGTGCATACACAACAAAGGTGGAAGTGCATGATATGAAGTGTTCAATTTTGAGTGATCTTATACCTTTTAAACTGGGGTTCTCAAATATGATACCCTATCGTGCATGCTGACATGTAACACAGTTCTTACAAGGGTAAAAACCTTTTGGCTTTGGTGGTAACCAAGCCAGAGAGGATCCCTCCTTTTTAAATTCACTGTGAACTAAAAGGTCTCTAGTGCCTTTCCCTTTCTGAGCAAAATTAGTGGGCCATTTGCCTCAATTTATCTGAGGTTCCGATCTGTACCTAACAGATGCCACGTCATTTTAATTATGCTTCAAATGTCCATAGATGCTGGACCATAGGTAGAAACAAAACAAATCTGTTCTCTTTCATTTGTTCTTTCCCTGTACTGTAATAAAGACTCTCTATCAATTAAAGTCACTCAATCCAATGCTTTATTCAATGTAACTTCAGAATAGCCCCGCTCTTTTAATCTAGAGAAAAGTCAATCTTTTGCTCTTAAAAATTCAATTTCAGTAGCGCAAATACGCTTCAATCTAATAAGTTGGCCGTATAGTAGACTATCTATTAAGTGCTTTGGATGTGAGCTGCATGCATGCAAAAAAAAAAGTATTCCCTGCTGAAGACTTCCTAAAACTCACTGTCTGTACAAGCTCATTGGGAGAGCCTTTCAGTGCTATGTCCAATAAATCTATTTCACTGGCACTGTACATAAAGATAAATTGAAGATCTACAGAGTTATTATTAATATATTCTAGGAAAGGGGTTACCTCTGCACTCGGACCATCCCAGACAATAAGTATATCATCAATAAATCATAAATATTTAACAGTTCTGGTAAGGAAATGGTTCTCTCGTGAATCAAGAATTGCTCCCCCCACCACCAACCCATAAACAGGTTCACATAGGAGGGGCAACAGATGAGCCCATTGCCGTTCCTCATTTTTGCAAAAAAAAATTGTCTGTCAAACATAAAATAGTTACTCTTCAGTATTAAATCCAGGGCCAATGCAATAAAAGTCACAGGATACCTAAGAGTTGAATTTTTTTTAAATCTTTTCTACTGCTTTTATGCCCATTTGATGTTCTGTTATTGTGTAGAGAGAAACCACATCCACCACCAACCAAAGATAGGTATCTCTCCACACAAAATGTTTTAACTCATTCAGAACAGCCATTGTATCTTTAATATATGATTTTAAATTTACTACATCCTGCCGGAGGTAGCCATCTAAATATGCTGCCAGTGGTTAAAACAGAGAGCCATTACCAGATATTATTGGATGGCCTGGGGGTGTTCTGCACTTTTATGCAGTTTTGGGATATGATAGAACACTGGGGTTGTAGGTTTTTCTACAAACAATGCTTTGCTTTCCAAGTTTGAAATCTAGTTTTCTTCCTCTGCTAGATCTAGGAAGGATTTTAATTTTGCTTTATAAAAGACAGTGGGATTTGCGGAAAGTTTCTGATAAGTCAAAGGGTCCATTAATTGTCTACATGCTTCCTTACAGTATTCATCCCGATCCAAAATGACTACATTTCTGCCTTTATCAGACAGTTTTATTACTATGTTAGTCATTGTCAGAATCTCTTTTAGAGCAACTCTTTTGACTGTTGACAAATTGTCCCATTGCTTTCTTTTTTTACCCATTCAATCATTCCTTCTATTTCTTTAAGCACAACTTCCTGGAATTCTTTAATGCTTTCACTAGTTGCTTGGGAGGGAACAAAAGTTGATCGAGTTTTAATAGGTTTTCTAGCATTTGATTGATTAAATGTCACTCCACTAATATCAGTTTCAAACCCCAATGTAGCAACTGATTCCCCTTGTTCATTCCCCTCACTAGAAGATATATCGTAATCTTGTGAAAGCAGCAGTTCTTGCAGTTCTTGGTCTGTTAAATTATCCAAAACATTTCCCCACCCCCAAAGCTTGTATTCCCCATGTAATGCTCATATTCTTCA
Source organism: Neoceratodus forsteri (assembly GCA_016271365.2). Taxonomy (NCBI): domain Eukaryota; kingdom Metazoa; phylum Chordata; order Ceratodontiformes; family Ceratodontidae; genus Neoceratodus; species Neoceratodus forsteri. The sequence goes on along the minus strand of CM028130.1, from coordinate 1,011,498,426 downwards.
TCACTGCCTTCATTTGTACAATGGGAAGCAAAATGTTTTTTTTTTTTATTCAATTTTCTAAAAAGTTTAAATAAATCACAATACAATTCAAATTAATTTAGCCCATGAATAGGGACAAAAGAAAGCTCATGATGTTACACATCTAATTGTGCTTCTGAAAAAAAAACCTGTGTGGTGAGATTAACAATATTTAGTCCAGAGTCAGAATCAATTAGTGATGAGGGTCTATTACATTCCTTGATTTTCCTCGCCTCCCTCGTTGTGTGATTTTTTTTTCCCTTTTTTTTTACATTCATATGATCGGGGGCCCCCTGCATATTATCTCTCGAGTCCTCACTTAAGAAACGAACACTTCATGATGATGAAGTGGAATGAGTTGCTGAACTTGAACTGTGCTGCTTGTTATGACCTTATGACATTGATCAACCTCCTGATTGAGATCTAAATTGATTCTCTCACTTACATACTTTATTATTGATGTAATTTTTCTCATCTCATGTTAATTAGGTCTTTTTCCTTTCAATCAATTCTCTTTCCCACTTTTTAGCTTTTGTAGTTAATTTTGCATCAGGTTCTTTGATATACTGTAAGCTGTGTCAGTAAAAGTGGATAATTGCTCATGTAAATCATCAATTTCTTTTAGCAGATGCGCCTGTTGATATTCATCTTTGGCAATTTATATTTTTGTTAATTCCTCTGAGCCTTCTTTTAGAACTTTTCCCCTTTTGTCATGGTAGTGTAAATTTTCCAACCCACATGCCGTCATTTTCGTTAGTCTAAGTCCCCTCAGAATCCAAGTTTTTTCCAGGTATTTTTTTAAAGACCAAATGTTATAATGCAATGCAATTTCTTTCATTACCACTTTCTCAAGTTTATTGAAGGCTGTACATATACTTGCCTTTTCTGTATTAATGGATGTAGCTGATGCTAATATTTCAGGTATTTCAGAGTCAAGTTCAACTGTGGCTCAAGTAGTAGCCACCCTAGTGCTGTCGAGTGAAAATACCATCCCCTTTATTTCTTTTATTCAGAGCCCAGTAGCTCATGTGTCTCCAGATGTTTTCTCCTCCTCGAAGGTAGTGGATCCAAATTTCAGTGTGGTTTCTCAACCGTGGCCCTTAACACCAGTTGCCTGCTCAGTGCTCATCTCCAAATGTAATACAGACCCAAATGTGAAGCCCGAAGGGAGATCACAATAAAGTCGGGTGATGGAAAATAATGGCATAAAACTAAATGAAAAACCGCACTCCAGGCCAAGTGAGAAATTGAACCACTTTACTGATTCATAAAAATTACTTTGTAGAACTTCACAAAAGTGCAATTGTAACATATGGGATCCACATACCTAAGAGAAAACAGCCCAGTGCTACGAGGCCTCAGAGGATCTCTTCATCAGGGGTGTGGCTACAAGTGTATAATAACAATTTATAGTGCTAACTTCATGTGAAAAGAATTTACAAATCCATTGTTATTAGTGACTTATTTAAATTTGGGTAGCTTACTATGGATAAGAGATATCTCTGGTGACCAGTGGTCCCTCCCAGTTCCCAATCCCTGGCCCTGTCACATACAACATATTCCTTGGTCCTTGGTTTCTTCCATCCTCTGCATGTAGTCATGTGTCCTATTTTTTTCCTTATTCATATTTTTTATCAGTACCATTGTAGCACTGCCTATTCCCCGAATGTTGACGGGTTAGGTAGTCTTCAGTCTCACTGTATGTTCTTGTTCTTTGTTAATTGTTTGTTATTTTTTTCAACTAAAAATACAATAAAGTTTACTATTTTCAAAAAAACATATTCCCTGATGTCCAGTGGTCCCCCCTTCCAAAGTCGCTGATCCCTGGCCCCGTAACAAAGACAACACCCTGTTCCATGTACATCATAACTGTGACTAGAATGTAAGTTACTCTGCAAAAAAAAATAGCATATTCCCAGGTGTCCCATGCCCCCCCATGTCACTTAGATTATCACTGGCCTCTAGCAGCCCTTCCACCATGGCACTCACCAACCACCCTGCCAACCCCCTCTTACCTGAATTGTTGGTGCTGCGGGAGACCCTACAGAGACTGGCACAGCCCTCCTCTCACCTCCTCAGCCAGTCGCCATACGAACAAGCAAGGAGGGCACATCCTATGTATGGTACTGGTCACACATCCTCTGTTCTGTACAAAGGAAGCAGGGTGGGGGGGCGATAGATGTCAGGGATTACTGAAGTGATATGAGGGGAAGCATGGTGATTGGAGGGTAGGGGGTACCATTGGACACCAGGGAATATGTTGGTTTGTTTTATGCAATTTGCATTCTCATCACATCTATGAAATACAAAGGACTGGGTGTTGTCTTTGTTACATGGCTAGGGATTGGAGGCGGGACAGGAGAGGACCACTGGACACCAGGAAATATGTTTTACATCTCAGGGCCAGAGACTTGGGACCAGGAGGGACCACTGGCTGCCAGGTACATCTCTTACCCTAAACAGGATGGTGATCAAAGATTGGGAGGAACCACTGGGCACCAGGGATGTATCTCCTTTCAACAGAGATGGGGCACTGAAGATGGGGAAGAAACACTGATCACCGGGGATTACCTTACTTTTAACGGGGCCGGGGATCAGAGACCAGGGGGACCACAAGGCACCAGGGATAGATTATTTCAAGGATGGCCCTGTGATCAGGGGAACCAATGGGCACCAGGGATACAATTTTCTTATAGTGGCCCTGTGATCGGGAGGTGGGGGGGACACTAGGCACCAGGCACTGTTTGGGAAACAGTCGTGCTGGTGATCAGAGGGTGTGGGGGACCACTAGGCACCTGGAAATTGTTTGGAAACAGGATGGTGATCAGAGGTTGGGAACCCACTAGACACTAGGGACTTCTCTTTCTTGTAGGGGATAGGGCAGTCAGGGTGGGGTGGTGCTGTGCAAACCTGCCACCACTTCCAATGCAATAAGCTCATAATGGGCATGCAAACAGCCCCTTAGCACATTGCATGCCCAGTGGGCTTATTTGCATGGGTGTCTCTCAATATTGCACCTAGCCCTCCTGCACTATTGGGTTTGATGGTGCTATTCCCTGCACAGCAGCAACCCATGTCAGTGCAACACTACTTGACCTGGAACTGTGCCAATATGCCCCTATATTCAGTAAGATAGCACTGATGTGCATCCAACTGAATATAGCATCCTCAGGCTCCTGGGCAAAACATTTTGCACTCCACTTTGCCCCTTTTTGAACAGCGGGCCTCTGATCTTCAAACATCAGTTGAAATTTTTGTTTTTCCTACCAATTCATGTTGTAAAAGTTTCTAGCCTGCATTGTTGAGTGCTCGTATCACAAAGTATTTCCTGCAGATTGCAAAGATGTAATTTACTGTATTGCACATATTTGTAATTGTAAATTGTGTTGCCAACTGTGACTGCTTTTTACTGTGGCTCTAGGCAGCACTTGGAAAATGGCCTTTGGCTCAGTATGTCATCCTGGTAAATAAATAAAAAGAATGAATGATTTTAACAAAATCAGGTCTTTACAAAATGTCATATAAATTTGCCTAGAAATGTAGAAAATTAAAACTGAGTATTAATGTCTAAAAGAAACTATAACTATGGCAGTTGGGTCATGTAATAAAAAACCCTCAGCGGAGAATAAATGGCGAGGACTTGGAGGCAGTAAAGGAGTATCGTTAGCTGTAATTACTGCTTTCATGCAATAATAAGTGGCCAAAACATCTGAAATAAACAGTATGACGAACAAACTGACCCAGTTTCAAGCATTAGATTTAATAAAGGCTATGAGGGAAAACTCTGTACGTAGTATATGTTGAAGTATTGATGCAAACGTTTGCACACAATCCATATACAGTATATAGCCAAAATATGGGGATACTCAGTTAATACTGATTTGTATAAAGTGGTACCAAAACTGTATGGGGAGTTGCTGGGATTGCTTAATATAAGTATATTTGCTTAGGGCAGAGTTGAGTAAAATCTCCATAGAAACCAGGGCTATGTTAAGACCATTCATTTATTGAGTTAGAATTAAAAGTATGGATTCCATCAGGTTACCTAATAAATGTTTGAAAAAATAGAAGAATTGGTTAAGCTAGCAATAATACCCAACTGGGTGGCAGTATTGGGCTACTAGCGAAAGGGTCTTGAAATGGCTGGCAGCCTTAAAGATTAATAAGGCCCCAGAACCAGATGGGTTGCATCCGAGATACTCAGGGATTGGCAGCAGAACTGGCTGAACCCCTGGTAGGTCTGCCCAACAGCTTTCTAAGGACAGGAGTGGTTCCAAAGGATTGGAGGGTGGCGGACATAGTTCTGCTCCATAAGGATGGGGGACATGGAACAAGCAAAGAACTTCAGACCTGTCAGTCTTATCTTTATTATAGGAAAACTGGTGCAGTCACTAGTCAAAGAGGATCTCATGGACTACTTGGAGAGCAGTGGTCTCCAGGACAGTAAGCAACACGGACTCATGGCAGAGAGGTCTTGTAAGACTCCCCTGATGGTTTTCTTTGACTGGGTGATGAGGGAATTTGATAGGGGCTATGCTGTGGATTTGCTCTACTTCAACCTCAGCAAGGCTTTCAACTCAGTACCCTAGAGACACTTGCTGAAGAAGATGGAGGATATGAGTACAGCTAAGGTCGTAGAAAACTGGGTAGGTAACTAGTTAACGGGGTGGCAGCAGAGGGTAGTGGTCAATGTGGTTGAATCAGAAGAGAGGGAGGTCACGAGCAGGGTTCCACAGGGATCTATCCTGGGTCCGGTTCTCTTCAACAAGTTCATCAGTGACATTGATGAGGGGATACAGGGCAGACTGTGTCTCTTCACAGATGGCACTAAGCTCAGTGGGAGGGTTGACGGTGATGAGGGAATAAAGGAAATGCAGAGAGACTTACAAAACCTGGTGGAGTGGTCAAGAGTTTGGCACTTGAAATTCAATGCCAAAAAGTGCAAGGTGATACATCTAGGGAACAAGAACCTCAGGACAGAGTACTGGATGGGAGGAGTGAGACTAAGTACCACAACTGAGGAACAAGACCTTCAAGTTATCATCAGTGACTCCCTATAGCAATCGAGTCAGTACAAGGCTTACAGCAAGGTAAATAGACTGCTTGGATGTACTGGGAGGGGTATGGATAGCAGAAATAGGGAGGTAATTGTTCCCCTGTATAGAGCCTTGGTGAGGCCACACCTACAGTACTGCACCCAGTTCTGGGGTCCTCACCTCAGGAAGGATAGGGATAGACTTGAGACAGTGTAGTGCAGGGTAACAAAAATGATGCAGGGCTAGCAGGATAGGTCCTATGAGGAGCGCCTCAAGCGCTGAACATGTATTCACTGGAGACCAGAAGGGAGAGGGGAGATATGATACAGACCTTCAAACTCCTAAAAGGAATTAACAAGTTTAACTGCAGGGAACTATTTAACTTTAATAGCAGTTCACAGTCACATGGTTATGAGTGGAAGCTAACAGGAGGGAGGTTCAGGAGGGACGTGAGGAAATACTGTTTTACAGAAAAAGTGGTGAAGCAATTGAACAGGCTGCCAGCTGAGGTGGTGGCTGCAAAAACCTTTAGTGGTTTTAAGCATAGGTGGGACAGAATGAAGGGTATAGTTGTTGCTCAGAGTGTCACAATCAAGGAAGAAAAGGGAGGGGGTGTAGGGAGGACTTGGACCCTGGACGAACAGTAGGCATCAGGGCTAAATAAGGAACTTGGGCAGATTGGAAGAACTTTTGATCTTTTCCTGCCGTCATTGTCAATGTTTCTATGTTTCTAAACACGCCCGCCCAGGGGGCATAATGAGACGAGATGCCACAGATGGAGGGCCTTTTAACTCCTGGAAGAGTGAATATAGCCCATACTGCCCACCCTGGAGGGTATTACTGCTCTTAGAAAATGGGTATGTTTAAAAACCTTTTGTAAAATTTTAAAAATGTAAATAATTAAAAGGAATTTAAAAAGTGTTCACATGTCAAGTAGTTCCTCCACTGGTAGAATTACCAGTAGAGGGCACTCGTGTGTTTTCAACCACACTTTCCTCCCTCCCAAGTAGCATTGTGATCCCCCCATAACATTTAAGAAGCAGTTTTATGTTTTTTTTTGTGGCTGGATTCCAATCGGTCCGCCATCACTGCCATCTTGCCCCATCCCCCAGGACTTACCTACTGCCATCAGAGTGCTCCCTGAATTACCCCCCAGGATGGAGCTATCAGGGAGCCCCCTTCACCACTCCCAGAATGGTGCCACATGAAGATCTGGTGGCGGAGTGCCTTGGCCAGCTGTGTGAGGCTCAGTGTGGGAGGTGGACATCCTCCGAGCCTTAGCCATGATTTTTCCCCAATTTGTTGAGAGGTGTGGCATGCAATGACATGCTGGTGCAATGCGCTAACATCTGATACACCTACCAGAACCTGCAAGCCTCGGCTGCAACACCCCAGCCTCCACCTGGGGTCAGTCAAAAATCGAGAGCTACCCCCCCCCCAGAGAAGGAGAGCAGCTCATTGGACACTTGGTCTTCCTCCCTTCAGCCTGTCCTCCAACTCTCAGGCTCAGATCCAAACCCAGGTTGTTGGGGTTGCAGGCAGAAATTCAATCACTGTGCTGGCGAGACATTTTTATTTAGTACAAGTGCCTGGACAGTGGTCACTCATTCCCATCAGTTACAGCTGACCATCCATTACACAATGCAGTCAATAAGGGACTGCAGTGAGTGCAGTCAGGATAGGAGAGTGGCTCTGTGGTTGTTACTATCATCCTGCTGCATGAAAAAACAGCAAAGTTGTAAACTCACCACGAATTACAAATACCTACAGTAAAAGTACTGTCTGCTGTTTACAGTGAGTGCTGCTGTTTTTGCTTTCTGAATCCCACTGCCATCAGTTACATACAGTGTGGTCTACTGGGGACTGTAGTGAGCATGGTTGGTATGGGAGAGGCTGAGCGGTGATGCTGTTAGTGCTAAGGTAAATAGCAATTGCATGGCAGTGAGGAGAGAGCTGAGCGCACTTTGCTTTCGTCCATGATAGCAATAGTGCTATGGCAGTACAGTTCACTTTTGTTTAGTTTAAATTTATTTGAATCATTGACAGGAAAATGATTAGGGGGATCACAGCAAAGTGTGGAAAGGGGCAGTCGGTAATCAAGAAAAAAAGGGCTTCCATTTCCACATTCTACTATGGGCACACTGCTTCAGTAAAAAGGCAAGTAGCCACAGGAACTAGTTATTTAATTCTCTCTTCTGCCTGATATCCATCTAGATGGGAGTCCTCAAACAATCAGGGAACAAGGTTTCTCTAACCCATTTTCTAAGTAACAATATTAGCTAACCTTGGTTAATTTGTATAAAAGGAGAGCTGATATCAAATGGTCTAACATTCTTATGGGAGCGCCATTAGAGAAACCTATGAAAGAGGTAGAAAATATAATTAAAAAAGAAATGTATGATGTCTCCATGCAAGTGGTCAGGGCCAGCCTGGGGTCAAACCATTTCAGTTCATTTTTAGTCCAATACAAACTAACATTTGTCATGCAACCATACCTAAATATGTTAATTAACCATGAGCTGAAGGAACAATATTACCAACTTTTGCTTCCAGGCATTTAGCAGTCATTTTCTGGAAGCAAGGTATGGTTAGATGGGGAAGATAAATGACAAATGCCACCGTGGCATGAATCAGAGAGAAGAACCAAAACACAATGGGAAGGATTTTCAAAGCATGACACAGGGCTTGCACCAAGCCCAGTGCCACGATACTTAGGTTATGGCAGTACGCCAACCTCGTCATCGCAACTGCACCCAATTCCACAATCTCGGGTGCAGTTGCGACAGCTTTCACGATTTATGGCAGCTTGCACCAAATATCTGCCGCAAGCTTCATAAAAAAGGCCCCCAGGATTGCTGCAAGTTGGACCAGAAAAAGTTGGTCTAACTTGTGGCAATTGCCGCATGGAATAGAAACTCCTGTTAGATCACCGCAAACCCCATGTGCCGTATTGTCGGCGCACCCAGGTCTTGCAGTGATCTAAGCCTTTTGAAAATCCTGCCTATTGTTTTATTTTGTAGGTGATATAAACTGTGTAGAAAATCTTGGCTTGGCACCAGACTGGGAAAGCAGTTTCTTTCAGGAGATAAAATCATATCTTATTTGTATACTACAGATGTTTTTTCAAACTTTGTTTATCCCCCCAGCCAGAGGTGAGACCTCCTTCCACCTCCTTTCAATGCTCTTGTCCTGTCTGTTGAGGTTGGACCAGTCAGCCTGCCCAGGACCCCACAGCTCACCTGCAACTCACTGCCATACATTCCCAGCTTACTACCAGGGCTGGGTATGCCTTCAGCTCCTTCAGCATTTCTTCCCCATTGTCCATCTGGCCACCCATTGTAGAGGTGAAGACCAGGGGTGTCCCCTGACAGGTGATGGCAGGAACCTGACATGAGCACAGTGGGCCAGTATGGGCTTCATCTGCCAAATCTGTGCCAATTTTTCCCCTTGTAACCCACCCATTCTCTAGGAGCACATGTACGTCATCGGGTGCTGGCATGCCTGATGTACCAGCTGAGAGATGCATACTCCAACTCCCCATTCACCTGCTAGTCCCTTGCACAGCTACATCTGGTCACCCAGGCAGTGGTAGAGCAGCAGACAGTGTAAACTCCCCTCCCTGAAAGAGGAGAGTGTCTGATGAGGTTCTTAGTCCTCCTCCTCCTCCTCCCCAGGTAGCCTTCCAATGGTCCTTGCTCATTCCAGAACTGGTGTCTTTGGTGTTTTAATATAGCTTGTAAATCCACACTGACTGCTTTAGAACTTTTTCTGAAAAGTTGTTACAAGAAACATATTACTTGTATAGGTGCTGTTATCAAATGTAATCAAACTGGGAAATACAGTGTATTTTATTATGTACATTTTATTGGTATTTATAAAATAGTATTCTTATTTAAGATTGACTCATGATTGTAAATGCCTTTTAGCCAAACTAAGAAGACTGATACTGAACTAAACTGATACAAGGCATTCTGTGTATTAATAAAGAGATGTGCTTTGGATTTTTCATCCGATGCCACTTGCTGATAAGCCTGCGACAAGTCTAGTTTAGTAAGTGTTGTTTCCTCCAGTTGGCATAGTAAACAAATCCTATGGTCTAGGAATAGTACTGTTCTAAATCCAATGAAGGGTTCATTGTGACCTTGCAATCCTCACAGAAGCTGAACCCCAACCACCAATCTGCTTTACGTATATATAAAGTGGGTACTTCCCATTCACTATACGTTACTTGGGAAATTATGCTCTCCTATTCCAGTGTTTTCAGCTGCTGATTTACAGCTTTCAGCAGTATTGTGTCAGTACCACAGCCTGAGCCATTTGCTAATAGTATACGGCCACAACATGCTAAGCAGCCCCCTGACCAACTTAAATTATAAAAGTCAATTTTTTAAATTGAAACAAAACAGGAAAGGTTGTGTCTCAAAGAGGTTTTTAGAGGACATGAAAGATTACTTAAGTTGTTGATCAGAATGGTGTCTTCAGTTTAGTATGTATGCTTTGGCACTTTGGCAGATTTTCCATCTTGTATCCTTGCTTGTTGCTTGTACTCTGCCTCACTTTGCAGCTAACAAACTGCAGTCCCTGTGTTAAGACTTAGAGAAAGCAGCTATGACTAAAGATGCAGTTTTCAATACTGTACATAGTTCTGTTAACGTATAAATATAAAACTGTGTTTGGTGAGAAAGGACTAATACTCTTCTTAATATACATCGAAGGCCACACACTAAGCAGCTGTTATGGGATATGAACCTGAGACTCTGAGATCCGAAGCCTGTTTTAGAATCCCAAGAACACATTGTCTACTAATTTTTTTTCACATATTCAACTGGTTGGGCAGGGCTGCATAGACTTTTTGGGTTAGAGTTATGGCACAGTACTTTTATAAAAGTTGTATTTACAACATGACAAATTCTTGATTTCAAACATACAGAAAAGTTGAGGGGGATCTAAAGCTGATCGGTTTGTGACAAAAGCAGTGACAAGATGCCTCTGTTTTTGTTACTGTAGGCTTTTACCAGATATGTTTAAGCAACCGCCATAACCACTTTGGGTCCATGCAAATTTTCCTTAACTTAGGAGCTTTCTACGATGGTTTGGGGGAACAGAAAGATGAGTCTACAAGAAAACAGCTGAACGACAGTCTGGCAGTGATTGAGGTAACAATTACATTTTCTCTCAAGCAAAACATTTACCCCATAAGACTGGGGTCAGGGGTCAGGGACAGTGGGGGAACATTTCTAGAGGCTGCAATGAGTCAGGTTATAGAGTACATCAAGAGTTTGTCCATTCTAGCCAGTTTGCTGTTTGAAAGGTGACCGGATCTGGTTGGCAGCCATATTACTCACATAATCTGATCAGAGTCAGTACAGCTGCAAGTGCTGTTATTGATGGTGGTTGCATCCTGTTATATCCTTTGTAAATAATTTGTAACAAAAAAAAAAAATCACATGCACGATGCATATACCAATTAATTTATTTGAAAGAGCAGACAGCAGCCCATCTTAAAGTGAGTGCTACCAGATGATTTGCCCCATGGAACCTTCAGGGACAGACAGGTGAATATTTACAAAGAATATAACAGCTACTGTAGGATGCAAAGACAGCCCAGTGGCGTGAAGGGCTGAGGCACTGGGTGCCTCTCTGTCATTCACATTGGTGACCAAGGTTCAGAAATGGATGTGTGTCACTTGGGGGCTGGCCGGGTGAGGAAGGACTGAGTGTCTGTAGGACTGTTCTCCTCCTGAGTCTCACTCTAGTCTGCTACCTGGAGGTATCTGGGTGGCAGCACAAGTGAGTCACACAATGGGAAGGAATCCCATGTACAGAGTGCTGGGGGTATCTCTGCGGAGGTGGAGTATGCACATCGTACTCACTGCATGTCCGTGGGCCCAGGATGAAAACAGAATAAACAAGCATTTGTCAATGCCGAATGTTGTCGCGCTGGCTTTGGTAGTGCAGTGTGGAAACACATTTTTAGTAGGATGTGAAAAATGACAGCTGTACTGTTCATAAGGAGGTATAAAAAATGGCTGTGGTGAAAATGTGGCACGTAAGTATTGCAAATTTGCGAAGTTACAAGGGTGCGTGGGAAATGCGCCACGCACACTTGTAACACAGTCATTTTATGGACTTTCAGCACCAAATTTTCAACATAGGCATTTTAGCACCTCTGCTCATGTACAGTGTCACTGTCATTTCCTCAAACTGTCCCAAAAGTGATTTTGCACAGCGACGCTATTGTGCCCCAAGTGTGGAAACACATTTTGGGCAGGATATGGAAAATGACAGCTGTACTGATAAGGGGTGAAGAAAAATGACAATGTTGAAAATCTGGGGTGAAAATATTGCAAATTCGCGAAGTTACGAGTGTGCGTAGCAACTGTGCAACGCACGCTTGTAAAACAACCATTTTGTGGATTTCTTCCACCAGATATGCAACATAGGCTTTTTGAGAGCACACCTCATGAACACTGCCACTGCCCTTGTGTTAATCGGTCCTGAAAGGTGATTCTGCGCAGTGACTGCGAAATTACCTTTGGCACAGATTAACATCATAACAGTGACAGAATTCATGAGGAGGGGTCCCAAAAACCCCATGTTGAAAATTTGGTGCAAAAATTCCAAAAAATGACTGAGATATGTATCAAAGTTGAAAAAACCCTATTTATTACATTACACAGCTTACCGGCATTTCCTCAGTTCGTGGTCGGCTTTGAAGAGTGAAGATGTGTTCCTGATCCACCGAAGATCGCTGTGCCGAGCTCCAGAGGTAAGTATGGGGTGAGGGGGGTGTGGGGAGGCAGGGTACGCAGTGGGTGGGTGCCAGTGGTGGGTAGGGAGACTATGAGGGACCGTTTTCTGTTTACAGGTACTGTAGTGAAAAAAAAAAACATCGCGGACAGTTTCCTTTTTTACATGTGGTTTCTTTTTTTTGGTGGGGGGGGTACAGTAGCCGACAGGGGATTAGGCACGATGTCTCCCCATCTTCTGTGCTGATGGGGGGACATCATGCCAATGGGGAGTGGGCACCCCCGTCGGCACATTACAGCAGGAAAGAGGAGGGGGATGGATGCCGACGGGGATTGGGCACCATTGTCGGGCAGTAGCAGTGGGGACACATTCTACCGATGGTGAGTGGGCTCCCCCATTGGCACATACTTTGAGGGGCAGGGTAAGCCAACCGGGGGATTGGGCACCCCCAAAGTCGGCAGTTTAGCGGTCACTGCACTGCCATGTTACTAGCTGGCGAGCACGCAGGAAGGGTCTGCTGCGTCTGACGAGCTTTGCTCGGACTGCAGCAAACCTTTCCTCAAATGTGCTTGCCACATCTGATTGGGGGAATGAGGGATGCACCTACTGGTGCTTGCCCTGCATTTGCCAACAGTGACCGCACCTCCAAATCTCCACTGCCGCAAGATCTTGGCTGCGCAAGCGCGCCAACATAAAAATAGAGGATGGGCCTTGTGAATCCCTGCCTGTCACACTGTGGCCCACTTTGCTGCTCCTGTCTGTGACAGAACTGGATGTGTAACCCAGGGGGAGGATGGCCCCATCCTGGAACCCTGTTGCAGGGAAGAGTCCATGGGAGATAGGATTTTCTGACCGAGACGAGGTAAGAGAAGCCCATAAGTGAATGGGGACAGGGCTGAGAAGCTCTGCCTAAGAAGGATAAAAACCTTTATGGAAAACAAAACACAGCTAGGATGCAACCAACATCAACAACATCATTTTGCAGCTGTATTGGCTGTGACCAGAATTTGTTCTCTTCTCTTCTCTTCTCTTTTCCTTCTCCCATTCGGTATACATCAGCATAGCTCTCATTATGCAGCAATAGAAATGCCAGCAACAGACAAATACTTAAATTGTCCTTTACAGGCATTAATCATGTGAAAATGGGCCCCAGGAGAGAAGACGGAGACCAGGTTTTGGCCAAGTGTGAATTATACTCATTCCACAGATTGGGAGTGGGTAGAAAGCTAGTTCTCAAAGATTCTCTGGAGTTAACACCATTTTTGGCAAATAAATACTCACTAGCCATTAGCCTGTGTTTAGTAACCCATATCTATTTATGACATGGTGTTTAAGCATATTTATGTGTTTTCTATCCCCCTTCCTCGCCCTGTTCCTTTCCCATTTCCTTCCCTGACCTCACCCTCCATTCTTCCTACAACGCCGTTGACAACAATGTAACGACAATAATGTTTAAATGAGGTGTAATTCAGTACACTCGAATTGTATAGCTTTATAAAAATCAAAAAGGCAATGAAGCATTAGTATTACTAAAATGAGACACTGCAGTTTTTTAACCCGAGTAAAACACAGAAACATGGAATTTGACGGCAGATATGGGCCGCTTGGCCCACCCCATCTACCCATTTTTCACTACCTACAGTATCACTGCAGAGCCTAATCAATTTCCAGCTCTTTCTCCCTCCTCCAGTCTCTTTCCACTAAGATTCCCTTATGCCTATCTAATGTATTTTTGAATGCTACCACTGTTTTTGCCCTCACCACATCCACTGGAAGGCTATTCCAGGAATCAAACCCTCTTACTCACATCTCTCCGGAATCTACCACCTCTAGCTTTATAGCATGTCCCCTTGTTCTTGAGCTCCTTTTAAAAAAAAAAAAAAAACACCCCTCCTTTACCATATTTTCTGCGTAAGGTATTTAAAGATCTCTTTCATATCCACCCCCTCCTTTCTTCCAGGGTGTACATATCAAGGTCCTGTAATCTCTCTTCACAGGTCTTTTGGTCCTCCTGATGACCTACTAGTGTGCACAAAACTGGTCGAGGCTGTCAGCACTTGCGCTTTGCTCCCATTATGGCGTTTTAGCATTCAATAAAGTGTTTTGTTTTTGCACCTGTTTCTGGCTGAGGAGTGTGGTTATTTTGTTGGGGATGCTTTTGGTGCACACCCTGCACCATTTTAGTTGCCCTTCTCTCGACCACCTCCACTCTGTCCTTCTGGAGATGGGGTCTCCAGAACTGGACACAGTACTCTAGGTGGGGTCCTACCAATGATCTATACTGAGGCAACACTATCTCCCTCTTTCTGCTGGTGATACCCCTTCCTATGCACCCTAGCATCCCACTAGCCCTCCTGACTGCCTTGTTGCACTGCCTGGCCACCTTTAGGTCATCAGATATGGTTACCCCGGGTCTATTTCCTGCTTGGTATTTATCAGTACCGCTCCACTTATTTTGTACTCCGCCCTGGATTTCTGTTCCCTAAGTGTGTATTTTGCATTTTTTCACACTGAAACCCAGCTGACATACACTTAACCACTCTTCGAGTTTTCTCAGGTTTTTGCTGATCCTATCCACCCCCTCTGGGTGTCCACCCTATTGCAAATTTTGGTGTCAACCACAAAGAGGCAGACCTTCCTTTCCAGCTCCTCTGCAATATCACGTATAAAAATATTAAAGAGGACTGGTCTCAACACTGATCCCTGTGGCATCCTGCTGGTCACCCTCCCTTCTTCAGCGTGAACTCTGTTTATCACCACCCTCTGTCACCTATCACCTGACTAATTTTTTATCCAGTTTACCACCTGTGGACCCACTCCTAAGCTACCCAGCTCCTATGTGGAATGGTGTTGAAAGCCTTACTGAAATCTAGGTAGGCCATGTCCACCGCTACATCCTGATCTAATTTCTTTGTCACCCAGTCAAAGAATTCAATCAGATTCATTTGACATGACTCCCCGTGAACCCATGCTGCCTCCGATCTTGTAACCCACTGGATTCAAGATATTCCACAATCCTTTCCTTCAGCAGTGATTCCATTAACGTGCCCACCACTGATGTCAGACTGACTGGCCTATAATTGCAAGCCTCCTCCATGCTACCACTTTTGGGAAGAGGGACTACATCTGCCCTCCTCGATCCTCCGGAACCAGTCCTGTTTCAAATAAGCTGTTATATAGGACTGTCAGGTACACCTGGTACCTCCCTGAGCTCCCTCAATACCCTTGGATGTACCTCGTCTGGCCCCAATGCTTTGTCCCTTTCAGACTAGCAAGTCCCTTCAGGACTCTCTTCTCTGAAAAAGGATTAGTGTCTACCTCCCTCCCTCCAAAGCTTCTATTACTTTTTTGTGGTCCCTCCCCTTCTCCTTCCTCTGTGAGAAATGAAAAAGAGAAAAAAATACTCACTGTAGCAATCTTCTTTCTTCCAAGGTGTCCTTTAGCATCAGTAACTATTGCAGTGAGCTGACTAGACAGCACTGCCCCGGAGGTGGAATGTATGGTAATGAGTTTATGAATTAGCCAATCAGATTGAAGCTTGAGGGGTGTGCTGAGCAGGCAGAGTGAGGAAGGCTCCAGACTTTTTTTTTTTGAGGAGCACTGCTGCCTCTGTGGCTAGTAAAGATGACCGCGCCATCTGCGTAGAGGAGAGTACAGCTGGAAGGTCGTTCAGGAAAATACTGAACAATAGGGGATCCAGGATTGAGCCTTGAGGTACCCCTGATCGGACAGCCCTCTGCTCCAAAACTACATCTGATATCCTCACCCTCTGCAGTCTATCACTGAGGTAGCTTCCGAACCATTTCAGGGTGTTTGGGGCAACACCAGTTTTAGAGAGTTGGCCAAACAACAGTGCGTGATTCACTGTGTCAAAGGCTTTTGTTAGGTCAACAAAGGCTGCACCTACAATCTTGCCTTGATCGATGGCCTATTGTATGAAGCTTGTGAATTCTAATAATGATGTGGTAGTACTGTGCCCCTTTTTAAAGCCATGTTGTTGTGCGCACTGGATGGAGTATGTGTCCAGATAAGCACCAAGCTGGTTAGTAACAATTCACTCGAGCACCTTGGAGAGTGGAGGGAGAATGGATATAGGCCTGTAGTTACCCTGTAAAGAAAGATCACAGGTTTTATGCATCGGAGCTATGTTGGCCATTTTCCAGGCATTAGGAAATTGTCCCAGTGTAGATGAAGGGCTGTTATTGCGTTCCTTTAGTGAGCTAGTCGCATGTGACAGCCAGTTTATGTTAAAATCTCCCATGATAATTGTCTCTGTGAGGTGATTTTGTGAGCGGAGATGGTCAAGAAGACTGAGGAGACCAGTGGCTGGGTCTTTGGGAGGTATGTAGACTGAGAGTACTGATATTATTTTATGGTGAGCCCCCAACAGCACTTTTATCGCCAGTACCTGGGTATTGCCACTGAGATCAATTGGTGGCATAGCATACCCCTTTAGGGAATTTTTTAGAAATACAGTGCATCCACCCTCATGTTTGGTCAGCCTGCCCAGCCTAAATATAGTGTATCCAGGTATAGCTACTGCAGAATCCAGTATTTTGGGGGTCATCCATGTCTCGGTGACAGATAGTATGTCAGGGTTGTGCTGGGTTACCCAGACTTTCAGGATGTCAATTTTGCCTAAAAGGCTACAGATATTAATTGTGGCCAGTTTAATGGTACCTTGTTTAGAGCGTGCATTGTAGGTGGGAGGTGCTTCAGGACCTGGATTAGGATGAATGTTTCCAGATAGCAGAAGTAGCAAAAGGGCTATCCTGAGTAGGAGTTCTCTTCGAGCCTTGGAGAAATATTTAACCTTCATGCAAACACAGCAAGGTTTAGTCTTTTCCCTACATAAAATGAGGATGGTGTAGTCCTTAAGGACACGTTGACGGGGATGTGATCCACCTGGAGGCCAAATATTTATAGGGGGCAGGATCATTGAGGTAGACCAAGGTCCTTTATTAATAGGGAAAAAGTTCCCAGATGAGCAACCTATGTTGATGTGAATGTTTTTCAAGATTTCAGTACTTGGTGAGTAAACCAAACTATGGTTTGTCTTGCTTGTGGGAGTGGGCAAATATAGAAATAAGAGAATGGGAAAGGCACTTCGTAAGAGTTTAAAATCTGGGGCCATAGTTACTTAGAGAGTGAGTAGGGAGCGGTAGCTGTGTACCTTTAAGATGAGACAGGCCAGGGTACAGAAAAAAAAAATAAAAATAGTCTGTGTTGATCAGTATGCAGCTGATGGCAGAGCAAGACTTGAGAAATGGGCGGGAACTATACAAATTTAATAGCAGCCTGTGTTGGTGTGGTGGTCTCTATGGCACAGCGGTAGGGTGAGGGACTATGGTTTGTTAGGGTATAATAATCTGCTTTAGGGAAGAAGGACCCAGGACAAGAAGTGCTTAGGGGATAGCAGTGGGAAGAGGACTGCAACTTCCAATAGTTGTTGCCCTCTAGTGGCTTTGCAGTATACATGTACTTTGCAAATGGAAAATTAGACTTGTCGAAGGGCAAAACCCCCCCTCTCATCAAGAAACTGGAACAAGTGTGATAGTCCTGATTTTTGCCATTGGGAGAAAGCCAGATCCATATGTGAAGGTTGAAAAAGGTCATCTTTGAAAGTTATTTTACAATAATCATATATTGGTTTTATTTTAAGATTGTTTCTCAGTTTATACCATACTTGGAGAGTATTAGATGTGATCTGTGTGAAGTGTCTCAGGGTAGGCATGTTATCAATAGAAGAAAAGAGAAGAGTGGAAATATCGTACATGTCATTTAGAATAAATTCCAGGGACTTCCAGGGGACCAAAATGCTATCTGTTAACCAGTGGATAAGGGTATGGAGAAAGGCCACTTGAGCATAGAGCTTGAAATTAGGCAGGTTTGCCCCCCCTTAGGCCGGAGGATGGAGTGGCGGATCCTTGGGCATTGTTTACCCCATATAAATTTTGAGAGTAATTTATCCCAGGACTTAAAGTAAAAAGATGAGGGGAAGTAAGGGATGTTTTGAAAAAGATATAAAAGCCGGGGGAGGACGTTCATATGGATAGTTTCAATCCTTTGAAAAAAGGACAATGGCAGGGATGACCATCTTTCCAGATTCTTCTGTATTGCAGTGGTAAGTGGTTCATAATTAACCAGCTCCATTGCTTCCTGATTTAGCGGGATATATATTCCTAGGTATTTTAGCTTAGTGGATCTCCACCTCAGAGGGAGAAGGCCCCGAAGATTATTAGTTGGGGAAAAATTAAAAAGAAGAGCTTCTGATTTTGCAATATTTACTTTAAATCCTGCCAAGACTTCATATTTCTAAAGGATTTGGCAAACTGTAGGGATTGATGTGTCTGGTGAGAGAAGGGTTAACAGAACATCATTGGCAAACATGCTGACTTTATATTGTTGTTGTCCTAGAAGGATGCTCTCCACTTTTTGTTTAGGAAACTGGGGAGGGGTCTCAAGCAAGTAGCTACTTCTGTCACTTTCTCAGAAGTACTACCTGTGAGAGGCAAGGGAGAGCATAGGAGTGCATGCACCAGGAACTTTAACTCATGGTTGAAGAACTGGTGCTGTGAGGAAGGGTTTGGATTCATTGGTGACTGGGGACCCACCTGGAGGATGGAGGTTTGTTCAAGCCTTCACGGCCTGCATCCATCCTGGAGGGGAATCAAGCACTCAATGATAAGTTTAAATGCTACATTGACAAGCATTTAAACTAGCAAAGAGGTGGCAGGCCAGCAAGGAGGTACCTACTTGCTCACCCCCACAGCTAGCATGGAACCAGTGAACCAGAGGAGTGGCTATCTCTGCAAAGCAGTGTGCAAAAGATGGAGATTAGTGCCCAAGAGGTGGATAAGCAGAAAAGGGCAAAATTCAGCAGAAGGGCAGACAGCAAGGAGAACCAGGGATAAATGACAACCAAGGAAGGGCTGAGTAGAAACAGTGAAGCAGTCTAGGAGGTCAAATCGTGGAAAGCCATGTGTACCAATGCCAAGAGCCTTAGCAACAAGATGGAGGATCTGGAGGCTGTCATGGTACAGTCAGACCTGGACATTGTGGCCATCACTGAAACCTGGTGTAATGATAACCATGACTGGGAGATGGCCATACCTGGCTACAACATATTCAGAAGAGACAGAGCAGGCAGGAAGGGAGCAGGAGTGGCACTGTATGTGAAAATGACATAAGGGCCACAGAGATCCAGGAGGAACAAAATGGGGAGAGATACTGTGGGTTAAGCTGGAAAGGAAAATGAGGTCAGCCATCCGAAACAGGTGTGGTCTATAGACCACCAGCCCAGGAGGAAGAAACAGATAGGGAGCTGATGCTAGCCATCCAAAGGATGGCAGACAAGGGTGAGGTAGTACTGGTTGGAGATTTCAGTATTCCAGACGTGGACTGGAGCATCCCAGCAGCAGCATCAACTAGGAACAGATTTATCCTGGACTCCCTTCAGGGTGCCTTCCTCAAGCAACTGGTCATGGAACCAACTCGGCAGAAGGCAATACTAGACCTTGTGCTCACAAACAGGGACAGTGTGATGGGGTAACAGTGGGGAGCACCTGGGTAACAGTGACCACCAGTCATTGTGGTTTGAAATCACAGAAAGAGCAGAACCAAACCACACAAAACACACGATCCTGGATTTTAGGGGCAGACTTTGGGAAAATGGGAGATACTTGAAAGAGGCATTAAGGAATGGGACAGGAATCAGGGTTGAGGAACAGTGGGCAGTATTTAAAATGGGATTACAAGAACAACAGAATTATGTATTAAGCAGGTTAGCAAGAGAAAAGGAAGAGGAGACCATTATGGTTTTCCAAAGAGGTATCAAAGAAAGTGAAAGCCAAAAAGATTGCATTCAGGCAATACAAAAGACACAGGCAGAAGGGGATAGGGAGAAGTACCAGGAGAAGCAAGGGAGGCAGGGAGGTCAGTAAGGGAAGCCAAAGCTCAGACAGAAGAACACATTGCAAAATCAGTGGGTAAAGGGACAAAACCTTTACAGGTACATAAGTGAAAAAAGAAAGACAAAGGGAGGATAGTGAGACTGAAGGGGAGGATGGGAGCCGCATGGAGGATGACAACAGTAAAGCTGACATATTGAACAGGTATTTCTGCTCAGTCTTTACTGAGGAAGAGGAGGGTAATGGGTCTGAAGGGAATACAAGGGTGAGAATGGTGCAGAAATGGACACAAGTCCCTTTACACGAGAAAGGGTCCTGAAGGAACTGGAAGTAATAAGAGTTGATAAAGCAATGGGGCCAGATCGGGTGCACCCCAGGGTCCTTAAAGAACTAAGAGAGGTGGTGGCTGAACCTCTGGCTATCCTGTTTAGCTGATCACTGGAAACAGGAGAGGTACCCAAAGACTGGAGGACAGCAGATGTAGTCCCCTTATACAAAAGTGGGAACAAAGAGGAAGCAGGGAACTACAGACCAGTCAGCCTCACCTCGGTAGTGGGGAAGATCATGGAAGCACTACTGAAGGAGATTGGTGGAACATCTGGTTGTCAATGGACTACAGGACCCAAGGCAGCATGGTTTCTGGGGAGGTCATGTCAGACCAACCTCATTGAATTTTTTGACTGGGTGACTAGGGAGGTGGATCAGAAAGGGAGGGCAGTGGACATGGCCTATCTGGACTTCAGCAAGGCCTTTGACACTGTGCCACATAGAAGACTATTACACAAACTGGGGAATATGGGTGTGGGCAGGACAGTAGTGTGGTGGGTAGGTAACTGGCTGGGTGGCAGGACACAGAGGGTGGTGGTAAATGGCTGTCACTCCACAGAGGGAAGAGTGACCAGTGGGGTACCAGGGATCAGTGCTGGGACCGGTCCTATTCAGCATCTTCATCAGTGACATTGCACAGGATCTAGAAGGCAGAATTTCACTGTTCGCTGATGACACAAAGCTCTGTAACAGAGTAGACACACCAGAGGGTGTAGACAGAATGAGAAGTGACCTGCAGAAACTTGAAGAATGGTCAGAGGTTTGGCAGTTGAAATTCAATGCAAAGAAGTGCAAGATAATGCATATGGGGCACAAAAACCCTGGCACAATATATCAGTTGGGGTGAGGATATAGCATGCACCAAGCAGGAAAGGGATCTTGGGGTTGTCATCTCTGATGACCTCAAGGTAGGAAACAGTGTGACAAGGCAGCAGGTAAAGCAAATAGGATGCTGGGATGTATAGGCAGGGGCATCACCAGCAGGAAAAGGGAGGTCATAATTCCGCTATACAAGACACTAGTGAGGCCCCACCTGGAGTACAGTGTACAGTTCTGGAGACCATACCTATGTAAGGACATAGACAGGGTAGAGAAGGTTCAGAGGAGGGCAACAAAGATGGTGCATGGATTGCATCACAAGTCCTATGAAGACAGGTTGAAGGAACTGAACATGTACTCCCTGGAGGAGAGGAGGGAGAGAGGGGATATGATAGAGACATACAAGTATCTTACAGGGAGGAACAGGTTGCAGGAAAACACTATTTTTAAGCAAAAAAGATGTTCCAGGACTAGAGGGCATGGGATGAAGTTGGAGGGAGGACGATTCAGAGGAAACATGAGAAAGAATTTCTTCACAGAACGGGTGGTGGACAAGTGGAACACCCTGCCAGAGGAAGTGGTGGGGGCAGAAACAATCACGGGATTTAAGAATGCATGGGATAGACATAAAGGAATTCTAGAGGTCAGGGCTAAGGGGAAACAGACTTCTAGGAAAACAAACTGAACTTACAAGCTCAAATGGGCAGACTGGGTGGGCCATAGGCCCTTATCTGCTGACACTGTCTATGTATCTATGTACTTTGGAGGAAACTCTGAGAGCCATCCCCAGTGGTTCCATGTAAAGGGTGAATAAAAGAGGGGAAAGGGGGCAACCCTGCTGAGTGCCTCGAAATAGGTGAACAGGGAGGGATATTCCCCCATTGACCCTCATGTAAGCCTGAGGGGCAGCATAAAAGATTCCCCAGCCATTTCAGGAATGACTCCAGAAAGTGGAACCTTGACAGGGCATCCCATAAAAATTGCCAGGACACCCTGTTGAAGGCCTTCTCCGCATCCAAACTAATAACTACAGCAGGAATCTGCCAGTCCCGAATGTACTCTGTGAGTATTAGTGTCCAACGTATATTATCTGTAGTATTTGTAATTTTGATAAAAACAGACTGGTCTTGATGAATCAGACAGGGTAGCATTCTTTCCAATCTTGAGGCCCATATGGCCATATAAAGTTTGGAATCAGTGTTGAGGATTGAAATTGGGTGATAGGAAGCAGGATTTGTAGGGTCTTTATTTTGTTTTTTTAAGGTGGCTAATGTGGCATAAGCCCAGGAGGGGGAGTGGGACCCCTCAGCTACTTCTCTAAATATAGAGAGTAACTTTGGAGAGAGGTCATTGGCAAACAGCTTGTAGCATTCGGATGGAAATCCATCTGGTCCTGGGCAGCGGTGGGAAGAGAGTGATTTAATACAATAAGAAATTTCTTCAGGTGTGATAGGGGATTCCAATAGGGTCCTCTGAGCTACAGTTAGACAGGGAAGAGGGAGATTACTCAGGAAAGAGAATCTCTCCTCCGCGGTTGACTGATCCTCATTCCAATATAGGTGTCGGTAAAAGGTAGCAAAGGAGTGCAAGATATCTACTGCCTTGTGTGATATCTTCCCAGATGTTGGGTCTTTAAACTTCAGGACAGTTGATGAACTCTTCCGCCCGCTGAGGCGTTAAGCTAATTTACGGGCTCCATGGGGACCTCCCTCATATCTAGCCTGTTTTGAACATAAGAGGGCCTGTTGAATTTTGATGTCCTTTAGTTTTTGTATTTCTGCCTTTATTTCTCGGATCTTTTGTTGTACCTCTCGATCCCCTTCTGTATATAGTAGCTGATAGGTGCCTAGGTGTTCCAATAATGTTTTATATTTAGCTTCTAGCTCTCTCCATTTCTGGAGGCATATTCGATAGTCTCCCCTCTAAGTGTTGCCTTTAAGGCATCCCAGAGCATCGCATCGGAGGTCTCCGGGGAAGTGTTTTCTTGAAGAAAAAGGGGAATGCGCTTTTTAATATGTTCAACGTATTGTTAGTCTTTTAACAACATCGAGTTTAAATGCCATAGTGTTTGTTTGGTTTTCCTACCTATATTTAGTCTGAGAATGAGGGGATGATGGTCGGAAAGAACCATAGAACAAACTGAAATGTCCTGCACTTGGCCTAAGTGTTCACAGGTGACCAGAAAATAATCCAATCTAGAGTAGGTTTGATGTCTACTGGAGAAGAAAGTGAAGCCAGGATCTGATGGAAATAAACAGCGCCAAATGTCTATATTACCCAGATGATCCAAAGTATTTTTTAAATACTTTGTTGTGCCTGATTGGTGCCTGTGGTGTGGGCTGGAGCTGTCTAGATGGGCAGACATAATGATATTCAGGTCCCCTCCTAAGATAAGCTGTCCCCGGAGGAGGTCCATGATTTGAGCTATTAACTTTTGTACTGCAGAAGGTTTTGTCATGGATGGTATGTATACACTCACCAGGGTTACTTCCTGGGAGAATAGTCTGCCCTGTAGGTTTCATAGGTTTGATAGGTTGATCAGAGCTGAGAAGACCGTAGTCCATTTTGCTCGCTGAATATAGTTAGTAATAACCCTTAATTGACTTCTGTCTTAAAAAAGTATCCAAACAAGTTTTAAAAATATTCATATTATCACTAGTCACCACAGAAATTGGTAATCCATTCCAAATTTTGGATATTCTGACAGAGAACCAAGTACTTCTCTGTTTTGTTCGACATCGTTCTACCACTAATTGCAGTGGGTGAGCCCTAGTATCATAAACGACTTCTCTAAAAACTAGTCCCAAAGACTCCCATAAGGTATCATCATGTAATGCTTTAAACACCAGACACATATCGCCTCTCAATCTGCGATATTCAAGACTATATAATCCAAGTTTTACTAGTCTATTTTCATAGTCCAAACCCTGAACTTCGTTAATTCTTTTGGTGGCCCTTTTCTGTATACGCTCCAGGGCATTAATTGATTCCCTGTCACCAGGGGACCAGAACTGGGCACAGTACTCAACATGAGGTCTAACCAATGAGATATACAGTGGCAATAAGACCTTACTATTAGTACTTTTAATATGTTTATTAATACAACGGAGTATACTCCCAGCTTTGTTAATTACATGTTGGCAATGTAAGCCAAATTTTAAATCATTTTTGACCCTAATACCTAGGTCACGCTCATTCTCGACGACCTTAAGACATTTGTTGCCCATATGATAATCAGCTAAAGGGTTATTTTTCCCAAAATGCATTACAATGCATTTCTCAACATTGAACATGAGTTTTTTAGTTAATGCCCAATTTTCAAATTCACTTAGTGTGGTTTGTAAGGTAATTACATCCTCGGGTTTATTAATAGTATAACCTATGCAAGTATCATCAGCAAACTTAGTCAACCATACGTTAGAGGGGGATGTCAGGGAAGATATATAGTTATTAAATAAACTGGGTCCCAATACAGAACCCTGTGGAACCCCGCTAGTCACAGGTTTGTGTTCTGAATAGTAACCTTTAAAACAAACACTTGAGCCCTTTCAAACAGCCAGGACTCAATCCATCTGGTAATGTTCCCTTCAAGTCTCATATTTATCATAGTGTCAATAAGTTCTCCATGTGGCACCTTATCAAAAGCCTTTGAAAAGTCCAGCAGGATCACATCCTCTGCTACACCCTCATCCAAGGCCAAACTTATTCCACTATAAAAGTCAAGCAGGTTGGTCATGCAGGATAGAGACTTAACAAATCCATGCTGTGATGGGTCTGGTTGTAAAGTGGTCTCTATAATATTTTTTATTATACCCTCCATGATTTTACTTAGGACAGATGTCAGACTAATCGGTCTGTAATTGTCAACATTCTGTTTTGATCCTTTATTTTTATATATGCGAATAACGGTAGCCTGTCTCCATTCATCCAATACCACTCCCTCCATGAAAGATTTAGTAAAGAGGGCTGCCAGTGGACCAGATAAGGGGAGTGCCAGTTCTTTCAAGATACGGGGGTGTATACCATCGGGTCCTGCCGATTTGTTAGGGTCAAATCCCTTAAGTAACTTCTCTATTTCTTCATCCTCAATCTTAAATTGTATATTTATAGGATGAAAATTGTGATTTATAGTAGGAGAGGTTTTACTATTAAAGACTGATGTAAAATAGTTATTATAAACAGCAGCCATATTTGTTTTATCAGTTTCAAGATCACCATTTTGGTTTTCTAATGGGCCTATAACAGGTGCACCGCCCCTTTTGTTGTTTATAAAGGTATAAAAGGCTTTATAATTATCGTTTACATTCTTCGCTAACCTATATTCATAATCACTTTTTGCTTTTCTAATGCTGTTTTTAGATATTTTTAAGTTATGCTTATAATCATGCCAATTTTTCGGAGAATTACTTAATTTAGCTTTTTTAAATGCCCTATTTTTATTTTTAATATGTTTCTTAACTGTTCTGCTTATCCATGGAGTTTTAGGTTTGTTATTAACAGTTTTCCTAATTTGGGGGATATATTTTTTTGAGGTAATGGTCAGTTTAGTGTTAATGGATTGCCAAATTTCTGTCAAAGATTTTTGGTCAGATTCCACTTTCCAATCCCATTGGATTATTTCAGTGTGAAAATCTGCAAAATTAGCCTTACTGAAATTATATACTGAGATAATACTATGATCAAATTCAAAGTTAATTTTGTATTTAAAGGATACCATTAAGTGGTCACTAGATCTGAGAGGTGGAATAACTTTAACATTTGTTAAACTCGAACCCACATTAGTCAAAACTAAATGTAATATATTTGAACCACGAGTGTTGTCTTTTACCATCTGATCCATATTATGCTCCAAGAAGATTTCCAGATAATTGTTTTCTATAGTAGTATTTGTGTAAAGTGTATGCCAGTTAATACCAGGTAAGTTAAAGTCCCCCATCAAAACAGCATTTGTTGATGATGAGAACTCATTTATAAACTCAAGTAATTGAATATTGTCACTATGAGAAATAGACGGGGGCCTAAATACTACACCAAAATGTATGTGTTCGCCAGTTTTTGGTAGGACTTTAATCCATAGGGCTTCAATATCAGGCCAGTGACTCATTTCCATATTACCAGTTTCGATGTTATTAGATATATAAAAGGCTACCCCCCCGACCCTTAGCGTAGGATCTGTCCTTATGTAGTAAGGTATAACCAGAAATATCTTTATCCCAAGTATCTGTGTCTTGCCACCATGTCTCTGTAATTGCACATATATGAATATTTAATTGCTCCAGAGTAAGCGATAATTCGTCAAACTTGTTATTTAAACTTCTAGCATTGATAAGTAAACAATTCCAGTTGGGGAATACATAAACCCACCTTACTACCCGGCACGAGTTGGATAGACGTCCCCCCCCCCCCGAGATTAGTTTAAACAATTATCAATATGCTTCCTAAGCCTATCTGCAAAAATCTGTTTGCCATGCTTATTTAGATGTAAACCATCCCTTGCAAATAATCTCGGGTTTAAAAAGCCTTCCCAGTTGTCAAGGAACACAAAACCTTCTCTATGACACCAACGTTTAAACCATCCATTTAAAAATATTATATTTTGCCTTAAAACAGGGTTTGCACGAGGGACAGGTAGTAATCCTGATATAATTAGATCTCCTCCTTGATTTTTTAATGAGTTTCCTACCCATTCAAAATCTCTCTGAATATCAGTGATGGGTCGTTTGCCCAAGTCGTTTATTCCCATGTGTAATAGAGTAAGTGGATTTTTAGTATGTTCTTGAAGTCCAGTGCATAGATTCCTAATATCACCAATACCAGCTCCTGGCAATGCACTGACAGTGGTATACATGTTTCGTTTTTTACAAATAATCCTATCAGTATAGCGCAACATTGAATCGCCTATAACCAAGACGTCCCCCGGGACAACTAAGGGATTTAAATCATTTGTGTTCTGTGGAACTGTAACACTAATGCTTGATGAAATATTGGGTAGGAGGGTAACACTGGCAGGTACATTTTCCAAAACACTTAATTTATTAGTGAGTGGGATATTAACTAAGTTTGAATTTCCCCCAATGTTGCGTCTACCCTTTTTGCCAGTTTTTATAGGAACATGACACCATTCATCTTCAGCTTTTAAACTTTTACTAATGGGAGTGGTAGAACTAGGTAAATCTGTGGCCAAGGTATCAGCCATAGAGTCTATAAAATCCTCTAGGTTACTGATTTCTAAGTGGGTATGTAAACGCTGCTCCAATCTATCTATATGCCTTCAGTCCATCAATTTTAATACAATTTTCACATATATACATTGTACTAACATCTTTATCGGTATACAAACCACATTCTAGGCATTTAGAGAATATCATGGTTGCTTCAGCCATTTTAAATTAAAACGCACGGTTTTAAATGCCCTATGCCCAGTGTTCCCAGCGGACACAGCTGACACGCGCCGACACGTGTGTCTCCGCGTGCGATGACGCACGACCTGCTCGCGCTTGCCCTGCTCGCCGCAGGGCCGAATTATATGTGGGGAGATACCGGAAATGACTAAGCGAGCTGAACAAGCGCTCGCAAAGAAATTAATAGAGTTGGCTCAAATATGTGCCCCAACCAGTGTATTTATTTAAAATAAGCCCAAATAAGATCGGGGAGAACTTTAAAAATGCAAACAAAATTAAATTAGTGCTTCAGTAGTTCCCAGTGCAAGTCTGGGAACTACAGGTACTCTCTTCCTGCTTCCTGTAACATCGGGGAGTCAGGGCTCCTAGAAGTTTTAAAATAACAGTATACACTTAAATAGTATATCACAACACAGCTAAAAGGTATATCAGTTATAATATTTGAGTTTAGTTCAGCAACAAAAGCCAACAATAAAATCTCACTCCTACTCACTCGCCCACCGCAGGGCCGAATTATATGTGGGATGACAAAACAACCTTTTTTGTCCACATGGGACTCGGTAACTTCGAATGGTGTAGAATTAGGGATCAGGATGACTGTCCACCACGATGACCACTTGGGTGTGAGGAGGCATACATTTTATATCTCCCTTCCCAGCACAGTTTCTGATGTTCTTAATCAGAAAGATGCATTTCTTGAATCATGTATAGATAAGCCTTTTGTTTTTTAATATGTTGAATAAAGCATGAGCACTTTACGGGGTTGTGGAGGCCATTAATGCTCTGAGAAAAGATCTTTACTGGTAAAATAGCCATAGCTCATTGGGTACTTTTTGTCATTTTGTTTGGCCCACAGGAGAACAGTCCCACCAGTCGCTTGGACCACTCCCCCGGGGGACCAATGCCACATGAAGAAGAAGCACCAGTGCATCTCCGACCATTTCCAGCTACAATAAAGATTCTGTAAATACAGTGTTTGTTGTGTATGTGTGTCTTTTCCCCATCTCTTCCCTCCTATAGCTAATTCCAACCCCCCATATCTGTCACCTTCTCACCCCTTCTTATAGTCCAATAGTAAAGTGTAACTCAAACATTTTAGATTAACTTGAATCCAGGTCCCTAGAACATTAGGACCAAACAAATCCCAGTACTATAATACAGATATAATAAACTGAAAGAATTGAAAAACTTGAGCAATATACAGGATGACTCCTAACTGTGAAGTGACTACTCATAGACACCTTCATGGGACCCTCTGCTGCCCCCAGATGGGGAACAATGAGGGGAATGGGTACTATTCGGTTTCCCAGAGGAAAAGGAACTACTTGAGAAAACCAAGGACCACCCAAAGTGAGAGGGTTCCAATAAAGGATCCCTCCCTAGTGTGGATCAGTATGTCCTTAGCTTGAACCATTTTGCCAGCCAAACTTCCCGCTTCTATCCCAAAGCAATCGGATCCCTGATTGACTCCAAAATTAGTTATAGAGGGAAGCTGTTCTGAGGGAACAACAGTCCCTCTAAATTGTTACTAAGGGAGGGGGAATGGCAGAGAGAGAGAGAGAGAGAGAGAGCGAAAGAAAGACAGAGGAATAAAATAAAAGAAAAAAAGGGAGAAACAAAACTCTCTTATCTATAGTAGACTTTTTTGTTGTTTATTTAAAGGAAAACTGCACCCTCATATCTTCTAAATGTCGTTTGCTTTCATGTCAACAGACAACTCTTTTCATGTAGCTGTTAAAGATGTATGCAACTGCTTCTGTTAGTTTTCATACTTCCTACTAGGCACTGCCACTCTCCTGGGAGGGTCCATTTTGTGGTTGTTGAAATCTCATTGTCCGTGACAGCTGCATTAGCATATGAGAACATGATGTCAGATCAACCATTTATATCATGTACCACTATGCTAAAATAACAAATACCCTGCATAAACTCTCTGGAAACTTACAAACTGAATGGATTTTAAAGTGGAAAAAAACTGCTTTACAACTCAGATAGCTTGTAAAACTCACTGAAGGTAAATGTGGTATTTCACACCTTCTTGCATTTTGGTTCTTTTAAAACTACTTAAGCAGACAGGCATACTGGGGAGTTTAAAGTTTGATTACGCATCACATTCCCATATGCTAATGCAGCTCTCAGGGACAATGAGATTTCAACAACCACGAAATGGACCCTCTCAGGAGAGTGGCAGTGCCTAGCATGAAGTGTGAAAACTAACAGAAGCAGTTGCATACATCTTTAACAGCTATATGAAAAGAGTTGTCTGTTGACATGAAAGCAAATGACATTTAGAAGATATGAGGGTGCAGTTTTCCTTTAAACCCCCTCCAAGTCTCTTTTTCAGTAGGAGGAGTTAGGTATCTGTCAAAATAAAAATTAGACCCATGAGTGAAAAAGTCTCAAACACAGAGACAATAAGATTCTCAGCACAGAGCATACACCTTGAATGTATATATAACTCTTGTTCTTTAGCTTATATAAGAGTAAAACATTTGTCCCAAGAGTTTGTCAACAGACTTGAGTGGATTCGGAGCCACCAACCACAGAAAGAGGATGGAGCAGCCACCGAGCCATCCCCTCCATCCATTCAGGTCCCCCCACTCCCCTCCCATCAACTCCCTCCTTGCAGTGATAATTGAGGGGGCCTCGCCTCAGGGGAGTGGGAGAAAGGGTCACAAAGTAAACCCAAAAAGGGGAGTCTGCCCACTCCCATGGCATCCTGAACTGCAATAAAGGAGTTATTTGATTTAGCCATTTAGCCTGGGTATCCACTGCCATCAAATGGCAACTTATCCCAATGTGCAGACTGTAAGGCCAGATTTTACTTTATATTTTAAATTTGCTTGTGACTGTCTGGGATAAATTAGTTAACAGGAGCCTGGGGTCAGACAATAGGAATCTCCCCCCTCACTAAATCCCCCCAGCACGATGGGGCAGAGGCAAAGCAGGAGGACTAAACAGGAAGAAATTAAGAAAAGCTCAGAGCAAGCCTACCATCCCCCTTCAGGTGATCAAGGTGGGATTCCAATATTGGTGGAGCCTCTCCAGTAGATCTGTGAGTGGTATGTTGCTTAAAGAGTCCTCTGGATCTCACTGGGATTTAGGAGCTGCTCTGGATCTTGTGTAGGCCACTGGCTTCTCTTGGAGGATACCCTGGGAGAGCAGGTCTGTGAGCACCTCCTGGGCCATGTTATATTAGACTGTACCTGAGGGAAGCATCAGTGATAACCTCGATTGGTATGGAGTACAAACTTTAATTTTCTGTGCTTGGAGTATTGGAAACAAGGGGACATACTCCCTCCTTATTTTTTGAGTGTAAGGTGCATAGTCATTGTCCAGAATCAATCTGTGGGACCCCAACATGGTGCAGCCTGCCTGCAAGGCCTTTTTGAGTAGCTGTTCCTTAATTTGATAGTTTTGCAGCCTAATCATAAAGGATCGGTGTCTGGAGTCAGCACGAGTGGGTTTCGGGCCCAGGGCATGATGGACCTGCTCAATATCAACGAGGAAGTCAGGTTCCAGGTTTAAAATTAAATGGAATAGGTAGTCTGAGTAGGCAACCGGATCTGAACCCTTCTCCCCCTCTGGCAGACCATAGACCCGAATGTTTTTTGTCAACTCCTATTCTCTGCGTCCTCTTGCCTGGTTGCTAAATAAACTTGTTCTTGAATAATGGATCAGATATTATCTTCCATCATAGTTAATTTGGTGGTATTCTCCGTTATTCGTTGATCCGCCTCTGCCATGCGCTTCTGTAGGGCTCTTATGTCTTGTTTCAGTCCCCCGATGGAGTCCCACATTTCATTGTGGAAGTCTGAAATGGCTTGTAAGATATTTTCCCCATTAGGGAATCCTGACCTTTCTTTTTCCCTAATTTGGATTGGGGAGTTGCTTTCCTGGAGCCAGAGTCCTTGCTCTGCATGGTGGCTTGCTCTGTTTCAGGGACGGTCGGCTCCTCGTGTTCCTGCAGGTCGGGGAGTAAATGGAAGTGGTTTCACTGTTGTTTCGCCATCCGCGATACATACACCCGCTCTGATCGTCACTCAGTGGGACCAAAATATAGGGCAGATCAATTTTTTTAAGTATCCGAGTATCAGTTTAATTAGTTACATTTAGCCGATACTGTGGGAAGGTTCGAGTTGCAGCTGCTGCTGCTGTCTAGTTCATACCGGAACCGGAAGTCTCGCTTGTTCAAGTATCTGAGGTCTAAAATAGGTCACCACTCCCCATTTTTCTTTTGTGTCAGGAATTATCTGGAGTAGACACCTTTGTCCCTTTGATGGGAAGGTACTTTCTCTATCACCATTGCTTCCAAGTGCTTTACCTCCAATTCCAGTAAGATTCTTTCTGTTGGGGTTAGAGATTTGGAAGGTTAGGTGCCTTTGAGGGTGACATCTTTTTGAACTGAAGGGACAGGCCCTTTCTGCTACCTCCAGGACCCACATGTTTACTGTAATAAGGGTCCAGGACTGGCAGGAGTGGGAGAGCCTGCCCCCTACAGGTAGAGGGGAGATGACCCGAGCTGAGGAGCAGGGGTAGAAGAACAGTAGCTCTTTTCTGGCATCTCCTGCCTCTCCCTCTGAAATAACCTCTAAACTGAGAGAGTCAAATTGAGAAGGAAGGGGATAATAGGGCCTAGGGTAGTACCCCTTGCCTCTATTATCCCTCTGGTGAGTCTTTTGGGGAACAGAAGACTTCACTTTCAAAGTATTGTTCTGCTAGGTTGACTTGTATTCATCAGCCTTGTTCATGTATTCCTCAGTTCTGGATTCAAAGTGTACATTCCTGTCACAGGGAAAGTCCATGGCTTTGGACTGCATGTCCTGCATCAAATGTGTTGTTCTTAGCCAAGCAAACTGTCTCGGGAGATAGCCTGGGCCATAACACTAGAGGCTGCATCATTACTGTCATCTAGGAACTGGTATTTTGTAGCTTCCAAGGCAGTGTTAGCTGTTTCCACCAAATCCTATGCCATAGAGTCAGAGCCTTGTTTAACTATGGCTAGGATTGAGTTCCAAAGGGCTTTCTGATACTTGGCTGTGTAAGCCATGTATGAAGTCAGGCAGAGGAGAAGTGAAGCAGAGGTATATGTCTTTCTGGCCATAAAGTTCAGCCTTTTGGTATCCTTTTCAGGAGTCTGGGAAGAAAGAGGAACCCCTGCTTTGTCACATGCTGCCTGTTGCACCACTGCACAAACAGAAACTCTGTATCTGTTTGAGACAATTGGTATTTGTTATTCAATCTCTTCTTGACCCCTGACACAGATGTGGGAGTCTGGAGAAGTTTCATAGTGTTCTTTCTGAAAGGTTTATAGATAGGAAGAATTAACTTCTTTGGAGGGATGAAGACCTTTAATTTCTCTGTAGTCCTCATCTTCTTCCTCCTCCTGGTTGGACTCTTAAGAAGGAAGGTCAAGAGCGTTCCCCATGTGCTGTAAAAAAGTAAACATAGAAGAGGTATCCTCTTGGTCTGAAGGATTGCTCAAAGATTATGGCCAGGTGACACATCAGGTTCTGAGCCCTTACCCTCTGAAATGTCATCTGGGGCTGAAATGTCACCTGGGCATCATAAAAGTCATCATTATCATCCCCCTCATCAGACCCTGTATCAGAGTGAGCTGCCGAGGGAACCTGCATGAGAAAAGCAGAGGCACAACAAAAAAGACCCCATGTCTTGAATAATTTAGTAAAGATGCCAGGCTTTAGCCAAATCTTCCATAGAAGGTAAATCCCGCTGTGTATCTTGTGGTATACCTTCCTAGGATTCAATGATTTTAGATTTGTCTTTATGTTTTTTATCAACTGCAGCCTCATCGTTAGCACTGCTCGGAGGTGCAGTGGTATTTTTTTCTTTACATATCTTTTTAGCAGCCACTTCATCAATGACTTGTTCAGGCTTCCTCTTTGAAATAGGCACTTCATCAGCACCTTTTGAATTTTTTGATTTAGGAACTTCATCAGCCCCATTTGAAGCCTTATTTTTACAGGCACTTCATCAGCACCTGATATAGTGTTCTTTGCTTTCAAAGGTACTTCATCAGCACCTGTAACAGGCTTAGATTTAAAAGATGCCTCATCAGCACCTTATTTTTATTCTTTGAAGACCCTTCATCGGTAGCCTTGGGTTTGTGTTTGGGATCAGATGAAGACCCTTCTTCTGCCATTTCACTAAGCCTTTTTGCTCTGTTTCTTAAAGTTTTTGGACAAAATTTTGAGCAAAGAAAACAGTGATGATCCGGACCTAAACATTTTAAACAAAGGTCGTGAGTATCAGCTTTAGCAAGTATTCTCTGGCAACTTCAGCAATTTTTAAAACATGTGGGTTCAGTTCTCTTCTTATGAGTTTCTTACATGCCAATTTACAGAAACCCCTAGACTTAGAATGTTCAATAGTTTAAAAGTAAAGGTAAACGGTTGGTTCCCTTGCGGTAAGGAACCGTGACTTTTCTGAGGTAAAAAATAAAATTGTTGGTTCCCACTTAAAAAAGAGAACCGTTATATGAATAAAGTAAAAGGAACCACAGAAACACTAAGCACGGTTACTAAAACTTATAGAAAATTAAGAAAAGGGAACTGCGGAACCAAGAAAAAAACATGGTTCCCAGGAACCGAGGGGAACTGCTAAAAACTATAAGAAAATACTCAGCACACTATAAAAATATAAGAAATAAGGCTTATGGCTACCAAGTTCAAGAAAAATGACTTTTTTTTGGCCGAGAGAGGGAGCACCTCAGAGGTAGTGTTACTCAGTCAAGTGGAGAAAAAATTATGGAGCCTTCCTCACTCTGCCTGCTCGGCACACTCTCAAGCTTCAGTCTGATTGGCTAATTCATAAACTCATTACCATATATTCCACCTCTGGGGCAGTGTTATCTAGTCAGCTCACTGCAATAGTTACTGATGCTAAAGGACCCCTGAGGTAAGAAGTATTTGTTCAGGATTTCTACCTTTTCCTGGTCACCCTTTGTACAGTCCCCCTTCCCTTTTTTACCTTACAATCCCACCCCTGGTCTTCCTCTTTTCACTTACATACCTAAAACATGTCTTGTCCTCTTTCATTACCTCTTGGGCTATTATCTCTTCAGTTTGTGCCTTTGCACTCCTTACTGCTTTACCTGCTTCCATCTGTTCCCCCTTGATACATCTCCCTATCCTCCCTGCATCTCTTTATACTTTCTGAA
Organism: Neoceratodus forsteri; assembly: GCA_016271365.2. Lineage (NCBI taxonomy): Eukaryota > Metazoa > Chordata > Ceratodontiformes > Ceratodontidae > Neoceratodus > Neoceratodus forsteri. The sequence goes on along the minus strand of CM028130.1, from coordinate 1,011,463,985 downwards.
TGCTACCCTTTTAGCCTCTACCTTTTCAGCCACCTCTTTTGAAAACCACAGAGGTCTCGTTTTCCTCTTGCTTTTGATCACTAGTTTACACAGAGGATTGTTGCCTTTCCAATGCTCTCTTTTAGCTTCACCCACTGTTCCTCCACCCCACCCAGACTAAACCCTCTGCCAGGTCATCCCTGATGCATTGACCCATCTTTATAAAATCTGCCATCCTGAAGTCCAGGATCATCGCCCTTGTGTGGTTCGATTCTGCAGCTATCCTTAGATTGAACCACATCATACTGTGATCACTGGTCCCCAGGTGAAATCCTACCTTGGATGTCTGCAACTCTGTCCCTGTCCATGAGTACCAGGTCCAGTATTGCTCCATCATGAGTGGGTTCACTGACTAGTTGAGGAATGCCCCTAGCAGAGTGTCCAGGACATCATTGCTTCTAGCTGAAGCTGCTGTTGGGAGGCTCCAATCCACATCTTGCAGGTTAAAGTTTCCCACCAGCAGCACCTCCTCCATCTTGCCAGTGGCACCCACCAGTACCCTAATTCTTCTCCCTGTGCTGGAGGTTTGTAGATCACTCCAGTACGAATAGTGGATCCATCCTCCATCTCCAGAGTGACCCAAAATACCTCTGCCTCCCCTGTATTCCCTGTATCTCCATTGCTTTTATGCTTTTCCTCACATAAAGCACCACCCTCCTTTCCTTCCCACCAGGTCCTTCCTGAACAGAGTATAGCTTAGTATGTCCATATCCCAGTCATGGTTTTCAGTGCACCATAATTCTGTCATAGTATCCAGGTTGGCCTCTGACATGATGGCCTCTAGGTCCAGAATCTTATTTCCTAGACTTCTAGCATTCGCACACATGGCCTTCCAGATTTTGTTTCCATTCTGCTTGTTACCCCTTTTTTCCTTTTTGCCTTCCCTCATTCCCCCTGTCTTTTTACTGCTCCCATTCCCTTCCCCTTTGTCTCTATCACTCTGTTACTGTCTATCCATGCTAGTCTATCCTATGCCCTTATGTTACTACTTAACGTCTCTTTCAGCTCACCTGTTTTCTTCTACTGTTGTGACTGGTGCTCCTTGTTCAAATTCTTTCTCTCTCTCTCTCTCTCTCTCTCTCTCACTGTCTCTCACTATTTAACTGTTTCTATTCTTCTCACCTTGTAGCATTGCCTATGACTTACCCCCATGAGTTCTGAAATGTTATCTTTTTGTCTTGCTTCATTTATCCTTGAGACTGTGTAATTACTATACTATCTCAACCACATTTGCATCTTGCTACTTGATTACTTTTGAAATTGTTAATTTTATGTTCCCTGTACCACTGTGTTATGAGTGTTTTAACTTGTACTCTCCCGGGTTGTGCCTGAAAATAGGCATTTTTAATGTCCAGTGCACTTACCCAGTTCTCAAAAACAAATTAATTATTTAATTCATTCATTCATTTGTACCCTGTGGGATTCCTCTCCCCTCAGGTTCTACTTACTCTCTACTTCAGCTTGGGAAGGGTCAGTTTCAACCTCCCCGATTCCTTCTGCCACCTCCCTCAGTTAGTTTAAATGTTCATCAAAGTAACATTTAAGCCATCCACTGAGGACTGCAGTTCCCCTCCCAGATGGATGCAGGCTAGCACCCCTGTACAGGCCCTTATCCTTTCAGGTGGGTCCCCAGTCCCCAATGTAGCTGAACCCCTTCTCTCTGAACCATTCTTTCAGTCATGAGTTGAAGCTCCTGGTGCAGAGATCCCTCTCCTCCCCCGTGGTAGACCGGTAGCACCTCAACGAATGCCACTAGAGCATGCTACCAGTCTAAGACCCCTCCTCAGCTCCCTAAATTCCCCCTGCACTCCCCCAGCCCTGTCCCTAGCCAGGTCATTAATCCCCAGGTGGACAATGACATCTGGCTCTCCCTCCTGTCCTGCTGCCCTAGTGATCCTCAAGATCCACTTCCCATCTGTCTAGACTATGGCACCGCATAGGCACTTAACCTGTCCCACCTCCCTTTCCTGTTCCCAAATCTGTGCCTCTCACAATTGAGTCCCCAACAGAAGTTGCTTCCTCCTCCTCTGGAGTACTCTCCCATCCTCCGTGGGGTCTCCATTATGTAGGGACCACACATCCACTCTGATCACTACCACGGGTGCCTCCTCCTGGCAGTCCTGCCCCACCAGAGCAACACAGAAATTACTTACTGGTACAGCTTAAGGAACGTGCCTCTATCCCACCACCTCCACCCTTCCAGAGCCCACCATAGTCCAGCCTTTTCCTCCTCCCTGGCATATTCTGAGGTAAGGGTGGCAGACTTGGTGGCCCCTCAGTGAGGAAGTGGTCCCCCCGAATCCTAGCCAACTTGGTCTGGAGTCTAACGACCTCCTCCCTCAACCCAGAGAGATGCATGCAGATAGAGTAGCACCGCAGTCCCCAGAGGGTCTCTCTGAAAACTGCCACCCTACAGCCACTGCACTGCACCACTCCCAGCATTCTTAACTTTCTATTCTCCTTGTGTTACCTGGAAATACTTTTGTACCCTTACCCCTGATAGGGTGCTTCTAGTTTTCCCCCTTTTGTTGTATGTTTCTATGTTTGTTCCCCATGTGCCTTCTTTAAACCTCTTTATACTCCTACTGTAGGTGTTTCTCCCTATTCCCAGTTTTGGCCTACCTTTTCTCTTCTGCCCTTCCCAGCAGCGGCTGTTGCACAGTAGTGAACTGGTGGCTTACCATAGTCAATCGGCAGAGTCGATGGCTTCCTTGCTTCCTTCAATTGATAAATGTTGATGCATAAGACACCAGTTACCTGCTCCACTCACTCACTGGAACACGTGAATAGCGGCACTACATAGGAATTTGTTTATACAAAAATGTTGGAAAATGTATACTATTTTGGATTAAACTGCATACTATGACATGAGTTCTTTGATGAGGGATATATGAAGAGCAGAGAATTAGATATGTAATAAGACCACACAACTACACATTAGACTATATCTTTTTATTTGAAAAAATGTTTCAATGCATTTTTAAACAGATGTGACCTGTCCACCCTGATGAAAGGGTTGATGGCCACCCTGAAACTTTGGTGGGCTATAGGCACTGTCAGGAGGTTTCTCACAACAGCCGAGCATCTTGCCCCACTCTTTGCTACCAGCCTGTCTTGCCCCACTGCATAAACTGTAGTGGAGGATGATTCCTAGCTGTGGCTAGGTCCTAACATGAGGGAGGGTAAGTGGTGCAGGTCACGGTGCACAGGGATGGAACTGGGCCCAACTGGAAGGATGGGGAAGCCAAGCCAAGAGGGAGTTAACAAAAATATATATGATTCCAATATTATTGCAATACTATGTCTTTCCGCTTACTCTTTTGTAAGCTGCCAGGCCTTGATCCTGTCTGGTATTCCACAGAGAACATAATTGTTCCGGGTTTTTTAAATTTAGTGTTCAGCTTCTTGAGTAGTGATCTGGTTAAACTGCTCTTTTATTAGCATAAGTTCATTAAAATAATAGCCATGAATATTTTAATGGTGACAGCAAATGTACAGTACCTTTCAACAGTGGTACCAGACTTCAAAGGAGCCTTTTCCATCATTTCCTTTTTTATGTTGTATCTTAGCTGCTTTTTAGTGCTGAGTTAATTCAGCATACAATGAAGTAAGGGCGGATAACTGTGGGTCCAGGTTGAGCAAGCAATCACAAAGCTTCATGGAAAATTAAGCTATTAAGCTGGAACTGTGAAGTACAACCCACCCCTACCATGAATGAAACGGGAGTGGCTGGTGGGGGGAGGGGGGAGTTACTGTTTAAAATAATACTTACAAAGCAATGTTTAGACCAACCATTATTGTATTATTAAACATTAAATCCACTGAAGCACTGAAAACACTTGTAATACTCAGCCATTGCTGTTTCCTTCACAGCAGTGGAGAGTTGTGCATCACAGTTCCAGATTCATTTCCTATGAAGCTTTGTAGACACTCGATTGTGACTCACAGAGGGCTGTCCTTACTGTCTTGTCTGCCGAATCAACTTGGCATTATAAATAGCAATAAAAAACTCTAAAAAGTGATGCAAAGGTTCCTTTGAAGTCTGGTGCCTCTCTTAAAAGATATGTATGAGCTGCAGCAACCTTCTCTGAACCATTGCCGGTCACCTTTAAGTAAAACAATTGTAATTTTCCCAGAGTGGAGCTTTAAAGAAAGTTATGGTTTTATGAAATACATGGAAGCACAGGATTACAGGCATAGGCTGTCTTCTTTAATGCCAGCAGCAATGAAGATCAACATTGCAACATTTTAAAAACTTGAAAACTTTGTAAAAACTTGATCTAAATGTCCAAATCATCTGTAACAGTCCAACAGACTATTCCTGGATTACGAGTCCCATAATGCTCTGCTCTTCCCAGGGTCCCTTGCAACTTCCTAAATGTCCATGCTGCCAGCGTCGTCCCACCTCTTTTTTGTCAACCAAGTACTGGCAACCAGGAAAAAACATTGCATGAACATCAACTTGAGCTAGATGATACTTGCCCATCCCCGCAAAAGTACCTCTTCACCACTGAGATCCTAAAAGAAACAAACACAGGCAGAACTGTAATCCCGCACCTCCATGTGATTTTTAAAACCATAACTTTCTTTCTATCTCTGATCTGGGAAAAGCCCCATTTTACCCCAAAACATAGAGGCTTGGCTTACAAGTGTGTTCAAAGCCCCAGCCAGCAGCGCATGAGATACTCAGTCTAACTCCAGCTTATGGTGGGACCTCCTGAAGACTGCTTCTGAACCAGTCTGCAGTCTTTAAAACATCCTCCAGGCAAATGCCCAACTGGAGTGCCTAGTTAGCTGCAGACCCCACCTCCCCCCGGCGAAGTGGGCACTGAACTTGGGAATATCAATGCCAGCCTCATGCATGGCCGACCTGACCCATCTGGTGATGTCCGTAACTAGCCTACGAGGCTTGGTAAGCAAACTCAGAAGCCAGTTGTGGATCTGACACAGCGGCTATGTTCTGCAGATGTACGCTGTGAGATGTTGCACCATGCACAACTTGGGTTTCAGTTCAAACCAAGGGTAGGACACCCATTGAGTGACCATCTTAGTGCATCTTAAAATCTGAAAATGTACCCCTCCAGGGTGTGGACCAGCCTGGACATCTCCAGTGCCCAAACGTCTGCGACCCTTTTGATCAACACTAAACAGAGAAGTGTGGCTAGCTTCATCGACAACTGTTTCGGAGCTAAGGATTTGTTAGAACCCAAGACCTGAAGAGATGAAATACTCTATTCACATCCCAATTGCATCTATACTTGGAACAAGGGGGCCCCGACCTGGCCTTCGTGAACCTATAAACTAGTGCAGAGTGACCACCAAATGTACCATCCACAGGAGTATGCCCTGAAGCAAAGGCAGATCTTAACACATTAATAGATCTTCTTTATAAGGATGGAACAGAAACTCCACAGTTTGAGTTATACGGCTGTGAAAGGGATCCAAATCCCTAACCAGACTCCAGATAGCCCACAAGCCACAAGCAAATTTGTAGGCCTTCTTGGTACCTCCGGCCTATGATCTCCAGTGGAGGTCAGCAGCCCCTCCAAAAGCCTTGAGACTAACTAGGAACCCCGAAAAGTGTCCCTGCTGTCAAATAGAGTGAGCCTTCCAGGACAAGTGGGGGTGGAAACCCCTCCACACTAATCAACAGATCTGGGAGCACCAGGAGAAGCAGAGGAACCTCCACCAATAGTTCTAGGAGTGCCAAATACCAGGCCTGAGCCTGCCAAACTGCTGCCACCATCACTACCTCTGCCTGTTGCCTCCTGATTATTGCCAGTGCCCGGCAGATCATGGAGAAAGGGGGAAGGCGTAACCCTGGAGACCCCTCCAGGTCCGGAAAAAATCATCCATTGCCACTGCCTCCAGGTCTGGATGCAAACTAAAGAAAGAGGGTAGCTGACTGGAGAATCTGGCAGTGAACTGGTCCACTAACAGTAAGCCCCTTCTCCTCTGAATCCCCAAGAAGATGTCCTCTTAAAAACAAACTTGCTTGAGTTTGAGAGGTACAGCGAGTTCCAGTCTGCCTTGACAATGGACAACCACAGGATGTGATAAGCCTGAACCCTCAGGCTATTATGGAGGCAGAAGCTCAAAAACTGCTTCACCACCTGAATCAGTGCCAGGAACCTTGTGCCTCCTTATTTAACGAACTGCTGCCAAACTGTCCACATGAAAGAGGATGGATGGATCACTCCTGTCCTTTGTAGAACAGCAAACCACAAAGGAAGCTGCCTGTAGTTTGAGAACACTGATGTATGACTAAACCTTGAGAGAGAACCACCGTCCACCCACCGAACAAACCTCGTAAGGTGTGCCCAAGTCTAGAAAGCTGGTATCCACATCTATCGCCAGCTCTGGTTGGGATCCAAAAATGTCTCTGCAATTCCAAGTGTCCATCTGAGTGAGTCATTAAATGAGCTCTGATCTCACTTGTGGAATCAGAACTTCTTGAATGTCGAATGAGCCCTGTTCGTGAAGAGCCTGGATCTTGAACAATTGCAACTGCCGGTAATGCAGGGGGACTGGCAAGATAGCCTGAACTGATGCTGAGAGAAGCCCTATCACAATCACCACATTCTGATCAGGGCACACTTGGCCCCGAGAAGACGTCCAAGTTCCTTTGGATTGCAGAACAGCCAGAGTTGCTTTCTTCGAGTCCAGCATGAACCCAAGAAAAGTCAACAATTGGTAAGGGAGGAGAACCAGTTTCTGTCAGTTTATGACAAACTCCAGGTTCTCCAGCAGAGTTGTGGTCACCACCAGAAATTCTGCAAGCTTCTCTGGCAAGTGCACCATTATGAGAATGTCATCCAGATAAATTATCACATGGCTTCCGGCAGTCCTCAGCCAGGTCACCACCAGATGTAAAAGCTTTGTGAAGCATCTTGGGGCTGATGCTGAACTGAAGGGAATGCAGAATTCCAAGACCTCTATTTGCCACTGGAAACTGAGCCACGTCACATCCTTCAGATGGGCCAGGATGGAGAAGTAAGCATACATGAGGTCTAATCTGGCCAGCCAGTCCCTTTGTAACAGAGTTCCCCTGAGAAGATGGAACCTTTCCATTTTGAAATATTTGTAGCAGCAAAGTCATTCAGCTGTATCATGCTGATTACTGGATGGTTGCGCCCCCCCCCCGTCTTTTTAAGAACCAGTAAGATAGACCTTATTCAGACAATGGACCCTGCAATGCCCTTCTTATTTCTCCTTTTGTGGACATGAGATATTTCTCTCTGAATAAGAACTTCCTCCACAGCTGAGAATTGCATGTGCCTGAGACACAGATTTAGGAGAGGTGGCATCGACACAATCTAACCAGTAACCCTGTACAGTTCCAGAACCCAGGGGTCCTAGATAATCCAAGACCAGTTTAGAGCAAACTCTTGCAGCCTGCCCCCTAGTTAGAGAGGATCCAAAAGGAAGAAGGGACAGTGGGGAATGGTCTCCTCAGAATTAACCTGTCTGAGCTGGGTTAAACCCCCGCTGGGTTCCCCGAGCTTCTTGGAAACATCCCTTTCCAAAGAATTCTCTCTCTCCTCCTCTATAGGAGTAAAAACCACCTGAGGCAGAATAATCAACCTGGGTGTCTTGTCTCTGCTGTTGACTGACATTCTGGCCAAAAGGGTGTCCCATTCTGGCCCTTCCAAACAAAAAGACTTGTTCCCATGGAAGAAAAGCTCTTGCTAAGCTTTTTCAGTTGAGGAGATGGTCTCCAAAAAGCATGCCCCCAGCCCTGACCCCCACATCTGAGGTGGCCAGGTCTGAGTCAGGATGAAACTTAAGGAAGACCTTTTCTTTTCTATCAACAGAGCTGAGCTGGCATTCCCTAGAAAACAAACTGCCCTCTGCAGAAGGTCCTGACATTGCTCTAAGTCAAAAGCTGCAACTTCGTCAATGGTCTCATGCACTAGGTCACATAACAGGGCCGTGGGTCCCACCAGATCTAAAAGTTTATCTTGCACAGCCATCAGGTTTTTGTTGATGCCCTTCATAGGGTTGCTACCTGACTTCCCCAGGTACATAGAGAAATGATGGTTAAATTCCAGTGCTAGTGTCATCTTATGGCAAAAGAAAGGTTTAGGACAGTCACTCTGGAGACTGCATCTCGACTTCTGGTCGAGAGGTTTGAAGGTGCTGGATAAGGTATTCCAAAACCTCAGGGAGAAGAATCTATTCAAAGGGAGAGTCCCTATGGGCCTTTTTAGGACTGAGCTCCTCATCGTCCCTGTCCTCCTCTCCCCTCCACCTCTTGGAGGGGTTCTCATCTGTTCTCCAAGATCTAGGGAGAGAAACCTCCAACTCTGCATCAGAGTTCCTCCCAGAGAGATTTAAATTATCCAAATCCCCTTTGGAAGCTGTGTACCTCCCAGGGTGAAGGGGCCTGCAGGACTTGGCTGGGGTTGAGAAACAATGTTTCTGCTTTTGTTTAGCTTTTCCTAGCCTTGTGCAGTCCTTTAACTGTGGCTTCCCTTCAGCCCTCCTTTCCCGGTATGTTTCAACCCACTGGCAGGAGGGTTTGAGTAACTTCTGTTGCTTACTTCTGATGAGCGTGGTCTGGTAACTTATTTCTGCCACCCTCTGAATCTCTCAGGGCACCTTTATCCTCGGAGGCCCCATAACTGAACCTTCTCTGAGGGGAGCACCCTGCTCCAGGTCTTTGAAGACTGCAGGCCTTGTTTTCTCTGACTCTTCAAGTTAAACCAGCCCCCAACCTTATCCTGGCTCCTCCTGTCTTGAGGGGAAAGATTGTGTTATGGCCTTCCCCTCACAGATCCATCTGGGCTCCCTCTCATCTTACCTTTGCCCTGGTTGTGTGACCTCGGGGCCTCCTCCTGGTCACCACAAGAATGTTCCTCCCTCATCCTCTTGTTATGCAGTTTCAGTCTAACTGCTTACTGGGTGAGGGAGTGAAGTTCTTCTGCTGAAATACTAGGGTCTGAGCCCTCTTCAGTCATTTCCACCAGCACTAGTGGCTGTGACATTTTGTTTTGGTAGGGGGTGCACACACTTCTTTATTGTGCTGCCAGCAGCAAAGAAGAGGTGGGACAACACTGGCAGTATGCTCATATAGAGGTCTGCAAGGGAGCCTGGGAGGAACAGAGCATTATAGGACTGGTATTCCCAGGACTGTTTGTTGAACTATTACAGACAATTTGAACATTTAGATAAAGTTTTTACAGTTTTCAAGCTTTTATTATGCTGTAAGGTTCATCTTTTTTGCTGCTGGTATTAAAGAGGGCTTATGCCTGTAATACAATCCTCCGTGTGTTGAGGTAAAATGTTGTTCTTCACCTTGCTGTTTCTGTCATTTGCTCACATTTCCTTTCTGCCTTCTCCAGGAGAGCTGCTCTCGAGTGGGAGGTAATGTCTTCCACATGTGGAGGCACTACAACTTCGGCCGGATGAGGAAGGGAGCCGATTATTACATCCTTCAGTCCAACCACGACTATGTGAACTGGTGGTCAGCTGCCCTGTCCTTAGTCATTGTCTTGTCTGGATTCCTGCAGCTATTTTTTTTAAAACGCCTTTTCAATGTTAAGACTACCACGGAGACACAGAAACCAAGGTGCTAGCACAGTGGTCAGGAAAGGCGTAATGGAATGTCTAGCACTGTCCAAGAGGGATTGTTGTGATGACTGGAAGAATCTCTGGATGGACAGCCAAACATGGACCTTTGCACCTGGATCAGATAGAGGTTCAGAGGAAGACTCTTCAAAACACACATCTAGATTTCCCTCTGCCAGTAATCAAATTTCTCGTTACAAAACTCAGTAAAGGCTCCCATGCACTCTTATGAGCAAGCAGTGTGGCACGCCACAAAAGGGAAAAACAGGTTTCTTACCAGACAGAATGTCCTTTTATTGCAGAGCCAAAAAAAGAGCCTTATACTTACAGGCATTTACCGTGAAGAAGAAACATACCACAGGAATATTACTATGAGATTAAAGCCCCCAAACTGGATGGTAGCAGGGGGACAGCATACATGCACCCGGGAACTTTCATCAGTTAACTTTTCAATATTCTCTACGTGTTTGTTGGCAGCTTTAATGTTATGGAAATATTTATTCCTGTAAAGTGTTTCGTCTTCATGGATAACTGCTATATGTAGGAAGTGAGGCCCAGTAACTTTACTTCTAGAGCGCCACTTATTCATTTGCGATTTATGACCGGAAAACTCTCATTAAGCTATTATAGCTTGTTTCTAGGTGAGTCCTGGGGGGTTGCATGGATCTGTTATATTGACAGGGGGAATGCTGGCCATGACACCAGGGAAACTCCTCTGCTCTTCTTTGATAAGTGTCATGGGATCTTTACCTTCCACCTGGACAAAGACCAGTGACAGGCAGAAAGGACCTTGGTTTAATGTCTCATCCGGACAGCATCTCACCAGTACACTATTCCCCTCATACTACACTACAGTGTCAGTAATGGGCATTATCCCATGTACCTGGTGTGGGCTACAACCCACAACCTTTCGATCTTCCAGCCCCAGAGGTGAGCATGCTACCTACTTAGCCAGTGACATTTTCCAAAGGCTTGGGGTGCTTCCCAATCTTGGGCCAGACCACCAGTGCAGCAGATGCTAGTAACCTGGCTTCAGGAGTGAGCCCCTCAGCCCTGGAAGCTGGGACCAGCCAGGGGCAAGGGGGGCAAATGTGAACCAGCAGACACTTTTCTCCAGGGAGGGAGGGCTGTATTCTCCACGACACTACTACCACCTGGGTGTTCTCAGATGTTGGTGCAGAAGACACACTCAGAAAGGGAAGGGGATGCCGCCTGCTGTCCACATGCATTACATGCACATGCCCTAGTGGCTTGCCGGCAGCATCTCAGGATTGGAAAACAAATTCAGCTGCATCAGGATGACAGCCGGCCCCCGCACTATTAACCAAGTATACTCAACAGGGTCAGTATCCCCAGAGGGGGTAAGAGCAATACCAAAGGTCCCACCCTGGGGGACAAGCCATGGAAGGTAGAGGTTGGGGTGAGTAGCTGGGAAAGGTAGATGACAGGGCTGGCTATGGGGGAAAAAAACAACAATAAAACACATCATGAACATCCGCTTTCAGCTCTGCAATAAAAGAACATTCTGCCTAGTTAAGAGACTTGCTGTTGTTTTCCTCCCTCAGAGTGATGCTCTGCTTGTCCACATGATTGTGTGAGAGCCCTGACTGACAGCTGTCTTTTTCCTTGTAATCTAGACACATCTCTGCTTTCACTTTGTATATTTCACTTTGCACGAAACAAATAAATTGCATCAAGGTAAATCAAACACAAAAGGAACAGCTGAAATCACAAAATTATGCGCAACCTGCTTGGAGCCCAGATAGCAGGCAAGTAAGGAGGATTTTCCTCCAGGAGCAGAACAGTTTCTCTGTCTAGGCTACCCCTTTACTGATAGACAACCTTCATCTCTTCTTCCATTAACAAGCCACCTAGCCCACCCTCAAGTCAAGTAGCTTTTAATAAAATCAGTTTGTTTACAAATAATCTTGTTTCACGTTTGTGTTTTTTTATCTAGTTTTGCAGATTTTCTTTACATACTGTAAACAGAAATAGAGATAAAAAAAAAAAAGAAATTGCCTTGTTTACTGCAGTATTGTGTTGCATCCTGGCCAGCACCACTATAGGAGAGCTGTGGTCGGATGCTCAGTCCTAGTCCTCCCCTACCGACCCCCAATGACCTGGGCTCATTCTCGAACCCGAGTCACCGGTGTGGAGCGAGGTGTGGCGTCCTACGCCTCAACCCTCAGCACCACCGGGCCTCAGCTAAGGTGTTTTGAACCCCTGGAACGTGAACCGCTGTGAGTTTATGGTGGTGCTCCACTGCCCAGTACCAAACTCTCATGGTTTCTGTGCAAAGAGGGTAAGAGTGTGTACCCCCTTGCTTGTTAATGTAGAAAACTACTGGCATGTTGTCCGACTGGATCAGTAGGAGCCCTGGTAGGAGAATCATCTGGAATGCCTGTAAGGCATACAGAACGGTTCTCATTTCCTACACGTTTATGTGGAGATTGCGTTCCACAGAGGTCCAAGTCCCTCTTGTCTGATGGCCTCTGAAGTGCACACCATACCCTATTCCTGAGGCATCAGTTATCAGGATTGGCTGAGGTCTGGGGCTTTGGAAGGGAGCCCTAGATTCTAGCCAGGAAGGGGTGAGCCACCATTCCAGAGTCTGACACACTGCTTTGGAGACCCGGACCAGTTGGTCGAGGTCGGCCAAGCAGTCCCATTGAACCCTGATGTTTCACTGGAGCACCCTCATGTGTAGGCAAGCTAGGAGAATTGTTACGATGGCAGCTGCCATGTGTCCTAGCAGCTGCAGTACCATTCTGGCTGGAACCTGAGTTGTGGAGATGACTCTTCAAGCCAGCACCCTTACATGATTTCAGGAAAGAAAGGCTCTCCCTTGGACAGTGTCCAAGACTACCTCTATATACTGTAACCTCTGGATGGGCCAGGGGGATGACTTGGGAAGGTTTAAGGTAACCCCTAGCTCTTGGAACAGGTGAAAGGTGTCTTCCAGTGAGCGACACTGCTGCTCTTTTGTGGGAGCTGTCAATAGCCAGTCATCAAGGCAGGGGTAGACGTAATGTCCCCACCTCCTGAGAGCTGCTGGCACTACTGCCAGGCACTTGGTGAATATCCTGGGTGCCGAAGAAAGGCTGAATGGCAGCGCTCTGAACTGGTAGTGCTCTCCCTGGAAGGTAAAATGGAGGTATTTATGTGGGACGGCAGGATCTTCATATGCATGTAGGCGTCCTGCATGTCTAGGGAGCACAGCCAGTCCCCTTGGCGAAGCAAGGGCAGAAATCCCAGCAGTGTCACCATCCTGAACCTTTTGTATTCAATGAAAGTGTTTAGTTGACTGAGGTTCAGGATGGGACAAAGGTCCCCTGTCTTTTTGGGGACAAGAAAGAAGTGGGAGTAATATCCCTTTCCCCTTTGAGATGGTGGCATTGCTTGGATTGCTTTCTTTTCCAGGAAGGCTTGGATTTCTGCTCTGCTAAGGACCGCGTGGGATGGGAAGCAATGGGTTGGAACAGGGGGGGTTGTCTGATGGAATCTGGTTGAACTCCAGTGCGTACCCTCTCTGTATGATCTGGAGTACCCACTGATCTGTGATATTGGACCAGCTGTTGAGGTAAATGGAGAATCTCCCACCTACTGCCTCCCCCTGCAACTCCACTGGAAGGGGGGGCCAGAAAGGGTGTCATACCAAGGTTGCTGGAGTGGGCAAGGGAGCTCTGGCGTTCTTAGCACTCTTGGGTCCCTGTGCTCCTGAGGACAGGGGTGTACTTTTTCCTTTATAACCTCTCTCTCTCTCTGCTGCTGCCACCTTCCTTGCTGGCCCTGCTGCCTACGAAAGGAGCAATGTCTGGCCATGGCTGGTTCTGATTTGCACATTTTGTGGATGTCATAAACTGCCACCCCCCCCCCCCAGTTCTGTAATCCAGTTATGAGCTTTTTAGTCTCCTGACCGAAAAGGATGGGCCCTTGGAAAGGGGCATCTAGGATGATGTCCTTTAAATCCTGGCAGAATCCCGAGACCTGTAGCCAGGCGTGGCACCTCAGGCATATCCCTGTAGCCACTGCCCTGGCAGCACTGTCTGCTGAGTCATACGAGCACCTGAGGATGTGCTTCTGACATCAGCCCCAGATTGGAGGACTGCCAACAGCTCAGACTTGTTGGTAGAGTCAGGTTGTGCCCAGGCTAGGTCCATGGCTTTATTCCATAGTAATTTTTTGGTAAATCATCATGTGTGCCAAAAAATTAAGTGACCTGACTGTACAGGTGGCTGAGGAATACATCTTATGGCCCACATGGTCCAGTTTCTTGGATTCCTTATCTGGTGGCTGGGAGCTCAAATGCTTCGGCTGTTGGGTTCTCCCACGAGCAGCCATGAGTACCATTGAGTCCGCCTTTGGCAGCTCGCTCAGGTGTGGTTCTCTCCTTGGTGTCCTATACAAGTGGTCAGCCTTCTTGGGGACCGCTGAAATCATGGAGGGGCACTCCCAGTCAACTTTTGTGATGTTCTGGAAGGGTTCCACTAATGGTGGAATGACCAAGGGTTTTGGGTCACTTGCCCTTAAGAACTTTGCCAAATGGTGCTGTTCGGGGTCCAACTCTTCTGTTTCCCCATTGATTTAGAAAGTGGATGTGTCTTATCACATCCAGAAAGGAGGGGTCTTCCAGAGGAGATCTCGGCGAGTCTCTCCTAGGGTCTGGGGATGGAAGAGACAGATCATCCTCTGAGGAATCGTAGGAGGAGATTCCCCTGGAGGATCCTTCTGAGGATATATACAGGCATCCCCTGGAGGAGAACCTGGACAATGGGTGGTAGCTGTGCCGTCGTCACATCGGCGACTCCTGTCCCTCATCCCTTGATGTCAGATAGGCCAACGTTGTAGGTGGTAGAGGTGATCGCGCGGGAAGGGGGATGGCTTTCTAGGCAGGACTGGAGCCAGGATCCCCATGGGGTTGGGGGCCAGCTCTGGTGGCCTAGGCAAAAAGTCCTCTTTTATAGTGTTCTACCAACTATTGAACAGAGCCCCAACCTCAGCCAAAGGGACAGAGTTTGGCTGGGGTGCTGGCATCAGGGCGCGAGCCCCGCATCGGGTTTCCATTGCCACGTAATTTCTCTGGCACTCCGGTCTGATGGTGCTTTTTTGTCAGGCGTCGGCACTGAAAGGATGATGTCCTCTGGTGTTGGGTGCCCTGACACCTGGTCATCGGGCTCCTGAGGGAGAGGCAAAGGTGGATGGGGTGGTGCCCGGTCTCGGTGTCCCCAGAGGCAAGCGTCAGGTCCCCTGGCGTCTGGTTTGTAGCCAGATCATCCTTCGGGCCCTACGGAGCAGACGGTGGTTTAGAGGGTGGCATCTGGTCCAGCTCTGTAGGGGAATCAGAAGGTGTCAAGGCCTGATGTCGGTCCAAAGCCTCAGCTGACGCCCTTTCGGAAGGTGAGGGATGCTTTTTCTGGCGCTTGTGTTCCTGGTGTCTTCCGACTCCTTCATCCTGTCCAATGACCCAGAGACTATGGCCTTGCGGATGGCAGATTCCGACCTGCCACCCGACGAAGAGTATGCCTGTCCTGCTGCGATTTGCGATCAGAGCCTGTGACTCAGAGGTGCGTCTAGCAGATGTCATCACCACTAGAAACAGTGTCTTCCAATAAAGGAAAGCTCGGCTTGCAAGTAGTCGTTGGCTCAAATGGAGGCATGGTGAGGATCTCTAGGACAAAATTAAAGTCCCATACCAGAACCAGATCTTGAACTGAGGGGGGCATAAGGCATACCACTTAGGAATCTATGGGAAACCTCCAAATGGGTCACAGTCTTGCCCTCGTTCAGGGCATGGAAAGCCAACAGAGCAGCCATGTGGACCTTTAAGGAGGAATACCCTAGTCCTGAGTCCTTAAAGGGCAAGAGGTAGTCCAGCAGTTTAGAAACTGGACACGTAAAGGGATTCAGTGCATGCCCTGTACACCATACAGTAAAACGTTTCCATTTTTGTGAATAAACATACTGGGTAGACAGCTTTCTAGCCACCAAGAGAACACCAGCCACTGCCAGGGAACCCCGAAGTGGGAGAGTTCTACATCCTCCGGAGCAAGGAGTGAAGGTGCAGGGACCAAAGATCTGGATGCACCACAGCACCCTGCTCCTATGTCAGACATCCAGCTCACAGGGGGAGCGGGACAAGAAGTTTTGCCACCAATTGCTGGAGAAGTGGAAACCAAGTTTGTCTGGGCCAATGAGGAGCCACCAGAATCAGAATCAGGGTGGCATGTTCAGACAGCAGTTTGATCAGAACCCTTTGTATTAGAGTGAATGGGGGAAAAGCATACAGAACCCCCCTTTCCAAGAGAGGGACAATGCATCTCACCAGAAAAACTCCAGACCAGGAGTGAGCGAGCAGAAACATTGTAGTTTTGCACTGTGTGGAGATGCAAATAGGACTATGTCGAAATGACCTCATTTTTTCGAAGAGGTCATCCACAACGGAGTCCAAGTTCCCATTCATGGCAAAGAACACTGGATCAACTGAGGTGATCTGCCAGTGTGTGTTCAGGGTCTTCTGGAGGAACACTGCTGACAGAAATATGTTGCATTCCACCACCCAGTGCCAGACTCTCATTTCTCTGCAAAAGGTGCAGGAATAAACCCCACCTTGTTGACTGACATAGTACATCACCGACATATTGTCTGTGTGAATCAACCGCTGATTCCCAGGAAGGACGTCAGTGAAGGCCTGTAGGCCATGTAGACCAGCCTTTATCTCCAGAGTGCTGCTGTCAAGCACTATATCCAAAAGGCCCCATTAGCCATGGGTTCTGAAGGGGCCCAAATGAGCACTCCAACCCATCCCGGAGGCATCTGTGCTCATCACCAGCAGGGGGAATGGCTTCAGGAATGGAGACCCTTTCTCTAGGTTGGGGCTGTCCAGCCACCAGAGCAGGGAACAACGGAAAGGAGGAGTGACCTGTATAAGGCACTCCAACTCATCCGAGTGCTGAGCCAATTGTGCTCTGAAGAACCACTGTGGGATCCTCATATGGAGGCGGGCCAGCAGAACTGCCAGAATAGCAGCTGTCATCAGGCCTATTAGTTTTAACAGACATCAGGCCAACACAAAGTTGCTAGGGTAACCAGCTGTGCCTGTGCCATGGCATGGTCTAAGGGCAGGAATGCCCGAGACCTGTGTCTAGCGCAATTCCTATGTATTGGAGCCTCTGACAGGGGGTAAGGACTGACTCTGCGTAATTTGCAGATCTTGACATGAAGATAAGTATCCTTCATACCCAGAGCAACCATTCAATCCCCCTGTAATAGTATGGGCAGGAGGGATTGCAGAGACACCATTCAGAACTTGTGTTCCATGAAGAGGTTCAGACCCCGAAGTCTAGTACTGGCCTTAAATCCACAGTCCATTTTGGGACCAGAAAGTACCAGGAATAGAGGCCCTAATGTATTTCTGAAACCAGTATCAATTCTACAGCCTTTTTTGCTGAGGGAGGACCGAACCTCCTCCAGCAAAAGGGCAAGGTGTCCTGAAGGGTAACAGTTCAGCAATGGTGGGGTTACTGGAAGAACAGTATTTATTTATTTAAGTCTAGGATTACAAATACCTTTGAGCCAAGGCTCTTTTACAAAGGTTCCATGTCAATTACGGTCAATTACAATACATCGCTCTACAACAAGGGGAAATACAATGGAATTGAGTGGATAGGCTGGACACAAGATGGAAAGCAGAAGGTGGCACAGAGGGGATGGTGGATACCGCAGGAGCACGGGGCAGACAAAATGGCATTTGTCAGACAAACAGAGAGGCATAGAGGTAACATATAAAAGAACAGTGGTACAGGGGGAAGTGCTGAGTGGGGAGGTGGAAAGGAAGGGGAGGAAGGGGAAAAGAAAAAAGGGGGTAGGGTATGATGTGTGGGGTAGAGTAGGGTGTGAGAAGGCAGGGCAGGATAGTGGGATTGGCCAGCCGGAGAAGTGCCTGGAGTTGGTTTGAAGAGGACTAAATGGGCCAGTTATATGTAGCAGACACATGAGCTGGAAGCAATGAGATGGCGACGTAGCGTGGCTTTGAAAAGGCCAAGTTTGACATAGAGGAGATGTCTGGAATGAGTTTGTTTAGCCAGCTAGGTCCCCTATGGGCAAAGGATCTTTGTCTTGCCTAGGAGGATGTGCAACGGGACTTGGAGGAGTTGAGTTTCAGATTTCCTGGTGTTCTGGGTATTCAGGCAGGGTTGCAGTAGTGCTTGGACACTGGGAGGTGCGAGGCCCATGGTAACTTTCTTAGCCATAGTGCATGTTAGATATCTTATGCAGTTGGAGAGTTGTAGCAATCCAGTTTACGCATATAGGTCACATGTATGTGTCAGATGGTGGGCACCAGTGATGAGTAAGATGCTCTAATGATGAGCCACCTCCAGTGCCCAAGCATCTGTAGTGATCTCCCTCCACTTTGGTAGGAAGAGGAAAATACAGCCCTCACCAGAACATCCTGAGGCTGTGAGGCCAGAGGAAGAGAAGAGGAGGGGAGTCAAAAGTGCACCTGGGGTGCTGGTAATGATTTGACCTTTTGTAAGTCTTGCATGGGCACCAGGGGACAAATTTGTAGCCTTGGAAGAGGGAGGCTGAGGTGTCTGGGCTCCATGACCAGGGCCTCTGTAATAACCATGGTCTAGATGGGCACAGGGCCTAAGAAATGAGCCATGACACTGACCTCAGGGCTCTGGGTTCAGAGTATAAAGGGATCTAAGAGTAATTCTTGTAGACTGAAAATCCCATAAAGCATTCTGAACATCATTGCTGAACAACTGTTTTCCCCTAAAAGGGGCATTTATAAACACAGGTTACTCACCTGTAACAGTAGTTCTAGCAGTGGTATATGTTGTTCATCCACACTTTCTGGCATTGTCCTTTCCCCTTTAACTCTTGCCGGAAGGTCTCAAAGCTGGCTCCTTCCACCCACCCAGGTGGTATATCCCTCAGCTCCACCCCATGACGCCAGACCTTGCCCTCTGGAAGCAGTGGGTTTGTAGAAGCTGGGGAGGTCAGGTGGGTCCATGTGGATGAACAACATATACCACTTCTAGTACTACTGTTACAGGAGAGTAAAGTACAGTTACGTAAGAACTTACCGTAACAGTAGATCTTCGGGAGAAGCTCTTGCAGCAGGTAATACCATTAGGACTGAAGCCAGCAGGCATCAGGACCCCACGGAAAACTTGTAGCTAGCAGTCTGAGGCAGGGGACCGCCCCCGACGTCAGCTACGCCTGACATCAGATGTGGTATAAAGGGGGCTGGCACCATCTCAGTTCTCCCACCAGAGACCCAACTAGGAACAAAACTAGAGAACTGAGCAGAAAGTCCCCACCATGTTCTGGTAATATAATAACCAAAATACTATCCTGGGGGATGGAGGGTGGGAAAGCCACCTGCTGCAAGAGCTCCTCTCGAAGATCTACTGTTACGGTAAGTTCTTTTTTTTTTTTTGTCATTTAACTTTTTACTCCTCCATTGCGGAGCGGGCCACAACGACTGCCGGCCGCTGGCACCCGATCCCCCAGACCAGGTCTGGCGTACACTGTATCTGCCTGACTCACACAGGCCCCGATGAAATTAACGGGACCCAGGTGGCCATGCCTCTCGTGTCCAGGGGCTTATGGCTCGGCCATTAGCCAGCGTGGTCGCCCTGCAATTTTCTGCCGTCACTGCCCTAGGGAGCCAGATGTGCAATGATGTCTGATGCACCTACATGCAGATGTCTGCCGCGCTCCCACCCCTTGAAATGCATGCCACTGACAGTGCGCCTAGCCTCCACTAGGTGCCCCTGCAGCGCACCACATACCCCGTATCCCCCCCAGAGGAAGGAGAGCCGGTTGTGGTACGTCAATCCTTCCTCTCCCCTGTCAGCTCCTGGTGCCCGAGTCGTCCGCCCAACCCGGGTCACCAGCGTGGCGCGAGGTGTGGCGTCCAGTGCCTCAACGCTCAGCACCACCTGGCCAGGTTATGGTAAGTTCTTAAGTAACTGTACTATCTGTTTTCAAGGGTGGAGCTCTTGCAGCAGGTAATACCATTAGGACTGAGTCCCAAGCAGTACCCAAGGATAGGCCCAGGTCTGAGGGCAGCAGGGGGAGATGCTGAAAAGCTGAAAAACAGCTGAAGATGTTAAAAAAGCATCTAAAAGAGTAGGCCTTGCAGGACTGCTAGTCCAAAACCTGCTCTCCTTCTGGATGCAATGTCCTGGCTGTAATGTCTAATGAAAGTGTGGACTGAATTCCAAGTAGCTGCAGCGCAAATATCTGCCGAGGAGACATTTTTTAGTGCTGCGAAGGAGGAGGCCAATGCTCTGGTAGAGTGGCCCCTGACTGTTCCCGGCAGTGGTTTGTTGTGATGCTGGTAGCAAAAAGTAATGCACTGCACCAGCCAATGGGCTAGTGACTGTTTGGAAACAGAAGCCCCTACCATTTGCTTGGCGAATGAGACAAACAACTGGTCCAACTGTCTGGAGGAGTGAATCATGTGGAGGTAATACCTCAAAATTCTGTGAACATCCAAGGTGTGCAACAGTGCTTCACCTTGGTTAACAAATTCCGGATAATAAACCAGAAGACTGATGTCCTGGTTAAGAATCAGCATGGACACCACCTTCGGCATGAACTTAGGGTTTATGCGCAGGGTTACCCTGTCCCTGTGGAAAACTATGTAAGGTTCCTTACACATCAGGGTCTGGAGCTCGGAAACCCTTTGAGCAGAGGTAATGGCTACCAAAAGGAGGGTCTTCCATGAGAGGAAACGCAGCTCACAGGAGGCTGCTGGCTCAAAGGGAGAAAGGGTGAGTTTCTCCAGGATGAAAATTAAGTCCCAAGGAGGAACGATGTCTCTCCTGGGAGGTCAGATATGTAAGATCCCTTTTTAGAAATGTCTTACAGACGTTGAGCTGTACCAGTGTTTTATCTCAGATAGGATCGTGATATGTGGAAACCGCACACGTGTATCTTAATGGATGAATAGCTCAGTCCTAAATCCAGAAGATGACGGAGATATTCTAGCACGTGCCTAGCTGGGCAACCCAAGGGATTTAGGGCATGGGCCATAGCCCACAGACAGAAGCGTTTCCATTTCAGAGCATAGGTGGCCCTGGTGGAAGGCTTCCTCGCTGCAACCAAGATCTCAGCCACCCTGCTTGACACTCCTAGTCTCTCGTCCGCTAAGACTGCAGGAATCACGCGTGCAGGTGAAGACAGTGAAGAGCAGGATGAACGAGTGTCCCCTGCTCTTATGAGAGCTAGTGGGTGGAGAGTAGCAACTGAACTGGAGGCTCCAGTGACAGTTGCTGGAGCAATGGATACCAGATCTGACAGGGCCATAGAGGAGCCATCAGAATCATTCTGGCTCCCTCTGACTGTAACTTGAGCAGTACTCTCTGAATGAGGGGAAAAGGAGGGAAGGCGCACAGGAACTTCCCTGTCCAAGAGAGGGACAATGCATCTCGCCGAAAAACACCAGGCCCTGAAATGAGCGAGCAAACATTTTGCAGTTTGGTGTTGCACGGGGACACAAAGAGGTCCAACTCTGGATGGCCCCAACGACCAAACAGATCATCTGTAACATTTTGGAGTAGTTCCTACTCATGATTTGGAGAGGTAGAGTGGCTGAGACTGTCGGCAAGAACATTCTGAACCCCAGGCAGATGAACTGCAATGAGATCCAGCCGGTGTTCTACTGCCCAATCCCACACTTTCATGGCCTCCCTGCAAAGTGGGTACGAATGAGTCCCCACTTGTTTGTTGATGTAGAACACCACTGGTGTGTTGTCTGTCTGCACCAGGAGAGGACCTGGCGAGAGCTGGTCTCCGAATGCGATAAGTGCATTCAGCACAGCTCTCATTTCTAGAACATTTATATGTAGAGAGCTTTCTATTGCAGACCAAGACCCCCGGATCATGTGATCCCCTAAATGAGCCCCCCAACCAGACAGAGAGGCATCTGTGGTTAAAGTATGGAGAGGAGTGAGTCTCCGGAATGGAACTCCTCCCACTAGACTGTTGTGACAGAACCACCATTTGAGGGAACGATACACCGCCTGAGACATCTGGATTCGGTGATCCAGACCATCCACCGATTGGTCCCACTGGACCCTGAGATGCTATTGCAGGGTCCTCATATGTAGTCTGGCTAAGGGTACTGTGGCTATGGCAGCTGCCATATGGCCTAGAAGCTGTAGAACAGCCCAGGCAGGGGAACAGGGGACTTCTGGAGCCTGCTGGCCAAATCCCAAAGGCGGTCTGCCCTGTCTGGAGGCAGAAAGGCTCTTTCCTGTCTGGTGTCCAGAATAGCCCCTATGAACTGCAGTCTTTGTGTCAGTCAAAGGTGTGATTTTGGGCAGTTTACTGTGATCTCCAGGGAGGAAAACAGGGCCTGTGCCTCTGTAAGATGATTAGAAGCTCCTCCTCCAACCGAGCGGAGAGGAGCCAATCGTTCAGGTAAGGGTAGACGAAGAGGCCTCTCCATCGCTACCACCACTACACACTTGGTAAAAACCCTGGGGGCGGAAGAAAGGCCAAAAAGAAGTATCCAGAATTGGTAATGCTCATCCTGGAAGCTGAAGCGCAGAAACTTTCTGTGAGACTTCAGGACCTTGATATGCATGTAGGCATCCTGCATATCTAGGGAGCACAGCCAGTCCCCTTGCTGGAGTAAGGGGAATAGACCTGCCTGAGTGACCATCCAAAACCTCTGGTATTTTACAGAGAGATTGAGCTGGCTCAGATCCAGAAATGGATGAAGGTCTCCCTTTCTTGGGACCAGGAAGAAACGGGAGTAGTAACCCTTTCCCTTCTGGGTCTGTGGAACCTTTTGGATGGCTCTTTTTTCTAGGAGCTGTTAAATCTCTGCTTCTAGAAGAAGACTGTGTTCTGGTGGACAATGGGCCAGGGGGGTGGGTGGGTTGTCCGGCGGGATAGAGATGAACTCTATCGTGTACCCTTTTTCAAATAGTATCCAGAACCCATTGGTCCACAGTGATACTGGACCATTCAAGTGGGTAAAGCGCAAACCGCCCTCCTACCTTCTCACTCTGCCTGTCTCTGCCTGTCCCTGAAGGGAGGAGGGGGCAGAGGGAGTCAGGCAGAGGGGGTGGAGGGGCCCTGGGAGTTTTGGGTTGCTTGGGGCCCTGGGAACCTTGAGCGGCAGGGTGACCCTGTCTCTTGAATCCCTTACCATGGGACTGTTTACTCTCCAGTCCTTGTCCTTGTCCTTTGCGAAAAGAGCTCCAGCGGGGTTTCTGAGGCTGGGATTTATACATGCGGTGCATGTCGGCCACCATTTTACCTGACTCCTGAAGTTGCTTAATCATTTGTTCAACTTCCAGGCCGAACAGAACAGGACCCTGAAAAGGGGAATCCAGAATGGACTCTTGTAGGTCTGGCTGGAAGCCCATGAGCATAAGCCAAGACTGCTGTCTCATACAGACCCCTGAGGCGGCTACTCTGGAGGCCACATCCATGGCATCGTAAGAACACCTGAGGGAATTTGTCTACATCTAAACCCGACTGGGTACATGCTAGAATTTCTTGTTTCAAGTCAGAGTCTGGCATAGCTTCAACGAGGTCCATTGTCTTCTTCCACAGCGACTGCTGGTAGGTAATCATGTGGGCCATGAAGTTCAAAGACCTGATGGCCCCAGTAGCTGAGGAGAAGACTTTTTGGCCCCATCTAACTTTTTAGAGAAGGGATCCGGAGGTTGGGAACTCAAATGCTTTGGCTGAGACCCTCTGCCATGGGCAGCCGTGAGAACCAGCGAATTGGCCTTTGGTTGTTCAGTCAGAAAAGGTTCGGACTTTGGAGGCTTATAAAGTCTGTCTGCCTTCTGAGGGACTGCCGGTATGGAGGACGGTGTACGCTGGGTGAGGCGTGTTACGTCCTGAAATGGTTCCGCGAACGGTGGAATCACCAAAGGTTTGGGTTCCTTCTCTCCGAGGAACTTGGCCAGGAGCTTGTGCTCTAGGTCCAGATCCTCCGTGTCCCACTCATATATAGCCTAGATGTGCCTCATAATGTCCAAAAATGAGGGGTCATCGGGAGGGGACAGCGGGATATCTTTAGGTCCCGGGGAGGGAGGATAGAATTCCCCGTCTGAGTAAGGCTCTGAATCCACGTCGCCTTCATCTGAGGAGGACGTGACAGGAGGGGAAGAAGGAGATGGAGATGAGGGTCATTTCCTTCTCTTTCCCTTAGGGTCCAGACATGGGTGCTCACCTTCACCCCCCCAAGGCCCTGGAGTGGGCAGGGGACCCATGGGTGGCGGAGGAGGGACAGTGTCTGGGGGTCTATACAGAAGATCCCCTTTAACTGTATTCCACCATGTAGTGAACAGACGACTCCCGATGTCTGCTACTGGGACAACCGCAGGGGCTGGCACCAGTTCTGAGGGGCTGGGCGTTGGGTCTTTAGGTGCAGGTGTCTGGGGTTCTGGCTCAGCAGGCGTCAGGTCCAGGATCCCGGCGTCTGTAGGCCGAGGCCCGGCAGTGCCTTTGTCTGTAGGCCTGGCATCCAGTGTGACTTTGTCAGGTGTCTGGTCCCTCGGGGGAAGGGCGGACGGCTGGTCTTCATCTGGCAACCGCCCCAAGTCAGGCATCAGGGAGCAGATCGACAGAGTAGGCGACCAGCTAGGCCTGCGCTGGTCTGGAGGAAGGCGCACCTTAGCTGGAGGGGGAGGCATCCGAGCCCGGGTGGCCTCCTGTCTACCTGAGGGTTCTTTTGAGTGCTTGTGCTTAACAGAAGAACTTGACCTGTCCTGAGCCCTGGACAGGCTTTCCTGGGTCGACCCTGAAAGTTTTAGGAGTCAGTGAGCCAGGGAAGAGCAATGGTGTCCTGACGAGGCCAACTCCCGATGTTTGCCCTGAGAGGATGTGGGAGCAAGCTTAGATGTGCAGGAAGGTTCGGACGGCTGGGCCGGAACTGAACCGGACCTCCGGCCGGAGGACGAGGAAGATGAGGCCTGCTTGGATGGCGACTTAAGGAGGGATTCAGACCTGGCCCAATCCATATCCTTGTGGTAATGCTTCCCCCTAGATGACCTATCTTTGGGTGGGGAATCCCTGTCAGGAGAGGATGAGCTGGCTCCTGATCCTCGCAGCATGGCCACAAACTTCTTTTCTAGCAGGAAGGTCTTGAGTGTGTGGGCCCTCCTGGCACGCGTCTTCTGGTTGAACTTTTGACAATGTGTGCAAGCGTCGGGCTGGTGTTCCGGCCTAAGCAGAGGAGGCAGGCCACGTGGCCGTCTTTGGGGATCTGCTTCCCACACGCACACTTTGATTTTCACCACGGTGGGGAGGGCAATGACATAAACAGGGTGTTGAAAAAAGGATTTTGAAGAATTCTTGTGACGTTCGACGGCTGTCGACTGCTAAGGAAGGCGTCCGAGAAGCCGTACTACACAGGTTCATGGCAGGAAAAGAACTGAGATGGCGCTAGGGGACTGACCCCTTTATACCATGTCTGACATTGGGGGTGGTTCCCTGCCTCAGACTGCTTGCTACAAGTTTTCCTTGGGGTCCTGATGCCTGCCGGCTTCAGTCCTAATGGTATTACCTGATGCAAGAGTTTCACCCTCGAAGACAGAGCCTGTGTTTCTAGGGATGTGGATATGTTGTTCTATCCACACTTTCTGGCAGACTCCTAGCAGTTCTCCGGGAGGAGGGAGGCAAGGCGCACACACCTATTTAAGAAATAATGATTGGAGAACTGAGGCCCTCAAACCAGCATGACTCCCCAGTCAGTGTGTAATGGGAAATGAAGGTGTGTGCTAACTTCTAGGTAGTAGATCTGAAGATTTCCTGGATAGGGACATCCTTAGAAGCAGCTACCATCACAGTAGTATGTCAGGTGGAATGAGCCTTTAGCCCTCCGGGAGGCTCCCTACCCACCAACCTATAGCAGAGATCAATGCAGGAAGTTATCCACCTGCCCAGTCATCCACTTGGCTGCAGGTCTGCCAGGTGTGGCTTCAGCGTAGGTGACAAACAGTTGCCGAACCTTTCTTTGAACTCCAGCCATTTGCTCTTGGTGTAACCCCCCTGTCACCCGGGGTTACAAGAATCCCACTTAGATCTAGTGGCAGGCAGGGAAAGGCAGCTTGTGAAACACCAGTTAAATGGATTTCACACTGTCTCACTATGTCCTCAGTCTCAGCTGAGCTGGAGGGATGACATCACATAGAATTCTCGCAGTAGCATAAGCCACATTGGAATGTTGCAGCAGGGAGTTAGTCAGAACATTGGGAGGTTTTGAATCAGTCTTCAGAAGAGTCAGTAGTAGTCTGCAGGGAGACTCAGTGGAAGCAGGAGGTGTGCTGCAGTTGGCAGCCCCTCAGGGCTAAGCTCTGCTATAGAGCTACCCAGAGATACTGGCTGCACCCCTGGTGGAGCTCTTCAACAGGTCACTTGAGACAGGGAGGGTACCTAGGGATTGGTGAGAGGCACATGTGGTGCCAATCCATAAAGGGGGGTCGAGGGAAGTACCAGGTAACTATAGACCCATCAGTTTGACCTAGGTGGTGGGAAAAGCAATGGAGAGTATACAAAGGAACGATTGGGGTGTACTTGGGAGGTGGAGAGGTCTGGATAGTCGGCAACATGGGTTTTGTGCCAGGTAGATCATGTCAAACCAATCTTGTGGAGTTCTCGAATGGGTAACATCAGAACTGGATAGGAAAGCCTGTGGATGTATTATTCTTGGACTTCAGCAAGGCATTTGACTCTGTCCCCACAATGGTCTGGTGGAGAAACTGATGGGTTAGAGTAGGCCCTTTGATGGTCAGATGGGTTGAAAACTGGCTAGCTGGACACCAGAGTAGTGGTCTGTGGGGAGCTCTCGAACCCAGAGAGGTTGGTAGTGGGAGTGCAGAGGGCTCGGGTCCTGGGTCCGATCCTGTTTAATGCATACATATCGGACATCAGGGAGGGTATAGGGTGTGAAATGATCTCTCTGATGATTCCAAGATGGGAGCAGTAGTTGAGGGAGAAGAGGGAGGTTGGCCCTGCAAGGACCTGGACACCCTGGAAGCTGGGCTCACATGGAAATTAAATTTCAATATCACCAAGTGCAAGGTGTTGCATCTTGGGTGGGGAAACCCTAACACAGGTACACCCTGGGAGAGGCGCTGGAGGCCTCAATGGGGAAAAGACCTAGGGGTCATGGTGGATGCATGTATGAATAACTCTGAGCAGTGCAGGAGGCGGCTTCTTGAGCAAACAGGATGTTGGGATGCATCGTGGGGATCACTCTAGGAGCAAGGAAGTGATTCTGCCGCTGTACAATGGACTGGTTAGACCACACTTTGAGTACTGTGTACAGTACTGGAGACCACACTTGAAGAAGGACATACAGCTCCTGGAGAGGGTACAGAGGAGGGCAACTAAGATGATACGAGGGCTAGGGGATTTGACGTATGAGGACAGACTTGAGGAGCTCTGCCTGTTTTCATTGGAGGAGAGGAGAGACAGGGGGGACATGATTGAGGTCTTCAATACTGGAGGGAGGAAGAAGGGGAGATGAGGGAGGGCGATTTAAGCCAACAGTGGTGAGGAGAGGGTCAGAAGAAGGGAAGCAGAGGCAAACGGGCCCAGGCCAGGAAGAACAATTGCCGGGGAAACCAGGTCAGGAGACAAAAAACAAATGGAAGGAGAAGATAGGGACTTGTGAGGGGAGGCGAAGAAGTGGCAAAAGTCATGGAGTGGAAAGGAGAGAACAGGTTACTATGAGAGAGAGAGGGCGGGCATTTGTGAGAGGCCTTCAGAAAATAGTTGTGCACTGCTAGAGGAGGAAGAAGGTGGAGGAGGAAATGATGAAATTAGAGGAGTAATTGATAAATGCCTGGACCAAACTGGAGGCGGGGAAGTTCTGCTGGAGAATTGCAACAGGGGTAAAAGGGGAAATAATGTGCAGGAGGAAGAAGAGGAGCTGGAAATGAGAGAGGAGATGAATGGAAGCAAGCAGGGAGTAAGAGGGGTGGAATCTTAGTGCTGGGGGACTCAATACTAAGAGGAGTTAGGTGGGGTAGCAAGGGGGAGAGGCATAGTCGCATTTGGATGGAGGCCATGCCAGGAATGACAGTGGGAAGGGTGGGACAGTCTGTTCTGAAATATGCTAGAAGGGGTAGGGACAAGCCTCATTTAATTATACATCTTGGGACAAACGACCTGGCTGACAACACAGTAGATACGGTCCAGAGGAGGTTTGAGGAACTAGCACAATTATGTGAGAGGCTGGAAGATCAGTAACTTTTCAGAGATACTTCCTGTGCAAAAGGCAAGCACAACAAGAAAGCTGAGAATAGAGGAATTAACGGATGGCTAAGAACCTGGTGTTGTGCTAAATGGTATGGGCTGTTGGGGGTGGGGAAGGACCTGGGAGAATAGTAGTCTCTATGCCAAGGACAGACTACACTTGGTGAGGAGGAAAGAAGTGTTGAAACAGAGGATGGAGCAGTACATAGAGGAAGTTGGGAATTTAAACTAGGAGTGGGGGGTGGCAGTTGGGAAGAGATATCACGGAGACCACAGGTTGGGAAACCATATGAGCTTACCCCATAACAGTGACAAAGGACAAATGGCAAGTACTGTTGGTGATGCTAGGAAAGGAGGGCAGGATGGGGGGGGGGAAAGGGTGGAAGGTGGTTACCCTTAATGCTAGGAGCCTTGGGAGGAAAACTGCAGAGTTACAGGTTCTCATGGCAGAGGGAGAGGTGGACATTGCAGTCATCACGGAAACATGGGCCACCCAATACAATGACTGGGACCTGTCTGTACCAGAGTACAGATTATTTTGTAGGGACAGAGTGATTGGGAAAGGAGGGGGGGTGGCACTATATGTGAAGGAAGGACTGAAGTGTGTAAGGGAGGAAGGGGAGGAGGGTAGTACGGAGTCACTTTGGATGCAAATCCAGGATTCCAAGAATAGGATTCTTAGAATGGGAGTGGTGTACAGGCCACCATCTCAGATGGAGGAGTTAGACAGGGAACTAGCGGGACAGATCAGGAGGACCTGCAAGAAGGGTAGTGTGGTGATTGTGGGGGACTTCAACATGCCAGGAGTGGACTGGAGCACCCCAACAACCAGGAACAGAAGGGAGCAGGTACTGCTGGATGCCTTCCAGGACAGCTTCCTGCTGCAAATGGTCAGTGAACCAACCAGGTTAGGAAAAACCCTTGACCTTGTGCTGGCAAATGGGGACTTTGTGAGAGAACTTACAGTGGAGGAACCAGCTGTCAGGGAGTGACCACCGCTCAGTATGGCTCACATTGGATATGGGCAAGGAAGGAGTGGAATCTGGCACAATAGTGCTGGACTTCAGGAGGGCCGACTTTGGGAGGATGGGGGAAGTGGTAAAAGGGTACCTGGCCAGAATTCAATCTAGTATGGACACTAACCAGAGGTGGGAGCTCATAAAGCTGGGGATAATGGAGGCAACCAAAACCTGCTGCAAAGCCCAGAGCAAGAAGGCTAGGGCTAAGAAACTGATCTGGTTCAGCAAGGAGGTCATGGAAAAGGTAAGGAGTAAAAGAGCTGCCTTTAGGAAGTACAAGAAAACAGGGAGGGGGGAGGACAGGGAGGAGTACTTGACAGAATCAAAGGAGGTGACAAGGGCAATAAGGGTAGCCAAAGCATCTACGGAACTCAGGCTGGTACAAGGCATTAAGAAGGGGGAGAAGGACTTCTTTAAGTACATCAGGGAGAAAAGGAGCTGTAAGGACCACATAGTAAGGATTAGGAAGGAGGGGGGTTGGGTGGAAGCAGGGTGCGATAAGGCGGAAGCACTAAATGAGTACTTCTGCTTAGCATTTACTAAAGAGAAGAGGGGGGTGACACCCAAGGTGAGAGATATGGCAGAAGCAGGGGAGGAAGTGGTGATAGATGGGGAAATCATGGAGAGCAGAGTTTGAGAGGGTTTGAAGGCACTGAGGGTGGACAAGGCACCAGGCCCAGATGGCATCCACCCCAGGGTACTGAAGGAGCTGGCAGAGGTCCTTGCAGGACCTTTGGCAGACCTATTTAATGCCTTACTACATTTGGGGTGTGTACCTCAGGACTGAAGGACGGCTCATGTGGTGCCCCTCCACAAGAGTGGCCCCAAGGATGAACCGGGAAACTACAGACCAGTGAGCCTCACATCCATCGTGGGTAAGCTAATGGAGAGACTATCCTGAAGGAGAGGCTGGTGGCCCTCCTAGAGGCCAAGGGACTACAGGACAGCAAATAGCATGGCTTCATACGTGGCAGATCCTGCCAAACCAACCTGGTCGAGTTCTATGACTGGGTAACTAGGCAACTGGACAGGGGCCATGCAGTGGATGTCCTGTATCTGGACTTCAGTAAGGGATTCGACTCAGTGCCACATGGAAGGCTGGGAAGGAAGTTAGTAGGCACAGGGGCGGGTGCAAAGCTGGTGAGATGGGTAGGAAACTGTCTGCAGGGAAGGCAACAGAGGGTGGTGGTGGGTGGGGAGCTCTCACACCCAAGGGCAGTGACGAGAGGGCAGTGACGAGCGGTGTTCCACAGGGCTCAGTGTTGGGACCAGTGTTGTTTGGGATATTCACTGCAGACATATCATGGGACATCAAGAGCAAGATCAGTCTGTTTGCTGCTCATACCAAGGTAGGCGCGGTGGTGGATGACCTAGGGGGATGGCAGGGGTTGCAGGATGAACTGGCAAAGCTTGAAACCTGGTCAGACACCTGGCAACTGGGCTTTAATGCCAAAAAGTGCAAGGTGCTGCATTTTGGGATGAAGAACCCAAGGAGGAGTTACCAGCTAGGGGGAGTGCAGCTAGCCCAGACAGAGGAGGAGAAGGATCTGGGTGTGCTCATTACAGGGTCAATGAACAACTCGGCACAATGTAGGAAGGCAGCTGCAAAGGCAAACAAAATGCTGGGTTGTTTTGCAAGGGGTATATCCTCGAGGAGGGAGGAGGTGATTCTGCCACTGTATAGGTCATTAGTTAGACCACACCTGGAGTACTGTGTGCAGTACTGGCGTCTGTATCTGAAGAGGGACATTAAGTTACTGGAGGGTGCAGGCAGGCGACAAAAGATGATCAAGGGGCTGGGGACTTATCATACGAGAGGAGGTTGAAGGAGTTGAACATGTACTCACTGGAGGGAGAGGAGAAACAGGGGTGACATGATTGAAACCTTTAAATACATGAAAGGAATAAATAAGACGGGCACAGAGGGGCTGTTCAAAGTAAGGGAGGGGAGGGCCACCAGAGGCCATGATATGAGACTGGAGCGAGAAAGGTTCAGGAGGGAGATGAGGAGACACTTTTTTACAGAGAGGGTGGTGGCTGGGCGGAATGCATTACCTGCTGAAGTGCTATGCAGTAGAACAGTGGACTGCTTCAAATGAGGATGGGACAGGACAAGGGGAAGGGTTAATGAAGGGGAAGGGTGGAAGGGAGGGGCAGCTGCAGAATAAGGGGTGCTAGCTGCACATTCGAGCAGACTTGATAGACTTCTAGGCCTTTATCTGCAGGCAAATTTTGTATGTTCGTATGTTCAAGTACCTCAAGGGAATAAATAGGGTAAACATGGAGGGGATCTTTAGACTAAAGCAGGGAGGTATCACCAGAGAGCATGGTTTGAAGTTGGAAGGTGGAAGGGTGAGGGGAAAGAGGAGGAGGTTTTTCACTGGAGAGGGTGGTGGACCCTTGGAATGCACTGCCTGGTGAGCTAGTTCAGAGATCCACAGTGGAGGGCTTCAAGAGAGGGTAGGACAGACACAGAAAGTGGATGTATCAGATGATGGCCTGTCCCAGGGGGGTCGGGATGGATGATAGAGGTTTCTGGAACACAAGGGAGGGGAGGGGAAGGTCTCGGCACCCAACTAGGGATCTGAGGTTCGAGCAGACTCGATAGACCGTAAGGCCTAATCTGCTGGCAAATAGTATGTTAGTATGTAGATAGAGGGTGTGTGTTCTCGGCCTAGATAGAGACACAGAAGAAATTGGTCTAGTGGTAGAGACCGTTCCCCTGTTTGTTCCAGTGCCCCATCCCAGGAGGGATGGGGGAAGAGAGCCAGGAATTTCAGGGGCAATCCCCTGGCCCTGCTGAAGAGGGAAAGCTGCCTGTCATTTGGTTGTTCAAGTGCTGAGGCACAAGAAGTAGTTTGCTTTGCCAGAAACCTGGGGGCACCTGCAAACCAGTAGGTGAGTCAGCTCTGAAGTAGAGCCCATGTTTTCACCAGACAGTGTGTATAGTATGTGTTACTGTGGGGTCAAGGAAGGACAGCCAAGTACAGTACTACAGTTGTGTGTGACTTAAAATGTATCTAAACAGTGGGGGTCTACAGGGATGGACATAGCCACTCAGAGATCATTGTAAGCCAGGATATCACATTTTGAAGAGTAGAGTGTTAAATGTGACATACATTTCAAGACAGCATTCTACAACAGTGCGTTTCGAGAAAGGTGTTGATTCCAAATGGATGGGCGGGTATAGATTTGGGAACAAGAGGTGGGAGACCCCCTATCTGGAGTAACCAGATTTACCTCCACGAGTTCACTTTGAGCACCTATAGCTTTCTTCTGGGCACTTGGCCAGTGTTCGTGGAAAGTACCCAGACGTGGGATTAGTGATGATTTTCCCTTTATGGAGCTAGTATGTGCTCACGGGTAGTAGAGGGAGCCACCAATAAATGTCCACGCCTTATGGAAAGTAGTCCAAGTGCTGGCTGATGTGCCACACCAGGGAATCCAGAGAAGTAGTCCAAGTGCTGGCCGGATGTGCCACGCCAGGAAAATCCAGAGAAGAGTATAAGTTCGGGCTGAGAGCCAGTGTGTTTCAGAACCTGAGGGTTACAGTGTGTAAGAAGGTGTGTTCTGGTCTCTGTATTGTCTGCATTACCAGGAAGTGTAACCCCGTGGGGGTCCATCTATGCTTTATTATTCTGCTGTTTATTGTGACTAAAAGCCACACTCTAGAATCCCACTCCTGGTTTGGACATTACCGTTATTGCTTCCTGTGTCTGGAGCTACTTGGGTGCCCCTGACTAGAAGTCAAACCTAGACAAAATGCCGAGCAACAGTTTTCTCCCGGAACCCAGGCAGCCAGGTAGTGGGTTACATAATGAAGGCACTGCACAGCGCTACTAAAACAAAAAATAACATCAACCCGACTCCTGGTTACATTTGAAAAAGCGAGCTCTCACCTCAGGTCCAAATTATGGAGCCTGTGTTCAGCCTCCAAGGTGTGATTTGGGAAAAACACCAGAAGAGTCATCACCTGATTCAGGTGAAACTCCATGAATGAAAGCAAAAACATGGCACAGGAGATGCCACGCAAGCCACGCCACAACTTCACTCAAAAAGACGATGCATAAAGAGTGAGCAGAGCGGCACAGAAAGGAGCCCCACACTGGGACACAATAAAACTTACATTTATTATTTAAAAGCAAGCAGAGTACGTAGCACCACCATCAACTCTGCTGGTGATGAACCTTGTTGGTGGGGGTGCCTACTGCTTTTAAATAATAAATGTAGTTTTATTGTGTCCCAGGTGGGCTCTTCTTGGTGCCGTTGAGCCCGCTTTTGTTATTGTTTTTCAGTTGAAACTCCGACACAACCTTCAGGAGGAACTTTGGATTGGGGCACAGGACAACTTTGTTTCTGTCGAAGACCAGGTAAGGAGACTCCACTGAGAGCACCTGGAGCTCACTGATCCTTCTGGCTGATGTAATAGCCACCAGGAAGGCAGTCTTCCACGACAGGTGAGACGTCACACCTGTGCATCAGTTTGAATGGCTTGCCATGAGCTTAGCCAAAACCAGTAACAAGTTCCATGTTGGTGGTGGTTCACACACCAGAGGGGATATGTGATCTAGACTCTTGAAAAATTGCCAGACCACCTTCTCCTGTGCCACCAACTGCTGACCGGCTCACGCCCGGTAAGCAGAGATGGCTGCCAGGTGCACTTTAAGGGTCATCAACTGAAGTCCCCCTTTGGAAAGAGACCATAGGTAGTCCAAAATGCTTGCCACCACACAAGACAAAGGGTCCAGCCCCTTGCCTTGACAGCAAATGGAGAATCTCTTCCATTTGAAGGCATAGTATTTTCTGGTTGATTCCTTTCTAGATGCCTCCACGACAATGAAGACATCTTCAGAGAGACCCAAAGCCTGGAACTCTATCTGCTCAGCAACCAGGCTATCTGGTGCAGGGACTGAAGGTCCAGGTGGAGTACCTTCCCCTCATTGATGGAAAGCAGGTCTGGGCATGCTGGAAGATGCCTTGGGAGCCTGCTGCTGAGGTTGAGGAGATCGGGGTACCAAAACTGGTGGGGTAAGTCCAGAGGCACCAGGATCATCTGTGCCTTGTTCCTCCTGACCTTGAGAAGCACTTGTGGATCAAGGGAACAGGATAGAAGGCATAGAAGAGGCCTGGGGTCCATGGCCTTGAGAAGGTATCCCCAGTAGGGGGGGTGGGCACAGTATAGACTCAGCTTTGCGTTCACCCTGGAGGTGAACAGGTCCACCTGAGGGGTGCCCCACTGGGAGAACAGGCTGTGAACTACCTCTAGAAGGAGAGATCACTCATGAGACACCTCGCCCACACGGCTGAGGATGTCTGCCAGCTGATCGGAGGCTCCTGCCAAATCGATGGCTAAGAGATCTGCCTCCAGGCTGCACACGAGAGTCAAGTCACAGAGAGCTTCGCTGCACAAGGGCAGGGAGTACATACCACCTTGTTTCTTGGGGTAGTACATGGTCATGGTGTTGTCCATCTAGACTGGAAACAACTGACCTCGAACAAATGGAGCGAATGCGGTTAGTGCCAGCCAAACCGCTCACATCTCCAGCAGGTTGATGTGACATTAGAACTCCTTGGAGGTCCAAAGCCTGTGGACTCTGTATTCCCCCAGATGGGCACTCCAGCCTGTGAGAGAGGTGTCGGTCGTCAGGATGACCGTTGGTTCAGGACGGATGAACAGGATCCCTTCCTGCAGATGTTCTGGGACTAGTGATCACTGAAGGGTGTCCCACATCCTCTGGGTCACAGTGACCAGCTGGTCGAAGTGATCTTTGCGCTGAAACCACTGGCTGGCCAGCTCTCCTGGTGCAGGCCGCCACATAATCCAGAAGACGCAGGAAGTCCGGGCACAAGTGCCCGACCACAAAGGAGATGAGAACCTCCACTCTGTCCACCGGGGGCCGGGCTCTAGCTCGGCAAGAGTTGAGCTCTGCCCCAATGAAGTGGATCACCTGTGAAGGCACGAGTTCCGACTTGGCCTCACCTACTAAGAGGCCAAGGTCGATGCAAGTCTGGAGGGCCAGATCCCTGGACCTCTCCACCTCCTGTCTGGAGGGACCTGCAAGTAGCCAGTCATCCAGGTAGGGGTACACCTGGACCCCTCAGGCTTCAGATAAGCTGCCACCACTGCTATCCATTTGGTGAAGACCTTGGGTGCCGAGGAGAGGCCAAAAGGCATGGCCTGGAATTCATAGAGGGCTCCCTCAGCTCTGAAGTGGAGGAACCGTCAGTGGGATGGACGGATTGGGATGTGAAAGAACACATCCTGGAGATCCAGAGAGCAAAACTACATGTTCTGAGGCATGATCTGAGACACAGTTACCATCTTAAAGGTACGGGACCTGAAGAATTTGCTCAGGTCGTGCAGCTCTAGAATGGGGCACCAGCCCCCATCCACTTTGGCGCCAGGAAATACCTGGAGACAAACCCTGGGTGTTCCGGAGGATCCACAGCTCTGACCACGACCTCCTTGTGGAGGAACTGGGCTATGTTATCTCAAAAAGCCAACTTAGTGTCTGCAGAAACCAAGTCCTCCTGTGGGGCATGGGCTCAGCTGGGAGGATACTGCATGAGCTGCAGATGCAGACCCTGGCTGACCATTTCCAGAACCCACCAGTCCGTGGTGACAGAGGACCAGGCGGAAAGGAGGTGGTAGGGCCGGCCCCCACAAGAGGACCCAGATGAGGTGTGATGGGCATAAGGGTGGCAGCCCCCATCATATCACTGTGCAGGCTTGGAGGAGGAGGAGGATCCGGCCGAGGAGTCACCAGGTCCCTTTCCTCCAGGCTTACGAGCCAAGGTGGCTGCGGGTTTGGGCCGAGGCCTCCAGTGTTGAGCCTGCTGGCCCCGCTGTTGCTGGGCTGGTTTCACCGCAGGAGTGGAAGACCAAAAGGGCTTGCATTTCTGCTGCCAGTAGCCCTTAGAGTTCTTCTGGATGGATTGCACCAAATCCAAGGTGGCACTGGATTTCTCAATCCATTGGCGGTGACTGCCCACTCCAGACCCGAACTGGTCGGTGCCAAGGAACAGGACATCCGCTAGCTGATGCTGAATGTCCACTGTGAAGGTCGAGATCCTCAGCCAAACCCTACAGCACATGGCAACTGCAGCCACCACTGAGCGGGCACAGGAATCTCCAATGTCCAGGGCCATTTGGAGTTGATGTTTGGCCACAGCCCAACCCTGGTTTTGGAGCTGTTTGACCATAGTCTGAAGGTCCCTAGGGAGATGAGGAAGCACCTCATCCAGAGAGCCCAAAAGGGTGTGGGAAATTTGTGCCATGATAATAATGGCTGAACTCACCTGTCAGAGACTGAGCGAAAAAGCAGCATAGACTTTTTTAGTCGAGTGGTCCAATTTCTTGGATTCCTTGTCTGGCAGCTTGTCAATATCCCCGGAATTGCCCGAGCAC
Source organism: Neoceratodus forsteri (assembly GCA_016271365.2). Lineage (NCBI taxonomy): Eukaryota > Metazoa > Chordata > Ceratodontiformes > Ceratodontidae > Neoceratodus > Neoceratodus forsteri. The sequence goes on along the minus strand of CM028130.1, from coordinate 1,011,427,706 downwards.
CAAAACACGGAGTCAGTCACTAACCCTCTAGCAGACAGGTGCTCCGTGAATTCTGAGAGGCAGCCAATGGGCACTGCGTATTTGCGGGCCATCCAGACCAAGGCCACTGGACAAGAGGTGGGGTGCTGCCAAAGCTCTGAGGCCAGGCCAATGATGGCCTCGGCCACTGGGAAGGCCTAAATCGAAGAGTCCCCATTATCCAGAATTTCTGTAAGGGGATAACGTGCCCACTTCTGAACAGGCTCCAGTTTCATCCCCGTGGACTCGGAGATGAGGCACAGGATGCCCATGAAGGATGTGGGACCTTCCTCCATCGACAGATTCCCCCCACAGACTCCACATCGAGCAGATGGGAGTGTAATGAGGAATCCTTGGACTCCAAAGAGTTTGCATAAAGGGGCCCACCACCCAAGTCGCTCCAAACCCACCGCGGGTGGTCAGGTGTCAGAATAACCTACAGCCAATGGGGAAGCCCCTTTTCCAGCTGAGACTCCTTGGCCGGAGCCCTGGTTGTCAGTTGTTTGGGCAGTGGTTCCACCCCAACTGGCAGACAGGCCAGCTGCGGCCAAGCTGAAAAGGTCCCAACCAGCTCCTCAAGCGGAGGGTCGGTGTCGACCGGCTACGGCGGGGGTGCCAGCATTGGCCTGTCAGGCGACAGCCACATGATGGCCAGTGTGGAAGCTGGGATTGGCTTCAGCCCAGACAACACTGCCACATGATGGCCAGTGTGGAAGCTGGGATTGGCTTCGGCCCAGACAACACTAACTGTTGCTACATGAGGTCTTCATAGCGTCAACACAGTTTGCACCGAAGTCTCTCCTCACCCGAGGAGAATGAAGATGAGTAGCAGTGGCGCCGCTTCCCATGGTGCTGAGAGTGAGACCACCAGCTTCAGTGGGACCTGCTCAACCCAGAGGATGAGGATGACCTAGACCTCGACCTCGGCTGCTGGTAGTGCAGACAGTGGATCTCAGAGGGAGCCAGGGAGTGCCGCAGCTTTTCCTGGTTTAGGTTGGTGATCGGAGGGTCTGGCTCAGTGGGCTGAGCTGACTCGTCGATGGTCACCTGCAGGACCGGAGTCCTAAATAAGGAGTTTTCGGCCTCTTCATACGACAACCGGTCGACTCAGTCAAGAAACATCTCGGCTGCGTCACCGGCTGGCATATCAACCAACTGGCCCAATGGGGTCACCATGAAGCCAGCGGCCTTGGCCATGGTTTTGACCATAGTCAAAACCTGGAACTCCTGAGAATGAGAATGTTCCTGGTCCCAAGAAAGTCGACGGTGAGCCTTCTTCTCTTTCTTCAACTCCTTCTTCTGTGAGCGGGAGCTGCGCAAACCTGAAGGACCCTCTCCCTTGGTCGGGAGAGGCTGGCATAGCTCCTTGAAGGTGCCTGAATAAGTGGAGCCCAACTTGAGTGGAATGAAGGCTGACGCCAAAGATGATTACATGGCAGCCCGAGCCGCCTCCTCCTCGACGGCCCTGAGTTGCTCCAGCTGCTCGGCAGACCCCATGGCCTCGAAGGACAACCCAACAGGCTTACTTGGATTGGACCAGCAGATGACATTTCTCTGGGCAGCCCAACTTTAGGGGGGCGAGGCAATCCTTGAGGGCTGACGCATGAAGCGACCAGCAGCAGAAGTCATAGGACTGGGTATTGTGTTAAGTGACCCATGCAGTAAACCTACATGGCATAGGGATTGGTACGCAACATCTTCCGCCCACACAGACACTGGCAAAATCTGGGCGAGGACTTGTCCTCCATCGTGGTCATGATCAAAGATCGTTTAATGAACGGTACTCTAATAAGTTTAAATTTTGGAATAAAATCGAAGATTTACGCACCAGGGCCTACTCAATGCAGGATTGGTAAGGAGGGAACCTGCTTCTCCCAGCGGAAAGGAAGAGCTGGCATCATGGGGCGGAGCTGAGGGATATGCTACCCGGGTGGGTGGGAGGAGCCAGCTTTGAGACCTTCCGGCAAGATTTAAAGGGGAAACGACAATGCCAGAAAGTGTGACTAAAACAACATATCCATGTCCCTAGAACATACTGTTGCACAACAGAGGAAAAACCAGCCACCCTTAGCCAAGAGTGGCGACAGAGGCAAAACCCAGTGGCAGCAGCATCACAGGCATCACAGGCCAATCTGAGCAGATGTCCATTAGCATCCTGTCCATTAGCTATGGTCTGCTGAGCCAGTATTTTATCTGAGCTACATGGTAATTTTTCAGCGAGGGTGGCCACTGTCTTCCAAAGGCATGTCTGATATTTAACCATATACGTCTGATAAGTTAGCACTTCTGGGGCCCAGGGTAGCAGGAACAAAATTCCTCTTCCCCATCACATCTAGCTTCCTCAACTCCTTGTCTGGAGAAGAGAGCTCATGTGTTTGGGTGTCTTTGATCTGTCTTGAGCAGCCATAATCACCAGTGAGTCTGTTTCAGGTTGTGAAGAATAGTATGGCTTTGCAGAAGAGGCCAGATATTGTTTATCTGCCTTCCTGGGGACTGCAGGTAATTAAGCAAGCCTGTGCCAGGCTGCCAAAGTAGCATCCTCCAGTGCAGAGTGCACTGGAGGTATAATTGCAGTGGGAGAGGCTGCAACTTCCAAGAACTCATGGAACCCCGATCCTCAATGCACCGGGGCGGTGCCCGGGGCTTGCATCCCAATGATTGACGCAAAGTGCCCCTTGTGCCAAACTATGCCTCAGGAGCAATTCACAAAGGCAGGCTGCACCTATGGCATACAGCCTGCACCTAATGGTGCTTGCACCACCCTTGCACCATACATTGTGCTGCGGCATGGCGCCAGGGGCATGCAGCAGATGGAGGCTGCCAAATCCCCTGCATGACGATTCACAAAACTCCCCCAGTGGTGATATTTCTAAGTACCCTTAGACCAGTTCTGGCTGGTCTAAGGGTATAAAATATCACCACCGGAGAGTAAACGGGTAGCAGCAATGTGCTGCGTGCCCCGATGTCCCCAAAAGTCAGTTAATAATATTAACCTGGTGGTCTAGTGGCCCCCACCCCCGATCATTATTATAAGAATAAAGCAGCCCTGTTTGCCCGGTAGTCCAGTGAGACCCCCCCCCTAGCCCCAATGTCCTGAAATTAATTTATTAATAATAACCTAGTGGTCTAGTGCACCCCTTCCCCGATCTGTATTATAATAATACAGGAGGAGTCCATTACCTCCTGTAGTCAAGTGGTTTCCCGCATCCCAAGCCCCAAAATGTATTTATTAATATTAATCTGGTAGTCTAGTGGACCCCTCACCTGGCAGTATCCTACCACCCCACTCCCCCCATCCCCTAAAAGAGCCGGCGACTGGCACAGCCCACCACTCACCACCACGACCAACTGCCAACTGAGCTCTGAATGAGCACATACTGTATATAGTAGGTGCTCAGTGATTGACAACTCACTGGCGCATACTCTATACAGTACACACTCATTCAGAGCTCAGTCGGTGGTTGGCCGTGGTGGTGAGGCGGTGGGCTGTGTGGTGACCTATGTTGAAAGTGAGGCAGATGAGGCACTACTGGTTTGGAGTCCACTAGACCTACACAATAATAAATGAATCTTTGGACACCAGAAACTCGAGGAGAGCCCACTGGACTACAGAGGAAAAGGGCTCCTTCTGTATTATTATAATAGTGATCAGGAATTGGGGAGGGGGCCACTAGACCACCAGGTTATTTTTACTAAATGAATTTCGGGACATCAGAGCTTGGGGAAGGGGGAAACCACTGGACTACAGGGAAAAAGGGGCTCCTTCTGTATTATACTGATCTGGGAAGAAGGCCACTAGACCACCAGGTTATTATTAATAAATGAATTTTTGGACATCGGGGCTCAGGAAGGGGGAACCACTGGACTACTGGTGAAACAGGGCTCCTTCTCAATTCTTATAACAATGACCGGAGATCAGGGAGGGGGAGACCGCTAACCTGGGCTGCAGGGAGCCTGCAGCAAACACCACCCATGCACCTTGTCAAGTCGCACGGGAGCAGTTAGAGCAAGTGTGGGGAAATTGGTGCCGGGACCCCCTCCTGTACCTGAATCTGGTGCAGGGCCCCTGGCGCACTGGGCTTCAGTGCAAGCTGCCATTTGCCGCAGTTTGTGCCAATCTAAGCTCTTTTGTGAAACAAGCCCATAGTCTTCTTGGAAGAATCTTCCTCTTTGGATTAGAACCCAAGTTTTTGCCTGAATCTGTGTGAGGAAAGCCTGAAAAGAGGCATTCTCAGATGGTGCTCTAGGTGTGTTTTTCACACTCTCCTCTGAGCAAGAGGATAAAGTTTTGAGCTTCAGCCGATCACATCTAAGTCCTCCTCCTCCATGAGTTTTGAGTTGTACTCCAGTTCGTTGTTAACCGTCATCAACTCAGGGTTGATGGGACAGGGAGATAAGTGAGGAGGAGCCAGTGGCACAAATCCCATTGACAACAGCCTATCTGAACTTAGCACAGAGGCAGGGACACAGAACTGAAATGTAGACAGTAATGATGACAGGCTAGCCAGAAATGTTGACAGTGTAGGTATCAACGGTGGTAGCCTCAGCAGCAAGTGCTATAAGGGTTCTGACATTGTTTGATACAACAGTGCAATGACGGAACCTGAAGGGTCATCAATAGTGGAGCCAGTAACGGGACAGTGCCCGACGGCAGAATTGGCTGCAAGCTCCCACTTAATGGGGAGGATAAGCCAATGCCAGACCCTGACTTTGGGGTCCGAAAGACAGACAAGGAGTTGGCAGACCCCACAGATGGAGCCTGGGACCCATTTTATCTGTACACTTATCCTGTATGCGAGGTGAATGGGAACAGTCAGGAGAAGCATTCTTTTCTACATTTATCCTTCTCAGATTGGCAATGTTTTTCTGCCAGATTTGAAGACGTATCGTTTTTCTTCAAGCCGGCTGCAGCCACTGTCAACTGCAGAGATCAATGAGCCAATGGAGAACCGGGAATAGAAGCAGCTGACGACTGTGAAGCTACCTTTGCCGCAACCCAATTCTCCATTTCTTTTTTTTTTTATATTCTTTATTTTTTCCAGTTCATTATGGCAGGAATTTACTTGTACAGTTTTCATATCACATATGGTAATCATATTTGATTAGAATACATACAGAGACGTCAATCTTTACTATAACTACGTCTTAGGAGTAATCATCATTAAAAATCTACTGATTACTATACTTTGTATATCACTCTTCAAAGGCCCATTCGGGGGTAAAGGTGTCATCTAAAGGAGAAATATATAGGACCCAGGCCCTCCATGTCAATTCAAACTAAGTGGAGCAATCCAGCCTAACAGCTATGGATTGTTCTATACAATAGATTTCAGCCATCAAGGAGTGCCAGTGAGGCAAAGTGGGGACCGTAGTAGTCCGCCATAGGCGAGTTATTACTTTTTTTGCTGTAGCTAAATAGATATATAGTTTGTTCCTTTTCTGTGGGACTGATCCATCCTCACCGATATACAGAAGAATCATTTGGTTTGTTAAAGTAAGGTCTGGATCAATTAATGTTTGCAAACTTCTTGTAATATCTTGCCAATATTGAGATATATTCGGGCACATACAAAAAATATGAGAAATATTTTCCCTGGCCCGACCACAGTTCTGCTAGCACTTACCATAGCTTTCAGGGAGAAACTTAATTAACTTATCTGGAGTGATAAAAAAGTGCATACGGCACTTCCAGATATACTCCAACCAATATGGGTCTTCGGAGGCCTTCATGGAATAAGTGATTGGCTCAAGCCATTTTTCACATGTAATTTGTATTTTTCATTCTTTATTCCACCTATCTAAAATATCTCTAGTTGACTCTTTCCATATTCTCTAAGGGATCTGTAAAGTAAACCTATTAAATGTATATGCTGTATCCCATTTATAGCCTCGATGATCAAACTTATTAATGCTGGTGTCGGATTGGGCAATGCTTTTTGGGTGGAGCCAGCTCCCAATAAAAATGACCTTGCTTGTAAATATCTAAAATGATGTGAAAAAGGAAGGCAAAACTTAGACTGCAAGGCAGCAAAGAGAGTCACCCCTTTTGCATCTAGGAATTGGTAGATCATAGATAAACCAACTCTGTGCCATTCCTTATATATTTGGGGCCAGATATTGAAAACTTTGCGCCAGGCAAAAAACATTTGCACAGGTATAGTGTGGGATTAGCGCGGGTTTGCTATATTCAAAAGGCCAAATAGCGTGTGCAAACTGTATTAGCACTGGGCAAAATCATAATGTATGCAAGGAGCAAACTGAGAGGGTGTGTACATGAATACAGGTGCAATGCTATATTCAGCAACTAGCGCCGCGCAAAGTGGTTTTGCACGACTTAGCGCAACACTTAGAACGGTGCACATTACCACCCAGGAAAAGGTAGTCTTAACCCTGGGCAATCAGCTTTGCATGACATTTTGGCTTTGCACAGTGTTTGCACGGCTTTTACACGGCTTTGTGCGACCCTAACAAATAAATATGACACATAGACAAAGCCAGACATAGAGAACACATGCTGCTCACTGATGGTATCACAATGATGCCATCATCTGCCACCAGTCCTAGCCATGCCAGGCAGTAAGTGGTGACCCTGCCACCAGTAGACAGCATGGCAGTGTGGCCATACAGCACACATCTGCGGACCACTCTTCTGTGGACACCAACAGATACCAGCACACAAATGCAGCACTGTGGGCATGGAGGATGTTGAGGGGAGAGTGTACGGGTGGCCAGGCTGTGCCACAGACCAGGTGTGGCCACAAGGCTGGGACACATCACGCAGTGCACATGGGCCAGTATGGGGAATACCCCTACACCAGTGTGCCTTTCTGATAATATATGCCCCCCGGCCACATACTGTACAGCTGTACAACTGCCACAGCACACAAAGCCGGACGTGTATATGTCACTGTGAGCATCCCATGCCAGAGGTGCAGCATCTGTCGGTCACACAACAGCGTAACAGTAATGTCCACTGTCAGTAAACACCTGCATGTTAGGCATGTCACTGTGTAAAATGCAGTCATCAGCACTGCCCTACACACCATAGGCAGTGCTGTGTCCACACACTACTGGCCCCCTTGCTACTGTAGTGTCTGCTGTGTACTGTAGCATGACCTACAGTGTGAGTTGCATGCAGCACCACCACCATCTGTGCCTATGCTGTGTTGTCCCCTGGAGTACAATTTTCTATGCTATGCTGTATTGTTTACATGTAGCCTACAGCTATCATCATGCACTGCCAGCCTGACCTACAGGTGGTGCTGCGGTCGGACCTGGCCAGCCCCTGTCCTTCCAGACTGACCTACAGATGGAGCTGTGGGACCCTGCAGTAACGCTGGGCAAACTGCATGCAAATCAGGGCATAATGAGATGCTAATCTAGATGTTTGCCCAGAGACTACCTAAGTAGGCTCATTTGCATGTCACTTTTGAATATGGCAAGGTTTAGCACCAGGCAAATGTGTTTGCACCAGGCTAATGGTTTAGCCCTGCGCTAAACCCGTACAAAGGTGTTAGCGCTGCGCAAACAGTTTGGGGGATATTATACAGTTTTGATCACTGTACTTTCACATGCGTTGCTGCCTGCAGCTGTACTGGGTCCACACATTTGCTGGCACACACATTGGCCACATAGTTCACCTCTACCTACCTTCATGTCACTGTGCACTGTGTTGCTGTTGTGTTTTGCACTTCTTGGTTGCTATATTCAGAGCTGTCTTATTCCAGGGCTAAGTTTGCCCTGCACGCCCATCCCAGTTTGCCCAGCCTCATTCCCATGCTATATTCAGAAGTTGTTTGCCCCGGGCTATTCCTTTTGAATATAGCTTGCTTTGTGCTCCGGGCTGTTTGCCTGCCGGGCAGTGTTAATTTAGCCCCGAGGCAAAGTTCTGAATATCTGACCCATGGTCTGTTCTAAGGGCCACGAATTCATCTTCTTTGATTAAAGGTCTAAAATCATAAAAAAATCTCCATGAGTTCCTTACTGGACCTTACCTTGTACCAAACTTTCAAAGTGCTACAAGCCCAAGGTAAAATCTTTAAGGCAGGGCATGGAGTTCAGGAGAAGAAAATAAAACTGAGAAAATATCTAAAAGATCGTGCAATATAAACTCTATAAACTTCTATGGTGGCATTGTCTATTAAGCCACAGCAAAACTGTCTTGCACGTAACTGCCCTATGGTATTCTTTCATGTTTGGAAGGTTTAAACCACCTTTGCCAATAGATAATTGCATCAGTGATCACCTTACCCTCAGATGTTTCCCTGCCCAAACAAATCTAGAAAACATTCTGTCCCATCAACAAAAATAAAATCTTGAAGGGATAAAAGGTAAAGCTTGAAAGAAATACAAAATCTTTGAGAACACTGTCATTCTGATGGTCTGTATACGCTGACAGAATGATAAAGAAAGGTGTGCCCATTTCCCAAACAGCTGTTCTATGCCCTGAGGCAGGGGTTCCAGATTAAGAAGTTTCAGAAGTTCCAAGTTTTGAGGGATCAGGACTCCCAAAAATTTAATTTTATTATTTCCCCATCTTAAGGGAAGCCGCAGTTTCAGGTTCTGCGAGGGGGAAAAATTTAAGAAAAATAACTCTGTCTTTTGAATATTAATTTTATATCCTGCTATATCCGAGAACACGTCTACTACTTTTAACATGGCAGGTATTGAAATCTCCGGTTCCAATAAGGTTAATGATATGTCGTCCGCATATAATGAAAGTACAAATTATCTCCCTCTAAAGGAATGCCCTAAATATCTATATTTTGTCTGACCGCTTCTGCTAAAGGCTCAATATATAGAGCAAATAAGAGCGGCGATAATGGACAGCCCTGCCTCATCCTGGCTGACAGCTGACCATTCACCTTAATATGTGCCTTCGGGGAAGCATATACTCGCCAGAGCAAAGAAACAAACTCCTCTGGAAACCCAAATTTGGACAATGTTCTCCAAAGGAAACTCCAACTGACCCAGTCAAAAGCCTTATCTGCATCAAGGCTGACAAAGGCTGCCGGTATCTGTCTCTGATTAACATGATCGAGCAGGTGTATTGCTTGTCTAATATTATCAGATGTCTGTTGAGATTGAATAAATCCCGACTGATCTGAATTTACTAAATAAGGCATAATATCTTCTATTCTGTGAGCCCATATAGACATAAACAGCTTATAATCCATATTTAATATGGGTATGGGCCTATATGATGTCACCAAGTCTGGGGGGTTTCCTTGCTTCAGTATAGGGGAAATATTTCTGTAGTCCCATGAAGGTGGGGTAGTGCCCCCCCTCTTGTATCTCATGAAATGCTTTAACCAATATCAGAGCAAGCTGCTTAAAGAAAGTTTTATACCACTCAGCAGGCAGCCCAGCAGGGCCGGGTGTTTTTAATGTCTTACAATCTGAGACCACCCTTTTGAGTTGATCCTGTCTGATTGGGGTCTTTAGTCTCTCCGACATCTCCACAGAAAGCTGTGGGAGAGCCAGTGGGTAAAAGAATTCCTCCATTTTAAGAGGGTCCGGGGTGAGGGGGACATCTACAGTTGTCCATAATATTTCTTAAAGCATTCCATAATCCACCCAGTATTCGTAATTCAGTGATTAAGGGTTGGGTCTGTAAGGTATGAAATATATGATGCTGTCTTCTGTCCTCTCAACCTTTGAGCTAAATTTCGTGCCCCTTTTGGGCCTCCCTCATATCTGTAAGTCTTCAGATAGAACAATGCCTGTTGTGTTTTTTCATCTAATAACTTCTGTAGATCAGCTTTTTTTTTTTGGGTTAATCTGTGCCCTGACCTCATCAGTAATCAGGACATGGGGCAACTGGAGTTCCCCAAGTTCTCCATGAAGCTTACCATATTGGAGTTCCCATTTTTTCTTTCTGGCAGCCATGAAGGCAATAATTTCTCCACGGATCACAGCTTTGATTGTGTCCCATAAAATAAATGCCGAGGCCTCCCCACTGAGTTATCTGATATCACCTGGGCAATCTCAGAATTGAAGTTATCTCTAAAGGCCTTGTCTCTTAAAAATGAGGTGTTCAGGCGCCACCCTGTGGTTGATCTGGGTAATTTAAAATCTAATTTTAAGAATAGGGGGAATGATCTGAAAGAAATCTAGGGCCTATGGTCAAATCATGGAGGGAATCTGTGTGTTTCCTCGAGATGAAGAAATAATCAAGTCTGGAGTGTGAATTATGCCTAGGTGAATAAAATGTGTATCCCCTAGACGTGGGATAAAAATGTCTCCAGACATCGGCCAGTCCTAGTGTTTCAAGGTTGGAACAAAATAATTTCTGTGCGGGTGAAGATCGGTGCCCATATGAGGTAGATGAATCCAGATAGGGATTCAAAGTTAAATTAAGATCCCCCCTTCCCATCAACAAACAGTCCTGAAAGTTATCTGTAAGTTTATCAAAAAATCTCTTTAAGGCAGCAGAAGGCATCAGGGGTGGAAAATACACATTTACTAATGTAACCTGCTTCCCAAACAATGTCCCTGTTATAATTATATACCAACCCTGAGGGTCAATATACTGGGAGGACAAATGGAAAGCGGAGGTCCGAGGTATCATAATAACCACTCCATGATGTTTTCCCTTTAGGTATGACGATACAAAGATCTGGTACTACGCCCCCCCCCCCCCGGTCAATTAGTACGTTCAATATCCGTCAAATGAGTTTTCTGTAAATATATAACATCGTTTGGGTGTTTTTTTAAATACTGAAAGAGTCTGACTCTTTTAATCGGGTTGTTTGACCCACTGATATTAAGGGACAGAGTCCTAACTATATGAATCGCCATTATGATCTATCCATCCAGGGACCTCCACCATTCACCTGCCCCCCGCACCACAGTGTAGCAGATAAATCAAAACTCCTTGTCTCAAATAAATGCAGCGTATTAATAGTTTTTTCTCCTTTTATATACTGTAGCATCTTCTGGGTCTTCAGAAACCCCCCCTTTCAGTAAAACCTCTCTGTCCCATTCCATCAGAATCTTTAATAAAGGCCGTACCTCCCTGCTGTAGCTGTAAATAAAACTGGTAAATAGAATCGACTATCCGATTTTTATAGCTATATATTGTAACTGAGTTCTCACTCGTCTTACACTGTAACAACTGTAGATCAGGTAAAAACGGACATTCTTTAATCAAACTTTTGACATCTACTACGACTTTCAAGGTAGGAGAGTGTAGAAAAATACTCCCTGACTTCCGGTGACGTCACCATCAGGAATGGCAGCACAGAGGAGAAGCTCCACATAACCTGCCGACTAATCCTCCCCTAATCAGCTACAGCACACTCTAAAAAAACTTGCTCAAGAAGTCAAATTATGACAAGGAGTAAAAATAAGCTAAAATCGCGCTCAGGGAGATTCCTACAAAAGGCAGATGCACTTGGATCTGAGAAGAGGCCTGCTGGCAGTCGCAGCGTTTCTCCGGCAAGCAGCGTGGCAGGAGCTCAGGACCCCAACACTGACACACAAGCTGAAAGGATTTCACGCTGTCGCTACGAAACACTCCTGAGCGAAATAAGGGCATTCTGCGCTGAAAATAAAAAAGAATTTACAACATTACAAAATCGGCTCACGGAGGTTGAGGAGAGACTAGGCCGCTCTGAGGAAGCAACCGGAGAGGTCGCAGAGGGAAACCACTCGACTACACTAGGCTGTAGATTATTTGGTGGAACAACATGAAGCTATGCAAGAAAAAATTACTGACCTTGAAGCTCAGTCCCAGAGGGACAACCTCCGTATATATGGATTACCCGAGGGTTCAGAGACTGGTAAAATGGAGGACTTTCTGTACGACATGCTGAAGGACATTCTAGCTCTCCCTCCAACCTTTTTATTCAAAATTGAAAGAGCACACAGAGCTCTAGCTCGAAAACCTATGGACCCTTCGGCAAGGCACCGCTCAATTGTACTAAAATTCTCCAGCTTTAAAGATAAGGAACAGATCTTGAAGACAGCATGGGCCAAAAAGAATGTTACCTATAATTCAGCCAGGCTACTCTTCAACAACGATTATCCTACAGACATCATGAAAAGAAGAATGGCTTATGCACCAATACTGAGACTGCTAAGAGAGAAGGGAATCAAATTTCAAATGCCCTACCCAGCTAAACTTTGGGTTTTCTGGGACTCTGGAAATGTAGTTTACTCCCACCCTGAAGAAATTTCCCTGGAACTGAAGAAGAGAGGATGGAGTTCTGCCCCCCGGTGGGTCCGGTGCAGCAAGAAAAGCCCCCGGTCTAGCTGGCAAAGCTCTGCGGATGCTTGTGAAGGCACGGGGAAGCAAGGAAGATTCTGTCCTCTTCAGGATCTCAAAAACTATATCAGGGTGAAGCAACCTGCCTCGAAAGACCTAGAGATGGACCCCTGCAGTTTAAACACTTGAGGTCACTGTTAGTTATGTTTGTCTATGGGGTTTGAGTAAATCCCTTCTTCACTTAAAGCGGGCTGCAGCAACAAAGTCGCTAGAAAGCTGATATTGGCTCTGCCTTTTCTCTTCTTTTCTTTCAGCTAACAAACTGATGCCTTAATCTGCTGTTCATTTCTAAGAACTTATTTGCTGTCATTTATCTGAATGGTAACCCAAAGTTTACAGAGCGCCTACAGTTAATTGATTTTCATTTTTTTCAGGCAAGGGTTATGATGGCAACTGTTTGACACCTAAAACCTCATGCAGCATTCCTGTTCTTGCCCTTCTAGGGCATTCTCTCAGGGCATCCTTCAGATGATTACCCTGATGACTTTGTTAGCTAGTTTGACGTCCCTATTATTCAACCCAGATTTCCTAGGGGTTGGGAAGCCTGACCTTCATGAGGGTCAATTCCTCCCATGGAGCCCTCTCCCAAACGTAGGATTGGGCCCCTTCTTTCTAGAGGGGTAGTTATTACGCCCTCCTATTTTGGAAGTGCGACTGTAAATAAGTTGATAAAGTTCTTGTTTGTCAGTGTTAATTTTTATTTTCTTCTCCCTAATGTGCACACGCTATTTCTTACTCTCGGGGCTAGTCGTTTTAAAAGGCTAACTCCTGAATTTAAGTTTTTTACTCATTACAATGTCTTAGACTGGGTGCTGATGATGTGGGGACTCATACTTACACCATTATTGTATGGATTTCTGAATTACCCTACTACCCTTTCAGCGATGCTACCTATGCAGCTTAGGTTCATATGTTTCCACAATGGATAAAGGTTCTTTAGTTAAGATCTGTTCGCACAATGTTAACGGGTTAAATAACCCCATAAAGAGATATAGGGTGATCTCCTCTCTCAAAAGGCTGAAACCTTCTTTTCTCCTGTTACAGGAGACCCATTTAAACAAGCAAGAACACCAGAAATTAGCCAAATTTGGATTCTCCACAATAGTGGCCTCAGTTTATAGTAGAGAAAGAGAAGGTACTGCTGTCCAGATTCCCAAAGGGTTCCCTTTCAATTAGTCAATTCATACTCTGATCCAGGCCAGTCGCTAGCTATGCAGTGGGCCGACTGGGCAGGAAGGAGCTCACCCTTGTCTCCCTATATGTCCCCCCAGGAGAGGGGCCCACAGTAAGGAAAATGTTGTTCCAGAAAGTTATGGAAAGAAGTAGAGGAGTCTTAATAATGGGTGGAGACCATAACCTGACCACCTCTTGTTTAGACACATCTAGCAAAAGTCCCTTTAAGAAATCCCCTGCACACCGCGCTGTCCAGGCGTATCTTTCTGAGGCACACTGGGTAGACATTTGGCGTAATCAGCACCCTAATAAAAGGGAATATACACACTACTCCGACCCCCACAGAGTGTATACACGTATAGATTATTTCCATGTATCTAAAGAGCATCTATATAAAATGCAGAGCTGCACTCAGATCCCGACTGTGTTTTCAGATCATTCGATCCTTACTCTAAAGGTAACATGGAACAGGGAGAAAACTAACACACTCTGGAGGTTTAACAACTTTTTGCTGAACAGTAAGGATTTCAGAGAGATGGTCCACTGCAAAATAAAGCTGATCCTGGCCGACAACAACAGGCAGGAAACTAAGAAGGGAGTCTTATGGGATACCCTGAAAGCTGTCCTAAGGGGGGAAATCATTAAATTTGCTGCACATTATAAGAAAAAGCAGCAACAGCGTCTAGCCACTCTGCAGCGGCAACTTCAAAGCTTGCAGACCCTACATGCAGTTGGTGACGCTGGGGCATATCCTCTTATGCAAGCCACCAAACAACAGATCCAGGTAATTTTAGACATGCGTACAGAGCAAGCACTGCAACTTCTCAAACAGAAATACTACGAGGGAGGCCCTAGAGCTACCCGGCTATTAGCCCATAGACTTAGGCAGCATAAATCTAGATCTAACATCACTCAAATTAGGGACCCCTGCTCTAAAAGGCTAGTTACTCTTCCTAGGAAAATTGAGCAGGTCTTTCAGAGATATTACAGTGGCCTGTATGGCACTGAACACTCACAGGGGCCACCAGCAATGGAGGCCTTTCTGAGTCATCTCAATCTGATGAAGATATCTCAAAAACATCAGCAATTATTGGAAAGCCCAGTTTCACAAATAGAAATAGAGCAGGCACTGACAGGTCTTAAAACTAATAAAAGCCCAGGCCCAGATGACTACACTGGGGACTTTTATAAGGCCTTCCGGGGCGACCTTTCACCTACTTTGTTGGAGGCTTGCAGGGCTGTACAACTGGGTGAACCCATCCCTGACTCGTGGCGTTATGCATACATATCCAGTATCCTAAAGCCAGGTAAAGACACAACATCATGCTCTTCATATAGACCTATTTCGGTCCTCAATATTGATTATAAAGTATTTGCATCTATAATGGCTAAAATGTTCGAAACTTTTTTACCAGAAATAATAGACCCTGACCAAACAGGATTTGTTCCAGGGCGCCAGACCCAAGACAACATCAAGCGAACTCTACATCTGTTACAAAGGGTAAAGCGCATCAGGTCCCGATTCCTCCTTCTCTCCTTAGATGCAGAGAAGGCGTTTGACCGGGTCGAATGGCCCTTTCTGTGGGAAATACTCGGTAGGGTCGGAATCCCACAGATAGTTATTAAATCAATAGAAGCTATGTACTCCCACCCCAAAGCTTATATCCGGATAAACGGCTCCTTTTCCAGCCCTATTTCCCTTACTCGTGGTACCAGACAGGGATGCCCCCTTTCTCCCCTATTATTTGCAATATATCTGGAGCTTTGGCTCAGGCCTTGAGACAGAGGGATGGGCTGACAGGGATAGAGATCCAATCAATTCATCATAAATTAGCATTGTATGCGGATGACCTCCTAATTTATATGACCGATCCAGAGACTGCTCTCCCTCTCCTCTGGGATATTTTGGAAAAATTTGGGGCAATATCAGCCTACAAAATTAATCAGGGTAAGACCGAGGTTCTGGCCTTGAATTTTACTCCGCAGGATGATCTGAGGCAAGCTTACAATTTTAGATGGCATTTAGATAGTATTCAATACCTGGGAGTTCACATTGGGCCTCCAGATAGCGACCTGTTTGCGATGAATTATGCTCCCTTTCTGTCAAAGACTACGTCTGATATGGAGAGATGGGGGGCTCTCCCCTTGTCCCTCCATCAACGTGTAGATTCAATCAGGATGATGGTTCTACCTCGCTTTCTCTACCTGGCTCAGACTCTCCCTGTACCAATCCCAGACTCGTTCTTTCGGACGCTGCAGATAAAAGTCTCCTCATTTATCTGGGCAAACCACAAACCCAGGATTAACCTTGCAGCTCTACAGCTCCCAAAACACTTAGGGGGTCTGTCCCTACCAAATTTCAAACTATATTATCAAGCAGCTCAAATAAGAATTCCCCCATATTGGCTTGACATGACATATATATCCCGATGGAAGGCTGTGGAAATGCAGGAAAAGGAGCTTGCTGACATTTACAGTGCATTGCTTTCTTCTCCCCCGACAGCCAAGATAGAAAACATATCTAATCCTTATACACAGTCTACACTTAAATGCTGGCAAAGAATCATATCCTCGAGGGAATTTAAACCTTGGAGACCAGCTATACTCTCCCTTCCCCACTTGGATGCCTTCCTTCCGGGCAAGATGGACAAAGGTTACGTTACATGGCTAAGGAGGGGTCTGCATCTGGTATACATTTTATGCCTAAGGGTACAGTCCTTTCCTTAACAGAACTGACTCAAAGATATAACATTACCTACTCTGACAGATTCAGATATTTCCAAACCAGGAATTATCTCAATTCGCTTGGGAGGTTACAGTGGCAGAATTCCTCCCCAACTAATTTTTTGCTTATCCTAATAGCGGCCCTAGAAGGGAGACCAATCCAGCCCCACCTGATTTCTATCTTGTATAGAAGCCTCTGCGAGCTGCAAAATAAACCTCAAGATAAAATTAGGATAGCCTGGGAAAAAGATCTGGGGACCGAGATATCCTCAACTTGCTGGCAGAACCACTTAAAAAATATGTACAAAGGTGTTAGCTCAGGCAACTGGAAAGAGATTTTGCTTGGAAGCTCGCTGTAAGGTACTTCAGAGCCCCAGCAGTGGTGCAGAAATATACATTCCATGTTAAGGCGGATTGCTGGAGACATTGTGGGTTCCCTTCAGCTACCTTGGGTCACATATTCTGGTCATGTAAGGCCCTTCATCTATTACTCTCACAACTCAGTGAGGCTCTCCATAAATTAATATCCCCTAACCTCGTTCTGAATTCTCAACTTTTCTTGTTTGGAGGTGGCCCCAAGGAACTTTCTGATGTTCCCTCCAAGAAATTTTTAAATTTGGCTCTCTTGGTTGCCAAGAAAGCCATTACAAAGAAATGGTATTCCCACTCTCCCCCTACTCTAGATCTCTGGCAGCAAATAATGATAGATCTTTACAAGATGGAGAGACTCACTGCCATAATCAATAAATCACAGAAGGCCTTTGATAATGAGTGGAGGAAATGGGTTGTATACATTATGCCCATACGTTCAGATTTTGTACCTTAAGTTAATTTTTAGTGTCTCACTTTCCCTTTCGTGCATAGTATATTTTGGATAGCACCCCAATCCACTTATTGTAGACAGTGAATGAAATTGTTTGTTTTTCCTGACCTAGTGCACATCATATGTACTTTCTTTTAAGTATTTATATATAACTAAGATTTCTTTATATTTTCTGTCATCCTTTGTCTTTAATTGTTTATTCTTTGTGTAAAATAAGTTTACTTAAAATTGAATAAAAATTGAAAGTAAAAAAAAAAGAAAAATACTCCCTATGCATGCCTCCAGAACATCAGGAGGAACGGGAGGTAATCCAAGAACACAAAACTCTCGGGCCCCCAGAGGGTATGAATTCCCTCTAATAGTACAAGAAAATCTATGGAGGCTTCCAGGTATCGAGAGTATACCGAGGATACATACTGTATCCTCAGAAAAAAGAAAAGAATTTTCAGCCCCCTTGAAATAAACATAAGCCTACAACCATCATTATGATGGCAGCATCCGCCTCGCTAACTTTTAGTTGTTCTTTATAATAATTTTTTTTCTATTATATAGATTGTTTCCCTCGTATTAATATGAAAGGCCTCCCTCCCTCCCCTTACACCTCCAGCTCTCCCACAAACAAACCAGCTGGAACAGGCTTAAAAGCCAGTAAGGGCCCCCCCCATTCCACAGTAGGGTAGTAAATTAAGGACCAAAATAGTCTGTTTATACAGGACTGTCTGTCCTTGTTAAGGTCCCAGGAGTTAGGGTAGTCCCATAAGTTATACTCCCTCAATGTCCATCGACCGAGAGCTAAACTATAACACGAACTCCTTAATCAGGATCTCCAAATGACTTAAGTAGACGGATTCAATCAGGTTCTTCCTCGTGCTGGTCTGCGAAAGGCCGCTAAACAATTAGTGATGTTTTCAGGCCGTTGTTCCCATCCTTTTCGGTTATTTCCTCTTGGAGTTACTGTTTGCCATCTAGGGAGATCTGGAGCCGAAGATATGCTCTGCTCAGCCTCAGCTCTTTTCTTGATCTGGATCCCCATCTTAAGTAATTCCTCCTGAGCCTCCTCCGCTGAATGGAGTTCCCATCTGCCCATGGAAAGTTGCACCAGAAGGCGAGCAGGGTAAGGGGTAGTAAATTTAATGTTCGCTTCTTTCAAGGCTGGAAGGATATCAGAGTATGCCCATCGATTCTGCATGGTTTGGTGTGTAGTCGTTATCTAGGTAGATACGGGTTTGTCCATAAAATATCTTTCCCTTCCTCCAGGCAGTTGTCAAGACTTTTTCTTTTACTGCGTAGCTAAGAAAACGCAGTATAATAGACCAGGATCTGACCTTTGAATCACTGGGACAAGGGACCAGCGCTCTATGGACCCGTTCCAAATCCAGCTGTAAATCCGAAGGTATATCTAGGGTAGTTTTTAAGACTGTGGCCATAAAATCAGAGATGTCTTGGCCTTCTGAGCCTTCAGGAATACAGTACACCCTTACATTTTTACGACGGGCCCTATTTTCCGCATCTTCTTGTCTACTATGCAGAAAAGCACATTGTTCTTGTAGTTCTTGGATAGCCCCTTCCAAATCATCAACTCTATTCTCCACAACCATAACTTCTCTCCGTGGCATCTGCGCGCTGCTCCAAGTTAACCACATCTCTGCGCAGCTCCCCATACATATCTTGTATTTCTGCACGAAAAGAGAGTAATTCTTTATAAATTGTGTCTAATTTTACACGTTTATTTTTAGGTTTGCCGCCCAATTGAACGATCTGATCAGGGTTTTCGATGGTAGCAACCAAAAGCTCGGAGTCAGAGGCCTCTGGAGTCGACATCTCGGCAGCGCTGATTTTCTCTTCTTACTGAATTGAACTTGCCTTCTTCAATGATCTGGGTTTCCAATCCTGCACTTTTTTTTTTTTAATACTTTCTTTTTTTTATCCCGCCTATATGCCCCCGGTGTCCACTCCTTCGGGCCATCCAACCACTTCAGACCACCTAATCTTTCCCTCAGGATCTGCCCCACTAGAGTGCCTTCTTCCTTCCTACCTTGCACATCGGGGTCTGTCCCGAGAAACTGGTGGTGGTCTGAATGGCTCAGGGTGGCCATCATCTAGGACCGCCGAGAGTTTGTTTCCGTTTTTCTGTGTCCCTTGTTGCCCCGCCCCTGAGACACCTGTGCGAGGACGTAGTCCAGAGAGGCGACGTGCTGACACAGGTCTCTCTCAAGCACCTAACAGCATCCCCCCTCGCCGACTCCAATGAATGGAGCCACCAACCCGAGAGCTGGTGCACTCACCGGTTCCTTCAGGGCGACAGGCGCATACAGCGCCCCTGATAACCCTCCCCAAGGGAGGAGAGCATCCGTTGGGATGCTCAATCCTCCCTCCCCCAACCGACCCCCGCCGACTCGAGTTCGTGCCCAAACCCTGGTCGCTGGCGCAGCGCGAGGTGTGGCATCCAGCGCCTCAGCACCACCAGGCCGGCTCAATCCTGCACTTCCTGATGGTAGACTCTCTCAATTCTGTCCAAACTTGTAGAGTGCAGGTAAATTAGTGAGAGGGAGGGATCACGGAGCTCTTAATTACACCGCCATCTTGGTTGCAGGCTCAACCGGAAGTCCAATTCTCCATTTCTTGAATCAAACAAAAGCTTTCTTGCAATGTCTCCTGGTTAAAGCCCTGACAAACTGTGCAGGCTGACAAACTGTGCAGATGTTGACAGTGGCAATGTCATGGGCTGTACTGAGGTAACAGATACAAATGAAGTAGTTGTTATAAATCTTAACGGAGACACAACGGTAATAATGGAACACGGTTCCTTGTCTTTTGGCAGCAACACAGACGTTATTAAAAAAAACTCAGACGTAATAGTGATAGTAAATACTTGTAAAAAGTTTGGCAGCATTCTTCAGCAGTGCTGGATCAATGAGTAGTTGATGGCGGGAGAAGAAACACTGTGGCATACTGGGGATGCCCACATTATATAGGTACCAACGAGGCATGTTGATTTGGGCCATCCCAGCCTGCAAACATTTCCAGGTGGTCCTGATGCCAATGGCTTACAGTTCCATGATCTGGCTCAATGGAGGGAGATATCCTCAAAGATTAACTCATTCCAGAGAATTATGCTTGATAGTAGCACTCCTGATATTTAGATTTCTCGGGCAATGGCATCAGGGTATATCAGTCGAGATGTCACTACTGCATAATTTCTGTTTTGCCTTGTTCTATTTCTTACCTATATCCTTCCATTAAATTATTATTCTTGAATGCCATTGACCAGAAGAAAAAACGTATATCCTCAAGCTGTCTTGACAATAAAAGCTGCTCAAATAAGCATTTAAAATATAAATAAATTTCAAGTACTTTCTGTTTTTACAGAAAGAGGGCTCCAGAGAAAAACAGAGTTAAGCAAGTTCAGGCATTTAATTAGAGTACAAACACTAAAAAAAAAATAGCATATATGTTTACATGGTTTAAAAAATTAGTAAGGCAACGTTGGGTGATACTAAGCGGTTTTACTGTTTTTATTCAGGAAAAAAAAAAACTGAGTAAGTGAACAGCCTGTTATATATACGTTTTAAATATTGTGGCCCGGATGTGCCCCGGTGCGATATTCAAATGGAGATTGTGCCTGGCACAAATCCCGATGTGCCGGAGCACATCAGTAATGTATGCGGTGCAGGTGGGGGGGGGGCATGCCCATGCATACTCCGCAGATCCCGATATTCAGCCCAGGATGTGCTGAGCCCATGCATGTGCAACCCCTACTTGCGCTGCACACAGGTGAGCCAAAAAAAAAAAAAAAGGAACAACGGCTGGCCACCCACAGGTGGGTTGCCGTACCGCAGGGTGCAACACGGCAGCTGCCACCTGTGGGTGGCCACCCAAGCTCCAGCTGCACCCTTGTGGTGGCACGCCCCCTCCCATGCCCGATCGCGGGTATCTGTAGTAGAAAAAAACATCCAAAATCCCTGGTGGTCCAGTGGACCGCTTCACGCCTGATCACGGGCTTAAGTTGAATAAAGTCAACGTCTAATATCCCTGGTGGTCCCAGTGGTCCGCTTGCAGCCCGATCGTGGGCATAAGTTGAATAAAGTCAATGTCCAATATCCCTGGTGGTCCAGTGGACCGCTCGCAGACTGATCGCAGGCATAAGTTGAATAAAAGCAACGTCCTATATTCCTGGTGGTCCGGTGGTACCCCCCTTCCCGCTGATTGGCGGGCGGCAGCACCCCACCCACCTGACATCCCGCCGACTGAGTGTACGGTAGGGTTGTACACCCATTGGTCCACAGCATGAGCCAATGGGCGTGAAGTCTGAGACCTACTACCAGCAGTCCAGATATGTGAATCACATGTGTGGACTGTGTAGTACGGTACGGGCTGCACGCCCATTGGCTCACGCTAGGGACTCAATGGGTGTACAGCCCTACTGTACACTGTCAGTCGGGCGGTGGTGGGGCAGGTGTGTGCTGCCGCCCGCTGCTGACCGGGGAGCGGAGGTGGAGCTCAGTGGGCGGTGGGGAGGGGGTACCACTGGACCACCAGGGGTATAGGGCGTTGCTTTTATTCAAATTATGCCTGCGATCGGGCTGCAAGCGGTCCACTGGAGCACCAGGGATATAGGACATGTTGTATTTTACACTTAAGCCCGCGATTGGGCTGCGAGTGGTCCACTGGCCCACCAGGGATATTGGACGATTATTATTTTAACAGATGCCCGCTATCGGGCAGTGGGGCGCTTTGCTGCGCTGTGCAGGGGCCATTGGTCCCTGATGGCTGCAGCCTGGCAGGGTGCCAGGTGCAAGTAGCCAGGGATCGGCACACCTGCATGCAAATGGGGCCATAATGACATGCAAATGGCCCCATTTGCACCTTGCATGCATCATGGCGCCATTTGCATGTGCACTTTTGAATATCGTGTTTTTGCGCCTAACGCAACAGAACTTGCGCTAGCGCATCCCCCGATCCACTCTGGCCACTTGCACTGGTGTAGTGCCACTGCGCCATGAGCACTGCGGGTGGCCAGGGTCCGATATTCAACGTTGCTGTGCCATGGCGCAGCTCCGTTGAATATTACTCTGTCAACGCCCCTGCACAGCGAAGTTGCGCTGCGCCCAGGCTTGCGCCACAGTCTGGCGCAGTCTGAATATCCGGGCCTCTATGTCTATGCACAATTCCAATTTCTGCTCCTGTTCTCCCTCCAGATCCCCATGGTGCTCCAGTCATCGTACCTGCTCAGACCTCGCCATCTTCCATGATGCCTTGGATCCCCTTCCCCACACAGGTGGGGTTGAGGTGGAGGGGATACAACCCTGGATGTGCTGCTTGCTATCATCAGGAGACGATCTGGAGTGGTCAAGTTGATCCTGGAGGCAGCAGGGTCCTTTGAAGATGGGAGCAGGGCCATTTTCCTTGTTGCTCCAGTTCCCTCAGTGGCAGACACACAAGGGAGATCTAGGCACGCCTGTATGTGAAATAAGCTGCGGTCTCAGTTCCCTGCCTGCATCTGACCCACACATTTCACCCTCAGCTTCACTGCCACCAGTGACAGCAAGTTTACACTTTAAACCGCCTCTCCTATCACTCAAAAAATAGTGTTTACAAATTACAGTTCACTGCCTTAAAAAGAATCCTGCTTCTTTTACTATGGTGCTCAGGCAATGTCGAACTCAACCCAGGACCATTAGACACCCTTGCTTCTCCATCAGACCTGGCAGGTATCAAAGGAATGTCTTTTATGCATCTTAATGCCTGTAGTTTGCTGAAAAAGTTCACCCTTATCCAGGCTTGGGTGAGCCACACCCTACCTGACGTCCTAGTGAACACTGAGACCTGGCTTAAGCCAGCCACCCCAGACAATGAAATCAATATCCAAAATTAATTTACTTTTCAGAGTGGATAGGCAATCAAGAGGAGGTGGGGTGGCAATTTATGTAAGGGACAAATACTCAGCCGCATGCATAGACGCATTGCCCTCCCCCAAAGAATTTGAGTGCTTGACCCTAAAGATCAAACTTTCTCCTTCCAGTGCACTCTGTGTAATAGGCTGCTACAGCCCCCCTTCTGCCGGGCCTCATCTCCTGTTTCACCTCAGTTCCGTACTGTGGTTCAGTTCCTTGGAAACCATTATTTTTGGCGATCTGAACTACGATTGGCTATCAAGTGCATCAGCTCCCTTGAAATCCTTTTGTGACACTCTAGGGCTGGTGCAACTCATTGGCGAGCATACTCACCCAAATAAAAAGAACCTTAACAACAGCTCCCTCTTAGATGTAATTTTGGTTAGCAAGCCACACCTGTTCTCTCATGAGGCAACATTTTTCTCAGACATTAGCAATAATTGTATAATCACCACCATTAGATCCGTGCACAACCCACAGTTTGTGGCAAAGTTCTCTATCAAGAGGTGCAAACGCAACTTTGATTTGTTTGCTTACATCCACGACTTGAAACATTCACCGTGATGGCAGGAATTCTTCGTAGCCAAAACGGTTAACAGGGCATATATAATTTTTTTACGATATTTTAAGTGAGGCTTTAAATAAACATGCACCCTTGGTTAAGGTGTGGGTCAGGAGCAGCACCTGCCATTGGTTCTCGCCTGAGCTCAAAGCTTCCCTGTTAGAAAGGGATACTTTATGGAAAAAAGGCCGAAGAAGCAAGAATGACTCGGATTGGTGTCTTTTTAAGAGAGCATGTAACAAGTGCACCAAGTTGGTCAGAGCAGCCAAGGCCGCCTACTATTGTTCAGCGCTAGCCTCTGCCTCAAGAAATCCTTCAAAGCTCTGGAAAACATTAAAAGACATGTCTGGACACGCACCTGGTCATTCCATCCCAGCAAAAATTAAGTCCAGTGGTAGCGTTATCACTAACCGATCGGAGATATTGGAAGCCCTCAATAACCATTTTGCAACGGCCGGGCTAGCATTTGATACTTTTCCTGCCAATGACCTCTGCACAGCTCAGGGCCCACCAACCCACGAGTCCCCCTCTACCGAGGAGGCCTTCTCCCTCCTGCCTGTCTCTCTAAAAGAGGTGGAAGACCTACTGCTTCAACTGGACACCAGGAAGGGAGCAGGCTCCAACTTCATATAGCCATACTATCTGAAATGTGCCTACCATGTGCTTGCGGTGCCAATCACCCACCTATTCAACATGGCACTCTCCCAGGGTAGCCTCCCCCCTCAGTGGAAAATAGCCCATGTCATCCCTCTATTAAAAGCAGGTGACCCCTGCGATCTAAATAATTACAGACCGATCTCGCTCCTCCCCATCCTGTCTAAATTACTAGAAAAAAATAGTGTGTGGCCAGCTAGGGGTATACTTAGAACCCAGAAGCCTATTAAACCCGGTTCAGTCTAGATTCAGAGCAAAGCACAGCACCATAACAGCCCTAGCTAAGGTGACCAATGATTGGCTCCTAGACCTTAACAACAAGAAGCATATCTGTGCTGTTTTCTTGGATCTTAGTAAGGCACATGACACAGTTGATCACAGCCTGCTTCTTTCCTCCCTAAGCACCTTAGGCCTGGACCATAAATCTATGTGCTGGTTTGCAGACTACCTCGGAGAACGGAAACAGCAGGCTAAAACTGAAGGTGATCTTCCTCCATTAAAACCTATGCTGAGGGGCGTGCCCCAGGGCTCTATCCTTGGTCCCCTCCTCTTTGCAGTCTACATTAACAACATCAATGACCCCATCAAAAAATCCAACATCCACTTACTCGCAAACAACACTGTACTGTACTTGAGTCTTCCCATGCCGGACGCAGCCTGTGAAGACCTTCAAGCTGAATTTAACCTACAATACCAGCTCATAAACAAAAAGCTTTTGCTCAATGTGAAAAAGACAAAAGCCATGCTCTTCTCCCTATCCTTGCATGTGGCAATTCCTGCTTGGGGAGCTATCCCACAAATTACCGATGTTCTTGGAGAAACACTAGAGTATGTAGCTAAATTCAAATATCGAGGAGTCTGGCTCGATCATAAACTTTCCTTCGCTGACCACCTCAAAGAACTACAGAAGAAACTAAGGCAAAGATTAGGACTATTCTACAGAATTAACCACCTGCTCACAAAGGAGACCAAGATTCAACTGGTTCAAGCTACCTTCCTATCTTTAATAGATTACGCGGACCGGCTCTACAGCCACTGCACTGCCTCTGCACTGGCTAAGTTGGACACCCTCTACCACAGAGCTATCAGGTTCATTACTGGCCTTCCACATTCCACACACCACTGCTCCCTGTACTCATCATTAGGTTGGACTTCCCTTCACTATAGAAGGAACAGAAATGCACCCTATGGGCCTTCAGAGCGGTGACCAACAAGCTCCCCTCATATGTCTCAGATTGTATTCCCCGGAGTGCGTTAGGCACCTACGCTCTAAGGAGCTATTCCCCAATTGCCCTCCAAGTTCCAAGGGTCAAAACTCGTTTCGGCAAAGTTGCTCTAAGCTTCTCTTTACCCACATTATGGAACGGTTTACAAAGGAACTTGAAGCTGAGCTGCCGTTAGCCTGAATATCTTCAAGGCGCTCTACGATCGCTACATGAAAGCACCTTACAAATGTTTACCTCACCGCTAGCCCACTAATTCCGCAACTCCACCTTTCCATCCTGACGCTGGCCATGTTTCTACCCCTGGCTCTCACTCTTTCCCTATTAACTCTTCCTGCTGCATCCACCCTTCCCTGTCCAACCCTATCCATAGCAGTGTCCCAATTATCTACCCCTCCTCCCTCATTATCATAATAAACAAGTACACGACAGCCATTGTCACTTTCTGTGCTTTTAGCTCAATTTTTCCCCAGTCGTCAGTAATATATCCCTCCTCTTCTTTACCTCTCTAACCTGCCATTCTTTCCCCTATATGTGTAGTTGCCGGTTGCCTCACTCAAAAGATCTCTGCTTATAACCCCTGTATGCCTGTGGTTGATTATATATCTGCTGACTTCTTCAATTGTAAAATAATGCTGTTTTTTTTTTTTTTTATTTCAACCTTGTACTGGACTGTATATATTTTTTCTTCCTTGTATATTATTGCTTTTTGTATACCTGCTTCTGTACTGTACTTTGATGTATTCATGACCAGGTCCACCTTGCAAATGAGCCTTGCTCAATGGTGCCCACCTGGATAAACAAAGATTTTGATTGATTGATTGAAATCATGAATGAGAAAGTAAATAATGAAGGTATGTATTTTATTTTAGTGACCTGCCAGGATTTATGTTGGATCAGATTTGAAAAGATATTACTGGGGAGATCCGTATCAGGCAACCAATTTAAGTTCCTTATAAAAAAAAAAAAAAAAAAAAGTTATTTACATTTATAATATAGTAAAATATCTAATGCATTTTAGATGGTCAGTTGTCCTGACGAAGCAGCGTGTTTTACCACTTTTTCATGGTTCTCCAAGAATCAAAGAATACAGAACACAGAATTCATAGTGAGCAGTGTTCATTGTCAAGACAGCTCGAGGACAGTAGTTTCTGCCCTAGTCTTGAACAGATGTGCGCCCCCCCCCCCTTGTTCTTTTTGACAGGGAAGGGCCATAATGCACTCTTTGGAATAATAACCAAAAAAATT
The DNA here is from genome assembly GCA_016271365.2 of Neoceratodus forsteri. Lineage (NCBI taxonomy): Eukaryota > Metazoa > Chordata > Ceratodontiformes > Ceratodontidae > Neoceratodus > Neoceratodus forsteri. The sequence continues at coordinate 1,011,401,119 of CM028130.1, read as the reverse complement.
GTAACTTGTAATCTGATTGGCTAGAATCCCACCTGTGAGTCATAAGTAGCATGTGACTTCATTACCAAAAGGGAGAACAATACCCTTTCACTGCATCAAGTGTAATACAGTAAATCAACATCTCAGCCAAATACAAATACAACTACACTGTTGCTAAATATAATTTCACTCCATTGCCCACTCCAGTATCCCTACATAGCGGCCAACTGCAGCATCCCTACTGCAATATCCCTGCATAGCTATTAACTGTAGTATACTCACTGCAATATGCATCCTCTGCTGCCAAACAAAATCTCTCTCCACCAACAGCCACAAGCCTCAATTTCAAATAACTGCAAAAATGTTTTTTTTACTGCTGCCACCTGCAAAATCCATCTACCCCTGCCAAGTGCACTCTCTCTCTCTCTCTCTCTCTCCAATCCTGATAACAGCAATAACCCTCCACTTCTGCATTGTTCCTCCAACTCAGCCAATGGTAATATCACTCCACGGCTACTAACAGAAATATCCTTCTGTCTTTGCCAGCTGCAGTGCCCCTCCACCCATTCCAACTGCAATATACTTACACCTCAGCTAACTGAAGTATTCTTCCAGTCAGCCAACACCCATATCACTCATGCTGCAAAAAAAATCCCAGCATCAACAAAACAGTAATAAACTATTTGCTGACGACACCATGATTTGCAACAGACTTCCTTGAGGGTGTGAGGAGTATGAAGGAGTGGTCGGAAACATGACAGCTGAAATTCAACACCAAAAAGTGCAAAGTCCTGCACTTAGGAAGAAACAATCCCAAAGAGGATTACTACCTGGGAGGAGAGAAGCTAGCCTCCACCAGTCAGGAGAGGGACCTAGCGGTTATTATATCAGAAGACTTGAAAGTGGGTAAACTGTGCTAAAAGGTGGCACTAAAGGCAAGTGGCATGCTGGGCAGCATCAGGAGGGGAAACACGAGCCGCAGGAGGGAGGTGGTGTTACCACTCAATAGGGCTATGATGCATCCCCACTTGGAAGTACTGCGTACAGTATTGAAGACTGTACCTCAAATAAGACATAGAATCAAGACAGTGCAGAGGAGGGCAACAAAAATGATTCAGGGACTGCACCATATGGCATACCAGGACAGGCTGAGGGAACTCAACATGTACTCCCTGGAACAGAGGAGGGAGAAGGGAGACATAATTGAGACTTTTAAATATATGAAGGGTACAAATAAGGCTAACGTTCAGGAACTTTTCCAACTGAAAGAGAGCGGAAGAAGGAGAGGGCATGACATGAGACTGAAGGGAGGGAGGTTCAGGAGTAATACAAGGAAGTTCTTCTTTACAGAAAGGGTGGTGGACCCATGGAATAGCCTATACAATGAGGTAGTGGGGGGTCAAAACGGTAGGCGAGTTCAAGAATGCATGGGACAGACATAAAGGTAGCATACAGAAAGGCAAAGGGGGGGGGAAGGGGAATAGCACCAGGTAGGTTCTTGGGCAGACTAGCTGGACCTTGCAGTCCCCTTCTGCCATCACTTGCTATGTTTTTATATTAAACTGCATTCAACCTGTAACACCAACCCCCCTTTTTTGTTACTCAGACAAGGCAACAATCACGCTTGGTTGTCACCCCTGACATTAGGGAAACACCTGGCTCGGGCATCTCAGAGGTCAGAGAAGGGGCACAAAACGTTTCTATTTTACCCAGGTCTGGGGAAGAGGTGCATGTGTCTATCTGTGGGGGCCCCAAAAACTCACACAGGTCACTAGGTGATGGATTGTCCGCAACCAGAAACTTGGGATTTTACTGTATGGCTTTATTCCTAACAGAGTATTAACAGAAATTACAGTGGTGCCCCCCAGGGCTTGTAGCTGTACAGACACAGACAGCACATTTGTAGTAGGCAAAAACATTTCAAAACTCTTTCAGACAGTACTGAGACTTCTTACAAGAACATTTCCCACGAACATCCAGCCGTTTGTTTAGGGACCCCTGGACTTACCAGTGCATTTATAATGGATCTTGCCACAGCACTATTTCAAGCACCACTATGTGAACTAAGTTAACACCTTGGACCATTCCTTGTAACCAGTTAGGTTTCCTTGAAAACAAAAGCGAGTGGTCAGTTCACTGTGGCCAAAACTAGATTCTCTCTGCCATTACCTTTAGGAAAAAACAGGATTCCCTAGCCACACGGGCTACATGAGACATCCTTACAACACAATCTTTATGCAAAGGTACCGAGTACCTATATCCTAGCCTTCTTGGGTTCCTAACAAAGAACCAGCCAACCCACATTTGAATGACAAATGAACCTTGTACTTACAGCAGTTCATGCCCCTCAAAGCATTTGTTAAGAATACTTGAAATCTGCAGATCTCACACAAAATCCACAGCTTTCAGGTTTGTACACACACTGTCTTTAATTCTGGGCAGTTCTGATAGCTCTCACAGTCTCCTGGAGGTTGCCCCAAAGTACTCACTGAACCTTCAGTCCCATTCCTCCTCCTGTGAAAAATCTTCACAGGATCTGGTAGCCACCACGTCCCACAAAACCGGCCAATGGTTACTATACTAAGGCAGAAAACAACAAACTGAGGGTCCTTCCCTCTAACATGCGGCCTCTGGCAGAGCACCACTTCTGTGTAAAACTCGACTCCAGTACCACACACTGACTCACTGAAGTCAAAAGACAGCACAGCAGTGTGGCTTATGCTGCTGCGAGGGTTCTAAATTCCAGGACATCATCCCCTGCCCCAGCAAAGCTGAGCAGGTGGTGATGTAATGTTTTACATAGAGTTTTAAACCCTCTGAAACTGCCCAGGCTATCTGCCTGATCTAAAACTGATGGGATCCTAGTAACCCCAGGAACTGGCCGATTACAAACCAAAATCCACTAAAGTTGCATTTCTTCATTTTCAGGGTAGCCCAGCTGAGCTGCAACATCTTATTCTTGAGCCCTGCTTCTACAGAGTTTTACTGCTTGCGCAGGGGAGGGGGTGTGATACACAAGAAGTGTGGCTTGTTCAAAAGCAGAAACAACAAAAAAAATGTTTACATGTAAATACTCCCCCAACAAAATAGTAGTCTGACACACAAAGCGGTGACGTTATCTGGAAGCTTTTCTATCCCAGTGTTGACAAAGTACAAGCATGCCTGTATTCTAATACGGTCACTCCAACAAAGAAATGTAGCAACAGAAAACTTTTTTTTTTTTTAAACTACCTGGAGGCAATAATAAGATGCAGTGAGATTTTTCAGACAGAAAAACTGACAAACATTGAAATTTCAGAAGGATGCTTCTTTTTTTTTTTTTATAATATTTTTATGGGAGACAGCATAGGTGATAGTACCAATAGTCAATTACAAGGTATACATATAAATACAATTATACAGTATCTTAACTCGCACTGTTATTACACGCCTGTGGGTACACATATCATACTATACCATGACTACATTTTTTTCCTCCACACACCTATGTCCAATTAAAAGCAATAAGGCTTTAGTACATTACAGTAAATGGCTCATTAAGTCAGTTACTTAGATGTTCAATTTCAAACTGCTATGAAGCCTTAAACATATCCTAACTTATCTAGAATAAGAAGTTTAACTTGTATGTTAAAATACAACTAGACAGATATGAAGTAATCTGTAACCAAATCAAGTTATTTAATATTAATAGTACTAATAAGTGGCTGTGCTCCTCACCAGTTCTTACAAGAAGGTTACAGTTCATACATACATTATAGTGGAATATATTGACCTACGCTCTATGGCAATGGTTCTCAGACTGTCACAGTGAGCCTCCCCAAATCCATGGAAAATATTTTGAGCCTCCCCCCAAAAATTAAAATAATCTTGGGCCTCCCCAAAGAAAAACAACATACTGTACTTTGTGCAGTACACCATGAATACATTGAAACCCCTTTGAGTACTTGGCTCACATTCAGTTCTTTGTCTTACACTGACACGGAACCTTTGAAAAAGAGCTCCTGTGCTCAAAGGTGTTATCTGAATAACAAAAAAATAAATAAACAAATATTATTCAACTTATTGTAACACCCCCCCCACACACACACACAAACACACAGGCCAACCTACATACTCCGCTATTTTCATTCTTGAACCATTGTTACCCCTTGTTGCGTACCTTCATGGGTCAGACTACTTTCTCTGTTTCCTCTCTATGTGAAATAATCTTCCTACATACTTTGCCTCTCCCCATCCTTCCCTGCTCCGAAGCAACTTCTCAGGGATTACTTTGCTCCTTCCTGTTATTGCTGTTAGCACTTCTTTGCTCAACCCTTGTATTTGGGCTGTTCTGCCATCAGGCTACAAATTGATCAATTACCACCACTCATTATTAGTTCATTGGTCATATTTGTTTGCACTATTGGTTATTGTGTATTTCTTGATCTGTTTTACAGTTGTCTTTTGAAATGTGTTCACTCCCTACCCTTTCCCGGGTACACCTGAAATTAGCCTTTCATTCACCTTCCCTTGTCACCTATTAGTAAATAAATACATATAATTCACCTACTATTATCCTCTTTCAGTTTGCATCATCTCTTCACACAAAATATATAAAACTCAAAATTTAAATACAGTACTTTTTCAGACTTGCTTGAGCCTCCCCTTGAACAGGTTGGGGCCTCCCCAGGGAGGCTGGCCTCACCCTTTGAGAACGCCTGCTCTATGGGAATAAAATCCTCTATTTAAACTTTCTGTCTGTGTATGTGGTTATTAAATTACTAATCACATTGTGCTGCCCTCATGTATTACATTCAGTTCTCCAGGGGAAGAGTGGACTCAGGAATCCCCCATGTGTCTAGAAAGGCCTCTTCCCTTCCCCGGAGGGCATGTGTTAGCCTATTGGTTGACAAGGTCTTAATGGCTAAGTTTCTCCATCGATTCACTGTCGGGGTATGATCAGTTACCCAAAAGTTTTGTATACTTTGTCAGGCTATAACCGAGAGTATTCTAATCCATCTAGGGTATACCTCCCATTCTTCCTCCTCGATCCACAATGCCCAACAAGAGAGTCAGTGCATGGAGAGAACTTCACTGTTTCCCCTCCTATATCCATTTTACCAAGCTCCCCCCAGATTTCCTTCCAATACTTCTGGATTCCTGGGCAGTCCCAACAATAGTGGAAAACTGTCCCCTGAGCTCCCCCACATTTCGTAGAAGGATGCTTCTGACAATAAAAGGATAGTATGGGCAGTGATTTTCGTCCAGAGTGTATTATGTTTGTTCCTTGAGGAATTATTTTGGTATGCCGAAGTTTAAGGAGATGGGCAAGGCTGGGAGTAGACACAGGTATACAAAGAATTAAAATGAGACTTAATGAGCCAGGCCATTGCAGAAAAATTTTTGTTTCTGAAACTGCATGCTAAAAATGGGAACAGAGTTAGAACACAATGCATAACCCGATTTAGCAAATATGAGAGTAATATAAGCACCTTCTGTGATTAAAATGTATTAATTTAATGTGAAAGGCAAGTCCTTCAGGAGAATTTGAAGCAAACCACTAAGGCCCTTTTGGTGGAATCCCTGGAAAAGAGGTTAACAAACATTTATAACATTGCTATGGACAATGTTCTGTCCTGATTGGCCAAGACAGATCACTTAACCATGGACTAATTCTCAAGTAATCCAAGCTTGGCAGAATTAATCCATGGTTGACATCGGGAATGAGAACTAAGTGCTGGGGGCAGGGCAATCGGGACCACGCTTCTGAGTAACTGGCTGGTTGCAGTCCAGAGCGAGAGGGAGCACGGTGCTCGGCAAACTGGGAGGAGGCAACTGCTGTTGTGCATCTGTCTGTCTTTCTGAACCCCCCCCAACCCGGCCCCAGGAAACAATACCCTGACAATGTCGCAGCTCCATCTACTATCCCACTGTTTCTGTTGGCTCCTCGCTGTCGGTGTCTTTCACTTCCCACTGCTGCTTCTTTCCTGCGAGTCCCGACAGCATTTCAGCAGCTAGAGGCAGCAGTCAAAAAGACTGACTCAGAGCCATACTTTCACTTCCCATTGCCGCTTCACAAATCTACATTGCTCCCTTTTAGTCCCAACAGCACTTCAGCAGCTACAAGCAGCACTGCGGCACTGTTTACGGCTGTGCACCAGGTCTATCGGGATCCCGCTCGAGACATAAGTGGCTCAGAGGGATGGACCCAACGGGCAGTGCGTGATTCTTTACTGCTTCCACCACATCACCAGCTACAGCTCCGTAAGGGCGTGAGCCATGTTATAAGTGAATTAACCCACTCCAGAGAATGGGTTAACTGGGACATTAATTCACGTCTGGGTGGTTAGAAGCACTCTGTCTGCAGCCTTGTGCCCAACTCCCCTCCCCCCCGTGTGGATTAATTCTCCATTGTAAAATGACAAGAAATTATATAGCTAAATAGAGGAAGTAGATTGGTGCAAACAGAACACATGGTACAATCTGAAGAGGGGATTAATTCCCTAGTAATGCCCGCTTCAGAATGTACTACTGTCTGGTGCCACAATGTCCAGGAGCATGCTAAAATTAGAGTACACTTAGTTTTGGGGGCATGCGAGCAGAAAGTAATTTGTTCACCTGCAGTGAGCAAGTTATGCGGGCAGAATCATTTTATAATTACCCAATAGACCGCGGTCGCAGCCTACCCCAGCAAGCCCATGGAGATGGTGGTTGAGAACAACAACATGTAACCTTCACTCACTGCTGGTTTTCTACTGTGCCACTCACCCAGCCAATGGACCTCAAAGGAGGGGGAGGTCCAATCACCACAGCTGAAGTGAAACCACATAACGGGAAAAGGAGAAATCAGTGACAGAACAGTGCAAGCAGGCTAAAGTAAAATCAGTACACACACACAGAACAGAGAACAGTTACCTGGGTCTATCGGCACAGTTCTTCCCTTATTTTATTTCCCAATTTAGTCACGCATGATGGGCGGAGTACAGAGATATGCAAATAATGGTACTTTACCCATAATGCACAACTGAATTGGAAGTAAAAACAATCAGGACGAGTGAAGAACAGTGTTTTTCTAAGCACAGGTAACTGTTTCTGTTATCGTTGCATCTTCTTTGTTATAAACCATAACTGTACAAGGTCTACTGAAACTTCACTCACAATGTAAACAGATATCTAATAGGCAACCATGCACACACACAGTGGTACATTTCCACAGCCTATGTAATGACTGAAAAGTGCAGAGTTGAGTACCATAAAATATTGAATGAAGCAATATTGTCACTTGCTCTTTGTTTCCCACATATAATTGATGTGTAGAAGTAATCATCTTGCACTTGCCATGTTACAAGCACATTAATCCACTCCAGAGTTGGGCTCTACTAGGGAATCAATGCCTGGCTGGTGGTTGGAGGCACTTTGCCTGCAGCCTCATGCCCCAACCACACATTAATTCCCCTAGTAGAGACCTCCTCTATCGTGGATCAATGCTTACATAACCCACACTCCATCATGGGTTAATCCTTACAGCTACCTGTTGGCAATATTTAATAAAAGGCACACTGAGTAGTCAGCACACCTTGAAATGAGAAGCAACCTGTCCAGGAAATATTGAGGAGGTCCAGAGAGGCACTCGGAAATAATGCAGTCGAGTTTTGTCCCAAAACAAAGTTAGGAGCCCCTCAGCCACACTCATCAATTGATACTCAAAAAAAAAAATGTAACCAGCTAACCTTTATGTGACACACTTTACTTAAAACTGTTTGGAAAGCCATTTAACTATTTTTCAAGCACTACTTGGGGTTGTGGGGTGAGTTTATCAACCATGGACATTACAGTACAATTCAAGAACACTGCTCAATAAAACAGAGTTAATAAACATGGACACCAATTAGCCATCTTTGATCTGCTCCACACCGCAATCAAACTGGCAAACCTTCAAGTGGTGGGTCATTACTCTGTTGAATATTAATGAAACCCAGCCATTTGGTTGGTAACTGGTAAATTGGTGCTTTTTGGATAAGGACTACATGTCCGTATCAGGTAGAATTTATAAGTGAATGAGGTCCAACAGATTTTCCTTGGTTGGTGATCCAACTTAAAAAAGTTTAACTTGACACAAACGAGGACTGTCCCAGACATGAAAGTAGATCTGTTTGTTGGGAGAGAAGTCAACTGCAACAGTGGGCCCACAGAACCACTGGTGATGTTCTAAAACACCCCTTAAGATGATACTTAAATAGCTGACTGAGAACAGCTTTTACTTTTTGGCGTGCCTTTTTCCAGGTATAGAAATCTTTGCCTTTGGGGCACAGATTCTCACACTGGGGTGTTCACGTCACCTTTGATTTCTCTGTAGACTGATGTTCTGATTGGATACGCTCAATTTTGAGGAGCAAGACTGCAGTGGCCAGTACAGCATGCAAACTCAGTGCCATTTTAACACCAAATCCCTGGACTCAATCACTCCATCATAAGACATCTGAACTGATTTATTAGTTGTGGATAAACAGAGGGTGTTTCAATCGCCATTGCTGTCAGTCTCGCACTTTTCACCAACACTAATTTATTACAGTTTATATAACAGCAATTAAAAAAAAAAAGGAAGAACACTACTGGCTGGACCACATCATGTGACTGCAGTAATATTGGTCTTACCACATGGCTGGCTCTCAATCAAATTTAAAAGGTCTTCTTTAAGCCATTTTAGAAGTTGAACAATCCACTCCATGGTGTGTGGCAAGATGGAACTTTCCACACTTCCTAGGTGGTTGAAAAGTACTCAGCTGTACCTCATACTGCAAAACCCACCTGGGGCGTGTTAAGATCAGTCTTGTCGCATGTTGTTCTGGATTATTTTTCACTATACTTTTTATGCCCTAGTGGCACCAGTGTTGCCCCCTTCAGCCCTAGCTTCCAGCACCATCCCATCTCCAGCACTTACCACAGACCCAGCTTCTGGCCAGTGGGGGTCTTCCACTCAGCTGCCCCCTCAGTCCTCTAGTGCAGGAAGATGGGCAGCCTGACAGGAGGGCAGGGCCTAAAGGCATTGCACATTATCCTATTTGCGTCTGGGGGTTTTCTGGTCTGCTTCTTTCAACCTTCAGGAAGTCAGCAACATGAGCAGGAAGTCCACATGTACACTCAGTTGCATGACTGCACACAGCTTCAGATGGCATTATCCCACCCCAGTCCACTCCAACTGCTCTGCCGCCAGTGATCACAGAAGTCAATGTATGACAGCACAGCATACTGCCCTCGCTCACCCGAAGAGGACAACATCCTGTGGAACACTCAGTCCTCATTCCCCAGACATCCTGGGCTCATTCCTGAACCAGAGTGGCTGGCATGCTGCCACTGAGTATTGCTTACATGGGGAAATCGGCATTGTAAATGGCCTGTGAATAAAGACAGCTTCAGTCTCCAGTGCTGTCCGTCCTCCTACCTTTCATCAGCACTAAATACATCACATGGTGTGAGCTTATGGTGCATCTCCCCACAGTTATGTGGAGAAAAGTACAGTTACTTAAGAACTTACTGTAACAGTAGATCTTCAAGAGGAGCTCTTGCTGCAGGTAATACTATTAGGACTGAAGCTGGCAGGCGTCAGGACCCCATGGAAAACTTGTAGCTAGCAGAGAGGCAGGGGACAATGCCTGGTATCAGATGTAGTATATAGGGGGCGGTCCCCTGGCCCCATCTGAGTTCTCCCACCGGAGACCCAGCTAGAAACCAAACTGGAGAACCAAGCAGGAGGTCCCCACCATGTTCTAGTGACAAAACAAAAACAGATTACTACCCTGGGGGATGGAGAGTGAGAAAGCCACCTGCTGCAACAGCTCTTCTCGAAGATCTACTATTAAGTTCTTACTCAACTGTACTATCTGACTTCAAGGGTGGAGCTCTTGCAGCAGGTAATACTATTAGGATAGAGTCCCAAGGATAGGCCCAGGTCTGAGAGGGTGGTAAGGAGAGATGCTGAAGCTGACGAAAGGCACTTTACAGAATAGGCCCTGCAGAACTGCTAGTCCAAAACCTGCTCTCTTTCTGGATGCAATGTCCAGGGTGTAATGCCTGATGAAAGTGTGGGCTGAACTCCATGTAGATGCAGCACAAATATCTGCCGAACAGACATTTTTGAGTGCTACAAAGGAAGAGGCCACTGCTCTAGTAGAGTGGCCCCTGACTGTTCCCAGAAGTGGTTTGTTATGATGCTGGTAGCAGAAAGTCATATACTGCACCAGTCAAAGGGCTAGTGACTGTTTGGAAACAGGAGCCCCTAACATTCGCTTGGTAAATGAGATGAACAACTGACCAGACTGTCTGGAGGAGTGGGTCCTGTGGAGGTAGCACTTCAAAATCCTGTGATCGTCCAAGGCGTGCTACATCGCTTCACCTTGATTGACAAATTCCAGATAATAAACCGGAAGGTTAATATCCTGATTAAGAGTCAGCACGGACCCCACCTTCGACAAGAACTTAGGGTTCATGCGCAAGGTTTGCACTGCACTTCATTGATTGTATAGTCTGCTCCCATGTTGTATGTTTGTATTTTTATACTGTGTTTTTAGATTGAACTTGTCTCCAATGAAAACGGGCAATTTTGCTCATCTGGATTTACAAGTATAAAAAACAAATGAAAAAAAAAAAGTCACCCTGCCCCCTGTGGAAAACTATGTAAGGTTCCTTACACATCAGGGCCTGGAGCTCGGAAACCCTCTGAGCGGAGGTGATAACTACCAAAAGGAGGGTCTTCCATGAGAGGAAGCGTAGCTCACAGGAAGCTGCTGGCTCAAAGGGAGAGAGAGAGAGTGAGTTTTTCCAGGATGTAAAGTAAATCCTAAGGAGGAACGATGTCTCTCCTGGGAAGTTTGATATGTAAGACCCCTCGTAGAAATGTCTTACAGACATTGAGCTGTGCCAGTGTTCTATCTCTGAAGGAATCACGATATGTAGAAACTGCACACATGTGCACTTTAATGGACAAATAGCTCAGTCCTAAGTCCAGAAGGTGACGGAGATATTCTAGCACGTGCCTAGCCGGGCAACTGGGGGGGGTTGGGTGTCTAGGGCACGGGCCGTAGCCCAACAACAGAAGCGTTTCCATTTCAGAGCGTAGATGGCCCTGGTGGAAGGGCTTCCCCGCTGCAACCAAGATCTCAGCCACCCTGCTTGACATTCCTAGCCTCTCTTCTGCTAGGACAGCAGGATCTACATGTGCAGGTGAAGAGAGTGAAGAGCAGGATGGACGAGTATCCCCTACTCTTGTGAGAGCAAGTGGGTGGAGAGTGGCAACTGTATTGGAGATTCCAGTGACAGTGGCTGGAGCAACAGATACCAGATCTGGCGGGGCCATAGAGGGGCCACCAGACTCATTCTGGCCCCCTCTGACTGCAACTTGAGCAGTACTCTCTAAATGAGAGGAAAAGGAGGGAAGGCGTTCAGGAACTTCCCTGTCCAAGAGAGGAACAATGCATCTTGCCAGAAAACACCAGGCCCTGGAGCAAGCGAGCAAAAGTTTGGCATTGTACGGGGACGCAAAGAGATCCAACTCTGGATGGCCCCAGTGACCGAACAGGTCGTCTGCGACTTCTTGGAGCAAGTCCCACTCGTGATTCAGAAAGGTAGAGCGGCTGAAACTGTTTGCAAGAATGTTCTGTAGCCCTGGCAGATGAACTGCGACGAGATCAAGTCAGTGTTCTACTGCCCAATCCCACTCTCATGGCCTCTGCAAAGTGCGAATGAGCCCCAGCTTGTTTGTAGAAGACCACTGGTGTGTTGTCTGTCTGCACCAGGAGAGGACCCGTTGAGAACTGGTCACTGAAAGTGATACGCACATTCAGCACGGTTCTCATTTCCAGAACATCTATATGTAGAGAGCTCTATGACAGACCAATACCTCTGGGTCCTGTGATCCCCTAAATGACCCCCAAACCGGACAGAGCAGCATCTGTGGTTAAAGTCTGAAGAGGGGTGGGGCTCCGGAATGGGGCCCCTCCAGCTAGACTGTTGTGACGGAGCCACCATTCGAACGAGCGGTGTACTGCATAAGAAATCTAGATTCGGAGATCCAGATCTTCCACCGAATGGTCCCACTGGACCCGGAAGTGCCATTGGAGGGTCCACATTTGCAGTCTGGCTAAGGGTACTGTGGCTATGGCAGCTGCCATATGGCCTAGGAGTCAGAGAACAACCCAGGCAGGGGAAGAGAAGGCCTTCTGGAGCCTGCTGGCCAGATCCCGAAGGCGGGCTGCTCTGTCTGGGGGCAGAAAAGCTCTCCCCTGCTCGGTGTCCAGAATAGCCCCTATGAATTGCAGCCTGTGTGCCGGCCAAGGATGTGATTTTGGCCACTTTACTGTGATCCCCAGGGAGGAAAATAGATCCTGTCTCTCTCGTAAAGCAATTAGAAGCTCCACCTCCAACTCAGCGGAGAGGAGCCAGTCATCCAGGTAAGGGTAGACAAACTGGCCTCTCCTTTGGAGGGCCACCGCTACCACTGCTAGACACTTGGTGAAGACCCTGGGAGTGGATGAAAGGCCGAAGGGGAGTACCCTAAATTGGTAGTGCTCTTCCTGGAAGCTGAAGCGCAGAAGGTTCTGTGAGACTTCAGGACTTTGATATGCATGTAGGCATCTTGCATATCTAGGGAGCACAGCCAGTCCCCTTGACGAAGCAAGGGAAAGAGTCCTGCCAGACTGACCATCTGGAATCACTGGTAATTTACCGAGAGATTGAGCTGGCTTAAATCCAGAATGGGATGAAGGTCTCCCTGTTTTCTTTGGGACAAAGAAGAAGCAGGAACAATAACCTTTTCCCTTCTGGGCCGGTGGGCCCCTTTAAATGGCCCTTTTTTCTAGGAGCTATTGGATCTCCACTTTTAGAAGGAGACTGTGTGCCGGTGGACAATGGGCCAGGGGGGGGCTGTTGTCCGGCGGGCTAGAGATTAACTCTACTGCGTACCCTTTTCGAATGGTGTCCAGTACCCATGGGTCCGCCTTGATACTGGACCGTTCAAGTGGGTAAAGCACAAACTGTCCTCCTACCTTCTCGCTCTGCCGGTCCTTGAAGGGAGGAGGGGGGCCGAGGGAGTCAGGCTGAGGGGGTGGTGGGGCCCTGGGAGTTTGGGGCTGCTTGGGGCCCTGGGAACCTTGAGGGGGAAGGAGACCCTGCCTCTTGAACCCCTTACCGTGGGACTGTTTGCTCCCGTCCCTGCCCTTGTCCTTACCGAAAAGGGCTCCAGCAGGGTTCCCGAGGCTGGGATTTATACATCCAGTGCACGTCAGCCACTGCTTTCCCCAACTCCTGAAGTTGCTTTCATCTCTTCAACGTCCGGGCCGAACAAAATGGGACCCTGAAAAGGGGAATCCAGGATAGACTCTTGCAAGTCCGGCTGGAAGCCCATGAGCCTAAGCCATGACTGCCACCTCATGCAGACCCCCGAGGCGGCTGCTCTGGAAGCCGTATCTATGGCATCATAAGAACACCTAAGGGCGTGTTTGTAGACTTCTAATCCTGACTGGGCACACACCAGTATTTCCTGCTTTGAGTCGGAGTCTGGCATAGAGTTGCCGAGGTCCACTGTCTTCTTCCAAAGAGACTGTTGATAAGTAATCATGTGGGCCATGAAGTTCAAAGTCCTGATGGCTCCAGTGGCTGAGGAGAAGACTTTTCAGCCCCAACTGTCTAACTTTTTAGAGACAGGATCCGGAGGTTGGGAACTCAAATGCTCTGGCTGGGAACCTCTGCTGTGAGCAGCCATGAGCACCAAAGACTTGGCCTTTGGTTGTTCGGCTAGAAAAAGTTCGGACCTCGGAGGTTTATAAAGTCTGTCCGCCTTTCGAGGGACTGTGGGTACGGAGGACGGTATATGCCAGGTCAGGCAGGTCGTGTCATGGAACGGTTACACGAACGGTGGAATAACCAAAAGTTTGGGTTCCTTCTCTCAGAGGAACTTGGCCAGGCGCTTGCGCTCTGGATCCAAGTCCTCCATGTCCCACTCGTATATAGCCTGGATGTGCCTCATAATGCCCCAAAAAGAGGGATCATCGGGGGAAGAGAACCGAGGGGAATCTTTAGGTCCTGAGGAAGGGGAACAAAATTCCCCATCCGAGTAACGCTCGGAATCGTCGGCTTCATCTGAGGAGGATGTGACAGGAGAGGAAAAAGGAGGAGGAGACAAAGGGTGTTTCCTTCTCTTCCCCTTAGGATCAGGACATGGGTGCTCACCCTCACCCCCCGAGGTCCTAGGGTGGGAGGGGGACCCATGGGTGGCGGAGTAGGTACAGTGTCTGGGGTCTATACTGGAGATCCCCTTTTACTGTGTTCCACCAGGTAGTAAAGAGATCCCCGATGTCTGCTACCAGGACGACCGCAGGGCCCGGTGCTAGGTCTGAGGGGCCAGGCGTCAGGTCTATAGACGTGGGCGTCTGAGGCTCGGGTTCCTTGGGGGCAGGCGTCAGGTCCGGGATCCCAGAGTCAGTGGGACGACGACCGGTAGCGCCTTTGTCTCGTGGTCCGGCATCCGGTGTAGCCATCAGGCATCTGGTCCATGGGAGGAGGGGCAGACGGCTGATCTTCATCCGGCAACCACCCCGTGTCAGGAGTCAAGGAGCAGGATGATGGAATAGGCAACTGGCTATGCTTGCGCTGATCTGGGGGAGGGCGCACCTTAGCCAGAGAAGGGGGAGGCATCAGAACCCGGGCGGCCTCCTGCCTGAGGGTTCTTCAGAATTCTTGCGTTTGTCCAAAGAACTGGGCCTATCCAGAGCCCTGGGCAGACTTTCCTGGGTCGACTCTGAAGGTTTGAGGGGTCGATGAGCCAGGGAAGTGTGGTGTCCCGATGTGGCCAACTGCCGATGTTTGCCTGAGGAGAGGCAGGGGAGGACTTAAGACATATGGGAAGGTTCGGACAACTGGGCTGGAACCGAACCAGACCTCCGGCCAGAGGTCGAGGAAGTCAATGCCTGCTTGACTGGCAACTTAGGGCAGGATTCAGACCTGGCCAGACCCTTATCCCTGGGGTGATGCTTCCCCCCATGATGACCTTTCGGTGGGGAATCCCTGGTGGGAGAGGATAAGCTGGCTCCTGATCCTCGCTGCATAGCTGCAAGCTTCTTCTCGAGCAGGAAGGTCTCGAGTGCGTTGGCCCTCCTGGTGCGCATCCTCTGATTAAACTTCTGGCAGTGTGTGCAGGCGTCAGGCCGGTGTTCCAGGCCTAGGCAGAGGAGGCAGGCCACAAGGCCGTCTTTGGCCGGGATCTGCTTCCCACATGCACACTTTACTTTTCGCCGTGGTGGGGAGGGCGACGACATACACAAGACGATGCTGGAAGAATGAAAAAAGAAACTTCCATCTTTCGTTGGCTGTCGACTGCTAAGGCAGGCATCCAAGGAGCCGAACTATGCGGTTTGACGGCGGGAAAAGAACTGTGATGGTGCCAGGGGACCGCCCCCTATATACCACATCTGACGCTGGGCATAGCTGACATCGGGGGGCCGTCCCCTGCCTCAGACTGCTAGTTACAAGTTTTCAGTGGGGGTCCTGATGCCTGCCAGCTTCAGTCCTAATGGTATTACCTAATGCAAGAGCTCCACCCTCCAAGTCAGATCAAAAAGTTTCAGTCTCCAGTGTTGCTAGTCCTTCAACTTTCATCATCACTAAATGTATTATTACAGTGTGGGAAGCCTTCACTAGAACTGTGAAGAAACAGAGGGCTTTGATTCTTTGCATCAGCAGCTCTGTCCCTCATCTGTCCACTGAATTCTCCCTTGAAAAACAGATTGTTTTAACATTTATTCTCATTTTTTATTCACATTTCAGTGTGTGCATATTAGATATACAGGGTGGGATATTCAAAAGGGTTGCGCCACGCGTAATAGGGTTGCGCCTGCGCAAGTCCAAAAGTGCGCCATACTGCCATATTCAGCAGGAGGCAGCTGCGCCACCGAAAACATGCTGAGCAACAGCGCAATGCAAATGACGGCATGTGCAACCGAAGAGGGTGAATCCATGCATAAAGAGCGCAATGCGATATCCAAAGACTTGCGCAATGCGCAAAAGCGGACCAGCCGGAAGTTGCGCCCCAGCGGAAATGAGCCAAAATAAAAGGCTCATGAAGCGGCGCAAGAACACCACAGGGATGCCAAGCGGGAAGAGAGAGAGAGAGAAAGACAGACAGTGACAGGGCAGGCAAGGGAAGCAGTGGGCCATAGGCTGCAGAGGCCAGCGGGGTGCCCGTGCAGTGGAAGTAGCAGTCAGGACAGCGGGGTAACAGAGCAACATCAGCCGGGGCGACAAGACAGGGAGATGGACAGTGGCAGCTTCCACATGGAAGCTGTAATGAGGGGTGAGAATGCAAGATGCAGGGGCGTGGCGGTGAAGGAGCCCGTCGGCAGTACGCCCCCAACAGGCAGTACCGTGCCCGCATCAGCTTTGAGTTGTACACAGATGTAGAGATCGTGGGCCGGTACCGCCTGAACAGGGCAATACTGAGGCGGCTCTGTGAGCTGTGCAGTGATGTGATGCAGGCACCCTCACGACGGAGTCATGCTCTGTCAGTGGAGACCAAGGTGACAGCCTGCATGTGCCTGCTCGCCACGGGCACCTTCCAGAGGCCAACAGGGGACACCACAGGCATCACACAGTCGGCCACGTCACGCATCCTCACCCAATTCCTCAGCGCACTGCTGCCACATGCTGCGGAGCACATCCATTTCCCCAGCACCGCGGCAGAGCGTACAGCAAACATGCAGGCGTTCCACAGGGTAACCGCATTGCCTGGCGTGCTAGGGGCCATAGACTGCACCCATGTGGCCATTCGCGACGCCACCCGGCCCCGATGGGGCCGCATACAGGAATAGAAAGGGCTCTCCAGTGTCAACTGCCAGGTGGTGTGATGCCACTGGGCGATAATCAATGTCTGTGCCACACACCCTGGTGGAGCACATGATGCCTTTATATGGCATCAGTCCGCACTGTGCCATCGATTCGAGAGTGGGGACATCCCCACAGGCCATCTAGTGGGTGAGTACGCATGTAGGAAATGCAAACTCGGGCAAGGGTGGAATGCCACAGGTGCCATGGTAGTGGCAAACAGGATATGTGCAATATGGACCTGAACATGAGACTGATCTCCACTATCTCCACACAGGTGACAGCGGATACCCACTCCGTCCCTGGCTGCTCACACACTGCATCGTGCCCCATGACCCCATCGCAGCAACGCTATATATGAGGCACATGCCGCCACACGCAACATCATTGCCGGTGTTTGGGATGCCCACGGCACGCTCCGATGCCTAGACACCTCCGGGCGGTGCCTCTACAGTACAGCCCTCAAAGGCTTGTGGGATATTCCTGGCCTGTTGTATCCTGCACAACATGGCCAATGACTATGGGATAGCCGTACAGGTCGAAGAGGGGACTAGCGATGGGGACGCCAGCGGCGCCGGGTGTTGATGGTGATGAGCAGCCCCCTTGGACGGGCGGGACCCCCGACTGATCCAGCAGGCCCAGCTGCACCGGGACATCATCACGGAGGAGCATTATGCACAACACAGGTAAGTAAAGGGGCCATGTGCAAACAACACTGTCCTGGCGCAACCCACAGGCACACTGAGTAACACACCAGGGGTGCATGACGGCAAGGGGGGTGGAAGGGACCAAGCACACAAACACACCATCAGGGAGGGGGGAACAGTCATACTGACACACACACACAAACACACCAGGCACAAAGCGTACATGGGCAGGTGCACAGCAGAGCAGGAACAGACATGGCAAACACACAGATCCACAGACCACACCCACCACCTGTACTGTCCAAGCACGTGTGTCAGATGCTGGGCACCCTTGCACCTTGGTGTACAGTACAATGCAGGCATCATCATGCACAAGCACCTGTGGACAGCAGTCGGGATGGTGTGCAGGTGGTCTATATGTCGGCGTGATGGGCAGGGCACCCCATGCACTGCCCACCATGACGCACAGTGCACACAGGGCGCAGCAGACAGGGCCCGCACTGGGAGACAGGTGAGTCATGTTGCACTGCTCCACGGCCACCGCGATGCATGGGCGGCCCTGCCGTGACCCAACAGCACTGGCAGGCTGAGCAGGGGCCACATGGGTGGCACCGATGGACCACCAGGGTCCCACTGCGCGATCGCGGCCTTGTCCGCAGTGGGTCTGTAGGATGCCAACATACCTGCACCAGGGGTGCTTGGGATGCCCACAGCAGAACCCGCGTCGACAGGCCTGGTGTCGCATCGACGCCGAACGGGGAGGAGAGACTGTGTGGGTGCGCGTACAGGAGCACCTGCGCGTGTGCCCAATGCAACCAATGACAGCGACCAATGCCTGGGTCTGCCTGTCAATGGTGGCGGTCACATCCATCCGCATATGGACCATCTCTGCACGGTCCCCAGCACACCCCTGCTGTGCCGCCTCCACAGCCGCACACAGTGCCACACATTGAATGCAACCGCCTTTGCTGCTGTACTGATTCCAGCAGCAGGCGGTGTCTCGGCCCAATGGGTACCCTGCCACAACGTCATCCTGTCCCCCAGGGTGTGGAAGGTCCTGATGCACAACACCCCTTGAGGGTGGGCGCTGTTCGCCTGGACCAGGAATGGGCGTATCAAAGGGCGGCGGGCATGAGCCACCGCTGGACACTGTACCCCCAGACCTGGTGGGTGACTGCTGCTGCTGCCCTTCCAACCGCTCTGCCCCAGGGACCACTCGTTCCACCGCTGTGGCCGCAACAGTGCCAGACACCTGCACAGCCAACGGTGCTGCCCCACCGGTGTTGACAGGCACAGCCTGGGACTGTGCCGACATGCTGGCACACAGGTTGGAACCAGCAAGGCCCAGGGGCACATGCTGGCCTGCTGTGTGTCCGTCATGGGACACACACATATCACTGCCCATTGCAGTCCTTGCATCATCAATGGTGCAGGTACGTGCTACAGCCACAGTCACAGCGTGCTGGCATGCTTGCATGCCAGACTGCTGAGACACAGGCTGTGCACCCCCCCCCCGAATCACCGACACCAGAGTTGGCAGCCCAGCGTGCATGCTGGCTGGTGTCAGAGGTGGATGGACCCTCCTCCATGTCCAGCAGGTCATCCTCACTGCCTGGACCCACCACCACCGTCCCCTGAAGATGAACAGGATCTGTAACAGAAAGAGAGGACATGTGAGTGCATGTGAACAACCTTCCCCCACCACCACCACCATGTCATACCGCGCAGTGATGGGCTTCACCTGTCTGGAATCCACCTCCTGGTACGCCTCAATAGCACTGCGCTGCATTGATGCAGCCAGTCGGGTCCTCAGCCGGGGCAGCTCCACCACCGCTGGCTGGCCCCGCCAGTGCCAGCAGCGCCACCCTGAGGGCTGCCACCTTCTCCTTCACCCTCCTGCGGTCTGTCCCAATCTTCTTTTTGCATTCCTGCACGGAGCGCTGGTGGCTTCCGTGCAGGTTCACTGCCCGGGCTACCCCCTGCCATGCAGCCGCACGGG
Source organism: Neoceratodus forsteri (assembly GCA_016271365.2). NCBI lineage: Eukaryota > Metazoa > Chordata > Ceratodontiformes > Ceratodontidae > Neoceratodus > Neoceratodus forsteri. The sequence continues at coordinate 1,011,381,646 of CM028130.1, read as the reverse complement.
CCTGAGGGGTGCCCCGCCATCCACTCAGTAGTGCCTCCTCCTCCTCCAGGTAGGCCTGGAAGAGGGCCTCAGTCTCTGCCGTGAAGTTGGGCCTCCTCCTCCTTCGCCCACCATCCTCACCCTCACCTTGGCTCTGCTCTGTCATGGCGATCTGTATGGGTGGAAGTGGACACCTGTCACTGTGCAGTCTACAGCGTTATCCCATGCCCATTGTCCGGAACATCCCACAGCATGCAACTCACCTCTCACCTGCAGTAACCGAATCTGGCCAGCGCAGCCCACTGTTGCACTTTTATAGCGCTAATGCATGCAAATTAGAGAGGAGCAATCAATGAGATGCAAATCGCAGCCACTGCGCCTTTGAATGGCTGATCGGATGATTTGCATGTGCCGGCTGAATATCGCGCCATTGCGCTCGCAACACGGCTGAGCCGGTTGAGCCAATAGCGCAGATCTGTGACCGTGGGTACACCGTACTGCGCATGCCCAGGTAGCCTTACGCAGGCGCCTCGCCGTGCTGATGACATGCTGTGCGATCGGCAATTCAGGCCATGGCTCACCATTGTGCCAGTGGCGCTACAGCACTGGGCACTATATGGCGCTGTGGCACTACTGCGCAATAGTCCACTGTGGCACTGTCACGCAGGTGGTCGATCGCGCAGGATGCGTAGACGTCAGATGGCGCTGTGCGTGGCCTTGCGTCATAGACCCCTGACCTGGTGTCCGACCTTTGCCCCCTGGCGCTGTTCGGCTGCCATGTGTACGGCCCTATTGCGCTGTCTGGTGACAGCGCTATGTGGACCAACGGCGCTGTACGAACAGCGCGATTGGAACCTATGGTGGTCTACTGCGCAACATGTCCACATGGGGTTGACGCGCTGCGGGGCGCCATATTGCCTGCTGTAAAGTTGGAGGAATGGCACGCAGGAGGGCAGTCCAATGGAGCCCGGTGGAGGTGGCCAACCTGGTGGCTCTGGTAGAGCCCCACTATGGGGCACTGTATGGAGAGGAGCCCCTCACCATAGCCCGAACCCAGGTCTGGCTGCAAGTGGCCAATGACCTGGTGGGGGTCACTGGGCGGCGCCGGTCTGCTAAGCAGTGCCAGCACAGGTACAGTGACCTCCACAGGAGGGAGCCGGACCTGCATGAGCAGCTACGGTCACGTGCCCGGAGGGGCGTTGTGCCTAGGCCAGGTGGGTGTACCATCTATGCACCTGTATTCTCTGTAGGGGTGTGAGTGTGTTTTGGTGGCTGTGCATGGGTGATGGCTCTGACATGGTTGGCTGTGTCAGTGTGTGCAGGTGTGAGATGCATGGGTCTGGCTGTGTGGGCAGGCACTCTCACTGGGGCAGGGGGCAGTCTGCTTTGAAGTCACATTGATGTTTTTCTCAACATTTGTCTCCCACAGGCCGGGCAGAGAGGATGCAGGCACGGATGAGAATGTCGTGGGTGGGGCCCTGTGGCAGTCGGTGGTGCTGCGGGTGGGCCATAGCAGCAGCAGCAGCCACAGCTGCTATGGAGTGTGAGTATCATTACATCATGGATGCTATTGCATGCTGCAGGGGTGGGCATGACCACCAGCCATGCACAACACAACCATGCACGACACAGGCGACATTCATCACTGTCCAGTGTCACTGCATGTCTGTGTGTGCGCCACTGGTGGTCCATGCATGCACTGGGCACATGGCTGTGGAACTGGCATCAGACTACATTGCCACGCCACTTGACAGCCTTGTTTGTGCTGTGATGGACATGGGCAGTGTGTGTGTGTGTGTGTGTGTGTGTGTGTGTGTGTGTGCGCGGTGGTGCACATAGCTGGTGCCGCCTGGTTGGGCTGGCCATGTGCATGTTCACTGTGGGTGGTGCATACCATCACAGGTGCGGGACATTGGGCTATATGGCTTGCAGGTTGGGTGGTGTTCAGGGTTGTGGTCAGTCACAGCCATTGACTGTGTTCCCGTTTCCCTAGGCCTCAGCAGTTCGGAGAATAGAGCGGGCACTGCAGCAGCTCACCCAGGTGTCCATGGACAACAGGACCATCCTCCACGACATCCAGCGCCATAGCCTCACGTGAGGAGGCACAACCAGACACAACGTACCAGGCGGCAGGCAGAGGACCAGCCTGCTAGGCCTTAGGCCGGCTTCCTCCCACTTCACCCATCCCTCCCACCCTGCCTTCCTTCTCTAAGTTGTTCATCCCTACCCCTTGCCCACCCCTACCTTGTACCCCTACCCCCCTCCTCTTGTAAATAGTTTTGTTGTTGTTAAGTTTGTAATTTACATTTTTCTAATGCATATATAGTTTGATATGAATACTGTGTTGGTCTCTGATATGCAGCTGGCTATGGTTGCTCAGTTGCAGTGGTGTGCATGCCATCTGGGGTGGTATGGTCCTGTGTGTGTGTGTGCGCGTGTGTGCATGGGGAGGTGTCTCCAGTGTGGCAGTGACTTTCTGTTGGTCTTGCCATCTGCTGCCACCCACTGCTGGGTGCACAGGGTGGGTATGGCTTGTATGGTTCTCTCACACAGGGTTGATGTGCCGGGGATGATATGTTTCCCCAAAGCCAGTCACTGCACATGGTGGTGCCCCTTGGGGTCACGGGTGCAGGGTGTGCTGTGCATACGAGGGCTGATGTGCACTGTGGTTGTCAACCCCATGTGTGGCAGTCTCAGCCTGCCAGTGGTTGTGCTGGGGCGCATGGCCCTGCTGTGCTTTGTTGGCTTGTCCCCATGGGCCAGCAGATCATCCGTCCCACCCCAGTGATGCTGTGCTTGGGGTGTGCAGGTGTCTTGTTGGTTCTGGCAGTGTGTTCCTGTGCCCATGTGTGGCATGGCTGGCGGGGCCCCAGCCTGCCTCCCTGGTTGTGCAGTTCCATTGCTCTGCTGGGGGCTCTGCTTGCGCTATGGCACCTCTGGACTGCTCAGCTGGCTGCCCTTTGTTGCGCTTATGGCGCAACCTTTCTGCTCAGCTTCCCCTTCCTGGTTGCGCTATGGCACAGTTTGTGCGATATTCAGACGTTGGCTGCTTGCGCAATTTGTTCTGCTCCATGTTTGAATATCGCGTCTGTTGCGCATATGCGCAATTGAATTGTGCTTGCTCCTGCTGTTGCGCACATTTTGGGAGCAGTTTGAATATCTGGGCCATAATGTATAAAACCCAAAGCAATGGGAGGGAGGGAGAGAATGAAATAAGTACCTTAGCTGGGATTTGAACCCTGGCTACCCAGAATACAGTTCCAGTTGTGCTACCAGCTGCACCAATGCAACTGGAAACCTGAGGCTCCTAGAAGCACCTTACTATTTCTTTCCTGCACAACCTGATACACTCTGTGAAATAAACTGATTTACACAAAATCTCCCTCCCCCACAAAAATAAAAAAAAAAAAAAGTATAATAAAATGAGAACTTTTTTAATACTGTATGTTAAAATCAGAATTCGACCAGTTAGGGAACATATATGAGGAGGGACACACCTCTCCCTAATTAACAAAAATTCCAAACTAACATGCTCAAACTAGGGCCTTCAAATAGCTTGGCACTAGGCACACAGAGTGCAGCCTCACTTCAGTTAGCTACAGCAGGTTAAAATCTGAAACAAGTTGGCTAGCCCAGTGGGGCTGAGGGCTGAGGCACACATTACCTCATGCCATACCGGCGACTCACATTCAGGAATGAGTTTGGGTTGCCGGGGGTTGGCAGGTGGGGGGGGAGGCTGGGAGTGGATGTAGCAGCCCCCAGGCAGCTCTCCTCTCACGGATCGGGGAGGCTTGGCAGCTTGACCCGTGGGCTGCCACCATGTGGAGGCCTGGTGGCAGCACCAAATGTCCAAGATGCAGACGTGAGCATCACACGATGGGAGAAGAGCCATAGGTTCCGGGACACATGTGCACCTCTACATGCATGCGCAACCCGTGTCACCTTGACTAGCACAGGGTAGAAAATTGACATAGGGACCCAATGGTTAGCTGGCACACCATACACCTCTCTGGACCCGAACCACCACCTAGGCATCTCAGCGCAATCTAGATGTGTTCACTGGGTGAGGATGCATTTCCCCCTCTGCTCCACCATGGGGGCAATCCATGGGGGAACCTGTGTAGAGGTTAAGTACAGGGGAGGTGACAGCCAGTCTGGGAGAGGTGGGGGATGGGGCCGCCAGCAACCCAAGGGGTAAAAAGCTATATGGAAAAATGTAGGTATATATGACATTATAAATAAAACAGCGTAGGACATGGTTCATTGGGAGGTACCTTGACAGTAGCCACGCTTGGCCACACTTCAGCCCGATCTGGAAACTAAAGTATCACATTTGCACTGGGGTATGAACAGACAGAAAAAGTGCTGAATGAGAGGCAGGCCCTTCTAGGAAGCAGCGACTTGATAGTGCTGCATTCAGATTTCAGAGAGGCCACTTTTCTAGCACCACTGTCAACAATTCAAATGAACTAAAATAATGCTGATACTTGGATGGCCCTGATATGAGCATGTGGCATTCAGGACTTTTTTTAATACTGTGCATTACAAATCTGAATATGCTTTCTAGGAAATATACACAAGGTATTTCTAGTAGTGGTTTGAAACACCAGACCCCCGAATATCAATTCTTTAAAGGGTTTGTATTCCCATCATTAACCAGGGTGAACCCCCCTGAACTGATATAGTACTAATGCTTTCATCTGTCAAAGCCTGTGGTCGGGTGAAACTTCAGGATTTTCTGCAGGTACCAAGACATCCAGTACCATGTCTATGAAAAAGGGTTTTGTTATGGTCCCAAACCCCATTCAGCAGCCTAGCAGAGCCTCTTGTTACTATCCATGACCGGGGCCAGGGATGGAGAGAGGAACATTACTGATACACAAGTGGATGACATCATCACAGTCCCCAGGCAGCTACGGCACCTGCCTGCCAGCCCCCAAAATGGCACCAATGTTCCACAACTGCAGTGGCGCCCACGAGGACCAGCCACCTGATGATCCTGCAAAATGCAGAATTTAGCTCAGTTCAATTAAATGGCAGTTGTCATGCAGGAAACCGTGACACTGACACTGCAGCATCTGATACTAGCAAACACCACTGTAGGTCACATCGGGGCCAGTGGTACTTGGAGCCAGTAGTGATTATATCATGTGGGAGGCCTGAAGAAGGACTGAAGAACTGGCTCTACTTGAAGCAATATAAAGTAAGTGAAAAACAAAACAGTGATTTGTGATGAAATACATTCTGCAGTCATATTAAACTGATCTGAGGAAGGTCATGTGCAAACATATCAGAGATGGATGACATCATCCTACTGCCTTGTCACCTTGCAAGATCCAATAGCTGTTTGTAATTACAATGTCAGCAGTTTGTAATTACAATGTCCTAGCAAACAGAATAGTCTCATTTTACTGAAAATGGGTGGAAGTTTAAGAAGAAAAAAAACAAAAAAAAAACACCAGAAGTCAGAAGCTGGTGACATTACAAGGAGTCCATTTGTGAACAGCTGAGCGATTTCCTCTGTTATTTGTTTCTCCTCAAGTGTTTGCGACGACCCTGAGCAAAACTTATAGAAGTTAAAGGAGAAGCTGTGTGCACTGCTGGCGGTTTCAAAGGAAAACATAGCTGAAGCAATCTCTTTTCCTTCTCAGTTCATAAAAATAAAGTATGCAGCGTCCTCTTTACCCGCATGAATGTTTATTTTTATAGTTAACCTTGAGGATTTGAGGGGTACTGACTTGAGAGGCAGAACGCCCCTCCCTTGTGTCTCGATTACAGTAGAGTTTGTGACCGATGTGTCTTATGTCAATGTTTCCTCATGCCGCAGATACTCTCCAATATCTGCCTGATGAAATACCACAATGCACATTGGATCAACCTTCCGGCACTCCTGGGTTGACTTGGCTGCCACACCAAAGCCCTGAAAAAGGAAAAAAAGTTAAGGGACTCTCCTCATTACAATACTGCAAACATGGATTCAGTGGGAATCTTCTCATCGTATCACTGCAAAAATCAATTCAACGGTGACCCCTCCCATCACACACTGCAGACGTGAATTCAACAGTGACCCCTCCCATCAGATATCGCAAGCATGGATTCAGTGGGGTGTCTCCTATCAAAAAATGCGAACATGGATTGAGTTGGACCCCTCCCCATGACACTACAAACATGGATAAAACAGTGACCCCCTCCCATAAGATAATGCAAGCAATGATTCAACAAGGCCCCTTCCCCCAATCACACCACCAAACATGAATGCAATACACTCCTTCCATCGAATAACGCAAACAGGAATTCAACAAGACTACTCCCATCTGAAACAGTAAACATGGATTCAATGGAACTTCAACAGCAACACTGAAAACATGGATTGAGCAAGACTATCACAACACCGCAAACATGATTCGATGAGACTCCTCCCACTGCAACACCGCAAACATGGATTCAATGCAACTTCCATCTGATAATTCAAACATTAATTTAACAGGATTCACCCATCACATCACAGAAGAGTCCATCTCCTGACCACAAACATGGAAACAATGGGACTCCAGGCAGGTGGAGTGGTTTGCTGCACTGGTAGGATCGTTTTTTATCCTAAAAAAAAAAAAATATTAATTCCTCCTCCTCCACTGCCGAGTTTAGTCCTCTGTAGACTCACGGGTGCCTAGCTTTCTTTGTTGTTCCTGTGACTGTTTACACACTGAAAGGCACCATGTAGGACGCTGAGCAGCCTTCCTGCTCTACATACAATGGGACTCAACCCGCAGATAATGCAAACTCGCATTCAGTGAGGATCCTCCCATCACGACACTGCAAACCCTGATTCAAGGCACAACATTATAAACTGTGATTCAACAAGACCCCTCCTATCACAACAGCACAAACATGGATTCAACAGGACTCCTCCCATCATCACAAACACAGATACAACGGGACCCCACCCATCAGATAACACAAACCTGCATTCGATGGAGATCCTCCCATCACAACACTGAGAACCTTGATTAAATGGACTCCTCCAATCACACCACCACTAATATGGATTCAACAGTAATACACCCATCAAAACACTTCAAACATGGGCGTGATAGCGATATCAACAGTGGATGCATTTCTTTAAAGCTCTCCACAAGTACTCAGCAAACTGCCTTAAATACTGATTTTACCTATTTTTGACCACGGGAATGTCTACAGCCCCTGACAGAAACCAAGTGTTGGGGATTGTTTGGGGCAAAAATAGGCAGAAACAACAAGTCAAGGACAAAGACCAATGCACTAGTGTCTGAAGCCTCTGGAGCACCAGTAAAGCAACACACTCTCCCAACTAGCAACCACGGCAGACTTTACTGACCATGATGTGTGCTATGGACTTGAAAATTGAGGCTATCCTGGAGCATACAGGAACACAAGACAGGAAGATCTAGACATCAACTGAAGTTACTCAACTGGCTGATGCAAGATCATTTACCATATTAAATGCCGCACACAGTTTATACAGGAGAATGTCCAGCAGAGGTATCATCTGGAAGAATTAGAAAACACAAATCGCTCAGCAAGGATAGTTGGACTGGCGCAAGGAGATAATCTAATCATTTTTACTAGTCGACTCCCTACCTTCCTGTACCAAGACCCTAATCTTTTTTGCAGCTAAACTGAAGAAGGCCTGCTGGGTAACTACCAGATAAGCTGTGGCAGTGGAGAATTCACAGCACAAAATAGTAATTATTACAGAGAGTGCACTCCAGGGACCTACTGTTGAATGCGAGTCTTTGAATCACACAGGGGACAAAGTTTTTATCTACATGGATCCCAAGGAGGACAGGAAATGGACTGCTAAAAGGGGTGCTGAATTTAGGATTATGCAGCAGGAAGGCTCTAAAGCTCAGGAAACTTGAACTGTTTATGTATGGGACACAAACTCCTAATATGTGGACTTGGTTTGCCGCTAGGGTCGGGTAGGGGGCCCATAGGATTACTTTTGTTCACTGCTACCAATGTATACTTTTTTAATGGAAAGTAACAACAGTAACTTTTGGTGTAGACGGGAAACCAACTCTGTAGATGGTGCGCATACCCGATTCCAAGATGGCAGGGGCCACTCAGGTCACAGAGAGAGAGCGTTTTTCACAGGAAGTTTCAGTCCCGGATTTACCTTTATGTGAACATTTCTGTTTTGAAAAGAATGAATACTTAAGTGATTTTCTGCCACTAGACGGCGTAGTAACTCATGTCCTACATGGGATAGATCTATAGTGATGTTTTTGAAAACTAGTTATTTTATTCTCTTCTGCTGATAGTTACAGTCGAAATGATAAAGATATTGAAAATGTTATAAGGGCTTTGAGATGAAGTTCAAACTGTTTCTTATTAGTACAAGGTGCAAAATGTAGGGGTGCTAGGAAGCCATCTTTGAGGCAAGACGTCTCTCAAAAGGGTTCTCCAACCCGATTCTTCGAACTGAAAAAAATGTTTTAAAAAATGAATACTCTAAGACAGAGTGGCAGAAATGAATTCTTCAGAGTTGCTGGAAACAAATAATATAACTTCCATAGTTCACTTTAAAAATTAGCTGCCAGGATCACTAAAGATGGGACCTTAACAGCAAGAAAAGGCCTCAGAGACTATGGTAGCGCCACAGCCGGCAGCCTATTAAGGTGGAACCCCCTTGGCAGACAATACTTCAATCCATGAAGTCCCTAGATGCCAAAATTAGGCAAACCCTGAAAAGACTGGAGGTACATGAAATACAAATTCAGGACTTTACAGCGAGTCTCATTGATACAGAAACCCATTTGACATCCACATACAGTGACAAATGTGGCAAAAAAGAACTTCTCGGGCGAGTCCTACATTGCAGCCAATATAAAGGCACCTGATAACAGGTCTAGGGATACCCCCCCTCCCCAAGGAGACCTGAATAGATTTATTTTGTGCAGGGATTATATGTAATACTAAAGTCCCCACCCCAACCACTGTACTGGGGGCAGAGGTCCTGTGAATTAAGAACTTTTTTAGTCGGCCCGGTGGCACTGAGGGTTGAGGTGCTGGACGCCACACCTCACACCACGCCAGCGACCAGAGTTCGGGAACGAGCTCGGGTGCCGGGGGGTCAGCAGGGGAAGGACTAGACTGAGCGCCCGCTGGACTGCTCTCCTGTCCTGGGGGGAAGGCACTGGGGAGCTCGGCGCTCCGCTGACCCTGGTGCTACCGGGCGCCAGACGTCAGCACGTAATGACGTGCTCGAGGCTGGCAGGCTGTCATGCACCAAAAGCCGCCGGGGTGCACCTGGGGCTGGATGGGCTGAACACAACATGAAGAAAACCCAGCTCGTGAAGCAAGCGATGGCACCAGTCCCCCATGCCCTCCGCAGGGTTCCTCCTTGGATGGCCTTCTAAGATCCTCCCTCAAGGGCCCACCTGCAGTCGGAGTCTGCCTTGTCAAGGAGCCCAAGAGGCATAGGGCTACTCTCTCCGGGCGGGTGATACCCAGGTTGCCGACTGCAAGGGGGGGGGGGAGAGAGAGAGAGGAGGCACAGTCCGAGGGAGCCTCTGGTGGGCAGAACAAGGACAGGCTACCTGAAAGAGGTCCTCACGAGCTGCGACTTGAGCTAGAGAAAGTCGAAAAAACAAACAAAAAAAAACACATTTTTTACCCTGTAACGGAATACATAAATGCAAATCTCCATGTATTACAGTAACATCCAACGCACAAAATGTTTTTGATAAAAATATATTAGCAAAAGAGAGAGAGAGAGATTGAGATTGAGAGATAGAACTCCAAGGTCCAGGCCCGCCTTGAAGCCCTGAAAAACTAGGTCAGATCGGGAAACCTGAGGCTGGTAGCAGTTCTGGAGGGGGTGGAAGCCCTGAATCTGCCTCTAAAAACTTGGTTTCTGTGAAATCTACTAGAGGACTTTGACCCAGCAGGTTTAAAAAGATTACAGATTAAACCCACAAGTGGCCTTCCAGACCCCTAATCAGCGCCAGACAATACTGCTTAAAAACGGCTGGGGCGGAAGCTAGAGACTGTGTCCTAGCAGAGGCCAGGACAGTGTACCCCACTGACAGCAAGGGTGCAGATGTGAAAATATACGTCGACACCTCCTTCCAGACCAGGGCTTGGAGGAAACAGTCTGATCCAGTACACCAGTGCCTACAGGCCCTGGGTGTTGTGCACTCCTTTCCCACTGCCTGCCCCACTCCAGGTTATATATGGTGGCAAAGCATAGCAATATTCAAATCCAAGAGATGCAGGCAGGTGGCTGGAAAAGTTTGAAAAAGAATCTGCAGCCAGAAAAGAAAACAAACCACCACCACAAGAAGAAAACTCTAGCAAGAGCCGATAGAGCCGTGAAGAGCTATCAAATTTACACATGTGCATAGAAATTATGCAATGCCCGGGTGTAACTTGGTCATTGTTTGGAGGTATTGCACCAAATTTTCAACATGGCCTTTCTGGGACCCCTCCTCATGAAAAGTGCCAGTGTAATTTTGTTCACTTGTCTCGAAAGGTGATTTCACAGAGCAAACGCACTATTCTGTGCCACAGGTGTGAAAATACGTTTTGGGCAGCTTGTGGAAAATGACAGCTGTACTGTTTTGAAGGAGGTATGGAAAAAATGGCAATGTTGAAAGCGTAGATGAAAATATTAAAATTGGTGAAGTTAGGGTATGTGTAGAAACTGTACAGCATACGCTTATGCTTAAGTCATTTTTTGAACATTTCACCACAATTGCAACATGGTTTTTAAATCCCCACCATGAATAGCGGCACTGTCATTTCGTGAATCAGTCCTGAAAGGTGATTCCATGCAGCAACCACAAAATCACCTTTCGGGACCTAGTAACAAAATGACAGTGACAGTTTTCACAAGGTGTGGTCCCAAGAACCCCATGTTGAAAATCTGGGGCAAAAATGGCTGATCAGCATAAGCTGAAAACCCCACCGAATGGCACAGCACGCTTTCCTTTGATTCTTCGGTTTGCGGTTCGGCTTTGAAGAGTGCAGACGTGTCCTGGTCCAGAGAAGAAGACAGTGCCAACCTCCGGAGGGAAGTATGGGGTAAAAGGTGGGATGTGGGGAGGTAGGTGCTCAGTGGGAGGGTGGGGATGGGGAGGGGAGACTGGGCGTGACAATGAGGACTTTTTTTTTTTTTTTTTTTAACGGGGTGGGGAACACGACTGGAGCAACGACGAGGGGCCATTTTCTGTTTTACAAAAAAAAATAAAATTGGGGCACACTGGGTGGGCTCCCAGTGTGCCACATAACTGGGGGTTGTACATGATGCCGACATGGGGATTGGGCCCCTTGATGTATGGTAGGGGAAGAGGAAGAAGAAAAAAAAAACAAGAAAACACACAGGCACACTGGGGTGGGCTCCCAGTGTGCCACATGGGGGGGGGGAGGAGAGATGCATGTCATGCCAACACAGGGATTGGGCACCCCGATGTCAGTGGGGTACGATTAAAAATCTTTGGGCACACTGGGGTGGGCTCCCAGAGTGCCACATGGTTTGGGGGGCCATAAAATGCCACGGAGCTGGCGGTGACACTACGCATGTGCAGCACTTGTGCATGCGCAGCTGCGATGAATGGCATTTTGCCATTCACAACATGATGGCACCAGCTGAACTGCGCTATGCGCAAGAGTCACATATGCACAGTTCATGTACCGGAATGCAGAAGTAACAGCTGAAATAGTACGGCTATTATTCCGTAGTGGCCAATCGTGGCAGAGGGTTTCAAGCTCTGTTGGGCATTCGGAAGGATACTTCCAAATGTCCAATGAAAGGTTCCACAATTGGCTGTTTTCAGAGCTACGACTCGATCCTAATAGGGTTGTAGGCTTCGCCCACAGCCCTAAAAATGACTCACCGTAGTAACAGAAACATAGAAGCTGACGGCAGATAAGGACCGCAAGGCCCATCCAGTCTGCCCATTTCTTTTTCTACCTTGTAAATGTGCCATCGGCTTTTGCTCTGTCAGTGGCCTATCTATTCATACTCATCTGTATTGCTCCCTTATGCCTATCCCATGCCTGTTTGAAGCCCTACACTGTATTCATAGTCACCACTTCCTAAGGCAGACCATTCCATGCATCCACCACCCTTTGTGAAAAATAATTCCCTCACTTTCCCCCTTAATTGGCCTCCCTCTAATCTCATGCTGTGTCCTCTTGTCCTGCTATTTTCCTTATATTTAAACATGTGAGACTCTTTCACCTTGTTAATGCCCTTAAGGAGTTTGAATGTTTCGATCATATCACCCCCCCTCTCCCTCCTTTGCTCAAGGGTATACATATTGAGCTCCGTTAATCTGTCCTCGTATGTCTTCTGATGCAGTCACTGCACCATTTTGGTTGCCCTTCTCTGGACTGCCTCAATTTGGTTAATGTCCTTGTGAAGGCGTGGCCTCCAGTACTGCAAGCAGTACTCCAGATGGGGCCTAACCAGTGTCTTCTAAAGAGGGATTATTACCTCCCTCTCACAACTTGTGATACCCCTACTAATACACCCTAACATCCCTCTAGCCTTACCTACTGCTTTAGAGGTCTGCTTGGATAATTTCAGGTCATCAGTGATGATGATGCCCAAGTCTCTTTCTTCCTTTGTGACTGCCAGCAACTCCCATCCCAGCCTATAGGTGGCTTCAGGGTTTCTCTTTCCTATGTGCATGATCTTGCACTTCTTTGCATTAAATCCCAGTTGCCACTCTTATGACCATTTTGCTATTTTATCCAGATCCTCTTCTCATTCTGCCTACCCCATCTGGATCATCTACTCTGTTGCAGATCTTGGTGTCATCTGCAAACAGACAAGCCTTACCCTCTAGACCATCTGCAATGTCACTAATGAAGATATTGAAGAGGACTGGCCCCAGGACTGATTCCCTGCGGTACCCCACTTCTGACTTGCATCTCTTCTGACTGTATACCATTTACCACCACTCTGTTTTCTGCCCGTCAACCAGTTTGCCACCCAGCTGACCAACTTCTGACCCATCCCGAGCCTACCCAGCTTATTTATCAATCTTCTATGTGGAACAGTCTCGAAAGCTTTGCTGAAGTCAAGGTAGGCGACATCAACTGCTCCCCCTTGGTCCACCACTCTGATTACCCAGTCAAAGAAATCTATAAGATTAGTTTGACAGGACCTTCCTTTTGTAAACCCAACCCATGCTGTCTTTGATCCTGTGCCTCTATGGATTCCAGGTGTTGCACTATCCTTTCCTTAAGGAGTACCTCCATAATCTTGCCACTACTGAGGTAAGACTGACTGGTCTGTAGTTCCCTGCCACCACTCTGGTGGAGCGGGATCACATAATATTGTTTCTTCTTAAGGGATCCCTCACTTTAGCAGTCACCTCAGCTACAAGTGATGCCCCGGAGATTAGAACCTATGTAAATTTTAGAATTTGGAATACAGGTTCAATCTCTGCATCTGCGCTCCATTCCAGCCATTGCTCAGACATGTTTCCAAGCCAGAGTGAAGCAGCGACTAGTGAAATAAGTTAAACAGACTGCCAAAAGACTTTTAGAAAAGCATTTTCATAAAATAAAAAAAATAAAATAAAAAAATTGAAAGCAGACTTGCGAAAAAGTATCATAACAAGGACGACAAACTGTAGTAACTGCAATACTAATGTTCAAACAAGCTCAATAAAAAGGAACTGATTTCTTGTGTGAACCTAGTTCAGGTCCTGGAAGGGAAGGCGGGTAGGGAATGTAAACACAGTGAAGGATCCCTTAAGAAAAAACAGCATTACTACAGTAAGTCACCTGCTGCTGTGATGTTTGTCCTCTCACAGGCACACATTTGCTGTGATCAGTTACATATAATGAATATGGAGTACTCTATTCCTCCACTCAGAGGTTCTACTTGTAGCCAATATGTTCTATAACATGGGTTCTGAAAATACTGTCTTATGATTCGTCCAAACAGGTCACCTGACCATTGATTAATCCCTAATATATCCATAGTTGCACGTTCACAGGGCTTTACTTCACTATCTCTTTAGATAAACTCTAACACAACACTGCCCATGTTATAAGAGGATTAACCCACTCCAAGGTATGGGTTTACTGAGCGTTAATCCATGCCTGGGTGGTTGAAGTCACTCTGCTTTGCCTTGTGACTCCAACCCCCGGCGTGGATTAATGCTCAGTAAACCCCATACCCTATTGTGGGTTAATCCTTCCATATTGCATGTGAGGGCAGCTGGTAACAAAATCAGGGCCACCTTACAATGGTCTGCAGTCAAACAGACTACAGTTGGGAAACCCAGGACCCATTTAGTGAAAACACCGGGGATATGATTATTTGTAAAGTGTGAATGTCTCCTCCCCCCCCACAAAAAATTTAAAAAGTTTTGGGAAGGCCCCCAAAATGTGCCAGTGCAGTGTTTTCTTCACCACACTGCCTCCAGCAATCCATCATATTCACAGTATTAAAATGCTTTGTGATGGTTGGAGTTCTAAAGTAACAAGGATTCTCCAGAAGTATTCCCTCCAAGTCAGTCAGGAAGTCAACTTCCATCCTTGCTGCTGCCGAACCTTCCAGTCCTTGTCTGTAATAGTACAGAGGGCCTGTTTCCCATGCTATTTTTTTTTTTTTTTTTTTTTTTTTTACAGTACCTCCTTTAGAGGAATATAGTAGATTATATATACCATAAACATATTTCTGTTTCCCCTTCAAGCTCACAATTCAGTTTATTAAACCCTCCCACGTAGTCACAGTGAGTGTTACCTGCTTCTTTGCGTGTTCCACTGTGTCTTTTGTTACCTAAACTGAAATTGTCTCCATTTCTGAAATATCATACATGTTCAATTTTCTAGCAACTGAGAAAATCTGATAAGCCTCTCCCTCTCCCTTTCCCAGCTGGCATAACCCATATCCAACCTGGGTGGAAGAAAATCCGAGTTATCAGACATAGGCCCTAGGGTAATACCAGAGCACAACAATTTCCTGACTTTGGATAACATACGCAATGTATGTTTGACCCATTCATCATGTACAGCTTTGGTATAGTCCAAGGGTATCAGAGCCAAGTGCCAGGGTGAATAAGGGCCGACCCCTTGCCTCTGTGTTCTCAACCTCCTACCATCCTGAGGCGCACCTCTGCTTGGCCCACGTACATACTGCAGCAGCCATTTGACCTGCTAAGTAATAATGATGCAAATCAGAAACAAAAGAGCTCCCTGCTCTCTTGAAAGCATTACTATATCCTGGCTAAGGCGTACCCCCGCCACCCAATAAATTTCTGTATAGCTTTTAAAAGAAGCGTCCAGCAAGTCACCGGGATGGGTAATGACACAGTGAGAAACAGAAATGCATACCTAGGGAGTAGGTTCATTTTGAATGCATCTATATGTCCGGCTAACATTAAGGGGAGCAGAGACCACATAGCTAGATCTTTCTGCACTTCTCATACTTTTTGATAATTGAGACTGAAGAGCCATTAAGTATCAATGGCCACCTGTATGCCCAGATATTTGATCTGATTATTTTTAGCCCAAGAGAAGGAGAAGGTGGGCTTAAATCGGGGAGGGCATTCTCCACTTCATTTCCATGTTTCTGATTTGTCAAATTTTATTTTGTATCCAGACACCTGTGCAAAGTTATCCAGTAAATTAACTAAATGCAGGACTCCGGCTGCTGCTACTTTTCCAGCCTCACCTTTTTGACCCCCGAACAATAACCAACAATGGCTCCTTTATGAACCGCCTTTTAATACATCCCATCATACTGTGGGTGTTGTAGCCCCCTTAGGATTCTGTGTAAGATAGTCCTTAATAGTAAATTCTATTAATTCTTTAAACCGGGAAGAACTAAGACACACTACATTCTGCCTCTAGCAAGAGTCATGGGGCAGGGGGCAGTTGGGGAGATAAGGTACAAACGTATTGCAGCATGGTCAGAGGAGGTCACTGGTAAAATTCTACAGGCTGAAACTTTATGCATCCGTTCAGAGGACAGAAACACATCAATGCATGAAGAGTTGCTGTACCTGCTTGAAAAAAGTGTAATCTTTCATATTTGGGTACAGGATCACCACACTTCTGCAAGACATGTTTCTCATTTGCCAGCAGTCGAGAAAGCAACATCCTCTCCCCCCCCCCCCACAAGCCCTATAACCTCTGTAGGTCTTTTCTATCCAGTGTGAAGAGAACACTGTGTTGAAGTCCCTTTAATTATATAAAGTTTGGGTTAGTGACAGTTTATGGTACACTATTGGTAACAAGTGTGTGTAGCCAGAGAGGTCCATGGCGACCGTTTAAATGTTTTGGTCGACTTGGCTACCTCAAGATGGCAGCACATGCTTTGTTGCCGACAGTGGACCATACATTGTCTTTTATAGTGTATGGTCCACATAAACAGCAAAAACAAGTACGTAATGTGAAATAAAGAGGCAGAATACTTTTCCGTTGTTTGTTTTTAATCACCGTTGCTGCCTTCCGGGTCCAGCTCTCATCACTGCAGCAAGTTCAGTAAAACCAAGAGGTATGTGTGTAACGCGCAGGCGCAAACATGTTCCATATTGTTATACCACTGATGTGAGGTACTCATAATGGTACAACACACGTTGTGATGTCACATCGATGGTAAAACAACCCAGTGAATCGATCGAATTTGGTTAAGAATAACATTCTGCCATACATTATACCTTCTTAAGAAATGCTTTACTTTCATTAGGGGCATACATATTCAGGTGAGTACAGCACTGGTCCCTACAGATACTGCTCAGGTGCATAAACCTGCCCTCAGGGTCCAAATCTATCTGCTGGACGTGGAGTGGGAAATCCTTCATGAATTAAAATAGCAGCTCCCCTCCTGTGAGGGTGCTCAGTCCACGATGTAGCATAGGCTTCCCCTACCCAACACCTGTTTAGTTCCCTGTGCATTAAATGGGTTTCTTGAAGACATGCAACCACAGTCCCCTATTTAAGTCTTGTAGGATCCTGGCCCATTCAGACCCTTCACATTGTAAGAAATAACCGTGAGGTCGGCCACACTGGTCTTGCTTGAAAAATATCAGGTTGAAATTGACATCTGGCTTTATTTACCTCCAGCTCTCTCCCCACCTAACGCCGTAACCTAACTAAGCACTCAGACAGTAGGCACTTTATCCAACCACAACCAGGGAACAGCATTTTGAACCAAATAACTAGTAAACTTTTGTTTTATATTGAGATATTTTACCCCGCAGTTCAGCCTACCTACATCCAGCTGCCGTCCTCTCTCCATTCATCCCACAGGCTCACTCGCATCCTGCTGGCATGCAACATACCTGCGGAGGGGTTCCCCACCCCCTCTCGCTAGGCCAGGATCCAGAACCGGAGCACGATTCCACGACAGGCCCCCTGTGTGGAGAGGCCCGGCCATCAAGCTGCCGGGCTAAATGCCATTTTTTCCTCGTGATTTTTGCCCGAGATATGGACATGCAATGAGGTCCAGCCACAGCGTGCAGACATCTGCCGTATCTCACCTTGAACACCGCTTCTGCAGTGCCCCCAATTTCCAGGGAAGGGAGAGCAGTCCATCGGATGTTCAATCTGTTCCCTCCCCAGCCAACCCAACGGCCCGGGCGCACTCCCAAACCCGGGTCGGAGTGGCACGAGGTGTGGCGTCCAGCGCCTCAACCATCAGCGCTACCAGGCCAGCAATAATTAGTAAACTTGATATAGTAGGTTGATGTGTGCCAGGTCATCTCTCCACCTTAGGCGACATCTGGCTGCCTTCCAATCATGCCATCTTGCCCCACTCCCTAAGAATCATTTGTGGACGTGAACAGTGCAGTTGAGCATTACTGCACCAAGCCACCATGCCCCAGCAGGTGCCCCTGTAGCAATAGGTGTGTCGTCAACCTCTCTACTGACACAACAAAGTCGATTCCCCCCAGGCTTCCACCAAGATGAAGTAAAGAAAAGTTACAATTCCCACCTGCCCAGTGGCACGGAGGGTTGAGGCGCTGGACAACACACCTCATGCTGCACCAGTGACCTGGGTTAGAGAACAAACCTAGGTCTTTGGGGGATCAGCGGGGAGAGCTGGCTTGAGCCACCGTCAGGCAGTTCCTGCTACTCGAGGGAGGCTGGGCATTATGGTGTCGGGAAGGAGGAGGGCTGCTAGCGCTGGCCGAGCAGTGTCTCTGCATGGTTTCCTGTCTGACTCTGGTCCTTCACGCCGGCGCTCTCGGGGTGCTAGAGATTCCCATGGCACTACCACAGTAACTATGAAAAACCCACACCCCCTGCCATGTACTGTGATCCTTGCAAGGGGAGACTGAACAGATAGTTGGTGTGCCACCACCGAGCCTCGCAGGCAGTCAGGGAAAAATGTTCCAATTAAAAAAAAAAAAAAAAGTTTTAATTCCCTGGGCTATTGAAGGCTCCACTGACCTCTCGGGATGCATTCCAGGGCTCCAGAGAGATAGTAGAGGCATCTGCAGCCAAGGAGGAGAGGAGAGGAGAGGAAGGGCCCAAGGACACTGCTGCCTCCAATCCTCTCTCAGTAAAATAAGCTCAAAACACTAGTAGTTTGCTGGAAAAAAGAAGAACAGTTACCACCCTAATAATATGCCCAGAGTTTCACAAGAAGTAACTCCACCAGCGCTGCAATGACAACCGTAGTAAGAATTAAAAGTTTAACTTCGTAGTCTGTTAAGTCCTTTCTTGCAAACATACAAATAAAAGGCACCAGAAGTGCCAGAACATGTAGTCTGTGATGAGGATAATTAAAAAACACCTGCGGTTCTACACAAAACAAATAGAAATTCCTTAGTCCCCTATGCAGATGCAGTTTAACATTTTATTAATTTATTTAGTTTTTGTTGACCGGGTAAATGCAGTAGACAAATCCTGCCTATTTTCAGGCACGACCCGGGGGAAGGGATACAGATGAATGCCAACTGACCTTGAACCAGATGAAGCTGCTGGTGGTATTTTTAGTGAATGAGGGGAATCTGGGATCTTTAACAGCCACCTGAAGTACCAGAGGACGGGACCTCGGTTTAATATCTCATCCCAAAGACAGGTGAGTATGCTGCAGTGGTGGAAAAGGCCAGAGAAAAACTCACTGACAAAACGTTCCTTGTAAGTGTAGTGGTTGCTCTGTCAACTTGTAAGGAAGTGGAATTTTTCTTCTAGATCTCGAACCGTACACATGCCAGGCCTTCCATGCTGCGCAGTGAGTGGAACCCTTGTTTGGCTGCTCTGTGCAGTAAGGGAACAGACCATGCTTTCCTGCTGGCTGAAGGTTGAGAGACCACGTTAACTTTCACTTGTCTGGCCGCCATCTTATCCCACAGGGAGATTCCCACTGAATTCAGCGTCAGATCACCACGTCTGGAGCCAGTCCCCCGTGCCCTCCATCTTCTCCTTTCCAGCTGCTCAACCTTCTGTGGGTCAGTAAGTGCATCCACAAATATGCTCCATTCACAGTGTGTCTGTTTTCCTTTTGTAATTGTGCAGAAGGCTTGTATTCCCAAATCTGTAAAAATTTTCAGTACCACCGGGTAGTCAATTTGCGCTTTCACACCTTTATCTCTCAGGGCTCTAGCGGGAAAAGCCGCCTTCTCTGACCCATGGTTAGCGGAGTACAATCATGCTCAAAAACAACCTTCTATCACCCAATAAAGTCTCTTTTTTTTGCCCAAGCCTTTTTTTAAAATTTATATTTATCAATTTCCTGTTTGTAAAATAACAAGATCTCATAACGCAGCAGGTACAATAGATAGGCCTCAAAAGCCACTGCTTACATACACAGTTGACATTCAAGTACCTAACATTGCTTTACACTCTGGTACAGTAAGGGGGGATACCAATTAGTTGTGTGCAAAAGTGAAGGAACAGATGTCAAAAGCTAGACCCTTCATCAGCTGTAGTATAATACAATAGGGAGGACTAGGAAAGAAGAAACACAGCCTACTGTGGGCTAACATTTAACCAATAAGAAGTCAAAAGAGAAACTAGATCTACATGAACAATCCCTTTCCCCCAATCCCATCAACAGCAGTAAATATAAACTTTAAATGCAAAATGTATAAATTCTTCATTTATGCTACAGAATGCATTGAAAGAAATGCTAGTCCCATACAGCTATCAAATGTTTAAACTGGTTGAACTTTCTTAACTTTTACAGTATAGACACTGTGGTGCGGTACAAACAGAGGACAGGGAGCAAATCCAGCTACCAAGGGAAACGGTCCACCATGTGCGATAATAAATCACAACCCCCTGCCCATCCAGAGCCCACACACCACCAAGGGAAATTTAGACAGTCCGAGAAATTAATACCACCAAAGAAGTATTGTCCAATACTATGTCCCATACTGAGCAATCTAAAAAACAGACCTATAATGTCTCACACTCACAACCAGTGAGATGGAATGAACAAGTCTATGCAGTGACTGCTGCGAGTCAGTCAGCACACACACACACACACACACACACACACACACACACACACACACAAGTCCCCCTCTCGAGGATCCAGTGTAGTCTCTGCTCTTGGCTGAAATTTGGCCTCAGTCCCAATCCTTTTTTCCATATGCATGATTTAGTTCTATAATCCAAAAAAGCAAAGATAACAGACCTGGGTCTGGCTCTCGAGTCACTGGTGATAGCAGCTGTGAGGGCACAATGCACTCAGATAATACTTTGCTGATAAGCTGGGTCCAGGTTCAATACCTCCCTCAGGAAGCTTTCTATAAAGCCTACTATACTGCCAGTTTCTGTCTTTTTCTGGTATACCATGCATCCTAATATTTAGCCACTGAGATTAATTGTCCAAATTTTTCACCTTTTGTTGTAGACAGAGCCCTTTGTCATGAAGTTGCAAGACTGCCCCACCATGCATGTCTACTGTGTTAGAAAGTTCTGTTGTACGTCTTTCCACGGCCTCCATTTTGTCTCGAGTGCAAAGGTCCCTACGTGTATCTACCACTTCACTATCTCCTAGACAGTGCATCTCCCAACCTGTGGAATTCTTTTAAAAAGTCTTTCAGAGATGATAGTAAAGGATGCCTCATCCTCCTCCTCTAGGTCGCTGCTCAGTACCAGGTCCAGAGAGTTAGCCCTCAGAGAACAGCAACTTCTGCTTCTGGTTCTCTTATTAGCGTTTGGTTTTTAGAGATGCCAGCTGCAAAATCTGAGCCTCTGCCTGGTAGCCATAATATAATGTCATCAATCTTCAGTTTAGTCATCAGTCTGAGATGATTACTTGCGCTGATGGAGTTAGATTAGGTTTCGGCCCACAGGAGCTGTGCCGATTCAGTCCGCTATGAAGGATGACGTCACCTGAATTTGCGTCGAAAGTTGTGTGGATCAGTCTCTGTAATCTGGGGGTGTCACATTCTCTGCAGCTGCCTGCCCAACTGAAGGTAATCTACTTGGGGAAAACTTACTTCCTTACTGACCCCATGAAAGCTAGCAAATATCTAGAAAAAATAAAACACAGATTTTGCCATCAGAACTGCAGAGGCAGAAGCTGACGGGAGGACAGATGTGTTCATAGTTTAAATAACTGCTACTATACAAAATAAAATGTGCCTTTCTGTGATTTGGGCTGTGCCGATGGTTTCTCTGGCTAGCCCTCATCAACGGTTGCTTGCTTTACTTTGCAAGCCTTAGTGCTTATTCAAGGTTTCTAAAGTCAATTACGCCACACGTCATCTGTCATGCTATGTTCTAGCCAAAACACTACTTGGGCTCACTTGCAGAGATCTTGAAAAGTCTACCGCAGGATGGCCGCAGCTGTGTTCGATAGCACTGCATGTGCTCAGTGCATCTTCGAACTCCAGAAAGCAGCATTTTGGTCGGTAAGCTGACCTGTACAGCAGGACAACCAAGGGTAGAAGGTTGTTAGTATTCAGCCCCAAGTCAGGTAAATGCATTTTTATACCTGTTAACTTCTCCAAAGACTGAAAAGACGTAATATTGTGCTGTTCTAATCTACATCAACAGTATGGGCATTTTGACAGCTTGTATTAGACCTGTTCTTTTGTTTTGCTAAAAATTTGAGGTTCTAATATTTGCTACACATGGGGAAATTGAACCCTTTATCACTAATAGGAATACATTTGACGCAAGAGAGGGGGATACTCGTCACAGCAAGGTCTGTATTATCAGACTCACTTTTTTATGGACTCACCGACAGTGCTGGTCACAACTCTGACCTCTTGGAGTGCTTGCACTTGGAATCACAGACTATTTTTGCCTCGCTCCATTGTCTTGCTGCAGAAGTTAATTCTGATCAAGTCATAATTATGCAGATTTATTTTCTGTAATGCACTATTACCCCCAATATGAGTAACAATGGACTCGGACTCTTCTCCGGTTTTGATATTGCTTAGAATATGGACTTTATCTCTGAAACAAGTGTTTTCATGTAAATAGATTTTTTATACTGAAAATGAATAAACATAAAATTAAAAAGAAAAACATTTGGGGGCGTGGCCAGCTACCAGTGTGAACAGACGTGCCTTGTTCGAGCTCCTCAGAGCAAATTAAGCAATTATAGAGTAAACTGACAAACCAAAACTTTTTTCCAGCTGGAAGACTTACTGCTTGGTGATCGCTACCCTTAGGACCTGCAAACATAATTTACTGTGGTAGAAATATGGGCAATCTGGGAAAACAAACTGCCAATGGTGGAGGCAAGCAGGCCACAACTTCTGTGAGCAGCAGGAATGGAGCTCAGACAACAGACTGCGCCACGGCGGACCAAACTTTAAACGACGTCCGGTCCTGCAGGCGATCAGGGTAATGGATGGCAAACCTACGGCTCTTGATCAAAAAGTGGTGGACATTCACACAAAGCTGCTAACCTGTGAGCAGCAAGTAACCTAAACAGTACTGGAAGCCAAAGAGGATGTTGGCATGGCCGGGAAATCAATGGCGGCAACCTCAGTACTGCTTAAAGAGAAAAAGGGTCCAGTGGCATCGCTTGGAGAATGTGGAGAATCAGTTTTGGGCCAATAATCTTCGGGTCATGGGATTGCCAGAGTCCTTAGAGGGTGCCAAACCTCAGACTTTTATACAAACCTGGCTCACAGACCATTATCAAAGTTCCCCTGCGGTGGAGGTTTCTAAAGCTTACCAGATCATGCCTCGAAGAGCCCCGACAAGGTCGGAAGGAGCTAGGAACCTCCTGGTTCAACTTCAACACCCTGTGGACCAGGATCAGATTTTGGAGGCTGCCAGACGGATGGGACCTCTGACCTCCGATGAAGAACTAAAGGTCTCCCTGTTTCCTGATCTTAGCTCTGCCACCAGAGCCAGGCATAAAGCCTTTGACAAAAATCAGATTGATCCTCATGAAGCTCTGGGTGTCACACACTTTACAATTCCCCGCGAAGTTCAAAGTCACATATTCAAGCAAAATCTATATTTTCAGCAGCCCTAAAGATGCGGGAGCTCTGCTGGAGACAATCAAGAGACATTCTGATCCCCATACCGAAGGCTCAAATGCTGAAGATGCCGTAGAAGACTGAAGATGTTAAAGGAATTCACGGTATTCCAGGTACTGGGTAGGGAGGGAGGAGGCAAGCCTGAGGTACAGGGGACAATATGATTTTTGTTCCAGGACTATGTTTGTCTCATCTATAATGTTAAGGTTCCCCATTTCTAATCGTTCAGGACTTTTCGCCTTTTTCATGGTGCCAACCTCATGGCTGAGTCAGTCTCCCCTCCCCCCTTGGCCTGAAGCCAACCAGACACTATGCGGCAGGAAATGTTTTTCTCATCACCATCGCTCCTCTAACAGCCTGCGCAGACTCTGTGCTTCTGGGTCACACTGTATACTGTACAGTGAAGCTTTCGCTGTATGCCTTGTGAGTTCTACTTAGTGATTTTCCTACGTAGCTGAGAGCAGCTACCGCACACATATTGTGGTGGCTGCCCTCAGGGACAGTCATTCCAGCCTGCTTCGAAAAATTAATATTACCCCATACCTTAGTTATTTCCCTCGTAATTTTAGATTTACAGCAGCCAGCCCAATCCATTCCGAGTGCCCCACCGATACTGACACCCCCCCCGCGCCCAAGCACATAATGACGTGTGACCAGGGAGAATGTGGGGGGCGTGCCCCATAGAAATGAATAGGGCTAGTTTTCTCTTACATTTTTAAGCTTAAGAATGGCCAGCGAGATATTAATGAAGGTCACCACTCGACTAACAAGGGCCTGTCAGTATCACCAGGGCCCACTGTACTGTACTACTCTGTAAGTGATATTTCTTTATGCTCTTGTACTGCGGAGCAAATTTAGAAAGTTCTACTTACAAAAACTAATAAACAAAAGTTTAAAAACAAAATTAAAGAAAAACACTTCCCTACTACTCCATAGCCTACAGGGAGCATGTAGTCCTGCTATGTCTCATTGCTGTCCCCCCTTCCCAAGGCTGTGCACATCACCTCCAATGGCAAGTTACAACCCCTTGAAAGGCAGATGTGAAGACCCAATGATGTTTCCAAACCCATGCCTCCCATGCAGCAGCACAAAACACGGTGGACGAGCTGGCAACAACACTGGGGGATCACCACATGTGTACTCTGCCTCAGGTGGCTCAACACCCCAACTCTAACAAGCATTACAAGGAACTACAGTGACCTGCTAACCTCCGACATGGAATCCCATGCAGCAGGCCAGCAATAAACACTACAGGGTGCAGCTGAACCCACTCACCTCCTACGAACCTTACCTGCCAATCGGGGTGGATTCCGCCAGTGTGGAGACTCTCTCTCCATGGGGCTGTAGTCTGTATCACTAAGGACTTGCAGCGAGGCTTGGCTCCCTGATCCTCCCCGTTACCTTCAGACTTCTGTACTGCCTCAGTCCATGGCAAATCAGGGCTATGAAAGCTCAAGCCTAGACAAGCTGGTTAGTGGTCCTGAGGGGGCAGGATCGTGCAAATGTTGCATGCTGGTGGACAGTGTTAGAGACACCCTACTAGCAGTGTAACTTACATCCCTGACAAATGGACACCTTTGTGCAATCCCACCAATTACAACCTGTGAAAGCAGTCATCGGGGAGGGATGCAGGCAGGACAGATTGGCTCCTTTTCCACTATCCAGGGGGGCTGCTGTTCAGAAATCTATGCAGATCCATAACAACTACTTTTACAAACTGTGCTGCATGTTTTATGTCATGTTATACACAGGTTAATCTCCTTCACCAGTCAGTTTATGCAGAAAGGAGTTTTAATGGGAAGTCTCTGTTCTCACTTACCAGAGGGACGTCTGCCATGGAATACACCACCACTCCCTGGTACTGCGACGTGTTCTCTGTGATTCTTCCAAGTCCGGATTTCAGAACATGGTTTCCATACAGAAAGGACTGCTCTGACCCTGGCTTCACCCACACCTTATACTGAGGGGAGGAAAAAAAAAAAAACGCTGTGTGAAACGGGGATCCTGGAACATGAATTTCTTATATCCACCAAGTCTGCCACAAAATTCCCAATGAGGCTTTAGTCTACTCCCACCAAACCCCCTAGGCTTTTTCAGTTGCCACTCCCATCTCTTGACAAAACTTCCCCTACCACTTCCATCCTCCAACAAAACTTTGCATGTCACTTTTGGCTCAGCTTTCATTCTCCAAGCTTGCCCACCTCCACCCCTGCCCCCGACATACTGTTTCAGATGGAATACAGAAGGCTGCAGCATTCCAGAGCTGTTAGGATAGAGTGCATATGAAAGACACTATATAAAACAAAATCCCTTTCCTTTTCCGAACAAAAAAAAAAAAAAAAAATAACCACCACTTAAACTTGTCCAGAGATTCCAAGTCAGCTTTGTTCTGGGGACTATTCCTACTTTCACTGTAAAATGCAGGCACTGCTAATTTACCAAAGGCAGTGCCTGAGCACGACGCTCTGTCCCAGAATGCCATTGTTTTCACAGTAACAGAAGATTCTACCTGATGATGCAAAGGGAGACCCTTTTAATTTTAATACTTTCTTTTTAATACTTGATTATCCTGCACCCCAAAAAATTCGGTCACCAATTTGTGTCATCACTTATGCAACTCGGCTGTGAACTAGTTAAAAGACAAAGAACCTCAGTGTGGAAGTACTGAAGCAATGGTTACCCCAAAGGGCATTGGCTGGGAAGCCAAGTTTCAAAGAAATACTGAATCGCACATACCCCCATAATGCAAAGCATCATAGGCTGTATATGCAAATCACCACAGAATATTATGCTGATAAAACTTTAAGCAGAAATGCATGGTGCTGAAAGGACTCACACAGTTTGCAAAACGGTGCCAACAGAAGACAAGACATGTCAGACATCCTTGTCTGTGAACTGCTGTTCTTCCTGCTGCACTCCCTCACCTACTTGCCACTAGTCCTCACCAACCTGCTGCGAGCAGAAAACATTTTAGGTACACAAGAGAGGCCGTACCTTCGCATAGGGAGCAAGGTAGTCCAGTGCTGTGATGTGAAGTCGGAATTTTTGGGTCTTTGTGAATTTTCCAAAGCATGTTCCTAGGGACACCAGTTTTTCTCGAGACACACTTGTTGCAAGCTTCAAGACCTTTTCACTGTAAACAGAAGATCATTTTTTCTTTTTTTGCATAATTTTTCTATTCAGATTTCAAATCCAGTACAACAAACAGGATCCCACCACATCAAACAGTACATACACATAACAAACATAAAAACAAAAGAATCAGACTAATTCACCATAACTATTTACAAGGGTCCAAAGCATTAACTTATCTAGTGTGCTCAATTAAAGAAGCCTGACATTAAATATTCAATAAAGCATAGTATTTCATATGATGTTTATCTTTATATTATATTGCACAATGGTTTAGCTGCCTGATGAGAGGACAGGGCTCCATTTTTAAGGAGCTGCATCACCTCAATCCTAGGCAAGTACATATCGGTTCCCCCACCCCTCCTATTCCATGTCAAAGTGCAGGCCATTTCTCAATATCTGCGCCTCTCCCGGGGACAAAGAAAACGGAAAGGGCTCCCATGCAAGAAAACATTTCTCACCCTTACCCGCTACCATACAGGAGAGGAGCTCTAGAGCCAACATTTATAGGGCTAAATTTAGTCACCGTGGCAGAAGAGTATTTTTTTGTGAATTTATTCTGTCCACCCCACCAGCACTGCATACTTTCCTTTCCTCGTTACTCCTTAATCCAGCATTGGCCTGCATGCTAACCTCACAAGACAAGCCCCCCTCCCCCCACCAACCCAGACAACCGGCAACAAGGAGATGCTATGCAGAGAAAGGCCACCACTATGAGCCCCATGGAGAGTATGGATTCCATCACCCTGAGCTTACATACAATTTGTCTCATACCAGCAGTAGCCAGGAGGTTGTGTCTGCGGCATGTGTCACTGCGACACAGTGGATGCCATTCACAAAGGAAAGGTTTGTCATCCTTAGTTAGTGTCCATGCTCCTTTTTACATGGGTTTCCGAAAGCTCCCGCCTGGAAAGGAACTGGAGGGGTGGGGGCAGGATGTTGTGCTGCCCCACGCACTGCCGAATACTGGAGATGCTGATGTCACGAGGATGCCACTCCTCATAAGTCTGTGAAAGAGATGCCACTGCAACACTCCCTGGACTACCAAGTCGACCCCCTTCCCCTGACTGCTGTGCAATACTGCTCATCATACCGCTTCCAAGACAATAAGCAACTGTAAGCTGCGATGAAGCATAACAACTCTTATTCCAAAACTATTTTATTGGGTCATTATAGTGACAAAGATTACAGTCGCTGCTGGGACAGAAAACGGTTAATGTTTCAAAATGTTTTGAATCTTTTATTACAAGTTGATACACTGTCCAGATTAGGCAAAATACATTTTTTTCTATTTGTTTATCTTCATGAGAGCCTGGCAGGCGGCTTCGGACCTCCCTGGAGGGACTCTGGCTCACCATTCCCATGCCCGACATCCCCTACAACCCCCCCCCCCCAAATATGACAGGGCCGAGGTGAAGGGGTGCCAGCCTTCCCCACCCCGAGACAAATTCAGATGTTCAGGGAGCTGGGACGAGTGCTGGTGAGCCATCACGGAGCCTACCTCCTCCATTTTCTCCCCCCCCCGCGCTCAGGTTGTACGTCTGCAATGTGCCTCCCGACTTGCATCTCCTCCAGCCACTGTCAGATGGAGATCGACGAGCAGGACGGCAATCCCTCCCCCAGAGATGAGAGTAGTCCTTCAGATGCTCAATACTCTCTCCCCCTTGCAGACTCCCAGAGGCCTGGGCTCATTCCGAAACCTGGGTCGCCGACGTGGCATGAGGTGTGGCATCCAGGACCTCAACCTCCAGGGCCACCGGGACAGCTTGGCAAAGTAAATGTTCTGAGTGTAGGTAGTTCTAATGCCTATGTATGCCAGATGAATATTAAATAATTTAATTTTAAAATATTAAAGAGCAGGTGCACACTTCCGATTTTTCAGCCCCCTCCCCCGCAACATATCTGATACCTCTCCTGCTCCAGAGTTGATGGCTATCAATATTTCCATTTTTTTTTTCCTTCATGTAAAAAAGTTACAGCACTCGTAATTTTGCCCAGTGCAAATACGAAGCCACTTCCCAAAGCTATTGACACACCCCCATGCAGGCAAACGCAGCCCCGTTTTGGGATGTCAGAAAATGAAGGCTGCGTCTGCGTGCTCCACTGACTTGAATGGGGGTGATCTTTCTATAGATACGACGACTACTACTACTACTACTACTACTACAACAGCTTAATCTGGTTCAAAGGTCAGTTGGCATTCATCTGTATCCCCCTCCACCGGGTCGTGCCTGAAAATAGGCAGGATTTGTCTAGTGCACTTACCCGGTCAACAAAAACAAACAAAAAAAAAACTAAACAAATTTACAGCTGCCATTGTAATAAATCAAAGTAACCACTCAACTAACCAGGTCCCAAGCAGGCAATAGACCAGAGAGAACTCTCAAGTCTATAAAGATGGTTACACTTCTTGTTGCCACTTCAGCTGCAATAAAAAGGTGGGTCATGCAAAGTGCTAATAGTTACAGTGCACGTAAGTGTGCAAATTCAAAGCTGGGTTCCAGATCTTTATTAAACTGCTGAAGGAATCAGGACAGCCCAACAGGGTGGCAGTAGCACTACCCCATACAACACAGGTAGCCCAGTTTCAGGAATGAGCACAGCTCTCCAGCAGGAGGTTTGTGCATCCCACAGGATGCTCACCTTCTCTTGGTGGCTGGTTTCCTGTCTCTTGCCACTGCAGCACCTCCTGAGGAAGCTCAGGGGGTGGAAGCGTGCAAAGCAGTGGTCAGAGAGGAAAAAAGGGGTGTGGGTTGGGGTTGGAGGGAGAACTATTAATTAAAAAATAAATAAATAAATGCTGGAGCGATCCACTTCACAGTCCCACCGCTTCCCTCACTAATCACATTTACATGCAAACAGCCAGTAGATGCAACGTCACTGGTATACCCTATCCTGGTAACACATTTACTGGATAGTTTCCAGGAAACAGTCGCATTTACATGTAGGTTTTGTTATATCCCCAAATATACCCCAAAAATTTCAGTTTCTTTGTAAGAAAAATGCATGTAAATGTGGTGCATGTGCACGTCACTGTCCCATGCCCTCCCCAAAACCAAGCGCCTTCCCTCTGCTATGCACTCTGCTTCCGGTCAGCCTCAGTGTGGAATTCCAAACAAAAGCATTATTTTTTTTTTGTCTAATGCCTAGCAAGTCAAGAGTGTTGGTTCTGATGAACCATCAAAAGCATTTATAGGGCTAATGGATTTTGCTAGACACTGTTCCTGGTCTAATCATCATGATAAAACACTGCTATCTGTGAGAAGACCAACTAAAATGTGAAAACAGTAAAATGGTCCTAGACAACCAGTGAAAGAATCTGGGGGTCGTAGAAAAACACTTCTGGTTCCTTCAGTTTCTGTAAGTACCACCAAATAGCAGAAAAAAAAAATAGTCAAACCACAACTTCAGGTTTTTTTTTTTTTTTTTTTTATTTGTTTACTGCAATTGCAGAAAAAAAGTGCTGGATTCATTAATTACAACTGCAGAAAAAGGGCTGAATTTGGCATTTTATACTGCAATTACAGTGGGGCTCATAGTGTTGACAGTTCCCCTTTAAATAATTTAACATCTGACCACAAGCTGGAATGCAGGGAACATCAAGTCCCCATGGCAAGGATGTTAACAGACTAGAGGTGCCGCTGAAGGAAGTTCATACAAACTTTGATCAGACTTGTAACATGGCATTATTCAAGGCTGTACGAGGGCGCCTCGCGATAGGCGCAACGCCGTCACGTGGTGCAGGACCAACACGGCATTGTGAGCCGATAATGCCGTGTTGCTGTGCTGGGAAGCACGTTCACGAGTCCAACACGGCATTATTTCTCATAATGCCGTGTTGCTCCTGTAGTGACCACGGCAGCCAGAGAGCGGCAAGTAGCGCTGAGGGCGGGCGGTGGGTATCCCTGCAGACGGGGTTGAAACACATGGGTATGTAAGAGAGTACTGGAATTGCATGGCATAGTAAGAATAAAGTTTATAAAGATTGCCTCAGTCTTCGGCGCGTTTTTTCTCCATGACTCTGTACTCTGCTTGCCCTAGTATACATCGGCGCTCCGTGTTACCAAGGCATTAATCACGGCAGTGTCGGCCTCTGCAGTGATTAATGCCCGTACAGAGTTGAACCCTCGGGCCGCCCGTGCAACAACGCCCCTTCAGTAGGCATTAATCCCCGGTAGAGGCCTCCTCTGCCGGTGATTAATGCTTACATGTACCAGTGGGTCTCAAGATACGTGCCAAAAAAGCTGTGGTGAAAACAAGAAAATATTTAAAAGAACCTGAGAAAAAAACAATGCAACTCCTTGGGGTCACATAACCAGGGAAATCTCAGCAGGTTACTGACAGGATCAAAGTAATTAAACAAAAGGAACAGACAACTGTGTCAAGCACCGTCATACATCTGCTCCTATAAACCCCCCCAACCAAGGTCAGCTATATTAGGAATGGGTCTATGAACCACAGGACACAGAAACGACCCTGCCGCCTGCCAAGTTAAAATGCATTAAACATGTCTAATCATTCTAACACCTGCAAAACAAGATTTATTACTTGTTTATGCAGTTTATATAGAAGGTTACTTGCAATCAGAATGAATCTGCATAAAAACTCCGCGTTCATCACAATAAATAGCATTTACACAAACCTTTGCATACTCACTGGCTGCACACACACACACACACACACACACACACACACACACACACACACAGGCTGATTATGAATATAAACAAAACAAATGTATGAAATTTTCACTAAAAAAACCAAAACAAAATATTTCTTCTAAATTACAAATTTATACAAAGAACTTAAGTAAATTGGAACAGGTTGAGGATTATAATCATTTGGGAGTGATTTTTGATGAGCAGTTATCTTTTTCTAAACACATTGTGGCTTTAGTTAAAAAAGTAAATAAAAAGTTGGGGGCCTTAAGGAGAACTACAGAATGTTTAATATTAACAGATAGGAAAAAGCTGGCCGAACAGCCAATTATCCCAGTGTTTTTTTGTTTTTTTTTTTTAATCATCATTTAACAATTTTTCCTACCTGCAGCCACAGCCCTGCTCCACATCCAGCCACCGCTTCACCTCCGGCCCTGAAGCTCACATGCCCAGCTGGTAGACGCAGTTACATCTGCGAAAGTGGTCCGCCCTCGTAGCCCCCGCGCCCGGCGAGGAACCATTACCAGCACATGCCATCCAGGCATTGTGGGTCGGTCGGCGAAACTGCGGCAATCAAGATGCCGCAGGCTTGTACTGCCCTTTTCCTTTATTCCCCAATGGAAGCACGGGCGTGCCATGACGTCAGCGCACTAACATGCAGACGTCTGCCATGCTTCCCCCAATAGGTACCTGCGCCTTTGTAGTACCTCCGAGCATCCCCAGGGACCAGCAGAGCGCGGTGTACATCCACCCCTTATCCCCAGGACTAGGAGAGCTGTTGTCGGACGCTCAATCCTAGTCCTCCCCTGCCAACCCCAGACGACCCAAGCTCAGGGTCGCCGGCGTGAAGCAAGGTGTGGCATCCAGCGCCTCAACCCTCAGCACCACCGGGCCGGCAATTATCCCACTGTTAAGATATAGCGAACTGATATATAGAAATGTCAATAAAACACTTTTGGCTAGGTTGGATAAAACTCATTTTCGAGTGGCTAGATACGTATCAAGGAGGAATTATCTTACTCATCATTGCTTATTGTTAAGTAAACTAAATTGGCTGCCTTTGGACACAAATTATATTTGCCAATGGTTAATTTTAATTCATAAAATGAAATATTGTTGTTCTGACCATCCAATTTCAAGTTTGCTGTTTCCAGTGGATCCACACACAAAAAGGGTATTAACTAGGTTGGTACATTTGAATAAGATTGTGGGAAAAAAAAAAAAAAAATCACGAAATAGATATGGGGATAGGACCCTAATCCACCAAGCAGCTACTATCTGGAATTCTCTTTCTCCTGAAGTAAGGGAAATTGTAAATCATTCCACAATTTATTCATACCATAAAAAATTTGAAGGTCCATATTTGTACTTGTTAAATACTATCATTAACGGGTTGTAAAGTTTAACATGGCCTGTATTTTTACATGGGTTAGAAGACAGTCTTTCTTTCTATGTAAGGGAAAATTGCAGTTACGCAAGAACTTACCGTAACAGTAGATCGTCGAGAGGTGTTCCTGCAGTAGGTCTTCACATATAGGACTGCGCCCCCTGGCGTCAGGTTCCAACGGCAAACCTGTACATAGCGATCATCAGCGGGGACCGCCCCCGATGTCAGGCGATGTGACGTCAGCCCGGCTATAGAAGGGGCAGTCCCGTGCCCACTCTGCAGTTCTTTTCCACCGGAGACCTAGAGAAAGGCAAGTAGAAAAAGTAGGAGTGAAAAACTCCCAGGACCATGCTTCCTCTCTAGACCCAAGGGCTAGGCAGGATGAAAATGAAGGAAACATTCCAGGAGTAGGGGGAAGGTGGGTGAGAAACTAGACCTACTGCAGAAACCTCTCTCGAAGATCTACTGTTACAATAAGTTCTTACGTAACTGCAATATCTTACTTCGAGAGGGTTCCTGCAGTAGGTCTTCACATATAGGACTGAATACCAAGCAGTCTCAAAAGAAAAACTACGGAGGTACATCCGGGAGGAGAAGTCGCCAACAGGAAATTACAACAGGAGGCCTTGTAAAACTGCAAGTCCAAAGCCAGTTCTGCGCCTAGAAGCAATGTCCAGACTGTAATGCTTAGTGAAGGTGTGAACAGACGACCACGTGGCCGCTGCACAGATTTCTGCAGTAGACACATTCCTGAAAAAGTCAGTAGAAGTTGCAACACTCCTAGTGGAGTGACCCTTAACTGTCCCCGGAAGGGACTTCCCGTGTTTTTGGTAAGTGAAGTAGATGCAGTTAGTCAACAATCTAGAAGTGGCCTGTTTAGAAATAGCCTTGCCCTGGCACTGGGGAGCAAAGGCTACAAAGAGCTGATTGGATTTACGAACCTCTTTAGTCCGGTTCGTGTAGTATCTCAGAATCCTGTGCACATCCAGAGTGTGCAACAGGTATTCCCCCGTTAGAATGCTAGGGACAATAGACTGGCAGTTCTACACTGTGATTATAAGTGGTTTCTGAAACTATCTTGGGAGAAAAGAAAGGTTTCTCTGTCCCTATGAAAAATTAAATAGGGTTCCTTACAGACGAACGCCTGAAGTTTGGAAACCTTTCTGGCGGAAGTGACTGCGACTAGAAACAAAGTCTTCCAGGAAAGAAAGCACATGTCGCAGCTAGAAGCTGGTTCAAAAGGAGGTAAGGTCAGCTTTTCCAGCATAAAATTCAGGACCGGGGAGAGACAGGGATTCCAGATCGGAGGTTTTATGGAGGATGCCTTCAGAAAAGTTTTGGCAACCTTCAGTTGAGCATGGTTTTGCCCTCCACCAGGAGGTGGTAGGCCGACACCGCAGAGAGATGAACCTTACTGGAAGAGTAACTAAGGCCGGGCTCTGATAAATGTGCGAGGTACTCTTAACACCTGGGCCGCCGAGCACAAAAAGGGATCCCAGCGTCTTGCTAGGGCCCAGATCGAAAATCTTTTCCACTTCATGGCGTAAGTGGATCTGGTAGAAGGCTTTCTGGCTTCAACCAAGACATGTGCAACCTATGAAGATACACCATAGCAGGAAACGGCTATGTCCACTGGTGCCACGCATGAAGGTGGAGAGACTGAAGGTTCAGGTGTACCAGGGTGCCCTGCTCCCGAGTCAGAAGATTGTGGGATGATGTCAGTGGAACCGGAGGTTCCCGTGCCAGATGTTGCAAACAAGGATACCAAATCTGGCGTGGCCAGAGAGGAGCAATTAGAATCAAATGTGCTCCTTCCTCCTGAGGTTTCACCAGAACCTTCTGAATGAGAGGAAAGGGAGGAAATGCGTAAAGAAACCTCCCTGTCCAAGAGAGAAACAGTGAGTCTTGCCAAAAAGCACCATGCCCGGGAACGAGCGAGCAAAAGCTGGGTAGTTTTGCATTGAATGGGGAGGCGAACAGCTCTATCGCTGGTCGACCCAATAGAAGAAAAAGGTCTTTGTTCACCTCAAGCTTTAGTTTTTACTCGTGAGCCCTGGCTACTGATCAGCTGAGACTGTCCGCCAGAACGTTGCTTACGCCTGGAACGTGGACTGCTGTCAAGAAAAGGCTGTGCTGAATTGTCCAGTACCAGACCCTCACTGCTTCTCTGCAGAGAGGATACGAGCGAGTACCTCCCTGTTTGTTGATGTACCAGACAGTGGACATGTTGTCCGTCTGGACAAGAAGTGATCCCGGTACCAGAAGAGACTGGAACGCCTGGAGGGCATACAGAACGGCCCTGGTCTCCAGAACATTGATGTGGAGCAGAAGCTCCTGGTCGGACCAAGATCCCAGAGTCTTGTGCAGCCCCAGATGGGCTCTCCAGCCAGAGTCTGAGGCGTCCGTGGTTAGGATTAGGGTTGGGACAGGGGAATGGAAGGGGGGCTCCCCTTGAAAGGTTGGAGAGATCTTGCCACCAGCGAAGATCCCTCTGTAGGCTATTGGAGATCATGACTTTCTGGTTCATGTCGTCCATCCTCTGATCCCATTGGACTCGAAGAGACCACTGGGTGACCTTCATGTGAAGTCTGGCCAGGGGCACTGTGGAAATGGCCGCTGCCATCAGTCCCAAGAGACGAAGAACGGCATGTGCTGGGATCCACCGAGCCTGGGCCACGAGAGTGGCTTGAGCTACTATAAGCCTCGGCTCGATCCGATGGCAGAAAAGCCTTGCTCTGAACTGTGTCTAGTACTGCTCCAATAAATTGAAGCCACTGAGATGGTACTAGCTGGGATTTGGGCAGATTGACTGTGACACCCAGAAGAGTTAACAAGCTCAGCGTGAAAGAGAGACTCTTTCAGGCTGTACGGAGAGGGTGCTGTGAGGAGTCAATCGTCCAGGTATGGGAAAACATAAATGCACTGGCGGTGAAGAAAAGCTGCAACCACCACTAAACACTTCATCAAACACCCACAAGGCCAAGGAAAGGCCAAAGGGGAGTGCTCGGAACTGGAAATGGTGGGCCGGGAGGATAGAGATGTGCAGGTAGGCATCCTGCATATCTAGGGAGCACAGCCAAGAATCTGTCTGGAGCAGGGGAAGAAGCCCCTGAAAGGTCAACATGCGAAACCTCTTGCACTCGACAAAGAGGTTGAGCATGCTGAGGTCCAGGATCGGTCTCAGATCGCCCGTCTTCTTTAGAACTAGGAAGAAGTGGGAGTAAAATCCCTTTCTTAGCTGGTTTTGAGGAATGGGTTCTATGGCCTCTTAACAGAAGAGCCTGGATTTCTTGGGAGACGATGGTGATCTGATCCCTCTGGTAAAACAACTATCCCGGAGGATGAGGGGGTGGGAATTTCGGAAAACTATCGAGTGACCTCGCTGGACGAGTTATAATACCCAAGATTCTGTGGTGACGAACCTCCAACCCTCCAGGTGGAGGCCGAACCTCCCTCCCACCGGTTCCTCCTTGGCTAGTGGATGTAGCGGAAGGAGGGGAAAGGAGTCAGGATGCCAAGGGGAGTTTCTGCCCCGGAGGCCGGCTGGGGGAACTTGGCCTGGGGGGTTTGGGCTCCTGAACCAGGGGCTCATAGTTTGCCCTGATGTTCACCCTGGTTTTTATTCCATCTCCTTTAGCGACGAAAAGGCTTTTTTTTCTGTCCCATCCAGTACATTGAGCGCACATCCCGAAGGGAGCGTCTGCTCTCCTGCAGCCCAGTAATAATATCTTTGGCATCGTCGCCAAAGAGGACAGAACCCCCAAATGGGGCGTCCAAAAGTGATGACTGGACGTCTTGTGCCAAATCTGCTATCCTGAGCCAAGAAAGGCGATGGAGGCAGATCCCCCTGGCAGCCGCTCTAGCCACCGAGTCATACGTTGCACGCAAAGCATGATGGCAAGAGGACTTACTCATTCTGACCTTGTCCAGTAACTTTTTCCGGAGAGTCTCATCCTGGACCTCCTGAAGGTCCCTTTCCAGCTCGGAGAGAGATGCCTTCTGGAATGCAACCATGTGCGAGACATAGTTGAGGGGCCGTATGGCACAAGAGGAAGAGGAATAAATCTTCCAGCCAAACTGGTCCAACTGCCAAGAGTCCTTGTCAGGAGGCAAGGAGCTCAGATGTTTTGGCTGGACTGACCGGTCATGAGTAGCAGTAATAACCATACAGTCAGCCTCGGGATGAGTGTTGAGGTGTTGAATCCCTTCCGGGGGACAGTAGGTACGATTCGCCTTTCTGGAGAACACAGGGATAGATGACGGCTGCTGCCATACCATGGTCACCAGATCCTCATGAGGGCCCATCCAAGGGGGGGAGGGGAGGGGATCTGTGGTGGTTAGATCAAGGTGTCCCGCCAGTCTCTTACACTGGGGATCCACCTCTTTAGAAGGCCAGCCTCCTGCTGCCTGAATGGTACATAGGAGGTCCCCAAAGGAAGGATCCTCAGGAGAAGATTCTGGGGACTCCTTAGGAGGTACCCTCGACAAGGGACCGAAGGTCCGAAGGCTCGGAATTAGAGTCCGTGTCGGAGGGCTCAGAACCGCTGGGGATGGAAGCGTCTACCCCATATGATCCTATATTTAGAGTACCCAATGCCCGTCCGGAGGGAGGCGGTGGAGGGGGGCGCCCCTAGGCAGGGGAATGTCCCCCACAGACTGCCTAATCTCCGTGAGGAGCTGGGACCTGGCATCCTGTCACCATGAAGGAGCAGACTCGCGGTCCGGCACCGGAGGTGGAGGAGGAGGAGGAGGCTGGAAGCCTGGATATCTAGGGTACTGCGAGTATTGCCATGGAGGGTACTGATAATCTGGCAATCCAGGAGAATAATAAGAGTACCCTGAATATCTCGTCGTCGGGTATCCCGGCGTCGGAGGCACGTGGCCTGGCAGGTACTGAGGAGCAGACGGCGAGCTGCCCGGCGGTGGAACATGGGGGTCTGGACATGGGAAACCGCCCGCAGGATCTGGTGCCAAAGGGCCACGAGGTGGCGTGGGATCCAGAAGGACCCCCAAAGGTCCTGAGGGAGGAAGTTCCATGGATGGATCCCCAGCCGGCGATGGACTCTTGTCCGGAGTCGGCAAAAGACCTGGCGTAGGGGGTAGTTCCGGGAGGGACCCCAACAAAAGGTCAAAAAGCGATCCTGACGGAAGGGA
Organism: Neoceratodus forsteri; assembly: GCA_016271365.2. Classification (NCBI taxonomy): domain Eukaryota; kingdom Metazoa; phylum Chordata; order Ceratodontiformes; family Ceratodontidae; genus Neoceratodus; species Neoceratodus forsteri. The sequence goes on along the minus strand of CM028130.1, from coordinate 1,011,343,928 downwards.
GGAAACAGGATCAGGTGGCGAATCCCTGGAGCAAAGAACCCAGTGGGATGACTAATCACTCTGCAGCTCACTCTGTCCGACATCGGGGGGCCAAACTGGAGCCCGACGGGAGAGTGGAGGGGTCCGGGTGGGCAACGGAGGATTCACCGTCCAAAGTGATCGGACCTAACTGGGCTAGTGGAGGTTGGGCTAGAGGAGGTCAGGAGACCGTGGCTAGGCTTATCGGAAGGGGCCATGCGTCCATTGACAGAGTCGAGGGATGACTTATCAGCCAAATTGAGAGGAGACTGAATAGAGTGCTCGAAAGAGGCGACCCCCGGCTGCCCGCTCGCCTCAGCAGGAGGGGGAGAAGGTGCCCGGCCCAAAGAGGCAGACGGGGTACCAGAAGTAGTACTCAGTTTTTGGAGACCTCCCGCATGACAACGGATTCCTGTCTCAGTGTCTCTCCTTACTCTTCTTTTTCCTCGGGGCTGGCGGCGGCGACGACCTTTCCCTCAACTCCTGGAGCTCCTTTTCCATCGACGCCAGTCGTCAAGTTAGAAGGTGGGCCTCAAGGGTCCGCGTGCGTCTGGTCCGGGTTGCCTGGCTGAAGGCCTGGCAAATAGTGCACGCCTCAGAGTTGTGCTTGGGGCCTTGGCACAAGAGGCAGCGGGAATGGTCGTCCCCATGCGGGATTTGGGCCCCGCACTTAGAGCACTTTTTCTTTGGTCTAGATGACATCAAATCGAGCATGTTGCTCAGTATGCCTTCCTGGTAAATCTCGTAAATAAATAAAAAAACGTTGAAAATAATTGAGAAGGATTATAGAGGCGAAGAAAAACTTCGACTGACGTGTGGGCATTAAGATCGCTGTTCTAACTCGTGGCCAAACGAACTGAGGCAACAGTGGGAAAGAACTGGAGAGCTGGCGCTGGACTGCCCCTTTTATAGCCGGGCTGACGTCACATCGCCTGATGTCGGGGGTGGTCCCCACTGATGATTGCTATCTACAAGTTTGCCACTGGAACCTGACGCCAGGGGGCGCAGTCCTATATGTGAGGACCTACTGCAGGAACCCTCTCAAAGCAAGATCTTTACATCATTCCACAGTTATTTATATCATAAAAAAAACTCGAAGGTCCATACTTGTACTTACTAAATACTGTTCTCGCTGTGCTGTAAAGTTTGATAGGTCCTGTATTTTTACATGGGTTAGAATGGAGTATTTTTTAATTTTTGTTGCTATATTAGTAACAGTTATATTTCATGTTTGTGTGTTGTGAAAATGTTATATTTGAAAGTCTGCATGTTTTCTTTTATGGTACTGTCTAGTTAGTTGTTATTAACGGTAATTTGTATTTTAGATAGGGATTTCACAGGTCTGTCTTGTAAACTGGACTTTTGTCCAAATGCCATGTATTACCTGTATAAAAATACATTTTTACCTACCTAACACACACACACACACACACACACACGCACAATATTTTTTTATTTATGTAAAACATATTTTACCTGGAGTACTGCGTACAGTTCTGGAGACCCCATCTCCGCAAGGACATAGACAGGATAGAGACTGTACAGAGAAGGGCAACTAAAATGGTGCAGGATCTGCACCAGAAGCCATATGAAGAGAGACTAAAGGAGCTTAATACGTACAGCCTCGAGGAAAGGAGGGAGAGGGGGGGTACATGACAGAAACTTTCAAGTACCTCAAGGGAATCATCAATTCTAAGAGGGTAGCATCTTTCAGGAAAAGATGTGCAAGAGCAAGGGAGCACAATTTGAAGACAGAGGAGGGACAGCTCAGATGTACTGTGAGGAAGAATTTTTTCATGAAGAGAACTGTGGATACATGGAACGGCCTTCCTGAAGAGGTCACGAAGTCAAAAACACTGGGGGAATTCAAGAATGTATGAGACAGACATAAGGCAATTCTAGTGAGGGGGCAAGAGGAAGTAGACTGTTGGTTAACTAGGATCTGCAGCTTATCCATAAGGTAGAGAAACGGGCAGACTAGGTGGGCCAAGCGGTCCTTATCTGCCGTCAAATTCTATGCTTCTATGTTCTATGTTTCTATGTTTAGCAGAAAGAGCCCAGGGCTCATTTCCAGTTGCGATCGGGTGGTGGGGTGGATTGGGAACAGGAGGGTACAATTTCACACTACAAGAATGCAAGACATTGACAATAATGAATAGTTCAAGCAATACAAGACCTATAATTTCTATTTCAGAGCATATGATACCATCCTAGGTATAGATCAACAGAAGCAATGAAATGTGCTATACGTGTTCACCCAGCTTCAATGTTCTACAATACCATGGCACTTACAAGTCTATCTCCTGGCCTCTCCAGGGAGGCCTCCCACAGGAGTTATCAGGAGGGGCCTAGGCTTGAGGGTGGGGTGGGGCCATCCTGACAGTGAGAGTAAGATGATGGGGATTTAAAACAGATCTTGATCAGGGTTTTGCCTGTTTAAGGGCGGAAGGGCAGTAACCTTAGAGGAGATTGCTCCTAATATTGGGAGCTCAACAGTGCCTTGCTGCGCTGAAGGTTGAGGAGCTGGACGCCACATCTGCTGTCACGCCCATGCACCCAGGTTCGAATCCAGCCCAGATCACTGTGGGGCCGGCAGGGAGGGTGAAGGAGTGAGCGCCCCAGGAGGGGGAATCCATTAGCCGCTGTACTGTGACTCTGGCAGGAGGCTAGATGTGCTACAGTACTCGCCAGAGACACTGAGGATCGGAGCTTTAGCAGACGCCTTCGGTGCGCGAGCCGCACCACCCAAGCTGGACGTCACTGCACGTCTGAGCTCTGGGGGAGCTCAAGAAAACTGTGGAAAAACAACGGGGCCATGGATAGGCGACGGCACCAAGTCCCCCATGCCCTTCGCTGGGCCATCCCTGTCTGACCTTCCAGGTCCTTCACCTCGATCCTGCCCTGCAGCCGGAGTCTCAATCTAAGAACGCTCAAGAGGCGGAGGGCGACCCACCCTGGGACGGTTAGACCAGGGGTGCTGGCTGCAGGGAGGTGGCGGGGGAGAGAGGGAAGGTTCAGTTCGGGGGGCCTGTGGAGGGCAGGATAAGGACTCGGATGCCCGAGAGAGTTCCATGGGGCCACGACTGGAGGGAAAATAAAGTTGGAAAAAAATAAATAAATAATGGGGAGCCTGTAGCTAAAGGAGGCTTGACCTACACTGTATTTGTATAGGGGGATGTGGAGATGGCAGTTTGCATCAGATCTGAATGAGCAGGCAGGGTTCACCAAGAGAGAGAAAAAGTCAGATATTTAGGTAGTTTGCCAGACCAGTAGTCTGCATCCATGAGAGCACTGTGCATCATCTGTCTTGCAGGAAGGAGGATCCAGCCCACCTCCTTGTCCGCTTTACCGTGATGTGTACCGGGGGCACAGCCAGTACGAATCTGCTCTGCACAATGTGTTGAACAGAGTGGTTTTGTCAAGAGAGGTGGAGTTTGCGACTCAGTAAACTATGTCTCTGTAACCCAGAAGGGGAAGGATAGACAGTGTTCCGTAACCTGTTTCCTTATCTTTAGTTGGAGACTGTGCTTTACTCTGTAAAGGGCACCAAGCTTAGTATAAGACTTGGCTACAATTTGAGAGATGTGCTTGGAGTACTCAAGGTGTTGGTCCACGTGGAGGCTAAGGTACTTGTAGGTGGGGACAGAGTCCAGACAGGACCCATCCAGGGAGCTTAAGGTCAGGGCAGTAGAGGTGGAGTTGATCCACTGCCTTGAGCCAAACAGCACAGACACCATCTTCTTTTGATTCATGACAAGGCAGCTGTCCAGGAACCATGTCTGGATGGCAGAGAAATCATGCTGAAAGGATTCCTCAACGGAGGAGACAGAGGTACCCGATGCATATATCATGGTACCTTCTGCATACATGTGTATGCTGCTGGCTGAAATGGATAGGGGGTGGTCGCTGATGTATATAGCGAAAAGCAGGGGCCCCAGAACTGAGCCCTAGGGGACCCCGAGGGAGACAGATAGGGTGGGGGAAATGTTCGGGCCTGGCTTGACAGATTGAGTGTGGTTGTCCAGGTAGGAACAGGACCACACTAAGGCTGTTAAGGAGACACCAGACGAGCACAGAGTGGTCCACAGTGTCTAAGGCCTTAGCTAGGTCTATAAATACGGCCCCTGTGCCCAGTCCCTTGTCTGAGACAGAGTGTATATGGTCAGCGACCCCGAGTAGGGAGGTGGAGACAAGTGGTTGGGATGGAAGCCTGACTGGTACATGTTAGGAAGTTGGATTTCACATAGAAGTTCTACAGCTGCCTACTGAAGAATCTCTCAAGGGTTTGGAGAGGATCAATAAAAGCAAAATTGGGCCAGTAACTGGAGGCAGTCAGCTGGGCTACGTTTATGGATCGGTACCACTAGTACATGAGTCTAGCTTCCTGAAAAGGCCCGATGCTGAGGGACTGACTGAAAATGTCAGCAACAGGGACAGATATTACTGGAGCACCTATTTTGAGGAATTTAGTCAGATTCGGAGCCGGATGAAGCTTTGCTACAGTAATTCTTTGCAGACAGCATCACCTTTAGGGGGAAGTTGCCACCCGAGTACTGTATAGATTCGGAGGAGTGGGGATGGGGGCCCTAGATCCTTCGCTGAAGTACATGTTAAGGGTGTTGGCAGTTAAGGAGGTGCCAGGCATAGACTGCGCACCACTTGGGGAGTTGATTAGGGTATTAACTGTCCTCCAGAATTTAAAAGCGTTGAGGGCGTTGGAGGCTTGCTTGTGCTGTAAGTAGCTGGCCTTGTCTACACAAGTGCTCCTGGTGCAGTGATTCCTGAAGGCAGCATAGGCTTGCCTGTGCTGGAGTAGCCCACTGCATTTATGTCTTGCCCAGGCCAAGTCTATTCACTGGAAGAATTCAATTAGGTCAGGGGTTATTCAGGGAAGGTGGTGACCTGGAACACGTGACTGGGGCATGTTTGTTGCAAATGTCTAGAAAGGTTGCGGAGAAGTTTGCCAGAGCCTCTACTGGGTCGAGTGTGGCTAGCACTGGGGCCCAGACGGCAGCACAGAGATCCTGTAGGAATCTATCCGGGCAAAAAGTTTTGAAGGGCCTGGCAAATGTTATTTAGGGAGGGGTTTTGGTGGGAATCTTTTCCACACATAGTAAGTTATGCAGTTGATCGCTGAATGGGACAGGCAGGGTGCCTGAGGTCAGGACTCGCTGCTGGCGAGATACCAACAACCAGTCTACAGTACTGTGATAGGAGGATTTGGGGTTGGATTGTGTGGGCTAAGATCAATCCATGCAGGTTCAGGGTTTTGATTTTGGACTGGAGGTTGGGGGAAGATGATGGCTTGGATTTGGCAGACTAACTGGTATTGAAGCCACCATGCACAATGTATTCACCTTTGGGAAGGGGATACAACACTTTTAGGATTATGGCCAGCACCACATCTGAAGGTTTCCTGAGTGCTGTGAGCCACCTGTTATTTGCAATGGGATGGAATGTGTGCAGGTGAGAACCCCCCACCCCATTCCGATGAGCTCATGTAAGTTTGGGAAGGCTTCACCGTTAATTACAGAGACGCTGTGGAAGCTAGCGGAGTAAATGAGTACTCCACCCCCTGTAGTTACAGAGAAGCTGTGGGAGCTAGCTGAATAAATAAGTACTCCAACCCCTGTAGTTACAGAGAAGCTGTGGGAGCTAGCTGAATAAATAAGTACTCCACCCCCTGTAGTTACAGAGAAGCTGTGGGAGCTAGCGGGGTAAATGAGTACTCCACCCCCTGTAGTTACAGAGAAGCTGTGAGAGCTAGCGGAGTAAATGAGTACTCCCACCCCCTGTAGTTACAGAGAAGATGTGGGAGCTAGAAGAGTAAATGAGTACTCCACCCCCTCTAGTTACAGAGAAGCTGTGGGAGCTAGCGGAGTAAATGAGTACTCCACCCCCTGTAGTTACATGGAAGCTGTGGGAGCTAGAAGAGTAAATGAGTACTCCACCCCCCTCTAGTTACAGAGAAGCTGTGGGAGCTAGAGGAGTAAATGAGTACTCCACCCCCTGTAGTTACATGGAAGCTGTGGGAGCTAGCGGAGTAAATGAGTACTCCACCCCCTGTAGTTACAGAGAAGCTATGGGAGCTAGCGGAGTAAATGAGTACTCCACCCACTCTCTTATAGAAATCTTTCCTCTCTGTTCTTTATGCTCCTTACCTGGCCACTTGAATCACCACACCTTTAGGCCTTCCCAGAGAGGCCCCCACTGCCCACCAGGGTCACTGCCCGGTACCGACACCAGGGATGGAAACTGGCACTGCCACACTAGCCAAATGCTGGTAGATTTGGTGTCAAGCTAGAAGAATTTCCTTTAAGTAGTCCTACAAACTTGTACTGGAGAAGGTAACATTCCAATTAAGTACACCAGCTGGGCTAATTGAAAAGTCTGTAGAGCTAATGGATTTTTCCAGTCACTAGCCCTGCTGGCTAGTGGCTGCAAAACTTTACTTTGACTCATGAAACCTATCTCATGATACCTCTCATTCACATTCTCTGCCACCACCGCAGAGAAGCTAAGTATGCAAGCAAGAGTGGTGGTTGAAGGGGCGACTCGGCTGACTGCAGGGCAGAGGGGTGAAGGAGAAGTGTTTGGAGGTTCACTAGAAGTCCTTTTCCCTGTTATAGTGTTCTCTCTCACCTCCTGCAAGCATGTATACACACACATCACATCACTGGGGGGGTCATCAATGCTAATCAAAGATTCCGCCAAACCACCATGCTGTCAAATCACACACACCCTTACGGAAGGACAGCATCCAAGGAATTTTCTGAAGCTTCAAAGCCAGCCTCTGCTACTACTGTTCCAAGCTTGGAGTTTGAGCCAGAGTTGCCAGTGTGCCACAGCAGACCCTTACTGCTCAGCGCTACAGAGCTGGCATGACCATTTCTTTCTCAGTTTATTACACAGTACTGTTTGTAAAGATGAAGACCTGCTGGTGGATACCAATATTCACCCCACCTTCATAGATTACACAATCTCCACATACGTTAAGGAACCACTAGCATTCGAAGCAGAGCTCTCACCTTAAATAATAAACCCGATCATTGTGCAGGCGGAAGCAGTAGGTCCCATCTGGTCGGTCTACCAGTAACTTGATGTTCTCTCCAATGCTGAAAAAGAAGAGACCATTACCAGTGTTCCCCATTCATTGTTTTAGGGGCGGTGGGCCACCACCCTATATTTTTTTTACCACTGCTCTATATTTTTTACCACCACCCTATATTTTTATCCATTTTTTTAAAAAATTCTCCAAAATTGTCTTTTATTGACACCCTTTGTAGCAATACTACCCATTTAATACCAGCACACTATATGTTACTTAAAAGCTACTTATGTACATGTACAGTGCATACAGGAGGTCCCGAAAAATAACGCACCATTTGACACGATCACCATTGCCACCACCCTATATTTTCAGAGAGTGGGGAACCCTGATTACTCACCCTGTCGCTCTCATTTCCTCACCCACCTATAACCACACCGCTCATTAATAGTCTTGGCCTCAAATTGTTTATCTCTACTCCTCTGTACATGGGTGGGGAGGGGTTGGAGGAACGGTAGTTACTGTTCGTTATATTGTTGCTTATTGTGATTACAATTAAAAAGAAAAAAAAAACATGGAGATCCAAGGTCAGCACACTGTAGAAATTACTTGTGCCTTTATTTGTGCAAAACACTTGTCATGATAAAGTTGGTGGTATAGTATAGAGGTCAGAGCGATCAGCTGTGAATGTACTTGGTATATCCAGCAGACCTGGCTTTGACAACCACAACCTCCACTTTACTGTACAACCTTAAACCAAGTCTGTCCCCTTGGGTTGCCCCTGGAAACAAGCTTTGTGCTCCATGTACCTTACCCAGTTACCAAAGGTAACATGAAAACACAGCATCCTGATGCCCCATCAGTAGCATGTTGCACTGTTATACAGGTGACCCAAATCCTGGACTGAGCCACTGGCACAGGGCAGCCAAAGCTGGGAGAGTTACTGGACAGCAGAGGCTGAGCTGTAAGCCGGTGTTCTTCAACACCTATAGTGGACCAGTGCACAGCAACTAAAGCTAAACCCGAAAAAAGACCTTTACAGCAAAAGTTGCTGTAATGGTCCATGTTTCACTAATGCAGCATCTCCCGGTTTTCTGCCCCTTCCCCGAAACAACTCTGACCTGGAGTTGCTAATATATAATTGCTCCCCTGCAAAAAACAGTTTCTGGATGGCACAATACCACGTGTCGGCACTGTGCTGTCACTATAGGGGATGTTAGCAGATTTGTCGACGAACAGTGGTGCTTCCGTAGTGCCCCAAGGGATTCAGTGCCTTCACAGGGGATGCTATCGGATCCACTGTGTGCAGCATCAGTTGGTCAAGGAAAGAAAAGGGGAGGGAGGGGCCATGGCCAGCAGTCTGTGCAACGGCTGGGCTACCACTCGCAGTGCCGGCGACCAGAGTTTGGGAACATGTTTAGTCGTCAGGGCCAGCCACGGGGAAAAACGATCAAACATCTCTGCAGAGGAGGGTGGTAAACCCTGTGGGCCTTAAATATGCCCAGGGTACAGTAAGTGGCAGAAACCCCAACGGGTGGGGCTGTGCCCACCCCTGGAGAAGGGAGCAGTGGCAAGAGGAGCGTAAACAGTAAATTACAAAACAAAAACATCGAAGTCTGAATGACGACTGCAAGTATTACTGAGCCTGGGCCACAAAACCAAGTTGTGTCATGCTGTCTGGGCTAGTATGCGACCAGCAGACCTGAGGAAGGTGATGAAAAAGTGAGGATAAAAACCTAAATTAGAGTAAAAAGTAATGTGAAACAGTACCTACTCCAGGTCATTAAGGCAGTGCGGTCTAGTGATAGCACAGGCTTGAAACCAGGAGATCAGACAATCAACCTCACCAGAGTCAAATACTGAAGAGTGTGACCAAGTCAAGGACCTCTCGGTGCTCCAGTCTACCCGGCTGTGGAAGTGGGTAGAAGCAGAACAAAATGTAATAACGGATACAGCATGCCAGCTGGGCAATTCTGTGAACACACTGTAAAATAAGTGAAAATACCCTATGTAGGATAATCATTTGTCCCTGTTGGCTGGCGAAGTCTAATGGGCAGAACACAGCATAGGGACTGGAAAGCCAAGTTCAAGTCCCACCAGTGTCAATTACTGCGTCAGCAAGTCGTTCCCCAAGCTATAAAACGGGGTAAAATCAGGATCTCATTTGAAAATAAGATGCTGGACCTCAGCTGGGTAAAAAAACTGCAAACACAAATAAACTAACTTTGCATGGATGAGTGACATCCTCCCCTTACCGTGGGACAGGTGAGATAGATGCGGTTTATAACCCGACTAACTCAACCCAACACCCACTTAATGTGGGACAGGTGATAGGGATGCTGTCTATATATTTAGAGTTCAGTGACGGAACGGGCACATTGTGGCCCACTTTTGCAGTCTATAACAAAACTAACTATACATACACACACACACACACTCACTCACTATTTGGAGAGCTTCTCGAAAAGGGTTTTCGTTTCCTCCTCCGTGAGTGGCCGCATCTCCGGTGCAACCGGCGGTAGACAGTACAGAAGGACGGGACCGAAAATGCTGTCCTCCAGGAAAACGGAGTCGGGGTCCGGGGGAGCAAGACAGAGAGAGATCAGTGGGGAAAAAAAGGAGTCGACTGTCCAAGACAGATGGAGATGGAAACACCACAGGCTGTCGGGGCTAAGCTATGGAACGAAGCGCAATACCGAGGCAATTCAGTCACTGCTCCACACTCCTCGTGGGGACTTAACGAAGCACCGGAAACAGGAAATACCAGCACAGCAGTAGAGCAGGAGCAGAGCTGGATAGAACATCACTCCCCAGCAAGGACCTAGTGCCCTCTGCAGACCGACAACTCTATTGCAAAGGAACCTTTCTATCTGTACCGTATATAGATAGCAGTGCATTGTTCTGTGTAGAATTATATCCCTTTCAAAATTGCTGTTGCACCACAGTTCAAAGGTCATGGAATGTGATTGTACCCTTCTGTGGTACGATAGTATTCTGAAATCTCTAGAGACTGCACAAGTCAGTTTTCTTTTGAAAGTGAAAGAACTGCTCCTGCACATTTCATGTATTTGCTATACACTATAAAAAATACAGGATGAGCAACTTCATGCACAACCAGTGTGTTTTGCCACCTTCGGAATTTCCGATTCCCACGGACCTCTAGAGCTTAGCTGCAAAGGTCAGAGAGAATCAGGAGTGTAGCCAGAAATTTCCATTTTGTACACAATCTCCATGGGCGGCTCTACACCAGGGCCTGCCAGGGCACGTGCCCTGGTAAAAAAATGCTGTGCCCCAGTTGGTGCCCCATATGGTGCAGAATTTCCCCTATAGTAACAATATATCAGTGCCCTGGCTGCCATCTGTTGTGCCCCAGCTGTGCCCTGGTAACCATTTGTGGCTAGAGCCGCTACTGACAATCTCCAACAGTTACACCCCCCAATTAAAAAATGTACACATCCTTTTCAAATGGCACCCCCTTCCAAACAAGTCAGATTGTTGTCAGATGACTCCTCTACTCTCTAAAGAGGTTATACATGTATTGGACACTCCTCAGTGGCCTACACTAACCCAATACTACAGATTAGAATTATAATATTAACAGAGTGGCTTATGGTTTGTGACAGGCACTCAACAAAACTGTACACAAATGTGTACAGTGAGTATGCCTGTCTACACCCTTGGAGAGAATCAGAACCCCTCTGTGGCAGAACATGCTGGTTGTGCATGGTTGCCCATCCAGTATTCTCTATATCTCCACACGGAGTCCCCAAGCCTGCTGCAGCCCCAGGATGTGGAGTCTGAAACAAGCGAGGTATTGAAAATTTCCAGTCTTCAGCCAGAGTGGGAGAGCTAACACTTTACTGTGTTTTTTCTCTGCCTTTTCCGTCGGCAGACCTATTTAGATTGTTTTGACTGTCTTATTTCCACTGGTTTCCTCTGTATTGTACTGCCATTTTTACAAGTTACTTTAAGATCCTGCGTGTTAGCCTGTCTCATAGAAACATAGAAATTGACGGCAGACAAGGAGCACTTGGCCCACCTAGTCTGCCCATTTCCCTACTTAATGGATAAGCTGCAGATCCTAGTTAACCAACAGCCTACTTCCTCCTACCCTCTACTAGAATTGCCTTACGTCTGTCCCATGCATTCTTGAATTCCCCCACTGTTTTTGACTCTCACGACATCCTCAGGAAGGGCATTCCATGCATCCACAACCCTCTCAGTGAAAAAATACTTCCTCACATTACCTCTAAGCCATCCCCCCTCTATCTTCAAATTGTGCCCCCTTGTTCTGCACATCTCTTTTTCTGCAAGATGCTACCTTCTTGGACTTTGTTGATTCCCTTGGGGTACTTGAAAGTTTCTATCATGTCCCCTCTCTTCCCTCCTTTCCTCCGGGGTATACATGTTAAGCTCCTTTAGTCTCTCTTCGTATGGCTTCTGGTGCAGACCCCACACCATTTTAGTTGCCCTCCTCTGTACAGCCTCCATCCTGTCTATGTCCATGCAGAGATGGGGTCTCCAGAACTGCACACAGTACTCCAGATGGCGTCTCACCAACTGTCTGTACAGAGGGATAACAACTTCCTGTTTTCTACTGGTGATGCCTCTCACTGTGCATCCCAGTATCCCCCCAGCCCTCCTTACTGCCTTCTCACATTGCTTGCCCACCTTTAGGTCATCTGATATGACTACCCCCAGGTCCCTTTCCATTTTTGTTGTTAGTATCTCACCCCCATTGTGTACTCTTCCCCTGGGTTTTTGTTTCCCAGATGCATTACTCTGGACTTCTTTACACTGAATCTAAGGTGCCATACATTTGACCATTCCTCCAATCTTGCCAAGTCCCTTCTCATCCTTTCCACCTAACCTTATCTATCAACCCTGTTGCAGATCTTTGTGTCGTCTGCAAAGAGACATACTTTTCCTTCCAGTCCCTCTGCAATGTCACTTATAAAGACATTAAAGAGGACCGGTCCCAGTACTGAACCCTGCAGTACCCTGCTAGTAACACCTCTTTCTTCAGAGTGGACTCCGTTTACTATTACCCTTTGCGTCTTGTTGTCTAGCCAGTTTTTTTACCCAGGCTATCACATTGGGACCCACTCTAAGGCCGACTAAGTTGTTTATACATTTTTTTGCATGGGACTGTGTCAAATGCCTTGCTAAAGTCTAGGTAGGTCATGTCCACAGCCCCTCCCTGATCTACCACTTTGGTCACCCAATCAAAGAAATCTATTAGATTCATCTGGCATGACCTTCCCACTGTGAATCCATGCTGCCTTGGGTCCTGTGCCCTGCTGGCCTCTAGGTACTCAACAGTTCTTTCCTTCAGAAGTGATTCCATCATTTTCCCTACCACTGAGGTCAAACTAACAGAGCTGTAGCTTCCTGCCTCTGCCTTGCTCCCATTTTTGTGATGTGGAATCACATCCACCCTCCTCCAGTCCTCGGGTACCACCCCATCCTCCCATGATTTGTTAAAGAGAGTAGTCAGTGGTGTCACTAGTGGGATCCATACTGTTTCCCGACTGATTGTTTCTCAACATAGATATTACCGTCACCGTTTTCCCAACTCCATCAGTTGCCCGTCTAATTAAATCCCGAATGCTAGATTACCGCCACTACGAATTCCTGACACACACTCTCCGGACTCTCCTGCTGTTATCTTACTGTTTACATTTTAGATGAACAACAAGAGTGAGGCAGGCAGGAAGAAAGGAAGCAACACAGACAAAATAGCTCCATCAGCTCACAGCGCCACCTTTCATTACTCCCATTAACTGTACATACATGTAATTACAGCTAGTACTGTAACTGAATAATTGAAGAATTCTAACTCTCAATTGTGGGTGATGTTCTTAAGGATTAGCCACAGACATTGGGATTCTTTGTCACACTTGTCAGAAGCCACAATCTGAGATATTTGCAGAGATGGATGAGGCAGCACTCCATCCCCATTTCAACCTGCTTTTGGTAGATACATGAACAGATGTCGATGGGTTATCCCCGTACACAAAATAATGTGGACGCTTGGCATTGCTGTCTGGCAGCATTGATTGGAGCACCACATGTGGGCATATACAGATTTGTTTCCGAATTACAAAAGGAACAGCTAGTAACAAGCAACACAGTTGAAAAGATTAACAGCGACCTGCTAAAATCTCCACAGAAAAAGCATTATGTTGCTCGAGAAACAAAAATTTGAAACATCGTAAAGGAAAAATTGCTACATCTGTGAGCGAGTACTTGAGAGGAATAGCACACAACCTGCATTTATGAAAACCCTCAGTCGTCAAACAATGAGATTTTAAATTTTGATGCGAAATAAAGTTTTAATTTTAACAGTCTGAATTAATTGCAGTAGACACCACAACAATATTGAATAGCTATACTGGTGACGTATTTGCTGTGTGTCCAACCAGAGTACAGTACTGAGAATGAACAGATGGCGTCTTTACAATGTGACTCAACAGCTATGAATAACAGCCAATCTACACGCAAGGTAAGGATCCCATTCTGTTAAACATTTATAATGTATGGTAGAACGCTGTTACGTATAAAATTCTATACAAGCTGAAAAGTTGTTATGCTGCAGTAGCTTGTTGTTATGCTGCACCACAGACGTAGCTACTGCAGCATAACAGATTAGAATGTTTTCACAAAAGCTCGTGGTGCGAGCTGCTCACACTTCAAATTTAAACAGTAAAACGAGTGTTTTTAAAAGCATACACACACATTAAAATAATTAATTACCTTGCAGGCGGGCATCAGAAAAGCTGTAATGAGGACACCGACTAATTCTAACATAAGTACATGAACTCCCGTGACCCCTGCCCTAACAAAATCACTTCCTTTGAACTTTGACTCCAACGGTCCCTCTCATTTGCTTCTAGCAGGTGACGTCTTCAGTTCAGGAGGTCATGGCAGCACGTTGGACCATCCGCACCGCAATAGACTAATTTAAATATAAAATGTCTAAGTAAAAAAAAAACAGTAAAAATACTGTATTGTTTCAATTGTCACTAGCGATGTCGATTCTTGCTGTGCACACCAAATGTAAGTAAACATTTTATTAACAAACTGTACCGACTGATTGTTTCTCTCTACAGGGTACAGGGTAACTGCACATGTAACGAGATTTCAAACTTGAAATACATAAGATAGGTGACCATACACTATAAAAGACAATGTATGGTCCTCTATCCGTAACAAGTTTGAAAACTCTTCTCGAGGTCGTCATGGTGACTAAACCTCTCGAGCTTCGCTCTCGAGGTTCCAAACGTCACCATGACGACCTCTTGAAGAGCTTACAAACTTGTTACGGATAGAGGACCATACATTATCCTCTATATAATGTATGGTACGTGCCTATTAACCACCATAATCAGCAGTTACACAGCTTTGTTATGCACTGTTTAGAATTTTAAAAGTTGTTAACCACACTTCAGAACTTCCAAACAGTGGCAAAACAAAAAAGAATGCACCAGAGTTCCATAATTCTCACACATAGAATGCAAACAGTGTTTTTTTGACCATACACTATAAAAGATGATGGCTGGTGATCGGGTGACAACCACGCTGAAATCACCTCTCGTGGTTGCTATGGCTAGAGTAAACCTCTCGAGTACCATGTTGCCCTAGCAACCACTCGAGGTGATTACAGCGTGGTTATCACCTGATCCCCAGCCATTATTCTCTGTATAATGTATGTTAGAACGCTGTTAACCTTAGGAAATCATCATTTCCTAAGGTTGTTAACCTATCGATGTGACGTAGATATGTTGTTAACCTATCGATCCTACGTCACATCGATAGGTTAATAACAGCGAGTGGTCTGCGCATGTGCGCGCTTTTTTTTCGACGGGGAACCAACTGAAGGGAAACCAACGGGGAAGGACTGAAGGGCTGCGGTGGTGACTTTTTAAAAAATGTAAGCCATTTAATTTTTGATAGTGGGACTATACACTATAAAAAATAATGTATGGTCCCTCTATCGGCAACCGGTCAATTTTAACTGTCTGGAGGTTGCCATGGCGACGTAAACCTCTCGAGCTTCTCTCTCGAGGTTTACATGGTCGCCCTGGCAACCTCTCGACTGTTAACTGACCGGTTAACGATAGAGGACCATACATTATCCTCTATGTAAAATAGCTGCTGGATGTATACAAGCTGTGCTGATGTTGTTATTCATTTATGTATCTCTGTGAACTGCTTAGCCATTGCGTCTTAGCTCATACGTAAATATCACTTTTTTCCATAGTTTTGCTTCAAGGGCAGTCACCAAAAAATGGTACAGGGTCACAATATCATGGTTATTCAGTCTAAGCTCATGCCTGACACCAAACCTAGTGGGATAAAAACATTCAGTATTGCGTACCAGTTGGGGAAAAAAGTAATCGGGAAATCAGTGATGGTACTATAATAGACAGGAATGTAAGAGTCATGCGATCATACCTACAGTTTTCTCCTTAGTTCTTTTAAAATTCTGGGGTGAATCCCATCACGCCCCATTGCTTTGTCCACCTTCAGTTTTAAGAATTCTTTCAGAACCCTTTCTTCTGTGAAAGGACTGGTATCAGCCCCCCCCCCCCCATCCAGAGTGTTTCTATTGTTTGGTTTAGGCACCTCTCCCTCTTCTTCTTTTGTGAATACTGAGCAAAAGTATTCGTTCAGTATCCCTGCTTTTTCACTGTCACCCTCTGCCCACATTCACGCCCCTTTATTAAGTCTCAGTATCCCTCCCTTGGTCTTTCTTCGTTCTCTAATGTAGCTATACAAGGTTTTATCCCCCTTCTTAACATAGTTAGCTATCTTTTCCTCAGTTTGGGCCTTTGCTATTATGACTGCCTTCCCTGCCTCCTTCTGCTTTAACTGATATAGTTCTCTGTCCTGCTCCTTCTGTGTTTCCTTATAGTTCCTAAATGCTATCCTTTTCTCCTTAACCTTCCCTGACACCTCTTTTGAGAACCATAGTGTAACCCCTCACCCCTGCCTTTTTGCAAAACGACAGGTGGCATGCTGTTGAAGCTGACAGCAGTACCTGGTGGGGACTGGGTTCGGGGAGGATGAGGTTACTCGGCACAGGGGGCCTAGGTTTGGCTACTCTGCACAGGGGCACCCAAGTCAATCCGAACAAAGGAAGCAATAACTGTAATGTCCAGAACCAGGAATGGGATTCTACAGTGTGGCTTTTATTCACATCCAAGCTGAACAAACAAAGCATAGATGGACCCCCACAGGGCTACATTCCTGGTAATGCAGATTAGAGACAACAGAACACTTTTTCACTATTTCCAGCCCTCAGGCTCTGAACCCACCAGGCACACAGCCCGGATTAGCATGCAGCTTTGGGTACACAGCCCAACTTGTACACTACTTGGGTTTTCCCCACTGGCCCGGCTCCCCTGCCAGCCACTTGATCCACAGTCCATTTTGGGAAATGAACCAGTTTTCCTAGTGGTGGCTCCCAAACCACCTTAGAGCCTTCGACTCCTAGAGGGAATTTTCCTTTCAATCCCATGTCTGGGTACTTCCCTCATCACTGGCCAAGTGCATGAGGCAAAGTAGAAATCCACAGAGCAAATCCATAGAGGTGGACCTGGTCACTAAAGATGGGGGTCTCCCACCTCCAGCTCCCACAATCCATACCCGGCCATTTCTCTGGAAACTAAACAACTCTTTTCTGAAAGCTTGGCAATGTAGATTACTGGGTAGACGTATGTCACATCTCCTCTACATGTCTTGACTTCCCATAAGTGCTGGACTTGAACATACTTTTACTTTTGGCTAAGCCTATTACTCTAGGCCTCCCACTACTTCAGTAGTCCAATCCCCACTATCACACAAGTCCCAGGGTGAAAACATGGGCCCTTTAGAAAGAGCAGAAACTCACCCTCCGGTTGCAGGTACCGCACAGGCAATTCACAAATCTTCTTGTTTTCCAAAAAACTCTGGAACAAATAAGGCAGCTTCTCCACTAGCAGAAAAAAACAGGGGGCTGCCCATGGAATATGCAGGACAACCTTTCCTGCCCCATCCCCTGAGGGATGGGACACTGAGACCCGATTCAGCAGTCTCCACCACTTTAAAAACTATCTTCTGTGTCTCTCTTTTGGTGGAAATACACACCTTTTTTCTGACTGGTAGCCCTATGTCAGGGCTGAGGCTCCACGAGCCTACACAGAGCTGCTGTGCAGCTCTCTCAGCAAGCTCCAAACTCCAACTGACCTTCAGACTACTGTTCAAACCTCCCAACATTCTATTCCAACTCCCTGCTGCAGATTCCATTGTGGCTCATGCAGCTGCGACAGTTCTATGGTGATGTCATCCCTCAGTCTCAGCTGAGACTGAGAACAGAGTGAGACAGTGTGAAATCCATTTAACTGGAGTTTCACAGCTGCCTTCCTGTGTACCATTAGGTCTTACAGGATTCCAGTAACCCGGTAACAAGGGGGTTACACTCGCCCTAGACCAGGAAAATGACTGTCCACAGTCATTGTTTACTTGGGTTTAGGCCATCCCACCCTATGTGCTACCTGCGGAGGGGGGTGATCAGGCCCCCCCCCCCACCATGTGCGAGCACAGGCAGGCAACACTAAGGGCCTAGAGGCCTTTAGCTGACATATCAGCCTCTACACTATCCAATTACTATGGATGCCTAGTGACTCTGGTAGAACTGTCCAGAACATAGCCCTAATAGCTCAGCACTGCAACCCCTACTGCAGGTCAGTGTTGCAGCCTGTCTATCCCCCCTAGCCCTCTAGGGAAACCTATCTGCCTCTAAATTAATACCCCAAAAACAAAAACAACCCAGGGACCTCCCTGACCTTGGGCAACCTGCAACCACACACCAAGAAGAATACCACATTATTATATCACTTTACTGCCTCCTCCCATCCCCCACAACCACACCTGTGGAAGGGAAGGGTTAATACAGTAACAACAACACCACAGTACTTTAAATTATTACACACTAATGAACTAGTGAGGAACTCCGATGAGCCCCTCCTCCTCTTCTTGTCTTCTCTTCTATCTTCTCCAGGAACACCTGCAAGAAAAAGAAAGACAACACACACTCCTAATCTGCATACACAGTCTACCTAAACCCCTACAATCAAAACACTGAAGAATCCCCAAAATAATTTTTTTTTTAGAAAAAGGTAGAAAACAGTATATACATTAGAAATCAGTAGAAAACAACGACATTATTTACAATACACATTTGGGGGAGATGGAGTGCCCTAAAAGTCCCAACTAGTGACCACAGTGCCTGAAGGCTAGTCCATTAAAGAGTCTCTCCTGAGCCAGAGCTCGGTGAAGCACAGTTCTAATAGGCCAAAGTCCCGAAGGGGAGAGTCTTTGAGGACAGTTCACACATTTTGAAGTCTGCTAGTGTAGGGTGTGTACTGCAGTGTCATAAAGATAGAAAAGTTTGGACTTACCAGCCCCTTGTAGTACGAAAAATTCTGAACTGACCTGCACCTCTGATGAAGACTCTCCCTGGCAGCATTTCTTCTGATACAGCTGGGCGGACATCTTCCGGGAACCACAGGAGGGCACATCTGGGAACTGCTGGGCTGATGTCATCTCTGGAGATGGAACCTTAGAACAGGAACAAAAAGAAAAACAGCTGGTCTGACGTCATCTGATTACCAGGCGATGAAGCAGGATACAGATGGGCTGGTGTCCTCTCTGGATCTGAAGTCATCTGGTGGGCCAGTTGATGGATTCTGGAAAGGCCAGTACACTGTAGAACTGATGAATGTGGGGCACCTGAATCCTGGATATCCATATTGGCAGATCAATAAAGGCACTTCACAGTCTGGTGTGGCAGTACTAACTACCACTGCTCGGCTTTCCATTTAGTAGGCACAGGCACATTTGCTGGGAGGTCCTTGCACTGAGGCCAATAGTACTGGGGGTCAGCTTGAATTATTACCCCGTCTGGGTGCAAATAATTCACACAGTGGGAGATTTCACATCCCTCTCCGTCCACTATTCGCACTCTGTCCATAAACAAAGTCCTGCCTCTCTTCCACTGGGTATATTTTCTCGTGAAACAGTCTGTTTTTTACATGCTTGTTGGCCTCAGGATGCACACTTTTCATTGCTTCGGCCCAGATCCAGGATTTCCTGTTGTTCTCAATCTCCTCCCAGACTTTCCGAGGAAAGGTAGGAAAGGTCATACCATATGTAACCCCTAGATGGCGCTATCCCAGGGGCTACTACCCCTGCCTGATTTGCCACTAACAGGTTGAGGGGCCTGGATCCAATGGCGGGTGCCTCCACCCAGAGGTCAGGGTTTGCAATAGTTAAACTAACTTGGTCACAGCCCTCTGGGACACTGCAACCCCCCTTTCTTCCCACTAGTGGCCCACACAATATATCAGAATTACCTTCACAGTATACACTTACCCCAGGTCTGGTTCCGCACTGGGACCTCCTGTGAAATGAGATACAGTGCAACAATCACAGTACAGTACTTTAACATAGACAAATACCTCAGGCAGTATAACTTTGCTGAAACAAGCAGCTCTGATTTATTTAGGGGATATAACAAGGACAGGGGAAATCAGGTTAATTAGCTTATCACTCTAATAATCTACCTATGGCTCTGTGCAGACCTATCCTATCAGTTACTGTCCCTGGGTACCCAAGCCCTAGTGGCTAGTCCAAACCGTGGCAGCTGGTGGGGCCCTTTCACACAAGAGAAAAGGAGAATTAAACAGTCAGCAGTACAGTAATTCCATTTGGATTTAATGTGGCAATTCAACAGGAGGCGACCCTGAATTAGTACTCACGACCTCAAATAAGATAGGGTCCTTCAATGTCAGCAGGGCTCACTTGAGGTGCACAAACCTCTTCACACATCCATATAAAAGAAAGCACTATACCAGGCAGGCTGCATCTGTATCCCGATGCAATTACTGCACAATACCCGGGAGAACACAGCAGATTCAGTTCCTGACAGACCGAGTGTAATTTTTCAGCAATTCCTCCAGTCTTCTACAGGGTGAGCCTGGTTTCTACTCTTCAGAGATCCTTTGATTCTTTTCACAGGACGGATTCAGTCCTACAAGTTGCAGACCGGAACTCTGGGCTTACACACGCTTTTTGACTAAACTGCACACTGAAAAAGCACAGGCTCCTTCCTTCTTCACTGCCAAAGCTCAACTGACTCTCCAACTGACAAAACGGGCACTTCCTTTGAGTTACTCCCAGTTCTTGACTGGATTGGCTGTCACTCACAATAGACTGCTGCTGTTGGTCCAAAAGGCACTGAAGTCTAAACTACATCTCCCAGAGTCACTGCCCATACAATCCTCTTGTGGCTGGCTCCAGACTATGAGTCCAAGTTCTGATTCGTCCAAGGCACCATTTTAGAGCTAGTCACTCCCACACTGATTGGTCCAGTTCAGCAGTTCAAAACTAGAATGGGAACTAGCAGACACAGTTCTGACTGCAAAGAAAGCAGGTTAGACAAACTGTAATTTCATTATTACTCTAAATAATTTCTGGCAAACAGTTACATCTTTCAGATAGGTTCCTTTGCACTCCTAGTGACTGCAAAAATGAAGTGAATTGGCAGCAGCTTGGTGGTACTCAATCAAAAACACACAGTCCCCATACAAACTAATTATGTCTGCAAGCAGACAGCTCTAAAGAGACAGTACCAGAGGTTCTAAAAACACTCACTGATAAATGGCTTAAATGCCAAACACCATTCAGAGCTTGGAGCATTCAACAAGCTCCTGGAAGTCTTTTGGGAACCCCCATTTGCAGGGGTTACACCCCTTCCTGGCTGGGAAAGCTTGTACGTCCGTGGCAAGCAAGTACCCATAAGTTTCAACTGCAACCATATACATTTGCATTAGGCTCACATGTAATCATCAGTCAATATATCATTTACCAAGAACACATTTCTGAAACATTGCAGTACGTCACTCTTTACACAGTATTACATACACATTGTACCATAACTCAAGTTATTACCTATTGTACATGAAACCTGAAGAGGGGCCCTTCCTATCAGTTACCTTGGGGCTGGATGGGGCAAGGGCACCATGCTGAGAGGGCAACACAAGTAACTTGGAGTTAGCACTGATGCTTAGTTTGGGCAATGAGCTCGGGGACACATACACTCCTTTATGGACAACATTGAGAGGCAAGTCCACAGGCCTCCAAGTGAATCATAACTGAGGTGCACCACAGGCTTTACAGCTCGACCAGTCTTTCTAGGGGAACTGTTATAGTCTCTGCACTCTGAGCCTCATTTTCAGCATTGTCCTCACTTGTCAGGGAGTCTCCATGGGGGTAGAGAGGCTAGAACTTGGGGCACTTTCAGCTCCAGGAGTTACAGTTTCTGGAGTCACAACATTTGGCTCGCATGGAGAGCTTTCGGACACTGGCAGTGGACTGTCAGGGCACTCAAAATACTCTTCTTGTTCGGTGTATCACCAGTCTGCCCCAATCTATCATTTTCCTCCCTGAAAGCTCAAACAGTTCAACCATGCACAATGATTCCATTTCATCTGATCTGATGCTTTGCACTTCACTTTCTGGGAGCATTGGCTCCAGGGATGAAGCTGGGGCTTAGACAGTCCAGAAGACCCAGCTTTGTCTCCACTATTGACTAGGGGATTGCCCAAACAATTGACTCAGTTGTAAGAAGGATAGTATTCAAAGTCACTCTCACTTTCTTCCGATATGGACTGACAGTCATGCTCAACTGGGACTTGTGGAGGGAACACTTTAACTTTGCTTCTGTAGGTGCAGACTTTCTTGATCTTTTCTTAGCAGCAGCTCTAGTCACTGGTCCAGAGGGGCATCTTCTAGGGGCTCAGACTCAATTAAGATTTGTCCAATGGGCAGTAAATGATTTCTATGCATTGTTTTACATCTTTTGAATTATTCTCAGGCCTTACTTTTGTACACTGGCAGATCATCTAGTTTGCCCACTACAATGTGAGGAGATGGTGCCATCTGTCAGCAATCTTGTGCTTGCCATGCAGTCCCAGATTTCTTAGCAATACCCGATCTCCTCCTGGAGTTCCTGTGCTTTCACCTTTATCATACCTTTCTTTGTTGGCCAGATTTCTTTTGGCAGCCATGGTTTGAGCCAGTTAGTACGCAAGAGTTAGCTGGGCCTTTAACTTTTGCACATACTGTAAATAGTTGTCAGCTTGAACCCCATCAGGAGACCAAAAACACACATCTACTGGTAGTCGAGCTTCTCTTCCAAACATCAGGCGGTAGGGGAGAATCCAGTGGCATCACTTGGTGCAGTTATAAGCATGTACCAGGGTGCTAATTTGTTGGCTCCATCTAGAGCTTGTCCTTTGGGTGCAGGGTGCCTAGCATATCTAGCAAAGTGCGGTTGAAACGTTCAGGCTGTGGGTCCCCTGGGGGTGGTAAGGAGTGGTTCTGGACTTGCACTCCCACAGAGAAAGCATCTCTTTGATCAGGCGACTCTCAAAGTCTCTCCCTTGATCAGAATGGATTCTTTGTAGAGCCCATAGTGAACAAAAAGTTTTCTACAAGTACTTTGGCACAGTGGATGCTTTCTGGTCTTTGGTGGGAAAGCTTGGGCATATCTCGTGAAATGGTCAGTGACCACCAGCACATTACTGATATTTCTTTGATCTGACTCCAAACTCAGAAAATCAATACAGACCAGCTCCATGGGTGCACTGGTGGTGATGTTAACAAAGGGGCAGCCCTCTGGGGTAGAAAACTTTCCTCTGTAAGTAGCGACTACAAGTTCGAATGTGTTGCTCCACATCAGCCCCATCTTAGGCCAATAGAATCTGGATCTCACCAAGTCAAGTGTTCTGTCTATACCAAGGTGCCCCATGTGGTTGTGCAAGGACCTCAGTACTGAGTCTCGAAGGCAGTGGGCAGCACTAGTTGTTGTTTGTCTACTTGTCCCCTCTGTCTACTGTTTCTCTGTATAACAGTTTATTGATCAGTTTCAACTTAGGACCTTCTTTGTATAACAGTGCAGTTCTCAAATCAGTGGAGCGTAATTTGGCACATCTTTTCCTGCATAGAGGGCTTCTAAAAGCTGCTTTGATCATGGGATTCGCGAGTTGAGCCATCGAATACTGTCATTGTCCAGCTGAGGCAGTGCACCAATGTCTGTGTGCAGAAAAGCAGCAACCAGCAACAGGTATACACACAATTCTCAAGAAGCTCCCAAGCAATCCACCATGCAGTCCACTGCGTCCGTGGACATTTGTTCCTCCCTGTCAAACTTCCGGCAGAGTGCCGAATGTCAGGTTCTGCCAATCGGACCCAATCATTCTGGGGAACAGGCCTCCGGGAGAGAGCATCAGCATCTATGGTTCCAGACCTGCTCATTATTGAGAGCATAGTCATATGTAGATAATGCAGAAAGCCACCTATGGCCAGTGGCATCCAACTAGCTGAGGTCTGCACATAGGTCAAAGGATTATTGTCAGTTTCTACTAGTATTTAGCCCCATACAAGTACTCATGGAATTGGTCAACAATAGCCCACTTCAAAGCTAGGAACTCTAACTTATGTACAGGATAGTTCTTTTGGATGGGGTCAGGCTTCTACTGGCAAAGGCCACTGGTCTCAGGCCATTCTCGTGCTCTTGGTACAACACAGCCCCAACCCTTGCAAGCTAGCATCAGTGTGCAGGGCGTAAGGTTTCTTGGATCGGCATAGGCCAGCACTGGAGCATGGGTAAGTTGATATATGATCTCATGAAAAGCAGTCTCACAATCAGGAGTCCAGCGGGCCCCAAATACTTCACTCGGATGAAAATACACTCTTTCAGTCTTGAGGGCGCTGACTTTTGGTATTTTTGTGGGTTGGGGATACCCTTGAGTAAGGTTAAGTAAAGGCGGATCACTCTTGAATAGTCCTTGATGGCGCCGATAATAACCACAGAATCCCAGGAATCTTTGCAGTTCTTTTTAGATTTTTGGGCTGTGGCCAGGTGGTCAAGGCCTCAACTTTACTTGGGTCGGTCTCTATTCCCTCGGTGGATACTATGTGTCCCACATACTTACTGATGTTTGAAAGAATTGACTTATCAATGGACAGTTTAAGGCCAAAGTCCTCAGTCGGTCCAATACCTTAAATAATCTGCTCTCATGTTCCTCCAGTGAGCTGCCAAACACAATAACATCATCTAGGTATACCAGGCACCTAGTAAGTTCATGTCCCCCACTGCACGCTCCATCAATCGTTGAAAAGTGGCTGGGGCACCTGAAATCCCTTGAGGCATCCTCATGAATTCATAGAAGCCAAGCGGACAGATAAAGGCCGTCTTCTCACGGTCCTCTGGGGCCATCGGGATCTGGTAGTACCCACTGCGGAGATCCAGCACAGAGAACCACTTGCTTCCGTTTAGGCAGTCCAAAGCATCCTGAATGCGGGGCATTGTGTACTGATCAGGGATAGTCCGCCGGTTTAAGGTGCGATAATCCACACACATCCTTACTGTTCCATTTCTTTTTCCTCACTACCACAATGGAGGAAGCATAAGAGCTTCTGGATTCTTGTATTACACCAGCAGCTAACATCTCTTGCAGATGCGTCTCACATCATCTATGTCAGCAGGTGCCAGGCGTGCCGGACCTCTCAACAAATGGTCTTTCGTCATGCAGCCGGATATTGTGCTCAGCTCCTGCACGCATCCTGACATCCCATTCCTTTAAAGAAAACACCTGGGTCTCTCTGCGGCAAGCTTCTCACTGATCCTCACTTTCCATTCAGCTGGCAGCAGGGAGTCGCGAAATCAAACAAGTCAGGCGTTACTCTATCATTCTTCCTGAACTCTTGCTGCTGGGTAGCACTGCAGTGTCTGCACAATGCACATTAGCCAGGATGCAACCTCTGTTTACTCGAATGTCTCTTTCAGACACATTATGAACTTGGACCATTACCCTTCTGGCATAAGCATGGGCTCTAGCGGGCAAAATACTAGGCTTGACCAGCAGTCCCTCTGGCAATTTTCCATCGCCTGGTGCATCCAACATTAATATTTTATTCTTAACATCCTTTCTGATACAGACCTCTCCCTGTAAGGTACACTGGGCATTTGGCACCAGGATCAGAGACTCAGGATCCTTCTATACAATTCCGACCCGGTCCTCTGGTTCTGTTTTTCAGCATCTCTCTGTGCCTCATAGGCCTTCTTAATTAAAGCGGAACTCTTAAAGCTCTACTAGTCTTTGACCCTGTTTTTCATAACACAACTGTCCAGCCTTCCGAACATATGAGCATTTGTTCCAATCAACAAAGGGACACCATCATACAGTCCAGTGGGGACACACTAAGGCTAGGGTCTCTACTTGTTCGGCCACTCCAGCCACGGAGGTGGGGAAAAGACAACCAAATTCGGATATACCCGGAATGAGGTAGGCCTTCTCCACTTAACTCCATACATGCAGTCCTTCTAATGGTTGTAAGGTACGCCTGACAAATGCTTCTGATACCAATCCTGGAACATAATTGTCACTTGGGAGCCACTGTCTAATAAAGCTCTTGTAGACACTCCATTCACCTTTACAGTGGTCTCCATGGAGGGACCCACTATTCTGGACCAGTCTGGAGAGGCGGTAGTGGGGGCCTGGGCAACTGACCTTGCCACAAAAGGACGTGAATTAGCATTTTTGGTGCCCTCACTGGGATCATGTCGTACCTCTTAACCACTGATTTCTTCTCCCAAGCTCTCCTTGTAGCCTATATGCAACTTTGTCAGTGTCTTTTGGGGACTTGCATTCCCTTTCATGTGCCCATCTTTCCCACAATTATAGCAAAACATACTTTCTGGAGTTTGAGCTGGCCGGGCGCCACACTGGGAGCCAGGGAGGGGTATTACTAACTGGAAACCTGGGTGCCATCTCTGTCTGCGGCGTGATAAGCATTTGAGACATCTCGTCAGTTTCTCCACTTCCATGTTCAAGGAATTGAGTTTGAGCTGTTATCAGCAGGAGATACATGGGTGGTACCCCACCCCATAGCAGATGCAGTCGGATATAGGTCAGGGCCCGCATCTTGCAGGCGTGGCCTTCATAAAGGGACTGTTTTTGAATTCCGGATCTCTCTCAACAGTTCGCCCCATTGTGGCATATCTTTTCCTTGTCAGAGCACTCATTGACTGTCAACCTCTGCCCTAGACTTCACTTGATGGGTCACCTCAGTCCTCGGGTTGTAGCCACAGCTGTTGGTGCAGGTACCTCCCGAGGTCGCCTTTTCTCAACTCCTCGAATTTCTCTCATTAACTCATCATAGGAGGGTGGGAGTTCCAGTCGATTTGCCAGGCGTAACTGGAAGCAACAGCAGTTCTGAGAAGGGGGCAGACTTAAGGATTCTGTCCAGTCTGGTTCGGTCCAGTTCAATCGCATGCAAACTACCTTTCTGAGGCATTCTTGCAACAATTTTTCCAGCCGAGAGAGACATACACAGACAACAACTCCCCTTGGTACTGTTGTGCATTTCTTACTCTCCACCATAGGTCCTCATCAGAATCTGGGCTCCCATAACATTCTCCAAGGCCTCAAGATAGGCCTGTGCAGTCGCTTCAGGGTTACTGGCCCGCTTAGCACGGATGGTAGCCAGGGCAGGACCTCGGAGGCTTCACTAACCCTCTTTCGCTTTTCGCCTTCCGAGCATTGCCATTCTAGCACTTGGGGCAACATAGTTCTATCCAGGTCTCCCAGTCATCCTCCCCTTGGGGGTGGGAGGTGCCAGAGAGATCCTCAACCTTGGTGTAAGAGTCGTGACTAATGGCAGGTGCAGAAATAGGAGTCTGCATTGGTTCAGCCACCATTACGGGCACTGGAGCAGGAGAGGTGTTGGGAGGAACAACTCCCAGGTGGCAAGAATAGTTTCTTCAAGTCCTCCACAGTTTTCCCTCTCCCAGCAACCATTCAGCAAATTTCTCCTCAAAGTTTCAGATAGTGGTGGGGCTGATTCCCCGGTCTTTACTGTCCTTAGTTATCACTCTCCAAGCAGTGAGGGCTCCTCTGGGGGTAATGGTCTGTGGCACTTGGAGCTATCTATGGGATCCTTAAACTCTACTAGGGCCAGGAAAGTGTGGGTGAGCAGATTAGCATGCCGACCCACCACCACAGGGTTTTGTAAACCTTCCACCTTGGAAAGTACTCCTGCACAGTGTCACTGTATGATACCCAGGGGATGTCCAGGATAAGCATAGCATTTTGGGGTCGATCTCCTCCCAGTACCACTCCACCAGCGGTGCAGCCACTTCTGTCGGGTACCCATTTTTCTTAACAGTGGTTCGTAAATATGGCCACTAGAGGACACACAATCCCAGCGGTGAGCCTCAAGATGTAACCCCTAGATGGCGCTATCCCAGGGGCTACTACCCTGCCTGATTTGCCACTAACAGGTTGGAGGGGCCTGGATCCAATGGCGGGTGCCTCCACCCAGAGGTCAGGGTTTGCAATAGTTAAACTAACTTGGTCACAGCCCTCTGGGACACTGCAACCCCTTTCTTCCCACTAGTGGCCCCACAATATATCAGAATTACCTTCACAGTATACACTTACCCCCAGGTCTGGTTCCGCACTGGGACCTCCTGAGAAATGAGATACAGTGCAACAATCACAGTACAGTACTTAACATAGACAAATACCTCAGGCAGTATAACTTTTGCTGAAACAAGCAGCTCTGATTTATTTAGGGGATATAACAAGGACAGGGGGAAATCAGGTTAATTAGCTTATCATCCCAATAATCTACCTATGGCTCTGTGCACAGGCCTATCCCTATCAGTTACTGTCCCTGGGTACCCAAGCCCTAGTGGCTAGTCCAAACCGTGGCAGCTGGTAGGGGCCCTTTCACACAGAGAAAAGGAGAATTAAACAGTCAGCAGTACAGTAATTCCATTTGGATTTAATGTGGCAATTCAACAGGAGCGACCCTGAATTAGTACTCCACGACCTCCAAATAAGATAGGGTCCTTCAATGTCAGCAGGGCTCACTTGAGGTGCACAAACCTCTTCACACATCCATATAAAAGAAAGCACTATACCAGGCAGGCTGCATCTGTATCCCGATCGCAATTACTGCACAATACCGGAGAACACACAGCAGATTCAGTTCCTGACAGACCAGTGTAATTTTCAGCAATTCCTCCAGTCTTCTACAGGGTGAGCCTGGTTTCTACTCTTCAGAGATCCTTTGATTCTTTTCACAGGACTGATTCAGTCCTAACAAGTTGCAGACGGAACTCTGGGCCTTACACCGTTTTTGACTAAAACTGCACACTGAAAAAGCACAGGGCTCCTTCCTTCTTCACTGCCAAAGCTCAACTGACTCCAACTGACAAAACCGGCACTTCCTTTGAGTTACTCCCAGTTCTTGACTGGATTGGCTGTCACTCACAATAGACTGCTGCTGTTGGTCCAAAAAGGCACTGAAGTCTAAACTACATCTCCCAAGTCACTGCCTATACAATCCTCTTGTGGCTGGCTCAGACTATGAGTCCAAGTTCTGATTCGTCAAGGCACCATTTTAGAGCTAGCTTACCCCACACTGATTGGTCCAGTTCAGCAGTTCAAAACTAGAATGGGAACTAGCAGACACAGTTCTGACTGCAAAGCAGGTTAGACAAACTGTAATTTCATTATTACTCTAAATAATTTCTGGCAAACAGTTACATCTTTCAGATAGGTTCCTTTGCACTCCTAGTGACTGCAAAAATGAAGTGAATTGGCAGCAGCTTGGTGGTACTCAATCAAAGAACACACAGTCCCCATACAAACTAATTATGTCTGCAAGCAGACAGCTCTTAAAGAGACAGTACCAGAGGTTCTAAAACACTCACTGATAAATGGCTTAAATGCCAAACACCATTCAGGCTTGGAGCATTCAAGCAAGCTCCTGAAGTCTTTTGGGAACCCCCATTTGCAGGGGGGGTTACACATAGATCTCATTTGCCTTTCTATGAACCAATCTCTCCTCTTTACTAGCTTTGGTCAACCTGAGACCGCTGGCCTGGCTTGGGGGTGGCCAGTCCTGGTTCTGCCAGCTTCGCATCCTTAATGAAATTAAAAACAGATCCCTGACTTCTTCTTCCTGCATAGCCAGGGCAGTGGCATCTCCATTCTCTTCCATGCATTCCTCCAAGGCAAGATCTTGAGGCTGTGTAGCCGTTCCTTTTTCACAAGGCCACATAGGTTTCCCCTCATCTTCCTCTTCACTAAGGATCTGAGCCCAGGAGCGAGCAGTCGTCCTCACTCCTGAGACTATCTACTCATCACTAGGCATGGAGGTCAACACCTCCCATTCAAAGGCCTCCCGCATCTCATCTTCTCCTATGAGACTTGGGCTAGCCCCCGGGTCTACTGATGCTTTATCCGAACTTTCCTTCTGGGATCCAGCATCTGAAACTTCAACTTCTGGTTCTGTCTCTAACTCTGCACCCTCTAGCTTTGTGCCACACTCCCCCCAGGGGCCTTCTTCCACAGGCTCCGCCTGGTGCTGTGTGCTGCCAACTGCAGATTCCTGAACCTTTGTCCATGTGGGAGCCAAACGAATTTGAGGCGCCTTATACAAGCAATATTTTTCTAGGCATCCAGCACAGTGAGGAATCATGAAGGCGTCCTTCCAGCTCAAGCATATTTGACACACATGCACTGGAAAACCAGGAATCGCCACGTGAGGAGGCAGTTGTCCTCCATAGCACCACTTTTCAATATCCCTCAGTCTATTTACTGCTGCTGTTACTGCAACCCGGGCATGATCCAGATAGCGAGCTGGTCCTGAGTCCATAACTGCAGAAGAACAAACAAAAGCTCACTGTAACTGAAAGTCCCACTTTACTGAACACCTTCTTTAATTTTAAAATGGCTCCTCTGCTGCTGTGTTTACTTTACTCCCCCACCCTGTAATGGCGGCGGCAGCACTCCTATGCATCAACAGTCAGAAATTGGGTCAAGCCACTGTGCACCCGATTTACACACACTACTGATACATTTTGCTCAAACTGCACAAACTTGCACTGTTCTTGTTCTAAACACATTTACATGATTTTCCACGGGCTTTTTACATGCTGGAAACATTTCTTTGACTCACAGTCCCTTAAAGCTTCAGGTTTTTAAGCACAGGATTGCCTGTAAAACTAGTGCTGCACTTTTGGCTACAACTCACAGTCTCTCTCTGGCTTTAAACTTTAAACTGAGGCTGAACTCATTACTATGCACACAGTCAATGGCTTAACAGACTTGCACTTGCTGGCAGGACTTGACACAGTCGTTACTTGCAAAGCGACTACACTGCTGCACACACATTTATATGGCATAGGGCAGAAAATCACTGTTTGAGCAATTTCAATGTTAGTACTTACCAGTAGCAGTTTGCTGCGATGGGGAAAAATGGCCTGCAGCCAGTTTTGGAGGCCTCAGAACAGAAACGGGCGAGCAGTCCTGCCGATCGTCTCCTCGACCACCACACTTGCAATTCAGACGATTGATTAGCGGGTTGAGCCCGATTTTAAACAAGCAAGTCTATTTTTAGATGTTTTTAGCGCTTTTAAAACTCTGCGACGCTCCTCCACAAGCCAGTACACGCACTCCACTCACACTCCCTCTCGAATGCTGGGGCAGTCACTGTAGAGCTGGCTGAGGGGCAGGACTGATTGCAGCCTTACCAATCACACGACGCCATGCAAATGAGCCTCTTCTTCCTCGCAAGTACTCTTCTCCTCATGGCGATCGTCGAGCAGGCACATTTAAACTGCAGAATGCATTTTTTTTTTCTCAACTGACTCCACGGTGGGAACCCATTTCAGCCATTTAACATAGCCATTCACACTTGCAAGACTCTCAGTTCACTCAAAAGCATTTCCAACGTCCAGGGCACAATTTTCTTGTTGCTACCCCAAGTCTTCCACACTTTTCTTTACCACAATTCTTTGTAAAAGCATTTCCAACATCCAGGGCACAATTTTCCTGTTGCTACCCCAGTCTTCCACACTTTTCTTTATCACAGTTCTTTTTAAAAGCATTTCCAACATCCAGGGCACAATTTTCCTGTTGCTACCCCTAGTCTTCCACACTTTTCTTTACCACAGTTCATTTTAAAAGCAGGCAAAAATGCTGTAAACAATTGATACAGGACAAGGGCACACTCTCTTAGCTTTACTGCTCCTTGGTAAACAGTTGGCATTTTAAACAGCAGCATAAGATCCACAGCACACAGTGACACACTAATTAAATTGCTTCAGCTTTTGGGCTACCAACTGCCAGATAGCCACAATGCTAGCCTCTTGCCCGAGCACCTTCCTTCCCAGAATAAAATCCCAGTGGTGCCTCCATTTTTGTAACCCCTCACCCCTGCCTTTTTGCAAAACGACAGGTGGCATGCTGTTGAAGCTGACAGCAGTACCTGGTGGGGACTGGGTTCGGGGAGGATGAGGTTACTCGGCACAGGGGGCCTAGGTTTGGCTACTCTGCACAGGGGCACCCAAGTCAATCCGAACAAAGGAAGCAATAACTGTAATGTCCAGAACCAGGAATGGGATTCTACAATGTGGCTTTTATTCACATCCAAGCTGAACAAACAAAGCATAGATGGACCCCCACAGGGCTACATTCCTGGTAATGCAGATTAGAGACAACAGAACACTTTTTCACTATTTCCAGCCCTCAGGCTCTGAACCCACCAGGCACACAGCCTGAACTTGCACGCAGCTTTGGGTACACAGCCCGACTTGTACACTACTTGGGTTTTCCCCACTGGCCCGGCTTTCCTGCCGGCCACTTGATCCGCAGTCCATTTTGGGAAATGAACCAGTTTTCCTAGTGGTGGCTCCCCAAACCACCTTAGAGCCTTCGACTCCTAGAGGGAATTTTCCTTCCAATCCCACATCTGGGTACTTCCCTCATCACTGGCCAAGTGCATGAGGCAAAGTAGAAATCCACAGAGCAAATCCGTAGAGGTGACCTGGTCACTAAAGATGGGGGTCTCCCACCTCCAGCTCCCACAATCCATCGACCATTTCTCTGGAAACTAAACAACTCTTTCTGAAAGCTTGGCCATGTAGATTACTGGGTAGACGTACTGTATGTCACATCTCCTCTACATGTCTTGACTTCCCAAAAGTGCTGGACTTGAACATACTTTTACTTTTGGCTAAGCCTATTACTCTAGGCCTCCCACTACTTCAGTAGTCCAATCCCCACTATCACACAAGTCCCAGGGTGAAAACATGGGCCCTTTAGAAAGAGCAGAAACTTACCTCTGGTTGCAGGTGCCCCACAGGCGATTCACAAATCTTCTTGTTTTCCAAAAAACTCTGGAACAAATAAGGCAGCTTCTCCACTAGCAGAAAAAAACAGTGGGTTGCCCCTGGAATATGCAGGACAACCTTTCCTGCCCCATCCCCTGAGGGATGGGACACTGAGACCCGATTCAGCAGTCTCCACCACTTTAAAAACTATCTTCTGTGTCTCTCTTTTGGTGGAAACACACACCTTTTTTCTGATTGGTAGCCCAATGTCAGGGCTGAGGCTCCACAAGCCTACACAGATCTGCTGTGTTGCTCTCTCAGCAAGCTCCAAACTCCAACTGACCTTCAGACTACTGTTCAAACCTCCCAACATTCTATTCCAACTCCCTGTTGCAGATTCCATTGTGGCTCATGCAGCTGCAACAGTTCTATGGTGATATCATCCCTCAGTCTCAGCTGAGACTGAGAACAGAGTGAGACAGTGTGAAATCCATTTAACTGGAGTTTCACAAGCTGCCTTCCCTGCCTACCACTAGGTCTTACTGGGATTCTAGTAACCCCGGGTAACAAGGGGGTTACAATAGTGGCTTTTTCCTTCGTTTTGTTTTATTGATTTGCTTTACACAAAGGCTTGTTGCCTCTGTGATGGCAGTTTTGATTTTTCCCCATTGTTCTTCCACCCCTCCTTCTTGCCTATTTGCTAATGCTCTTCTGAAGCACTCTCCCACTTTGCCAAAGTCAGCCCTCCTAAAGTCCAGCACCCTTGCTTTTGTATGGCTTGACTCTACAGCTGTGTTTATTGTGAACCACACTGTTTGGTGGTCGCTTGCTCCCAGATGGCTACCTGCTTCTAAATCTGAGATCCTCTCTCCATCCCTGTTTAAGAGTACCAGGTCTAAGATTGCTCCCTCCCGAGTAGGTTCCAACATTAGCTGTCTGAGGCATGCCCCCTGTAGGGCATCAAGAACAGAAACATAGAATTTGACAGCCGATAAGGACCGCTTGGCCCACCTAGTCTGCCCATTTCCCTACCTATTGGATAAGCTGCAGATTCTAGTTACCTTTCTACTACCCTTCACTATTATTGTCCCATGCATTCTTGCATTCCCCCTCCCAACTGTTTTTGAACCCACGACCTCCTCAGGAAGGTGATTCCATGCGTCCACCACTTTCCCTGTGAAAAAATACTTCCTCATGTTGCCCCTGAGCCATCCCCCCTCTATCTTCAGATTGTGCCCCCTTGTTCTTGTACATCTTTTTCTGAAAGATTCTCCTGTCTTGGACTTTGTTGATTCCCTTGAGGTATTTAAAAGTTTCTATCATGTCCCCTCTCCTTCCTCAAAAGTATACATATTGAGCACTTCTAGTCGCTCTTCGTATGGCTTCTGTTGCAGACCCTGCACCATTTTAGTTGCCCTTCTCTGGACTGCCTCCATCCTGTCCATGTCCTTGAGGAGATGGGGTCTCCAGAACTGCATGCAGTACTCCAAATGGGGTCTCATCAACTGTCTGTACAGAGGGATAATAACTTCCTGTTTTCTACTGGTGATGCCTCTCCCTATACATCCTAGAATTCCCCCAGCCCTCCTTACTGCCTTCTCACATTGTTTACCTACCTTAAGGTCATCTGATATGACTACCCCCACCCAGGTCCCTTTCCATTTGTGTTATTGTTAGTACCCCCCCGCCCCCCATTGTGTTCTCTTCCCCTGGGTTTTTGTTTCCCAGGTGCATTACTTTGCACTTTTTTGCATTGAATCTAAGCTACCATTTTTGACCATTCCTCCAATCTTACCAGGTCCTTCTCATCCTTTCCAACCCCCGTGTATCAACCTCATTGCAGATCTTTTGTGTCATCTGCAGAGGGCATTCTCTTCCTTCCAGACCCTCTGCTGCAATGTAAATGTAGTAGTAAGTAGTAAAACATTTTTATTCAAAGAATACTGCAGACATTCCATTGAGCAGAGTTCATTTTCAGTGAAGTTCCAGGTCCAAAAAAGTGCAAAGTTCCACATAAATTAGACAACACTTACATACATTTAACATAATAAATAAACAACAATGAAAACATAGCCAACATCAACATATATGGTCAATAGATCAAACTTTAAAACACATTACATTGATTGCAAATATAAGCAGTCTTTGTCCAAGTGGTGCACCATTGAACAAATTTAGGAGCATTGATTTTAACACCTGGACTTCTTAAATGTTGAGGTGAGTCATTCCAAGGGGAAAGTCCTCTAAATAGGATAGAAGATCTTGCAATATTCAGATTACAGCTGGGAATACAAAATTGGCTCTATAAAAACATTAAAGAGGACTGGTCCCAGTATTGAACCCTGTGGTACCTCATTAGTGACCCCCCTTCTTCAGAGTGTACTCTGTTTACTAATGCCCTCTGGGTCCTGTTGTCCAGCCAGCTTGTTTTCCAGGCTACCACCCTGGAACCCACTCCCAGGCTGACTAACTTGTTTATTAATCTTTTGTGTCGGACTGTGTCAAATGCCTTGCTAAAGTCTAGGTAGTCCATATCAATTAGATTCGTCTGACATGACCTTCCTGTTGTGAATCCATGCTGCCTTGGGTCCTGTGCCCCGCTGGCCTCTAGGTACTCAACAATTCTTTCTTTCAGAGGTGATTACATCATTTTCCCTACTACTGAGGTGAAGCTAACAGGTCTGTAGTTTCCTGCCTCTGCCTTGCTCCAGCATTTGTGAAGAGGAATCACATCTGCCCTCTTCCAGTCCTCAGGTTCCACACCATCTTCCCGTGATTTGTTAAAAAGGTTAGTCAATGGTCTCACTAGGTCTCTCCTTAGTTCTTTTAGAATTCTGGAGTGAATCCCATCAGGCCCCATTGCTTTTTCCACCTTGAGATTTAGGAATTCTTTCAGGACCTTTTCTTCTGTGAATGGACTGGTATCACCCCCCCATCCAGAGTGTTTTTATTGTTTGGGTTAGGTACCTCTCCCTCTTCTTTTTTTGTGAATACTGAGCAAAAGTATCTGTTCACTATCTCTCTCTTTTCACAGTCACCCTCTGCCCACCTTCCCTCTCCTTTATTAAGCCTCACTATCCCTCCCTTGGTCTTCCTTCGCTCCCTGATGTACCTGTAAATGGCCCTGCTCTTGAATGTGGCTGCAATAAAGGTGCTCCAGTTAATCAAACAGTGTGGTTCACAATAAACACAGCTGTAGAGTCAAGACATACAAAAGCAAGGGAGTTGGACTTTAGGAGGGCTGACTTTGGAGTGGTTGAGGGCACTGAGCATGTAGTTCCTGGAAGACAGGAGAGAGGAGACATGATTCGGACCTTCAAGTACTTGAAAGGGATAAATAAGGTTGATAAGGAGAATCTCTTTAAGCTGAGTGGCAAGCATAACACAAGGGGGCACAGTCTTAAGCTGGAGGGTGGGAGGTTTAGGAGGGAGGTCAGGAAGCATTTCTTCACAGAGAGGGTGGTGGACACTTGGAATGCACTGCCAGAAGAGGTGATCTTGGGGGTAATCTCATCGAAGACAGTGGGCAGCTTTAAGAGAAGCTGGGACAGGTATAGGGGGAAGGTAAGGGTCATGGGTAGGGAGGATGGGAGAAGTGGGGAGAGGGGGTAGGGACAGTAGCTCAAGCTGTGAACCCCGAAACATGAGCAGACTTGATAGATCAAATGGCCTTCTTCTGCTGGCTTCTTTGTATGTATGTTTGCATGCTAAACCTGCTACTACTACACCCCCCCAACACTTCCTCCCTTCTACTTCAAATCTGTCAAGATGAAAGAAGCCCAGAAGTACATTGCTAATGCTATCGCAAAAACACGACACAGTGGGGACACCCTTGACCTGAAACTCCTGTCCCTCACTCTCGACGAGGTGATTAGCCCACTAACTAAGATTTTCAACCTCTCCCTCAGCCTGAGCCAGTTCCATGGACAGATGGAAATCAGCCACCGTTACACCGATACATAAATCAGGAGATCGGACCAACTCTGGAAACTACCAACCAAACTCCATACTGCCCCCACTATCCAAGGCCATAGAACGCATAGTTGCTGACCAGCTCACAGATTATCTGGGCAATCACAATATCCTGTGCCCCCAGCAGCATGGTTTCAGGAAAGGGCACAGCACCACAACAGCCCTCCTGGAATTCACTGGAGCCATCCACAGCTCCCTGGATGATGGCCACCTAGCCGGTTCTGTCTTCATAGACCTAACTAAGGCCTTCGATACCATTCACCATCACCTGCTCCTGGACCAGATACAAATTGCCGGGCTCTTACCTGACTCCACTGCCTGGTTCAAAAGTTACCTGGAGAACGGATCACAAAGAGTGAAAATTGAAAGTGTCCTCTCCAAATCACTACCAGTCCGCTCTGGAGTCTCCCAGGGATCCATACTGGGGCCCCTTCTCTTCAGCCTATTTCTAAATAGCCTCCCCAAATCATGCCCGGAAAAAACTCATCCTGTACGCCGATGATGCCGTCATCCACACCACCCATAAGGACCCACTATCCCTACAGCATAAGCTCCAACTTGGGTTCACAATCATAGAGAACTGGTTCTGCAAACAAAAACTCATCCTAAACCATGAAAAAACAAAAAAACATGATATTCATTGCCTCACATAATAAGAGCAGGCAGCACCCACTGACCATTATAAATTACCTTGGAGTACCTATTGAAGAAGTACCCTAATTTAAATACCTTGGAATCTCTCTTGACAATAACCTTACCTATGGAGCTCATGTAGACAGCGTAGCCAAGGAGGCTAACATACGACTTGGTCTCCTCTACAGACATAGGGCAAACCTAACCCCTGAGGCCCTCAGGATCACTGTCCTAAACTCAGTAGTCTCTGTCATCGACTATGGCCTCTTAATCTATGGCTCTGCCACCTCTACAGCCCTAAGACGCATTACAACCACTCTAAACAAAGCATGTTGACTCATAACTGGTGCCCATCGCCTTACACCCACCTGCGACCTCTACGCCCAAACTGGCTGGCTGAACCTATCAAACCGGATTAAATATCAAACCTGCATCATGGCAAAGAAGATAACCCTGGGTCTGGCTCCCCCTGGTGTCCAAGCCCTCCTCGGCCCTAGTCGAAACCTCCACCATACCAGAGGATCTGACTCTCAAATGCTGCTGATTCCTAGGTGCCGTACCTCGCTGGGCCAACGATCATTTCCCTACAGGGCACCATACTGGTTAAATAACCTCAGCATGGATATCTCCTCCACCCCCAAGATTGGTCCTTTCAAATCTAGGCTCCATATCTCTCTGTTTGCCTCCAGTACCTGTGACTACCACGCCCTACCAGCCTAGCTGCTGCCCCTGTCCTTACCCCGGCATCACAACAAACACTTCCACCTCTCCCCCCTCCACCCTTTCTCCCCCCTACAACTCCTTGCTTGCACTTCTGTATATGTTGACAATGCCTCTCGGCAGCTTACCCCCCCATGTGCTAACCATGTCCTGTATCTGTTGCTCTCCGATGACCTTGAATGTTAATGCCGTACTAAATATGTATGCATCTGTCCTGTAACTGATTGCATAGCTGTTAAACATGCAAGTTATTTACAGTTCATGTTATTGCCACAATTGCCTACACCCACGACTCAAAACTGCTCTTAACCTGATTAACCTGTTATCACTGCCAAACCTACTGCTGTACCGCTTACATTTCTGTTGTACCTTGTACTGTTGAAACTTTGTTGTGCTGTACTCAATCTGACGTGAAACCTTTGTAAAAGAGCCTTGGCTCAAAGGTACTTGTAATCCTAGAATTAAATAAATAATAGATAAAATAAAATAAAATGGGAGAGTGCCTCAAAAAAGCACTAGCAAACATCTGGCATATTCATGTCCCCCATCAACAATATCTCTCCTTTTTCTGCCATTGTAAGCATTCCTTCTATCATTTCCTTGTCCATTGCCTCCCCCTGGGACAGGGGTCTGTAAACAACCCCTGTGTAGATTGTAGTGCCATTTCCTGTCTCCAGGGTGACCTACATTGCCTCCTATCCTTCCTGTTTACCCTTTAGTTCTGTTGCTTTGATTCCTTCTCTTATGTAGAGAGCTACTCCTCCTCCTCTTTTACCCTCCCTGTCCCTCCTGTAGATTGTGTACCCTAGTATGTTGCCATCCTAGTCATGGTTCTCTGTGTACCATGTTTCTGTGACTGCCACAATATCCAGGCGTCCCCTCTTCCATCAAGGCCACTAGTTCAGGGAACTTGTTACCCAGACTATGGGCATTGGTACTCATCGCCCTCCATTTTTTGATGGCCTTACCCCTTTTAGGCCCATCCCTCTCCTTACTGCCTTTTTCTGGATTTCACCCTGTTCTACTACCAACCAACCACCAACTCGGCCTAGCTAAACTGAAATGAACGGGCCTGGACAGCCACCACACAGTTCTCCCAGCAGCATTTTTATCTGGGAGCTTTAAGACTATTATTTTAGCTGTATTTCCCCAGCGTATTGCAGTTTACCTCTTACTATCTGAAGTAGACTTGTTAGCTAACTGTTCAGGTAGCTCTCTTAGTTTGCTGCAATTTGTTCTTAAAGTATCAGGTTTTTGCAGGCTTACCTCTGTTTAGGAGTTTAGTGTTCTTTACTTGTAATCTAAATTTCTGTGTTTTCTCATTCTTCTTATTGCAGTCAATCCTGAGCCCAACTCCATCTACTCGCATGCGCAGTTATGGGGTCCCATCCCCCACCCTCTGTATTCCTCCTGCCAAACTCTTCTTCCTGTTGTTCTCCTGTAAACTGTCCCTCGCCAATTATTTTTCCCCCGCAGGCTTCGCCACCTTGCCCTGCTCTCCACACGGAGTCCCCAAGCCTGCTGCAGCCCCAGGATTTGGAGCCTGAAACATCGAGGCCGGAATTTCGACAGGCATGTATGAGGGAGGCGGTTGCATGATGGGGGAGATTGGAGTTTGAGTAAATGAAGCAATAGGTAAGAGGTGGGCCTTAGTAATAGGGAAGCACAACAACAGAAGCGGTAGTGTGACCAGGTAGTGTAGGCTGGGGTAGGAGTCCCAGCAGAGTTATATTCCAGGGAGGGAAGCACGGAGTAACTAGGGGAGGCAGGTTGTTTTTCAGAGGGCAGAGGTGGAGTGAGAGTCAGGAGGGGGAGACTGAGTGCCAGAAGGAGCACTAGGAGTAGACAGTGGGAGGGAGAAGACAGGGTAGAAGAGGGGAGCTGTGTGGATTTAAGCATTTTGTGAGAGTTTGTGCAGCAATGAGGAGTGAAGTGCTTAGGAAGGATGTAGACGTTTACACTGGTGAAGGGGTGGAGAAACAGAAGAAGGGAAGTGTGCAGGGTCAGATAATGGGGAAGGGTGTAGAACTGCCAAGGAAAGTGGTGTGGAGATGGGGAGGTGGGGGAGATAAACACTGAGCAGGTTTGCCAAGCGTTAAGATTGCAACCACCATGCAGTTGTTGCAGTAGCTGATTTTTAAAACAAACAGAAAATGTGATAGTGGGAAGGTGGCAGTGTTTCAATTGGCAAGGATGTATTGCAAGGAGGAGCTTTGGGGTGAAGTAAATGTATTTAAAGAGTGGCGGGGCTGAGGGAGGCATGGTGGGACAAATTAGGAGTTTACAGCTAAAATTTAGTTTGTAACAGCCCAAAGCAGGCTGAGCTTAGAGTATGCTAGCTGAGTTGACCAATCATTGAAGAGCTTGCCCTGTAATCAGCCAATCGGGATTCAGGCACCAAAATCTGAAGCACAATGGTTCAGCAGCTATCCTTAGTGTCCATACCTGGGATTCAGTCAGAAGCCATGGAGGGAGAGGTAGGTGGCAGTAGAGAAAGAGAAAGAGAGAGAGAGAGAGAGTGTCGCGCCGCCTGGGAGCACGCTCAGTAGGAGGGAGCTTGGGGATCTGGGATTCAGTCGGAATCTGGTAAAACAGCAAAGCCAGAAGTAAACAACATCTGCTGCCACTGCATGGGAACCGGAAGACTGTAAGGGAGGAGGGGGCTGAAGATTGGAAGAGCACTTATTACAGTATGAAGGACAATTGTTTCCAAACCAGTTTTTGATATACCAAAATACAGTAATTGCACATTTTTCTATGAAAAAAGTACTGTAAATGGATACATTGATACTATACTGGCATTTAATATAATTACTTTAAGGGCAGGTAGCCAGTAATTTTAAAATTCTGGTAACCAGACCAATGTTTTAGTGGCATTGGCCACCTGGCTACCTGATTTATCCCACCCTGGAGTCCCCTTGAGCTGAGGACTAATATTTAACAAATACCATTTACACTGTTGCTGAACTTTAACAAATGCACATATTTTATTCCAAGTTTGATATGCCTTTTTTTTTTTTCATTTAGCACGCTAGCAATCATTGGGGAGGGGGAGGATTAGAGCACAGTTTTTTCATCCTGCATTGTGAACAAATAATAACAGGAACTGCAAACGCCTCTTCGGCATGCTGCTTGCGAGTGTGCTAAATGCATTTTGTAAGCTTTGTCTTAGGAAGGGTTTTGTCATTTAAGTAGAAACAAAGGAACATAGAAAAGTGACGGCAGAAGGAGACAGTGGGTCCATCATGTCTGCCGTAGAGTTCTCAGGATCACTTGAAGGTCCTGGGCCCTAACCCCCGCTTCTGTGCCCAGCCCTTACCAGGTTCTAACATGCGTCCTTGAGCCCTTGTTCTATCCCACCCATGTTTGAATGCTGACATGGTTTTTGCCCTCTCCACTTCCGCTGGTAGGCTGTTCCAGGGCTCCACCACTCTTTCCATGAAGAAATGTTTTCTCAGATCCTTCTTGAAGCACCCCCCCCCCCCTTAGCTTCCACTCGTGCCCCCTGGTGGTAGAGTCAGTGGCCCTTTGGAACATTTTTCTGTGTGTGGCACCTTATTTATGCCAGTCAAGAACTTGTAGGTCTCAATCATGTCCCCTCTCTCCCTCCTTGCTTCTAGTGAGAATAAGTTTTGTTCCTTCAGGCGTTCCTCATACGAGAGTCCATGGAGGCCCTGTATCATCTTGGACGCTCTTGTCTGCACAGTCTCCAACCTATCCCTGTACTTTTTTAAGTACAGGGTTCCAGAATTGGACTCAGTACTCCAGGTGAGGCCTCACCAATAACCTATAACGGGGGGAAGAGCACCTCCCTTGCTGTCAAATCCTCTCCCTATGCACCCCAGCACTTTGTTTTGCCTTGCCATAAGCTTTGTTGCATTGGCTAGACTGTTTAAGATTGTCACTTATAGGGATCCATAGATCTCGTTCTTTTTGAG
This sequence comes from Neoceratodus forsteri, assembly GCA_016271365.2. Lineage (NCBI taxonomy): Eukaryota > Metazoa > Chordata > Ceratodontiformes > Ceratodontidae > Neoceratodus > Neoceratodus forsteri. Next base: position 1,011,302,362 of record CM028130.1, on the reverse strand, counting down.
ATGTGCGGAGTTTGACCCTGTTAAGCCAGTACTCCATTCTAGGATTCCCTCTGCCTGGATGCATCACTTTGCACTTTTCTTTTAAGTTACATTTTAACATTTTCTCCCTGTTTTTTTCTCCCCGATCCCTGGACCCCAGCAGACATGGCTGTGCGTGCGCATGGAGGCGCACACACACACCAGGTACCAGCTTGCCCCCTCCTCCCCACCCCATGGCTGTCACTGGGCTCCCTGTTTCCCAAACTGCCACCAGGTGGCAGCCAAGGGTTGGGGAAACCCCTCATCCCTCCCCGGGAGAGAAGAGCCGCCTTGTGGCAGCTCATTCCTTTTCCTCGCCCACCCCCCTCGCGGCAACTCAATCTTGCTCCTCGCCTCCCCCCTCCGCCGACCCCGACAACCTGGGCTCATTCCCGAACCCGGTCGCTTAGCGCAGAGGAGGTGTGGAGTCCAGTGCCTCAACCCTCCGCTCCACCAGATCGGCCCACTTTGCACTTTATTGCATGAAACTGCAGTTGCCAGATTCAGAACTATTGTTCTAGTCTTTCTAAGCCATTCCGAAGTTCCCTAATTGCCTCCACATTGTCAGCCCTACCCCTAGCTTGGTGTCAACTGCGAACAGTTAGATCCTACCGTGAATGTCTGTGCCAATGTCACAGATAAGCATATTGGAGTTTTTTTATACTCCCTTTATTAAAGAAATGGAAAATATTGTACAAATCCATATTTGTTTGGGGAATCAATAATAAATTAACAGAAATACAAAATCACACATGACCCCACAATGCAAAGCATCATGGGCTGCATATGTAAATCACCACATTAACAGATCCATTATCTATAGAGTTCAACACATAGCCAATATGACTTGTCCAAAGTTTCCAGTAATAACATCAAGAGGTTTGAAGTTAAGACATTAATAAAAAGCGTGCACCTGTAATTATATCTATTTTATAAAAAAATAACCAAAACCTATGAAACTATTAACTAAATTCACTGCCAATCCCCAAACGCCTCTACTCTTACATTAGCTCTCACACATTTCTTCTTAAAAAGTTGTAACAAGGAATCCCACCCACTCAGTCCTATATACTCAGATGTTAAGAATCAATATGCAAAAAGTGCAGTAACTGTGATCTAAGATCTGGGCCCAGAGGAGTCGAAGATCCCCCATAGTTTATATCAGATTCCAGGTAAATACTCTATAGAAAACTACTTATACGAAGTTTTGAATACATAGATAAATAACAAAAAGGTCTCAACCTCAGAGAGTGGATCACATAAACCCTTATATCTTGAACTAGTTAATGTCTATTTTTACATTACCTGGAGCACCTGATTCCCACCTAGTACATCTATTAATAAACGATGCTTGCCTATGTTGCAAAGAGAAAGTGATACGCCCCATTTCTTATATCTGCGACACTGCCTGAATCCATTCCTTTTCCTCTGGAGGAACTAACTGTAACCACTTTTTAGTAAGAGTCTTCAAGGCCGCAGCTATCAATATACACCACAAATACTTAGCCTCCTTCCCTTTTAGCAAACCCGGCTCCGACCCAAACATAATGTGTTCTGGTCCCACCTCCTCTGTTACCTCAAATAATCTCTTCAAATGTTCCACCACCCCTTCCCAATATGGACGTATTTTTGAGCAAAACCAAAAAATATGTGCACGAGAGGCCTTAACCTCCCCGCAATGCCTCCAGCAAGCAGCAGATTTGGTGGGGTCCCGTTTAGATTGCACTGCAGGGACCAGAAAATATCTTATCCTCACCAGCCACAGAAATTCCCATCAGTCCGGGAAGGAGGTAGTTGCCCAACCCAATTTCCAAATCTTCTCCCATTCCACCTGTGTACTCTGCAGTCCCAAATCACCTTCCCACTTTAATTTAATAGGAGTTGTTATGAAGTCTTGGTCAGTTAGATAGCCAACAGACCTTGAACCAGATTAAGCTGTTGGTGGTATTTTTAGTGAATGGGGGAAATTTGGCCAGGACACCAGGGAAATTCCCCTACTTGCCAGTAGGGGGACCCCTTGGCTGAGCTCCACAAGCTTGTCAGAATGAAGGAGTCTGCAGAGGAGCAGGACGTGTTGCAGGCAGGAGGTCCTGATTCAAGGCCTACAGAATCCTCACAAGAAATGTTGGATGCTGAATTTGCAACGGATCCATTTCACGTGGAAGAAGTGAATATGAGCCAAGAGGAACCAGAGACTGAACTTGTACAAGAGATTACGAATCTTGCAAATCCGGTAAAAGATGGAGCAAATACTACACCTAATGCTAAAAGTACTCTATTAGAAAAGAAAAAATGTTTACTTGCAAAAGCTCAGGAGTTGGACAGGAAAATACAGCTGATGGAAACAGAAGAAGCTGTTGGAAGTTCACAGACAGCTGTCAAAATGCAACTGAGTCACCCGGGGTCCAGGGAGAGGCCTGAAGTGCCTAGGGAGTCTGTGGAAAATACAAATACAACCGAGAGAGTGGCTGGCAGTGAAAGGGAAGATTAGAGCCCATGCCTAGAGCCACTAGAGAATTTGCAGATACTCCCAGAATGCGCGGAGTCGGCCAAAAGACACCCTAAACATCGCTTAGGGGTTGGAAAAGCTAGTTGCTCCACTTCAATGCCGGGAACTTTAAAAAAAAAACTCTTTCATTCTCAGACAAGCACTCTAAGCAAGACTGGGGTTCTAGAGTGGACATTGATTCCTGCATCGATTTTGACACATGGACACCAGAGAACGCTCTGACTCAAGCTGGATGGACAAAATGACAGGAGGGTCGCTGGATCCCTGATCCAAGGGTTCCTGGCTATCAACCATGGACTATCTCTCCAGTGTCAGGAGTAGCCACCAATGAAAGAAGAACACCAAGCTCCAACATACCCCCGGGTAATGGTTCTTATACTGTTATTATACATGATGACTCTGTTTCAAATAACGATGTAAATGTTGACACACAAAATGTGACAATCACAGAAGGGGTAACGGTTAATGCATTAGAGAAAGAGGAAGCAGAACCAATACGTTTAGGTCCAAATGTGAATAATTTAGATAATACTGCAGGACCTTCTCTGGCACCAATGTTTAGGCTCTCTGACCTCTTTGCGTACAGGGTTGAACCGGCCCCTAGGCGCAATGCTGTCTGATTGTTATACAAAGGGGGGCTAGAAACCCCCCCTGACAGAATTTATATATCAAAGACATTACTTAAAACATCCATGAGTTTTTTTTCCTGTGAAATATTTGCCTTGATAGGCCTTGGCAATGGCAGCTATTGCCAAGGGTTGCACCTGAAAATAGGCACTTGGTTGTCTAGTGTGCTTACCCAGTAAACAAAAGCAAATAAATAAATAAATAATGATGTCAGCTTTAAAGCTGTCTCAAGTCTGGACCGATTCTGGGCACAATACCAGACTCTCAAAAATAAACCAGTATGGAGTCCCTTTCATGTAATCCCCCTAACCAACCTCTGATTAAAACCATTACAGTCCTCTTCAAGAATGAAGGGGTGAATATTGAATACATCATGTTTTGGCTGAGGCAAAGGTGCGAAATAATGGGGAAACCTTTGCCAAACCTTGATAGTGAACAAATTTGGGATGGAAGTTGGCGAATTAAAGTAAAATTGTTCACCACAAACTCGGGCCCAGTCCATCTTCCTAGCACTTTTTACTTAGGGAAGGGCTGAGGGGCCATATTTTATATTGGACAACCCAAATCGTGTTTCAAGTGTGGATCAAGGGCACACTTGAGCTCGGCATGTGACTCATCCCGTTGTAGCCACTGCCTAGGTTTTGGTCACAAAGCTTTAGATTGTGTCAATTTATTCAAATGTAACCTCTGTTTGCCTTATGGGAAATGTCCATGGGCCTCCCATAACAGGGATGATTGTCCTTCAAACAAGGGGTTGATCAATATAGCTCAGTACCTACAGGCAAAATGAATTGCTGAACAAGATAGTAGGAATATGGAAAATCAGATTCAGAATCCCATAACTGAAGATCCAACTTTACAACCTGATGGACCTTTGGTTGAAGAATCGAGTACCAAACCCAGAATAGTAGAAACTTCAGACCAGGCCCCCCCCCCCCCTCACCAGGGAGTAATAATCTACCCTTTAAAAAGTTCCCCCAAAAAAGAGAAATAGACTGGGGAAATCGGTCCTTATAGTTGAGTCTGCCCCAGGACCTATACCAACTGGAAAGAAATTCACAGTTTTAGCCACAGAAGGTACGGATGGTGATTCTGAGGGGGAAGGTACTGATACCTCTTCAATAGTATCTACCACAGACACAGAAGAGGGAGGTAAAGACCCTATAGCAAAAAGGACAAGACAGCGGAAATATTCTAAGAACACATAAAGCCCAGGGGATATAATAATTTCCAATTTATAAGAAACTATGCACTTTCTCACAGTTGCTACATTAAATGTAAACAGTATCAAAAGTGATAGAAAATGCATAGGGGCTTTACTTTCCCTTCAGGGAAACAAATATGATATAATCTGCATTCAGGATACCAGATTAAAAAATCGTCACAAACTCCAGCAAGCTTCTCAGGCAGGGACTCTTGGGCTTTCATTTTAGTCTACAGGACTAGATACATGTGATTGCGTAAGTATATTATTTTCAAATCCTTTTCTAAAGTTTTCTAGACTTACAGGTATCCATCCTAGTCTAACTCTCTTATTAGACATTGCTTATTTATCAGAAAGATTTCGCTTGATAGTAAATTATGCACCCCCAAACAAAAGAGCAGAGGGGGGTCCTATTTAAAGAAACACAACCGTATCTGCACACATCCAGACTAATATCGTGAGTAGGGGATTTTAATTGTGGGCTTAACGCACAGGATAGAGGCCTAAAAACAAACAAACTTTTCTGTGACTCTCAAAACCTGAAACACATAATTCAAACTGCTAGTTTAAAAGATGCATATAGAGCATACTGTTCACATGAGGGTTATACATTTTTTAAAGGAACGCTTAAAACAAGAATTTATTTTTATTTTTCGTTTCCCAATCCTTAGAAATGTTACAGGCAAAAACATATCCAAACGAGTTTTCAGACCATATGGTAGTAATAGCTCAAATCACATGGGATAATAGCCCCAGGTGTAGAAAAGAACAATGGATGCTTAATGAGACTATTTTGGAAGATCCTTACTTGCAAAACAAATGGAAAGGGGAATGGGTGGCCCAACTATCTGTAATATATTTATTTGACAGTATTATAGAATGGTGGGAAGTTACTGAGAAAGATTGGCGTGAATTCTTTCAGAAAAGAACTCAATATATGGCCCAGAGGAATTATATGAAATATTTACAGCTGAGACATCAGTTACAGCACTTCATTTCACAGGCCTCACAGTCCAATCAAGATTACACTGATCAGATAAGGAACATAAAACAAACAAGCATTTGTCAATGCCGAATGTTTGCCTGCTGGCATTGGCATTGGTAGTGCAGAAGTTACAGAGCTGCATAATAGGAACGGCAGCGAAGTATTGAACTGAAGCCAACCCCACCACCACCCTGCAGAGAGTGACAGGCATTGGGGTCTGCCTTTGGGTCATCAGGCATAACGACCACGCCATTTCACCACACCCTACCCTGCAGACACTGACAAGTGTCACGGTGTGCCTTGGGGTCTTTGGCCCTTATCGCACCCATTCCATCAGAAAATATGGTGAGATGGGTGCAGTATGGGGAGAATGGGGTGAGATTTGGGCGAAGAGTCAGGGCACACCTTATACCTCCTCACTGGCTGCAGGGGTGTGGGTGGGGTGGAATGGTATGAGCATGGTAGGCAAGAATCCCAAGTCACACCCCTGATGCCTGTCATTCTCCACAGGGTGGGGTGTTATGGTCGGAAGCCCTAACGCCTCAGGCATTCGTTGGTATTTTCACTCCAAATTTTCAACATGTTTTTTTTGTGACCCCCACCTCTTGAACAGTGGCAATATCAGTTTGTTAGCTGAAAACTGCTTTTGCACAGTGACTATGGCATTTGGCACCACAGGTGCAAAAACACATTCCGAACAGGATGTGAAAAATGACAGCGGTACTGTTCCTGGGGAGGTGTAAAAAATGGCAATGTTGAAAATCTGCTGTGAAAATCTTAAAAAAACTGGTGAAGTCACGAGTGTGCGTAGAAACTGTGCAAAGCACACCTGTAATGTAACTAGTTTGGGGATTTTTTTACAGCAGATTGTTAGCACGGGCATTTTGGGACCTCCGATCATGAACAGTGTCAGTGTGATTTTCTTTATCTGTCCCGAACAATGATTTCCCACAGCGACCACGCATTTCTGTGCTGAAAGTGTGAAAACACATTTCGGCCATGTTGTGGAAAATGACAGCTGTACTGTTCATAAGGAGGTGTGGAAAAATTCCCCTGGTGAAAATCTGTACTGAAAATATTACAAATTCATGAAGTTACAAGGGTGCGTGGAAACTGCGCAATGCTTATTCGCAACACAGTCATTTTATGGAGTTTTATCACCAAATTTTCAACATAGCCATTTTAAGACCTCTGCTCATGACCAGTGTCACTGTGATTTTCTTAATCTGTCCCAAACATTGTTTTCGTACACCGACTGTACCACAGTGTGCTACATGTGCGGAAACACATTTTGGGCGAGATGTGAAAAATGGTAGCTGTACTGCTCATAAGGAAGTGCGGTAAAATGGCACTGTTGAAAATCTGGTGTCTAAAATATTACAAATTGCAAACTTGCCAGCAGCATGCGTAGGAGCTGCATAGCGTGCGCTCCTAAAACAGTCATTTTGGGAATTTTTCACCAAATTTTCAACATAGCCATTTAACACCTCTGCTCATGACCAGTGTCACTGTGATTTTCTTAACGTGTCCCATACATTGATTTACTTTACTGACTGTGCCATTGTAGTACTACATGGGCAGAAACACGTTGTGGGCAAGATGTGAAAATTACAACTGTACTGCTCATAAGAGCTGTGGTAAAATGGCAATGTTGAAAATCTGGAGTGAAAATATTGAAAATGTCTTGAACTTCACAGTGTCGTGTAGGAATTCTACAACACACACTCTCAGTAAAACAGTCCTTTTAGGAATTTTTCACCAAATTTTCAACATAGCCATTTAAGACCTCTGCTCATGAACAGTGTCACTGTGATTTTCTTAATATGTTCCATTACATTGATTTTGCACACCGACTGCGCCATTGTAAGCTACATGGTGAACACATTTTGGGTGAGATATGAAAAATGACAGCTGTACTGCTCATAGAAGGTGTGATAAAATGGCAATTTTGAAAATCTGGGTGAAAATATTGAAAATTCACGAACTTCTGCGTGCGTAGGAACTGTGCAGCATGCCTCATTAAAACAGTCATTTTAGAATTTTTCCACCAAATTTTCAAAATAGGCTTTTTGAGCCCACCTCATGAACACTGGCAGTGTTGTTTCGTTAATCATTCCGGAAAGGTGATTTGGCGCAGTGGCTGCGAAATCACCCTTCAGGCCCGAATAACGCTCAGACGGTGACAGCATTCATGAGAAGAGGTCCCAAAACCCCATGTTGAAAATGTGGGCCCAAAATTCCAAAAATGCCTGAGATATGCAACAAAGTTAAAACCTATCTATCCCATTATACAGCTTACGGCATTTCCTCAGTTCGTGAGTCGGCTTTGAAGAGTGCAGGCGTGTTCCCAGTCCACGAAGATCGTCGCGCCGAGCTCCGGAGGTAAGTATGGGGTGGGGTGTGGGGAGGCAGGGTGCACAGTGGGTGGGTGCGGGTTGTGGGAGGGGGGCAGGGAGAAGCGCCGATGGACAGTTTTTTATTTAGTTTCTTTTTTCTAAGACTACAAGGGATGAAGACTATGAGGACATTTGCCACACTAGGGTGGGCTCCCAGCGTGGCAGCTGGAAGATGTTGGGGGCTGGAGCCAGCGGAGGATTGGGCACCCCGTCAGCCATAACATCAATTTGCCCACTGGGTGGGCTCCCAGCGTGGCACCTGAATGCTTTGGGGAGGCGTGCTGCCCGGCCAGAGGATTAGGCACCCGTTGTCCATAAAACATTTGCCATGCTGGGGTGGGCTCCCAGCGTGGCACCTGGATCTTGGGGGCGTGCAGCCGGCGAGGATTGGGCACCCGTCGACTATACAGTATGTGCGTGGGGGGGGAGCATGTCAGCACGCAATATGCATGCGTGCGTGTTGAGGGGGGAGCTGTGCTCACTGAGGCGGAGCTCTCCCTTTCAACTGTATGCCACTGCATTTTCAGCTGTCATAGACAGCTGGAGCAGTGATTGGCACACTGCGACCGTGCCTGCAAACACACTAACTGAATTGGAAGAGGTTGACACACCTCTGGAAAACTCGGATGATGGCACTATGTTTCTTGCACGTGTGTGCAAGCAAACATAAAAATGGTGGGCATACAATGTGACAGGGCACAGTCAGTAAACCAGGAGATGAAATTTGGAACACGGTTATCTAACGATTCATTAGATCCACACAAAGAATGTCAGAAGAGAATAGAAAATAAATCATTTTAGAACTAACCTCTTCTTCTGGAAATGTGGTTCATTCTTCTAAAAAATGTTTACACACAGTAGAGGCATATGATATAGAATAATGTGGTTGTCCTCAGGAAGTGGTGAACACAGATCTATTACTACAATTATTAAACCTGCCTCAGATTAAACAGGCAGATGTTGGGTACCTCACTGCTAAGATTACTTTGGAAGAACTCAAGATGGCAATTACACAATTGGCTTCAAATACAGCTCCTGGGTGTGATGGGATAGGAACAGGTTTTTATTAAAAATGTAGTACTGAATTGGCCCCAGTTCTGGTACATTTATATAATGCAATATTAGGTACCTCAGCATACGGTAGCTCCATGCAAGAAGCAATTCTGATTCTGCTATACAAAAAGGGGGGATAAAAATAACATAAGAAATTAGCGCCCGTTAAGCTTATTATATACTGATTAAAAAATTCTTGATAAGATTTTATTGAATAGATATTAAAAGTTGCAAGTTATTTAATAAGCCCTAGACAGACTTGTGAAGTTCCTGGAAGGAAACAACGGGACAATTTGATCATTTTATGGGGATTATTTGCTAGGGGGGAAGATGGGAGGTTGGAGGGGTTCTTGTTTACAATAGATCAAGAAAAAGCCTTTGATAGGTTAACCCATGAATTTTTATTTTCAGTATTAAAAGCCTTTGGAATACCTGAGTTGTTTGTCAGTTGGATTATACAAATGTTTTAAAAGCCCAATATTTTTCCAAATGTGAATGGTTGGTTGGGGGGAAAATTCTAATTAAGAAAGGAGTCGGATAAGGGTGTCCCTTAAGCCCTTTACTGTACATATTTGCAATTGATATTCTGATCAGACAAATTGAGAATAATATTAACATCCAGGGTATTGAGGTCATTCCTCAGGCTCCTCCCATAAAAAACATTATAATGTATGGTAAGTCCCTATTAACCACCATAATCAGCAGTCACACAGCTTTGTTATGCACTGTTTAGAATTTTAAAAGTTGTTAACCACACTTCAGAACTTCCAAACAGTGGCAAAACAAAAAAGAATGCACCAGAGTTCCATTATTCTCACACATAGAATGCAAACAGTGTTTTTTTGACCATACACTATAAAAGATGATGGCTGGTGATCAGATGATAACCACACTGAAATCACCTCTCGTGGTTGCTAGGGCTACAGTAAACCTCTCGAGCTACACTCTCAAGGTTTACCATGTTGCCCTAGCAACCAGTCGAGGTGATTATAGTGTGGTTATCACCTGATCCCCAGCCATTATCCTCTCTATCTTGTGCAGGTGATCTCATGCTTATAGCTCCTCTCACAATATCTGAAGCAGAAATGTCCTTTACATTAGAAAACTATTCAAAGATTTCAGGGTCTCGAATAAACCTAGAGAAAAGTAAAGGGGTAATCATTGGCAAGACAACAATACCACCTACGGGTCAGATACTAGGGATTACTCTTTCTGATCAACCAATCCCAGTCTTAGGTATTAATTTTGGACCAGGTAAGTTAGCAGAATACAATTGGGACACAAACTTAGGTAAGGCTACACAGCTGGTTAATAGCTGGAAAGGTCAGCAGCTGTCAAAAAAAAGGAGGGTAATACTAATAAAAACCTTATTACTCCCAGTATTTGTATATCTTAGTTATATTTACCCACCCCAACAAAGTCATTTCACAAGCCTGTTGAGTATTTTTTTTTTTCAAGCCTTTTGGGCCTCACACTTAAACCCTGTTAATGGGAATTCACTTATCTCTCGATTAATAAAGGTGTTGTGGGGATGGTGAATCCGGTTGCTTTTTTTATGAGTGTATTTATTTCTTATAATCTAAATCAGGCTATGAAACCAGGATTGTTTCCTTGGAAAGGATTGGTAGAAACCTGGTTGGGTCCTTGTCTTCCTAAAGGGGAAAACAAACAGATGAGGTGCCTGAATAGGCTGGAAGTTCCCCAGTGTGGTCTAGAGGTTGTTAAAAATTTGATAAAATGGGGAATCACCCCTCACCAAGTTTTAATGCATGATAGGAAGACAATCTGTAAACAAATATTAGAGGTTGAAAGCACATTGGCTATTACCTTTCCTGACTCTCCTGACGTACAGTTCAGTTCAATACTTCATCAGTTATCAAATATCAGAATACCACCCTACGCATGGGACTGTACCTGGTTGTGCAATTTTGGCAGATTACGTGTAAAGGGAAATAGTAAACATAAACAGATGAGTGAAAGGTATTGCCCTAGAGATACATGTAACCAAGTAATGGAAACTCAGAAACATTTATTTTTAACACGTGCATATACACAGCCTTTTTGGAAAATACTAGTTGAACATTTAAAAGAGCCCAAATTCTTATTGGTAAACTATCCCACTAGAGTATGTGGACCCTCCAACAGCTCATTTAGTAGATACCATGCAGACACAATTTATATTGTATTTGTGCTCATTAAATACTTTATTTGGCAGTCATGTTGCTTGTGGGTCTTGCAACAAAAAAAAAGATGACCACATACAGAATTCCTTCAGAATATAAAAATAGCTTTGGGTAAAACCATGCAATACGATGTTACCAGATTTCCTCCTGAGAAAGTGAAACACTTATGGATTAATTGTATGGAATGGTGTATTTAAGCATCAAAATATGATTTATGATACCTATATTGTACTTCTTTTGTTAGAGCATGATATGAAGAAATTACCTTTTTGTATTTATGAATATTTGCTTTCTTTTTTTTGAATTGCCTTTTTTTTTTGAAATTCTGATGTGTATGTAATGAAATGAAAACCAATCTTCAATAAAATTCCCCTACTCTATTCGAGAAGTGCCATGGGATCTTTAACCTTCACCTGAACTACCACAAGAACAGGCAGATGGGACCTCGGTTTAACGTCTCATCCGAAAGACAGCACCTCAGGAGTGCAGCACCCCCTCATGCTCCACTACAGTGTCAGTACTGGGATTTAACCCAAGAACCTGGTGTGGGGATAAAACCCACAGCTTTTTGATCTCCCGGCCTCAGAGGCGAGTGTCCTACCTGCTGAGCTACTGACACTGCTCAGCTATAGTTAACATATAACAAAGTGATGGCCCCTTTGCCTGTAGGGGATGCCTAGATGCTCTCAAAAAGAGGGAAGGGGGCATCCAAATGTTGTATATGTGAAGGGTTGCTAAGTTGTGTATTAACACAGTCTTGTATTTGACAAAAGCAGAATCTGTCCATAGGGGATAAATTATACTTAAGGGTCAAAGAAGTGAAGGACAGAAGGGAAGCACCCTGTAGGAGTTACCAGTGGGGAATGCAGATAAACATATTGAACAAGACCGGTCCTAAAACTGAGCTTTGAGGTATACCGCTAGTGACTCTATCCTCACCAGACCTTACCCTATTGATGAATACCCTTTGGCTTCTGTCCCATAACTAATTTCCCACCCAGCTGACTAGGCTATCAGCAATGCCTAAATCTCCCAGCTTTTGTAGTAGTCTATTGTGTGACACTGAGTCGAAGGCCTTGCTGAAATTGAAGTATAGTAGGTCCACTGGGTGGCCCCTATCAAATTCCTTCGTTACCCATTCAATGAATGCAATAAGGTTCATCTGGCATGACCTGCCCAGCACGAATCCATGCTGTCGGGGATCCTGGAGGTTGTGCTTTTCCAGGTAATCTACTAAATCTTGTTTGAGCAGGGTTTCCATTAATTTTCCTACATATGATGTGAGGCTGACTGACCTGTAGTTATCGGCCTCCTCCCTCCCTTGTGGAGTGGGACCACTTCTGCTTTTCTCCAGTCCCTAGGTACATCTCCTGTCTGGAGCAATCAGCTGAACAAGTGTGTCAATAGGTCTGCTAGTTCTTCAGCACCCTTGGATGCAGCCCATCCAACCCTGGTGCTTTGAGGTTCATCTTTGCCTTTTTAACTCTTTCAGTGGTGATCTTCGGAGTCTCTGTCCGTGGGTGCCCTCTGTCAGATGCCTTTATGCTACTCTCTGGCAACAGTCCACAGTGCTCCTTGGTAAATACTGAGCAAAAAGGAGTTGTTGAGAACTGTGGCTTTTTGTTCATCATCCTTGATGATCCTGTCTCCCTCTGCAAGTTTAACTATCCCCCTTCCTTTTTTTCTCCCAGATGTATCGGAAAAATTGTTTGTTACCAGCTTTGACTTCAGTGGTGATCCTGACTTCTGTCACTGCCTTTGCATTTTTTACCTCTGTCTTGGCCTCCTTGCTTTCCTGAATGTAGTCATCCCAATCTTTGTCACTCTGGTTCCTACTGTGGTACACTACTCTTTTAGCTCTAATCACTGCCCTGACCTGATTTGTGAACAATATGGGTCTCTTTTTTTTCCCTTTCTTTTAGACACTGTTTTACTGCAGAATTTAGTGGTCCCTAGTGTGGTATGCTTGACCATCCCCCAGATGTCTTCTACTCCCATGATATTGTAGATCTCAGTCAGGTTGTCTCTGACCATCGCTCTCATTTTATTAAAGTTGGCACCTATAAAGCTCAGGACCTCTGTCTGGGACTGAGACCTTACCACCACTAGGGACAATGTGAATCAGATGGAGTTGTGGTCACCGTTTGCCAGTGGTTCTCTGACTTCCACATCTTGGATTACGTCAGTATTAGTTAGGGCCACATCTAGGATAGTGTCCATCCTGGTCTGTGTGTTAACTAGTTGGGTAAGAAAACAGGTCTGTAAGGCACCTATCACTGCCTGACTTCTTGCTGATCATGCAACTAGGTTATCCTAGTCGACATCTGGCATGTCCAGATCACCAGCCACAACAGTGTCCCCTTTTTTTGCCATGCCTCTGATTTTCTCTATGAGCTCCACATCTTTCTCTTCTGATTGCCCTGGAGGTCTGTAAATCACCCCCGATACAAATCTTTCTTTCTGATGCTGGGTTGAGCTGAACCCATAGTGATTCTACCCCCTTTGATTTGTTTGTATCAATTGATGTGGCAGTTTTGTCTTCATGAACATATAGTGGCACCCCTCCTCCACTTTCTGTCCTGTCTATAGAGAGAGAATAACTTGGGATCAAGAGGTCCCAGTTGGTGTTCTCCGTAGCCCAAGTTTCCGTGATGGCCACCATGTCTGCTTGGGTGTCTGCCATTACTGCCTGGAGACCACTCATTTTGTTTCCTAGGCTTCTGGCATTGTAGTACACCACTTTCCAAGATTTTACTGGTGTACTCTGATTCTTTTTCCCTGAATCAGGTTTCTGTTTTACTTTATTGTTTGCTTTACCTTTTTTTACTGGGAGCTGTAAACCCTATTTGTATTTTTGGTTACTCCCAGTTTGCAGGTGGGAGTTTGTTGTTTGTGGGGGAGTGTTGGCTAAGTTTCCATCATTCTTGAACACTCTGACTGGTTCTTTAGCCTTGAGCTCCTCAGCTCCTAGTTTAAACTCTCCACATAGGTGTCGATTTTGTGCCTTAGCGCCCTTACCTCCTCACAGGTTAGGTGCAGACTGTCGAATCTAAACAATGATCTGTCCCAGAAGTCCACCCAGGCTCCTACAAACTGGAAACCTTTGTCTTGGCACCATCCATATAACCAAGTGTTGAACTCTGTAATCTTTTTGGTCCTGTTCCTGCCCGTACCTCCTCCTATTTCCCACACTGGAGCAACCTGAGCACTTGTGTCACTCCAGTGCAAAGGCTTCCATGTCGACACCTGCCACATCATGGAAGGTTGATCATTATGGCACTCCCAGATCCTCTCCTAGATTTGGAACACTGATCATAACGAGCATAGAGCAAGTGGCTTAGGAAGCCAGGTGCACTGGCATTGCTCATTCCAATGTAACATGGCCTGTTAGGGGTGGTGATCTGTGCTGCAACTGGCTGGAGGTCAGTCAAGTCATCGCCAACATCACAGGAGAACCCCCCCTAAGTCATGGCTTGTCACCAGCGCATCTTGCATTGGTGCTGAGAGGGGCCATGTGAATTTAATCCAGCAGTGCTGTGCAATGTTTGGAGACCAGCAGAGCAAGACTGCGTCGTAAATTGAGCACCTGTGTAAACATGGCTAAAGTATTGTACCTCTTACAATGCCAATAAAGTGCCATTTCATTGTAAGACATATTAATTATGCCTGAGTGTGAAATAAAACCTATAAAATCCTAAAAAAATATATTTTTTTATTTCAGCCACAAGACCTAGTGACTCTTGTCTATTGGTTGGAGCATAGCCTTGAGAACCACCCAGGAGACCTGGGCTCAGATGCCACCAGATCAACTTATTTATAGAGTAACCTTGAGAAAATCATCCTTAATGCCAGAGCAAGTCCTTCCCACTGTACAATTTGGTTGAAGAAGGACCCCACTGAAAATGAGATTGTGTATGTTGGTTGGGCTTTCTCAAATCCATAAATTGTTTAAAAAAAAATCATTCTAGGCATGATGCCATGTTCTAACAAATATATCAACCAAAGCTAGCCATGTTTTTTTTTTGTTTGTCATCATCTCATCCTTCAGATGATATGTTAAACCGAGGTCCCTTCAGCCCATCTCTGGTCACTGTCCAGGTGGAAGGCAGACATCCCATTTCACTTACTGAAGAAGAGGATTGTCGTTTCCCCGGTGTCGTGGCTACCATTCCCCAACTCAGTAAAAGAGATTCATGTAAAACATCCCCCAGGATGCACCTAGGAACAAGCTATCATAGCTTAGTGTGCCATTTCCAGTCTTAAAATTGCAAACAAGAAATAATCTTCACCATTTGTTTTTGTGCCGCATGGTAGGCAGGACCTATTTTCATCTACATGTTATTTATGTATGTATGTATGTATGTATGTATGTATGTATGTATGTATATATGTATTTAAGTGATAACAGGGTTGGTACACTGAACAACATATTCGTTTTCATAAATTTAATAGCATTAAACTGTTTAATGTTTGAAAACTACTAATATAAATTGTGCACTCACCAACAGGTGGTAGTATAGTGCAGTGGTTTAAGGCTCTGAGCCGCAAACCTAGAGACCTGGGTTTGAATCCCACAGCACCCACTTGCATACTGTGTGACCCTGAGCAAGTCACTTAACTTCCTTATGCTCCCAGGTCGCACCTGGAAACAAGCTTTGGCTTAGTGTGCCTTTCCTGGTTAAACCTTTTCCCCTTCCAACAGTTAAGAAAAACTTTTAAAACCACTAAATAAAACATGCTGAGTATTATAAGATTATGCTATCACAGAGGAAGCACAGCAGGTTTTTCAGCTGGATTTCTTGTTGCTCTTTAACAGCTGGCATTCACACTGCTGTAGTAGCCTGCACACATTACCCTAATAATGGAAGCTGTCAATCCTGGGTCCTATTTCTCCAACAGCCTGACACTTTTTTAACTACCAGGTCCTTACATGGTATTATTAAAGCAAAGATCCACAGAGAACACAATTACTTCTGGTCTGGAGACCACACCTCCAGAAAGACATAGACAGAGTGGAGGCGGTCCACAGGAGGGCAACTAAAATGGTGCAGGGTCTGCATCAGAAGTCCTATGAGGAGAGACTAAAGGATCTCAATGTACACCCTGGAACAAAGAAGGGAGGGGGGATATAACAGAGACCTTTAAATACCTCAGAGTGGCAAATATTGTAGAGGAGGGCAGTGATTTTTAGAAGAAAAGGTGCTCAAGAACAAGGTGACATGCTATGATGCTGGGAGGGGGGTAGATTCAGGAGAGATGTGCGGAAGTACTTCTATACACAAAGAGTGGTGAATTCCTGGAACAGTCTTCCAGTGGAGGTGGTGGGAGTGAAATCAGTGGTAGGGTTCAATAATGCATGGGGATAGGCACAAAGGAGTCATAGTGGAAAGGAAGGAGAGAGAGAGAAAGAGCTGTAGATCAGGCACGGTCTGTGGTAATAGTGTAGGTAGGGAGAAATGGGTAGACTGGATGGGCCAAGTGGTACTTATCTGCCTACAAATTCTATGTTTCTATTACTTCTCAGTAATCATGGCATAAACGTTTGATATCCCTGAAGAAATCCATCACATCACAAGAGAAAAGGAGGACTATATACCTAACAACTACTGGGATTCAATAAAAATGTGAGGAAACCAGAACTACTTGGAGTGTGACCCGAACTAAATAACTTCCTGCGCCCCCCCCCCCAAAAAAAATGGAAATAAACATGGCTTTTCTAAAAACAAGATACAGGCTTTCAGTTAGGCAATTCTTGTTAAATAAACGGGACAGGAAATTAGACAAAAATCAATTGATATCGTAACACAGACGAGACCATTCTATTCCTAATAAAGTACTTTTAAAAAGGGTTTTGTAGTTTCAGTGCAAACTCTGAAAATGGCGATTAAGTTATTTGACCGATCCAGTCAGTTATCCCATCTGAGTACAGACTCCTTATCAATGAGAATCAATTGGTCTAGGAACAAATTTCTCCGAGATACAAGAAATACAGGGGTAGCAGAGGTACTGTGGGTCACCCTGGAGACGGGGAATGGAGCCTTTATTCACACTGGCGTGATCTGCGACCTCCAGCACAGGGGGAGGAGTTAGGTAAGGTACTGGTGGAAGCTATTGGCAAGATGTCAGAAAAGGAAGATATGCTGCTGGTGGGGGACTTTAATCTGCCGGATGTAGACTGGAGCCTCCCAGCTGCAGTTTCAGCTAGAAGCAGGGACATCCTGGACTCTCTGCGGGGGTGGCATTCCTAAGACAACTAGTCAGTGAACCCAGATAAACATAATGTTGCGCTCATGTCTGAGGACGGTGGGTGCCAGGTAGGATAGCCAGTCCAAATATCCACAAGTAAAATACCAGCACTCCAGAAGTCAATTCATCCACCAAGATAAAGGGTTTATTACCAAAAAATATCCACTGTCAGGAAGGTAACAGAAAGAGAAAACAAACCCCTAGCGCCTCGACTGTTAGGTCTTCCAGGGGGTATGGTTCAATACTAGCTCATTTCTCCTTATATACACACAGTTGTATTCAATTAAACAATCAAACCAATAATTATAGTATCGCTCATATACAGAGCTAAAAATAAAATCAGCAGCAAATAAAAATTCTCAACACATTCAAATTAGTACTGATTAAAAGGAAACATAACAATAAATAATAAGTGAGACACGGAGCACATGTCTGTAAGTTTAAATACAAAACTACATTAAATATCATTATATTTAATTTCAGATTCTTTTTAAAGCACTGTTCATTCCTCATTATTCTTAAATGAAATAAAGTAGTAAATAGACACAGCTTACAGAAAGAGAATTAGCCAGGAAATCTCTAAACAAAGTGTGGATAAAAATAACCTTGTCTCTAATGCATTTGTTATAGGGCTATCTAGTCCATATATATTATTAGTATAATATGGATAAATCTGCAAACATATGGGTGACTGGAGTTGCTTCAGTCAATCAAAATTCGTTATAATCATTTTTCATAAGATCTCCTCTGTTATATCTAGAGCATCATTATTTTATTCACGATTCAATTAATAAAATATCAATTAGCAGGAGGTCACTGCCAAGTGCAAAAGGTCAATGTTCGATATTTTTTAGCCATTTTGAATAATAAGTTGCTTTCTAACATAATCAAATCTTTGCTTAGAAAAATAAATAAAATAACACACAGGGCAAGGACCTAGAACCATTAATTGCAGCAAACCACAGTCACTATGTGCAACAAAATCTTCACATTTTCATTTCAGGTCTGCCAGGATGCACACTGCTGCCGTTCGAGCATGACAAAATGCCCATCTAGCTGCATGTTAAGTATTCTACAACCTAAAAAAAGGGGGGAAAATACAAATGAGAATAAGAATAATAAAAATTATATCTTCATGTAGTATAGAGTTTGCCAAAATCGTTCCAATTAAGGCTTAGAACATTTGACATAATAGATTCTGTAAATAGCCTAGATTTTCTATGTGCTTCTAATATAGAAAGAAACATTATTTATTTACATACACAGTGAGATTAAACTCTTTATTCAGACCATATGGAGTAAGGGAGTGCAAATTGTAAATCCATCTAGTTTCTTTTTGTCATAGGGTCATTAGTCTGTCTTCTCCATGGATAAAGGCAGGGACACACACTAGTGCCATGAATTTGAAACCCTTAGGGTTTGAATCATGTGCTACCACAAAATGTGCACCAATTGCATTACCTAAATTGTGGTTATATATGGCACGGATGTGTTCCTGAATTAATGTTTTCAGAAAAAGGGTAGTCATCCCTACATATTGTAAACCACAAGGACACCATGCCACATACACAGCAAAAGTGCTTCTACATGTTAGGAATTGGGAGATACTGTTGGCAATATCAAACCTAAATGGATATGTGTGTGTGTGTGTATATATCTCCCTCATTAGCATACCCACAAACATTACAAAAAAACACATTTATGGAAGCTATTCGGGCGAGTAGGCAGCCACGTTTTGTTTACTGATTTGGATTTATAGTGGCTATTAGTCAGAAGATCTGCCAATGAGTTATAGTGGCTATTACTCAGAAGATCTGCCAATGAGTTTCCTTTCCGGAAAGTTATCCTGGGTGTATCACCTATACATTCACGTAGGTTAGGATCTGATGTCAAAATGGGACAGAATTTGTAAATGCTGCCGCCCACTCATCCGGAGGCTGGTGTATAGTCCAAAACCAATGTAACAGGAGTTTCAGTGAACCCACTCATGATGGGGCAGTACTGGCCTGGTACTCACTAACAGGGACAGTGTTGCAGATGTTAAGGTACAGTAAATAAAATAATTAAAAAAAAAAGGTTACGAATCAGTCCTGTTGATACAGTCCTTATGTATTGATACTATTCCATATGTATAAGTACTGTTTAAAACTGTCTCAATATTATTTTATTGTATCAACACATACAATTATATGATGGTTTGAAAAACAATTTTTATAAATATTTTTTTTTTACTTTTTCTGAAGTTTTTAATACAGTACTACACGTTATTCAATTAGAAACATGTAGTTTGCAACTTAATTAATCTTCTGCCATATGTTGATTGCAAATGTTTCCCTTTCCCCTCTTGCAACCCCAGTTCTTCTTTGCTTTCACAGGCACTGACTGCAAATGCATTGGAAGATAATAAAAGAGAATATTTTAAACAAATCTATACATTTTATTTATTTTTATTTATTTGAAAGTCGGTAACAGGAAGAGACACACTGAGCCGAGGCTCATTTCCAGGTGTGATCCAGGGAAGGAGAAATGGAGTATATACAGGGAATAATAAATGTTTTACAACCATGTTACAGTATGCCATATATAAAAATTTACAGCCAGTCATAAAGTACAGAAAAGTTAAAAATACAGGAGGCGTAAGTAAATGAGAAAAGTCTACAGGGTACAAAAGATGAGTGAGAAAGTAAAAACCGGGGTAAGCAATAGACAGCAAACAACTGTCTAAAAAGTCTTAATGTGTACATAGAGGGATGAAGTGGTGCATTATCTGTAGGTAGAGCAGCAACAGGAACAGAATACTAAAGGTGAGATCAGATTGAGCACGAGCAGGAGTCTGAGAATAGAGAACATTGGGATAGGGCTCTTTTTAGATCCAGAATGGAAGGTGTCTAATGGAGAAAGGAGAGCATTCCAGAGAGAGAGGGACGTCTATAAGAAAAGGCAGCAGAGCCAGAGCAAGATAAGGAGCGGGGGAGGGAGAAAGTGTGGGGCCTCTAGATCGGAGAGGATAGGGGGCCTCAGATGTGGGAGAGAGAGAAGAGAAGAGAGATAGGATGGAAGGGATCCCAACCAGAATTTGGAGATGAAGAGAGAAGAATGCAGCATACGCTGACAGTGAAGCGAGGAGAGGGAAAGGTAAGAGTACAGTGAGCAGTGATGTGTGTGTGTTTGAGGGGAGGTTTTCAAGGCAAAATGGCAAAAGGCATTGTAGAGTGAGTCAAGTCTGGCTAGAGAGGAAGCATTGGCAGTACCATATACAACATCAGCATAGTCAAAAGAGGGTAGAATCATTTGGTAAGGAGTATATGATGAGCAAGCAGGGAGAGGGAGTCCTTATTTCTGTATAGGGCTCCCAGTTTGGGCCGAAGCTTAATACATACAGGGCATATCAGCATTATGATATAATACACTGGAGAAATAGCATCACTATTATTTATTTATGTATTTATTCAATTTTGGTAACTGGGTAAGCCCGCTGAGCCCTGAAGGTCCCTTTTTCAGGGGCGACCCGGAGTTAGTTACACAGTAAAGCATTTCATACACAGAGGAAGTGCATAACAAGTAGGAGCATTTGACCATTACAGATTACAATCTGGTCATCACAGTGCAGAGGTCAGGATTTAGTTTCTACTTTTGTTTAAGCATTCCTACATTAGGAATAAGAGTAATTAGTGTGTGGAGAGGTCTTTGGAGACAGCCAGATCAGTGTACAGTGTACTGGGCTCCGCTTGGCAGAGGACTAGGTTGGCCTGTATTATGCATGTAAATTCAGCAGCAGTTATGGTGAGTATTTGCTTGGTTCCTGATACAGTGAGGTAGTAGTAGTAGTAGTAAAGTCAAGTGGAAATGACTACTGCTGACTGACAAGGAATTCCAGGTAGAGGGCATAACACAGGAAAAAGATTGTCAACTAAAATTCTTTTACTTCTGGGACTATGAGCTCATGGCTAGCTGCAGACCTTGGCTCGGAGCGAGAGGCCTACTTTTCAAATAGGTTACTCAGGTAAGGAGGGGCAGCTCCCTTTATGCATCTGTAGGCAAGCTGCAGTAAGTGTAGGCACCTCCGATCAGTCAGCAAGGTCCAATCAAGCTGTTTGTAGAGTATCTTTCTTTCTTTCTTTATTTAGATTTTGGTGACTGGGTAGGCCCACTGAGACCAGAAGTCCCTTTTTCAGGGGCGATCCAGAATTAGTTACAGCAGATTACATATATTGGAATCGATATATAGTAGTTACAGTTGATACATACAGTGGAACAGGTAATAAGCACTTAACAGGGAAACAGCAGGCTCACAAAGTGTTAAACAGGTGCACAGTACATTTGACAAATTTTACATAAGAGTTACATGGGAGAAAAAGAAATGGCAACAGTAGTGTAGCATGACAAACATGACAGCAAGCCCAGGCAGGGGGCTAGCAATTACAACCACAGAGACTAAGTTCCTGAAGGTACACTTTGAGGCCTGACTTAAACCCTTGGAGAGTAGGCTTGTCAACCAGATGTGCTGGGAGGGCATTCCATCAGTGTGGAGCAGTATACTGAAAAGATCGCTTGCCATGGTTAGTGCAGACCCGAGGGATGTCAAGGGGATGGCCTGCTGAGGATCGCATAACATGGCACTGTACTTTAGGAGTGAGCAGCCCACTCAAGTGGGGAGGAGGGCCAAAAGTGGTGAATTTAAAGGCTAAACAAACAGAGGAATAGGGCAACTTGTGCTGTATGGAGGGCCAGTGGAGGTCCGTAAGGACCTCACAGTGGTGCCTCCTGGGGGAGGAGTTAGTAGCAAAGCGTGCCACCCTGTGGTAGAGTACAGTAAGTTTGCTTAGTTCCTTCTCCCGGAGGAACTGTAGCAGGGCTCCCCATATAGGATGGAGGGGAGAAGGGTTCAATTGGCTACGGCTCGCCGTGCCTCACTAGTAAGAGAGTTACCCAGCTGGTAGAGGAGTCCAAGCCTCTGGTGGATGGACCTAGTTAAGGAGTTGATGTGGGGTTTATAGGACAGCTCCTGTTCAAGGAGGATCCCAAGGTACTTAATCCTGTCAACGACCTCAACTCTCTTTCCTTGGGCTGTGTTGAGCTGGAGTAGTTTGCTTCTGTCAGTACCCAGACATCTGGTCCCAAACAGAACAGCCTTAGTTTTATCTTCGTTCAGCGCAAGCATGTTGGAGGAGAACCAGGCTTCAAGAGCAGAGAGACTGGCCTGTAGCTTTGCAGAGATGACACTAGGTAACGGGTCACTACAGTAGACAACAGTGTCATCTGCATAAAGGATGAGGTTGCTCAGCCTGCAGACCCCCTCAATGTCATTGACAAAGAGGATGAATAGCAGGGGACCCAGGATCGAGCCCTGGGGTACCCCAGAGACCATAGGTCTGGTGCTACATTGTGTTCCTCTCCAACAAACTTTTTGGGTTCGCTTGATCAGGTAGCTCTCGAACCAGGAGAGTGAGTGCACATCCAGTCCTAGTCGGTGGAGTATAGCGAGGAGAAGTTTGTGGCTGATCAAGTCAAATGCCTTGGACAGGTCGATGAATAGAGCCCCTGTCAGGGAGCCCCGGTCCATGGCATTGAGTATGTCAGATGTGAGTCAGATAAGGGCAGTGTTGGTGCCATGACCTTTCCTAAAGCCATGTTGTACGTTGGCTAGGAGTAGGTGCTGCTCGAGATAGTCCTGCAGTTGATTGTATACCAATCTCTCCTGCACTTTCCCGAGAGGGCAGAGTATGGAGATTATATAATTGAGTTTTATTAAATTTACAATTTTATATAGATACAGCAAGAAAACAGACAATGCAACATAAAATAGACATTCATAAAAACCAAAAATTGGCATCTCATTCTTGGTGCAAAGTGCTTATTGACAGTGCAGACTAGAGTTGACGTAGAGAAGATAATTGTAGAACCAGTTGGAAGTCAGGAGGAGTCCTACCTAGTGGTGTAAGGAACATATTGACTCCATCTCCTCTTGTACAGAGCACTTACCTCTCCATTCCAGCTCCTGGTATGCATCTCTGCATCCAAATACTCTCCTCTCCTCCAGCTAGTCGTTTTCATGGTACAAA
Organism: Neoceratodus forsteri; assembly: GCA_016271365.2. Classification (NCBI taxonomy): domain Eukaryota; kingdom Metazoa; phylum Chordata; order Ceratodontiformes; family Ceratodontidae; genus Neoceratodus; species Neoceratodus forsteri. The sequence goes on along the minus strand of CM028130.1, from coordinate 1,011,279,079 downwards.
CTGAGAATCATGTTCCACATGGTGGAGTATCCAAATATTGCCACGCACCTTTGAAATTTGTAAGTTAATTTTTCTAGTATGTAAATGGACATAACCATCCAGTACTAACCCTTTACTACTGTTACCTTCTGGGTTAACCATAATCATGTTGGCATCTTCTTGGCTGCCAAGATTAAAACCAAAACTGGCCCGGTGGTGCTGAGGGTTGAGGCACTGGACGCCACACCTTGCACCATGCCGATGACTCAAGTTCAGGAGCAAGCTCGGGTGTCGGGGGTCGGCAGGTAGGGAGAAGGATTGAGCACCCGCAGGGCTGCTCTCCTATACCGGGGGGAGGGCATGGGATTGCTCTGCACTTTGGCGACCCCTGGTGGAGACCAGGGGCACCACAGAGTGTCTGAGCTGCATGTGAGGTAGTATGGCTGACGCAGGCTGGGTTGCCATGCGCCATAGCGTCAGATGTGCACCGCGCACACAGGGGGGGAGAGGGAAGTACCCACAGGAGGAGAAAAAAGAGAGAAATACCCCTCCAGTCCGGATAGGCGATGGCCCTGCCAGTGCTACCACCACATGTCCTAAGCTGGTTCCCCATCACTGCCCCCTGCGGTCTCTCTGGGTTGCTGTCCCCTGACCCGGGGAACTGCGACGAACTTGAACATGGCGGAGGAACACAGTGGATGGTAGAGCGAGTCGGTGAGAGCAGTGGCCTGAGAGAGTTCCAAACTGGAGGGCTAGAAAGAGAAGTGTAAAAAAAAAAAAAGATTAAAACCATGAGGAGTCTTAGGGCTCACCCTCAGATGGGGCAGCCCATGGAGGGTATTGAGAGTAATATCAGAAATGGGGTAACAAACTTCATTTTGGAAATAAACTCATCAGGATTGGTGTAACTGATTGCCAATATGATGTAATGACTGGGCAGTTCCAGAAGATGTGTGCCTCATCAGCTAATGCAACACCATAAATCCCACCCCCAACATCTATCCATTTCAGGACCCATGTACTTCATCAGTACCGCTGGGGTCCTAAAGAACCGTGAGCAGCACCTCCAGGAGAACTCCCACCAGCTAGTAGCAGCAGTGACTCTGTATGCCAGTGAGGTGTATTTAAAAGTGACAGGAGGGGGGTGCCACAGAGACATCTTCCAGGTTGGTAGCACCCCTGAAAGCTCTCTCCCACAAGGTGGCAAATTACCAGAAATTAAAGATTTTAAGCTGTTTTACTACAGAACAAATCATAGTACTCTACACAGCAAATTATCCTGAACTGGTAGGTACCAAACTTAACATAGGAAGGACAAAAGGGCAACAGCAGGGACTGCAGAAAGAACAACCAACACAGTCTAATAAGGCCACAGGGCCTTTGAGCAGCAGTGCAGTTGTTAACCAAGTGGCATCGATGGAGCTGCCCTGGCAGACTTAGTATGCTTGAGTCCATGCAGGCCATGGACTCAAAAATTGAAAAGGCATTGCAAAAGTTGGAGAATCACGATGCCGCTATCCAGAAACTTACCGGGTCCGTAGCTGAAGTGGACAAAAGGACATCCATGCTTGCCACTGTTGCCTCCCTAACGAAAGAGAATGGTCAACTCAGAAGATGTATGGAGGCCCTTCAAAATGAAGTATGGGCCAGGCATATTCGAATAGTAGGGTTTCTTGAAGGTGTAAAGGGGACGTCCCTTCTACCATTTCTACTGGGCTGGCTTAAAAGTAAATTTCAACTTGGCAAGGGCTTTCATTGGGAAACCCTCACTAAGACCTACAGATTTAATCCAAGGTCCAACTGGTGGATTCAACCCAGCCACGTACCATCTTAATAAAGTCCAGGGGATCGGATGTTTGCGATGTGGTGCTTGCAGCGACTAGAGCAGCATACCCATTAGAGCTCAATGGCACAGATATCAAGTTATACCCCTATCTCTCTTACCAGACTCATGCCAGGAGGAAGTGTTTCGATGCCGTGTGCCATCAACTCTATGGTTTGGGGATCATCCACTCTTTTCTACTGCCAGCAAGACTTCACATTGTCTACGGTGGGAAGACATGGCAATTCATGAATCCACAAGATGCGGGCCACTGGATGGAGAAAGTCGAACGGGAATTTGCAGCACGTCATGCTCCACCTGACTCTCAGGGATCTGATTCGGAGGATACCTGAACTCTGAACTGTGAGTTAAAATAACCTGAAGATGCAGGTCTGAACTGAACAGCATTATTCCCTGTTAAATCTTTAACTGGTGGAAGTTGTAGGGAGACAATGTTTATTTCCCTTACAATAATTTAAATTGTTTAACGAGGGTATTGTGGATGGGGCTGCATGTTTGAAATTTTTAAAGCATTATATGCCACATGGTGATTGCAGAGTTTCTGCCATAATATGAATCCCCATCGTATTTGCCCAGTAGCAGGGAGTACTGCAATGTTGTTAAACAGCAGTGTATTTTTTGTTTGAGACAGAGCTGTGTTAATAAAAGTATGATAACTCTTGCTTATATTCCTTATCTTTTACAAGTGTAACCCCCGGACCCCTGCCTTTTTGCAAAAACAACAGGTGGCATGCTGTTGAAGCTGACAGCAGTACCTGGTGGGGACTGGGTTCAGGGAGGATGAGGTTGCTCGGCACAGGGGGCCTAGGTTTGGCTACTCTGCACAGGGGCACCCAAGTAAATCTGAACACAGGAAGCAATAACTGTGATGTCCAGAACCAGGAATGGGATTCTTCAGTGTGGCTTTTATTCACATCCAAGCCGAACAAACAAAGCATAGACGGACCCCCACGGGGCTACATTCCTGGTAATGCAGATTAGAGACAACAGAAACACTTCATCACTATTTCCAGCCCTCAGGCTCTGAACCCACCAGGCACACAGCCTGGACTTGCACGCAGCTTTGGGTACACAGCCCGACTTGTACACTACTTGGGTTTTCCCTACCAGCCCGGCTCCCCCACCAGCTACTTGATCCATGGTCCATTTTGGGAAATGAACCAATTATCCTGTTGTGGCTCCCCAAACCACTTTAGAGCCTTCGACTCCTAGAGGGAATTTTCCTTCCACTCCCACATCTGGGTAATTCCCTCATCACTGGCCAAGTGCATGAGGCAAAGTAGAAATCCACAGAGCAAATCCGTAGAGGTGGACCTGGTCACTAAAGATGGGGGGTCTCCCACCTCCAGCTCCCACAGTCCATACCTGGCCATTTTTCTGGAAACTAAACAACTCTTTTAATGAAAGCTTGACAATGTAGATTCCTGAGTAGACGTATGTCACATCTCCTTTACATGTCTTTTGATTTCCCAATAAGCGCTGGACTTGAACCTACTTTTACTTTTTGGCTAAGCCTATTACTCTAGGCCTACCACTATTTCAGTAGTCCAATCCCCAGTATCACACAAGTCCCAGGGTGAAAACATAGGCCCTTTAGAAAGAGCAGAAACTCACCCTCCGGTTGCAGGTGCCCCACAGGTGATTCACAAATCTTCTTGTTCTCCCAAAAAACTCTGGAACAATAGGCAGCTTCTCCACTAGTAGCAGAACCAGGGGGTTGCCCCAGGAATATGCAGGAAACCCTTTCCTGCCCCATCTCCGGAGGGAAGGGGCACTGAGACCCGAAACAGCAGTCTCCACCACTTACAATTATCTTCTGTGTCTCTCTTTTGGTGGAGACACACACCCTTTTACCTAAATGTAGCCCTCTGTTAGGGCTGAGGCTCCTAGAGCCTACACTGAGCTGCTGTACTGCTTTCACAACAAGCTCCCAACACCAACTGACCTACAGCTTACTGTTCAAACCTCCAACATTCTATTCCAACTCATAGATACATAGATACATAGACAGTGTCGGCAGATAAGGGCATATAGTCCACCCTGTCTGCCCTTTTGAGCTTGTAAATTCAGTTTATGTTTTCCTAGAAGTCTGTTGTCCCTTACCCCTGACCTCCAGAATTCCTTTATGTCTATCCCATGCATTCTTAAATCCCGTCATTGTTTCAGCCCCCATCACTTCCTCTGGCAGGGTGTTCCACTTGTCCACCACCCGTTCTGTGAAGAAATTCTTCCTCACGTTTCCTCTGAATCGTCCTCCCTCCAACTTCATCCCATGCCCTCTAGTCCTGGAATATCTTTTTCACTTAAAAATAGTGTATTCCTGCACTCTGTTCCTCCCTGTAAGATACTTGTATGTCTCTATCATAACCCCTCTCTCCCTCCCTCCCTCCTCCTCTCCCCTCCAGGAGTACATGTTCATTTCCTTCAACCTGTCCTCATGGGACTTGTGATGCAATCCATGCACCATCTTTGTTGCCCTCCTCTGAACTTCTCTACCCTGTCTACGTCCTCCATAGGTAAGGTCTCCAGAACTGTACACTGTACTCCAGGTGGGGCCTCACTAGTGTCTTGTATAGTGGAATTATGATCTCCTTTTCCAGCTGGTGATGCCCCTGCCTATGCATCCCAGCATCCTATTTGCTTTACCTGCTGCCTTGTCACACTGTTTCCCTACCTTGAGGTCATCAGAGATGATAACCCCAAGATCCCTTTCCTGCTTGGTGCATGCTGTATCCTCACCCCCAACTGATATATTGTGCCAGGGTTTTTGTGCCCCATTTGCATTATCTTGCACTTCTTTGCATTGAATTTCAACTGCCAAACTCCCTGCTACAGATTCCATTGTGGCTCATGCAGCTTTGATAGTTCTGTGGTGATGTTATCCCTCAGTCTCAGCTGAGACTGAGAACAGAGTGAGACAGTGTGAAACCCATTTAACTGGAGTTTCACAAGCTGCCTTCCCTGCCTACCACTAGGTCTTACTGGAATTCTAGTAACCCCGGGTAACAAGGGGGTTACACAAACAAATTGTTTAGTTGCCATACTGGTCCATATTGGTCCTTGTAAGAACAGATCCAGAAGCAAATGTTTTGATACCTTTCATTGGACCAACAAAGATGTTACAAAAAGGACAAAGTACTTTAGCTTTCAGACCTACGAAGGACTTGGTTGGTCCGAAAGCTAAAGTACTTTGTTCTTTCTGTAACATCTTTGTTGGTCCAATTAAAGGTATCAAACCATTTGCTTCTGATCTTGTATTTTACAAGGGATCTAGCCTTACATCCTAACATATTGTGCATTGAAGTGCTATGCTAGTTTTGTTTTAGGTGTTTTCTATACTTGGGGAGCTTTATAAAGGAGTCACAGTTCATTTCTGTTTCCTCCCTAGTCATGCAACAGGTTTAACCAGCAGTTTTTGGACTGTGTTGATCTCTCTGGCCCTGTCCACACTACACCTCTGTAACGTTACAGAGTGCCCAAACCGTTACTGCAATGGTTTGCGTTTACACTTGTAATGTTACAGAAGGCGTTTTTGTAACCGTTGTTGAAACCACATAAGAGGTGGTTTCAACAACGGTTATGAAACCCGTCCCACCTTGGTAACGTTACCGGCGGTAGTGTGGACGGGCGGTAATGGTCCCCTGCAGGGCCTGAAGCGCAGCGCGAGCTGCACTGTGGGATCGTGCGCCACCGTAACAGTCACCTGTCTCCCGAAGTGTGGACCGCCGATGCCAGTCCGGTAACAGACACTGCCGCGGTGTGGATGCACTGCACCGTTCAATGGCCGTAGCGGATTGCATCCGTTACCGGGCCGGAGCGGTGTAGTGTGGACAGGGCCTCTGCGGAGTCTCCCTAATTGATACACCTTATACCATTGAAGAGGCTGGCAACTATTAATAGACTTTTTGGCCCTGGACACACTACAGAACTGTTTTTGAAAACCGTTTTTAAAACCAGTTTAGCAAAACCATTTCAGTGCATCCACACTACTCAGTAACCATTTTGATAACAGTTTAGTGTGTCCACACTGCTAGTGTTAAACCTGTTCTCCTTGTAACTATTTTGTGTTAAGTCCAACACACAGAACTGTGCTTGCCTGTACACACTGCAGCTAGAACTGTTTAAGTTAAACCATTACAGCTTAAAATGTTTATACTCCTGTCCAGACCTGCGAGTAAAACCATACTAGCTCTAAAACATTTAAAAAAAATGGTTTTAAGACTAGGTATCTAGCAAGGTTTAAAAACACTTTTGTTAAAACATTTTAAGGGGCTTGTAGTCTGGCTGCAAACAGTGCTAGCGGGATTTAAAATGTTTTAAGGCACTTAAAGGGACACTGTCAGTTTTGCCCCTTCGTTTTTGGCCAAACATAAACAGTGTGCCTCTTGGCACACATTCATCACATACATGCTGCAAAACATCACTATATATGCCAAATGTAATGATTTGTTACCGTTTTTATACATTTTAATGAAGTAGCTTCCCAGTCGGGTCCACATTAAGTCCTCCGCATGCCGGAAGCACATCCAGGCCGGGGCCGCGCATCTGCCACGAGCACAGCCCCGAAGTACGATTTTTTCTGACTCAGCTTGCAGCTACACATTGCATGGGTCCCTTACCCTGTTCTAAAATGCTCCATCTATGGGCGACTGCAAAACGAGCACTGGGAGTACAGTAATTAATTTTTGTATATCGCAGCCCAAATCCCGCACATGCACACCAGAGGCATAACCAAAGATCTCTTGCATGCGTAGGAGCATGCCGTTAGTGCACATGCGTGGGATTTGGACTGCGATGTACATTCGTTTCGTTTGAGATACAGAATACATGAGAGCCACTGGACCTTAATAGATAGGCAGGGTTTGCAGGCTTGAAGAGCTCAGCTTGTACTGAGGGAGTGGCTGTTCTGACGACATTTTATTTATTTGCTTTTGTTAACCGGGTAAGCACACTAGACAGCCAAGTGCCTATTTTCAGGTGCAACCTGGGAGATTACACAGTACATACATGAACATCAGGCAAAAACAAGTGACAGATCACATTAAAGAGAATTAGCACACAGGGTCAATACAAGTAACAGTACCAGCAGGGATTTACATTGCAGGCAGTAGGAAGAAGTACAGTATGGTTTCATTGTTCCAGGCAGCAATGTTGCAAGGCTTGCAGGTAGGCAAAGAGGAGTCACATTGGGATAGAGTGGGCCCGAGCAAGATAAGGGAGTGCACAGTAATAATGCTCACCCTGTTGGGCAGGTGGGCCTAAGTGGTCTATTTTTCTAGTAAGCTGTGAGTACAGGAGGTGTATAAGCGCAGAGGGACTCTACCTAAGTCATATTGTTTAGGTAGTGTCTTGGTTTGTTGGGGTGTCACAGGCTGAGAGGATTTGTCTAGTGCAGAGACAGGTGGAGGCCATTTTGAGAAAGCCCCAGAGGGAGGCTTTAAAGCTCTGGTGGGAGGGAGAGGAGCGAGTGTTTGATGGAAGAGAGTTCCAAACCCTGGGCGCATACGCGCACAAAAGCTGGTCACCCATTTGTGTGCGGGTTTTAGGTACCAGGAGGGCATGAGAGTCACTGGATCACAGGTTGTAGGAGGAAGTAGCTAGAACGAGGGACTCTGCAAGGTTAAGGGGGGTGGCAGTTCTGACAACAGTGTCTATGAAGTTGCCCACGACATAGGAGCGGTGAGTTTCCGGTGGGAGCCATTCAAGCCGGGTGTAGAGCTCACAGCGGTGAGTGAGGCGGGGGGCTGAGAGCGCAAAATGGCATATGTTGATATACGCTGAGTCCCACTTTACTAGACTAGTTTTTACAATGTGAGCAAAGGTGACTAGTCCATAGCAGAGCGTAGGTAGGAGGACTCCCCTGGCTAAGGCAAGACAGGCAGCTGGAGTGAGACAGCTTTTTGCTCTGTAAGCGTGTCCCAACTTGCAGTTTGAGGCCTTACATGAATTGCGTATGTGCATGTTCATATCCAGTTGCGGGTCAAGAGTCACCCCCAGGTACTTGACCGAGTCTGCAACTAGCAGTGGGGACCCATCGGCCCCAGAAATCTGTAGTGAATCTGGGGCAGCTTTTAACTGGGCTGCTGAGCCAAAGAGCATGGCCTGCGTCTTCTGCAGGTTAATCATAAGTTTATGGTCCTGCAACCAAGTTTGGATTTGGTTGAAGTCTGAGTTTAGTTTGGTGTTGATGGTAGAGATGTCCTGGGAACTGGACATGATGACTAGGTCATCTGCGTACAGCACTAAGGACCCAAGAGCTGGAGCCAAGGGTAGCTCATTTATGAAGAGAGAGAGAGAACAGGAGAGGCCCCAGACTCCGCAGTTTACCTGGGCAGGCTCAGACAGGACCTTGTTGAACTTGGTGTACTGCTGCCTGCCCATGAGATAATTACTGATCCAGGCAAGGGCAGGGGAGGAGAAGCCAAGTGGTAGGAGAGAGGAGCACAGCAATGTGTAGTCTACCCGATCAAAGGCTTTCGAGAGATCAACAAAGATGGCCCCGGTCAGTTCGCCTTGGTCAGCAGCGGACCTGATCTCAGAGGTAACAACTGCTAGGGCAGTGGAGGTGCTATGCCCCTTTCTGAACCCATGCTGTGCAGGGGAGAGTAGGTTGTGGGTCCATAGGCAACGGGTGACCTGAGAGGCGACTACCTTTTCCAGAAGTTTGCTGATCGCTGATAGGATTGCTATGGGGTGGTAGTTCTTAAGGTCTTTTGGGTCCCCTTGCTTGGGCACAGGGATGACCTTAGCCATCTTTCAGATGTCCAGGACTATACCCGAGGTAAGCGATGCATTGAAGATGTGGGCTATGGGTCGGGCTAGTACTGTTGCCGCTAGCCTAAGCAGCTTGGGCTCCAGGCAATCATGCCCAGCACCAGTGTGAGGGGAAAGGCCAGCAAGGAGTTTCTGGGCCTCCATGTCTGATACGACCTTGAGGTAAAAGGGCAGGAGGGGATTGTCCCACTGGGTGGAGAGGCCCGATCTTCGGGGTAGTGAGGCAGTTTGGGGAGAGCTGGCAGGTCAGTGAACTGAGAGTTGAAGGCATTGGCAATTGTGAGGGGGTTGTTGCAGTTTACCCCATCAATGTGCATGTCCATGACCTGAGCTCTAGTAGACCCACCAACCACATTCTTAATGCTCTGCCAGAAAGTCCTTGGATTTTTGGCTGTGGAGAGCAGGATGGACTAACAAAACTCACTTTTTGCGGACACTTATTTCCCACAGCGACCGCGCTATTCTGCGCCAGAACTGCAAAAATGTATTTATTCAGCCAGGATGTGAACAATGACAGCTGTACTGTTCACAAGGAGGTGTGAAAAAATGGCAATGGTGAAAATCTGGCGTGAAAATATTGCAAATTCGCGAAGTTACAAGCGTAGGAACTGCACAACGCATGCTCGTAAAGCAGTTTTTTTTTGGATTTTTTTCCACCAAATTTGCAACATAGACTTTTTGAGAGCCCACCTCATAAACACTGGCACTGTCATTTCGTTAATCGTCCCCAAAAGGTGATTCCGCGCAGTGACTGCAAAATCATCTTTCAGGACAGATTAATGCCATGACAGTTCCAGAATTCATGAGGAGGGGTCCCAGAAAACCCACATTGAAAATTTGGTGCCAATAATTCAAAAAATGACTGAGATATGCATTAAAGTTGGAAAAAAAACATTTATTCCATTATACGGCTTACCAGCATTTTCTCAGTTCGTGGTAGGCTTTGAAGAGTGCAGACGTGTTCCCGGTCCACCGAAGATTGTCGTAACAAGCTCTGGAAGTAAGTATGGGGTGAGGGTGTGTGTGTGGGGAGGCAGGGTGCGCAATGGGTGGGTGCAGGTTTTGGGAGGGGGGACAGGGAGACCGCCGAGAGACCATTTGCTTCTTTACAGGGGTGTTAAAAAAAAAAAGACATTGCGGGACTGTTTTTTCTTTTACAGGGGCATGTGGCATGCTGGGGTGGGCTCCCAGCATGCCAACTAATCTTGCTGTTTTGGGGGCGCTGTAGCCGACTGGGGATTAGGTACCCCATCGTACCCAAAGAAAGGGGGTTGTTACATTATGCTGACAGGAATTGGGCACCCCATCGGCAGACAGTATAAGTGGGGGAGGGGGGTTTACGTAATGCCAACGGGGAGCGGGCTCCCCCGTCTGCAACAGAAACACTGCGGCACTGAAGCCGATGGGGATTGGGGCCACAGTCAGCAACTAAACACGGTGGGGAGGTGTTAATAGTGTTTGTGAACACGGCGGCAAACCACCGCCATGTTCACAAACAATATTCAGTGTGTGAAGATCCCGTCCTGCAATGACAGGTCGCTCCCTCATTGCAGTGAATGGCTTACGCTGCAATGACGAGGCGGCCCCTGATTGCAGCTGCTGCTTTTTTTACAAGTTGGTGGCACACTGGCTGAACTAGTGTAAGCAGCAGCGTGCCACGGCATTGGGGGATGCTGGACAAGCCTTTGCAGGCTGTGGGAGCATTGGCCACAACAGTGCCATGCCTCCACAACCTGCTTGTGGAGAAAGCTGCCGTAATATGTTTCTTACGCATGCGCACAATCAATATAAAAACTGCACAAAGTATGAAATCTATGCATATGTCTTAAGACCCCTGGACCAGATGGGTTTCCAATTGAATTCTACACCCATGTTAATGAACTGGTCTAGGACAAACTAAAAAGGGTGTTTGAAGAATCCAAGACAGATGAACAACTATCATTTAAGAAAAGACCAATCTCTCCTTAATGTGGACTTTAAAACATTTGCACACGGATTACAGAACATAGTATTTAGGTAATAAATGAAGACTAAGTTAAGGTCCAGCATGGCTGTGACAATCTTAGATGTTTTATTTTACAATTTGCAGTAGTCATCATCACTGCAACAAACCTGCTATAGCTTTGTCCCTAGACACTGGAAAAGCATTTAATTGCATGGAATGGACATATCTGAAATAAACTGTTTATGGTTCAGGATTTGGAGAAAATTTTATAGACTGGATCAGAGTACTATATAAAAAATTAGGGTGCGTATTTTGAGTAATAGCCATTTAGTCTCATATTTTGTCTTGGAAAGAGGATTCCGACAAGGGTGCCCCTTTCACCCACACTTTTGATTCTAGCAGTGGAACCATTATTAAACTTGATAAGAAATTCTGGAGACACTGGGTGCATAAATATTAAAGGGATAGGAAATAAAATTATGTGATGCGTAGATGACATACTCCTCTCCCAGAACCTGGCAAATCAATAGATAAACTGTCTTCCATTCTAGATCATTTGAAACTTATATCAGAGCTGCATATTAAATGTTAAAATACTGAGCTAATGCTGCTGAATGATAAACTTAACACCAGAGACCTATATTCTTGGACCTTGACCTAAAATACAAAGAGAGTGGGATATGGTATTACCTTAAACCCAGCACAAATAATTTCAAACAACTTTAGTTAGCTGCTATCAGTCATAAAGACAGACTTGGACAATGGTGTACAGACAGTTGGCGAGACCTCATTTGGAGTACTGTGTTCAGTTTTGGAGACCCTGTCTCCGCAAGGACATAGACAGGATGGAGGCAGTTCAGAGGTGGGCAACTACAATAGTGGAGGGTCTGCAAGAAAAGCCATACAAGGAGAGACTAAAGGAGCTTAATATGTATACACTTGAGGAAAGGAGGGAGAGGGTGGACATGACAGAAACTTTTAAGTACCTCGGTGGAATCAACATAGTCCAAGAGGGTAGCATCTTTTAGAAGAAGAGATGTGCAAGAACAAGGGGACACAATTTGAAGATAGAGGGGGGGGACAGCTCAGGGGCAATGTGAGGAAGTATTTTTTCACAGAGAGGGTGGTGGACACATGGAACAGCCTTTCTGAGGAGGTTGTGGGGTCTAAAACTGTGGGAGAATTCAATAATGCATGGGACAGACATAAGGCAATTTTTGTGGGGGGGTTATGAAGAAATAGGCTGTTGGTTAAATAGGATCTGCAGCTTATTCTCTAGGTAGGGAAATGGGCAGACTAGGTGGGCCAAGTGGTCCTTATCTGCCGTCACAGTCTATGTTTCTATGTTTCTATGAATGGCTCTCTTGCACGAGCTCCTCAGCTGCCTGTAATCCTGGAGGTCTGTGCTGGACAATGAGCACTTATATCTCGCCCATCGTTTATCCCTTTGTTTCATGAGAGAATACAGGCCTCCATGGAGCCATTTAGTTGCAGTGCCCCCACTCTCCTTCTTGTGAGGGGGACATGCTTGTTTTGAAGTGGGGTGTAAGCTTTTAGGAAGTTGTCAAGGGCCTTTGAGGGGTCATTTGTGGCCATGACCTGAGACCAGTCGGCATGACGCAGGTCAGCAAGGAAGTCTCCAACATTGAGCTTGTAGTAGTCCCTCATTTGTATCACCTTGTGGGGGATTTTGGGAGGGAAGTTGCCCCATTCGCAGTAGATGGGAGAGTGATCCGATATAGCATCAGGTAGAACGACACAGGAGATCATTTTCTCCATTCTGTTGCTTAGCACCCAGTCGACGATGGAACCCTTGTCTCCTCTAGGAGAGGGCCTTGTGGGTTCAGAGATGAGCTGGCTGAGGGCTAGTCCAGCCAACAGTGGCTCGTATTGCTGAACGTTATGACCTGCCCAGTTAAGGCTGAAGTCACCAAGGACTAGTAACTCGTTCGAGCTAACCTTTGAGCTAAGACTGTCTAGGAGGGAGGAGAGCCCAGACACTCCACCCTTAGGGGGGTTGTAAGCACAGATCAAGTGCACCTTTTTGGTGCTTCCTAACAGGAGGAGGATGCACAGGAACTCACAGAGATGCGATGTAGATGGTGTGTGTCCTATGACTGAGATGTTTAAGTGTGTCTTGTAGTATATGAGTACTCCACCCCCCCCTCTTGTTCTGAGCCCTGTCCAACCTAATGAGGTTGTAGCCTGGAAGGGCGCATACTGAGTCAGATATGTGTGGCTTAAGCCAGGTCTCCGTGATCCCCATAATGTCCAGGTTATAATGAGTCACCCAAGCTGTTAGCTCAGTAAGGTTTGGTAGAAGGCTGCGTATGTTTAAGTGCACAAGCCTCAAGCCTTTGTCCGATAACCAGGTGGAGGGTGGTTTCGGGGAGGGACTAGCGCTCAGTGGGCCTATACTCTGGGCAGGGGCCCAGGCCAGGCCGTGGGGCACAGGATGGCCTCTCAGTGGTGGCATCCTATCAGGCCACAGTGGGGGGGGTGGCAGTCAAGACGGGATTAGTTCTGTGGGCAGCCGAGACAGGATTAGTCCTGTGGGATCTACAAAGCTCAGGGGTGTTGCAGTGAACTCCCTTTGGGCAGATTGCTCAGGGCTACAGTGCAGACACAGGCTCTCCTGAGGAAATATAGCAGGTAGGTTTCAATATACAAAGGCAGATACCACTAGCAGGATTGACCTAGTACCCAGTGATACAGAGGTAGGCTAGTTGTTGCTTCAGGCTTCAGGGATTGCCACTCCTGACCGTGCAAGTTACTTGCTTGTAAATAATGGTACCACAGGATAACAAGCTTAACCTAATTCAAGAAAATTGCCAATCATGCACTGAATTTTACTGTCTCAACTAAAGTATCTGAGTATTAGTATAACAGGATAGCTGGCTGTCTCTAGCTGAACCTAATTCAAGATAGTTGCCAATCATGCACTGTATTTTACTGTCGAATCTAAATGTCTCTGAGTATTTATACAACAGGATAGCTAGCTACAGTATTTCTGGTTCAAGGAATTGCTAATCATTCTCTGTATTTTACTGTCGTTAGCCTAGTAACAATATAAAACAAGTAAGGCTGACATAGATATGTACAGACATTAGCTACTATCAAACTTAGTGAAGACAGGGTAAGGGCCACAGCATGTTTGTCAGTGATAGAATTATAAGAGTACCAGCTGTCTGGGTGTTGCACCAACGTGGGAGGAGACTAAGCAGCTGTCTGGGTGTTGCACCAACGTGGGAGGAGACTACCAAGTTAAGTGGGAGGAGCTAGTGGGCATTTAAGGGGAAGAGGGAACAGGATGGGTGGGCGGAACTAAAAAACGATGTCCCGTTTCAGCGAGCAAGCAGCCCCAGTCCCGATGTGCAGCTCCAGTCAGAACTGCTCGTTTTCGGGCTCTGTGCCCGATTTTGTGTCCTGGGGAGGTCCACCTGACCCAAGCAGTGAGCCGGCGCCTCAACCCCGGGGAATCCCTCATAGACGGAGTTGGAGTCAGGAGGGGGGACCCTCAGTGGATGGGTCTCCCTCGCTTCCCAGCAGCAGTTTGGTGTAAGCCACAGGGTTCAGTGGCCAGCAATTTGAGCAAGCAGGGCGATCGTCACAGCGAGCAGGGGAGCCAATCAGGCACGGGTGCAGTTTTTAAAAGTTGGCACCCAAAAGCTCCTCCACTGCACCTCCATACTGTAGAGTGTCCCCAGTTACTAAAAAACGATGTCCCATTTCAGCGAGCAAGCAGACCCAGTCCCAATGTGCAGCTCCAGCCAGAACTGCTCATTTTCGGGCTCTGTGCCCAATTTTGTGTCCAGGGGAGATTCGCCCGAATCAAGCAGTGAGCCGGTGCCTCAACCCCAGGGAATCCCTCGTAGACGGAGTTGGAGTCAGGAGGGGAGACCCTCAGTGGATGGGTCTCCCTCGCTTCCCAGCAGCAGTTTCGAAGCTACACATTATAAAACATTGATGGTTATCAAGGGAGAGCCATTCAAGTCTGTTATACAGCTCACAGTGGTGAGTAAGATGTGGGGCAGAGACAGCAAAGCGATATATATTATTATATGCCACATCCCATCTAGTTAGGATGGATTTTCAGGCATGAGCAAAGGACACAAGCTAATAGCAGAGCATGGGGAGGAGAACACCCTTAGCCAAAGTGAGACGTGCTGCTCAAGTAAGGCTGTATTTGGCTCTGTATACCAGGCCCAACTTGTTATTTGCAGCCTTGCATATATTACGTATGTGCAGGAAGAAGTCAAACTGAGGATCAAGGGTAACTAACACCCAAGTATTTAAGGGAGTCAGCAACCCTCACAGGGAACCATCAGCTCCAGTGACTCTCAGGGGTACAGGACAAGCGTTGGATTTGGCCAGGGACCCAAAAAGCATGGCCTGTTTTTTTCAGGTTGATGGCAAGCTTGTGGGCCTTTAGTCAAGATTGCAAGTTATCAAAGTCAGCATTTAGTTGAGAGTTGATGACACTGATCTCCTGGGAGTGGATTAGGATTACAGAGTCATCAGCATATAGTGTAGAAGCAGACAGAAAACACGGGCACTAAGCTTCAGCAAAGGCAATTTATTAGCTGTGCAAAAAAGCAATATAGCAGCATACACACGTGGCCGTGCAGTAACAGGCAAACAGAACTCCCGACCAGGTTTCGCCATTAGGCTTTCTCAAGCTATTTAAAGGAAAACAATGGAAAAGACACAGCTTTCCTCAGACACTACAGAAACTCTCAATTAGTGCTTTCAGACAGCAACAACTTTTCTAAATTATTTAGAACCGCTACCAACAACTTCCACTTTCTGTTACTGGCAGCAACCACTTCATCAGCAGCAGTGAGCCTCCTGAGCTCATTGTATGCTAATATGCCTGTTTGACCTCTGCTATTGGTTGGCAGGTCATATTAGCATAAGGTGAGCTCAGGAAGCTCTCTGCTACTCATGAAATGGTGGCTGCCAGCAATAGAAAATGAAAGCTGAAGGCCACTGTTTAAATCACTAAAAAAACAATTAGAGTAATTAAAAAAAAAATTTTACTGTCTGATAGCACTGATCAGGAATGTTTGTAGTGCCTGGGTAAAGCTGCACCTTTTCCAGTGTTTCCCTTTAAGCTAAGAGTGGGTGAACATGTAAGGGCCATAAGTAATGGAGCTCTTATGAATGCTTGGGCTGCCCATGTGAAAGCAGCACCACTGACTGAAACACATGAGTTTAAGTTCAGTGGCATTGACCACATTAAACTGCATAGAAGGGGTGGGGACCTAGATGTTCTTCTAGAGAGGGAGTCTATGTGGATTTTTCAACCTGGGGGTATTACCCCCCCGGGTTTGAATGACAGAATAGATATAATGCCAGTCCTGAGAAAAAGAAGGAAAAGGATTCAGCAATAAACTATTAATCGTTAACAACAAAACAACCCCCCCCTTCTGGTTAGTTCAAGTTTAGTCTTTCAGTAAGCTAGAGTAGTGTCTTACCCCTCTTGGGTTTCCAACGATGACATAGATATACTGTAAACTAAAGTTACTGTAAATAAGCTAATTTGTTTTAGCCTTTACCCGGCCCTCCCTTTTTTTCCTCATGATTTTACTCTGTAGGCATCTGGTGGTAGTGTAAGAATGTGCCCCTTGAAATAAGTAATTATCTAGTAAGGGTAATGTATAGGGCATAGTTTACAAAATGTTGCAAATGCAAATTATGAAATTGATAGTATTGTATTATCCATAGGATGTACCACTAAGATGCATTCTGAATTTTGGTACATGGCCCTGTATCCAAATTTTAAGACTTTTTTAGCCAGATTGATAAAGTAGAGTATCTGTATATGTGTGTGTGTGTGTGTCTATATATATATATATGTATATATGTTTAATATAAATGTATTATATATTAACCCTGGTGAGTTACGTAGAAGTTAGTATACCTCTTAGTCTGTTAATAGAGATGTTGGACAGATTCTGTGGGCCCTTTACATGAAATCTCTCTCTATATATATAAAAACATTAAATATACACATTTATTTATCAACATAAGTATAAGCTTATTTAAAATTATATCTGCTTATGTCTGTAGGGCATGGGCTTTGTACCTTGCTTTCACTGTGCTTATATGTTTCAAAGTTGAGCCTATCCTGTTGGATAAGTAGTGGTGTTGTGTTATTTTGATAGCACTTTATTGTATAGCACTTTAATTGGTAGTAGGACAGGGCTTGTCTCTGTATCTTTAAATATGTACTGATTTGGGATTGGCTCTTCATTATTTTTAAACCATGATACCTCCCTTGACCAGCATCCCTTGAGAAAGCCTAACGGCGAAACCTGGTCGGGAGTTCTGTTTGCCTGTTACTGCACGGCCACGTGTGTATGCTGCTATATTGCTTTTTTGCACAGCTAATAAATTGCCTTTGCTGAAGCCTGGTGCCCATGTTTTCTGTCTGCTTCTGTTGCGTTTTACACAAGAGCACAGGCTACTAAGAGTGGAGTGGAGTTTTTCTGCTTCTAGCATATAGTGTAGCACTACTACGGACTGGGACCAAGGGCAGGTCATTCACAAAAAGGGAGAATAGAATGTGCCCTAGGACCGAGATGGTGAGAAGAGTGGAACTCTGTATATCTGAGGCTAGATTATTTTTATTTTATTTTTTTATCAAAAATGTGTTAACGTATATCAGAATACACAAGTGGCATGGAAAGGAAGCTAGAAGGGCAGTTAATTATGTAAAAAAATAATTTCCTATCTCCTGGCTCCAATAGCAGAATGTGCTGTACCAAGTTCTGCATTCCAAGAGTGCCTTTCTTTCCATTGTTAACTCTTTGTCTGGCTAATTATTCTCTTTTTAAGTCTAGCTTCTTGATGGAAATAACACGTTCTGAGTGGAAAAAACATGTCCTAAGTGAAAATTAATTTTTATGTCAACTGTTTAAAACAAATAACAGGATTTGTTCACTGAACATATTCATCACTGGTGAGGTAGATATAAAGGATATTCCATAGGGTTTCCAGGGATAAGCATTTTGTTCAGTCTTGAATGTTTCCATCAATGCTGCCTAGCAATGAGTGGCAGAGTGAAGCAAAGCCATCAGTATTAGGCTGTATTGCTGGTAACATTCCAGACTGCAAAAAAATCTTATTCCTGGGCGCTCTATGGAATTTCCTGATTTTACTCTGGGTTCCGTCTTGCAATTGTGACAAGGCTGTAATGGAAACAACACTAGTAAGTTTTTTGATAACCAGGTAAGGCCCACTAGGCACAGGTGCCTGTTTTCGGCGATGACCTGGGAGCACTAGGGAGGTTAAGTGACTTATTCAGAGACACACAGTATGCAAGAGGAAGTTGTGGGACTCAAACCCAGGTCTGCTTGATATACCAAGCTCACTCACAACTCATTACTCTAACCTCTAGGCTGAACTGCCAGCCCAACTAGTTGCTGAGAAGATGCAGCTGAACAATGGCAGAATAGCCATTTTATTCTGCACTGTTTTTCATCCCTCCCATGGTATAAATTGGTTTATATAAAATACTTAATGTTCATTTATATACCCATCTAGCTGCTTAATAACAGGAATACAATAACATCACTTGCACTGGGGCAGTTAAAGTAAGTGTGTCAATGTTAAAACTTATTTCCAGGTTTAAAAAAATCAGCTTATATTTATTTATTTACTGAGAAATGTTGGTCTGCAAAACCACTCTCAGACACAGTTCATTTCCAAGGGTGATCTGGGGGAAGAGACCATGGGACATCATTTACAGAAATACAAATTGGTCCAATATGCGGAACCATACAGACATTACTACAAGTTTGGGGGAATGGTGAAATTGGAATCAATCTGGAAATCAAATACACTCAGGCCAGAAGGTTTCCGGTTGTCCTATTCACATCACCCAGAATGGGCCTGCGTGGTCAGCACCCTGTTACACTCTAGTACACTGTATTGCAGATTTGCTGCTGGGTTTAAGTTTCATTTTAGAATATCAGTAAATATAACTCTCACTGGCTATTTTTTTTTGGGAGGGGGGGTCTCTTAGGCACCATGCATTCTGTCGATCACTTTCTTTAAAAAAAACAAAAGTGGAAAGCGTACCACAAAGCACTGAGACATACCCCCCTTTTGCTCATTTTGTCCTTTCTGTGTTTGTCAAGAGAACACAGCATTTTTTGGCCACCCCCCTCCATACCCAGACCCCTGGTGTCAAAAGGGAAAGAACATCTGGCGATTCCAATTGCAGTGTCAAGAATGAGTTATACAAGTCCCTATTACAACTTCTAAATGCTATATTCCATTCTGAAGAACAGCAGACCACTCATACAAAGACACCCGAGGCTGATCCCTTAGGCCATAGGTATCTGCAACAAGCAAGTTCAGCTGCACCAGAGGATGACACAAATGCTCTACCCCGATTTGCAGGCATCTGCTGGTTTTTCCAGGTTTAGCTCCCATACTCAACCAGAAAAAAAAGTAAGTCTGTAGATAAGGAAGGTCCTGTCCCAGGAGCCCCTGCTGAGGCGCTGGACATTGACATGCACTCTTCTGAGGAAGAGAAAGGTGCGTATTCTCTGGGACCTCAGAGGAACTCCATTCTACTGTTGTTTGATACTTAATTCACATCTTTTCTAGAAGCCGAAGCATGCTGAATGCTGAAAGACTTGGAAGTTCAGTCAATGGCCTCGCTACTGGTGAACACAGTAATTTCCTCTTCCAGGAATGCTCCCAAGTGTTTTCCAGTTTTTTTGTGTTTTGACCAAGTCATCAATCAAGAGTGGTTAGACGCTGATAACAAAAAGTAGTTTGAGGGGCCAGCCATTGGCACGATGGTAGCGCTAATGTTCGCAACATGGGTAGTACGGGTTCAGAATGAGCCAGAGTTATTGTGGAATGGCTGGAAGGGTGGAGGATTGTGTGTCCCATGGGACATTCTACCGAGGGAAGTGAGGGTTTCTGTCTCTGCTGCAATGCTACCACCTGGATGGCACCACATGTGTGCAGATGTCCAAGGGGTAGGGAGAAAAACGCCATGGAAGATGGCCCCAACAGCGGATGATGGACCCTCAGTTTATCCACTCCCCATGCTGTCACACCACCTGATGCAACATAAGAGCTTTGGTGAGGTCCTTTCCCATCCCCAGCTGGGAAGGTAGTTCCATGGCTCAATGGAGGTGGTGTACTGCAGTCTGAGGTGACAGAGGTCTGGTACATTGGGGTTGCCCAAAAGCTGCTCTAGAGATCAGAGTGGGTGTAACTAAAAATTAAAAAAAAATAAACAGCAATTTGCAAAATCCCAGGTGGAATGCTATACATTTCAGGAAGCTATGCTAAAGAAATGGAAGGTACCACTGATCACTGATGCTTCAGTGGCTAATATGGTTAAGCATACCATGACTCCTATCAATGGGACATTGGCTGTCTCTGACAGGAATGATAAGAAGGCAGATGCAGCCTGTTGGCACACTTTTTCTGTAGGAGGGTCTAACATTAGAGTTATGTATGCCTCTTTCCTGGTCTCCAGAGCCCCTTGTCACTTGGTGTCAGCTCTCTATGATCGTTTAACAGAGGATTCCCCAGTGTCCAACCTTCTTCCTCGCATTACCTTAACATCCTTCTTTGTGAGAGAAGTGGTTCTGGATAGCCTTTTACTTTCTGCCAGGTACTCTTCTGCTATAGTTTTGGATATGAGAGGAGTATGATTTCAGCACGGATCTGCAGACCAGGCCTCCATGGAGCATTTGTATGGGATTCCTTTTTCTGGTGATAGGTTTTTTGGATTGAAGGTGGACGAGATTCTAAATGACATCAAAGAAAAGAAAGGTTAGTTGCCCATTTCCAAAAGGCAGCTGAGCTCCACTACCTCCCTCCCACCCCCATCAGAGAAGGGGATTTGGACAAGCTTGATATAACAGAGATGGTTCTCATCCCTTTCAGCGTGACAGAAATCAGCAAGCAGAGGTTCCTTCACTAGTTTAATCTCTCTCAGAATAGAGGTCCCTTCTCCTTCAGATGTTCCAGAGCAGCCAACATACAGGCGAGTTCTCTCTCTATGAGGATTCGTGGGCCCATCTTGTCCCTTGGGCCATCTGGGGATGACATTAGAAATTTGTCAAAAGATGGGCCCAAATCACAATAGACTTGTGGGTGCTCAAAGTTATCTCTCTTAGTTATGTAAATAAAATTCTCTACCGTGTCCTAAAGGGGCCAGGTTTTTCAATCTCCAGTATCCAAAAACCCAGCAAAAAGGAAAGTGGTGGATTGGACCCTGAAGTAACTGCTCCTCATCAGGGTGATAGTTCTGGTCACCCCCTTGGGGTTCTACTCAGTTTTCTTCATAGTCCCAAAGAAATTAGTTGGATTTCACCCATAGAAACATAGAATCTATTGACAGATAAGGACCATATGGCCCACCTAGTCTGCCCATTTCCCCACTCACTGCTGCAGCCCCAGATCCTATTTGATCTGCAGCTCTCCTGCTCTGCACATCTCCAGGGTACTCTTATGTCTATCCCATGCACTCTTGAACCCCCATATTGTTTTTGCCCTCACCACTTCTGCTGGAAGGCTGTTCTGGGACTCCACCACCATTTCAGTAAGAAAGTACTTCCTAACATAACCCCTGAGCCTTCCATCCTTCAGCTTCATATCATGCTTCCTTGTTCTTGTGCAGAGTTGTCTCTGAAATATGCTTTCCACCTGTACCCTGTTTATTTCCCTAAGGTACTTGAAAGTCTCTATCATATCCTCCCTCTCCCTTCTTTCCTCCGGTGAATAGATATTAAGGTTCTTAAGTCTTTTCTTGTAGGACTTCTGGTGCAGTCCATGTATCATCTTCATTGCCCTTCTCTAGACTGCCTCTATTTTGTCAATGTCCTTCCAGAGATGTGGTCTCCAGAACTGGACACAGTACTCCAGCTGAGGCCTCACCAGTGATCTGT
Source organism: Neoceratodus forsteri (assembly GCA_016271365.2). Taxonomy (NCBI): domain Eukaryota; kingdom Metazoa; phylum Chordata; order Ceratodontiformes; family Ceratodontidae; genus Neoceratodus; species Neoceratodus forsteri. Next base: position 1,011,257,613 of record CM028130.1, on the reverse strand, counting down.
ACAGTGACATCACCACCTCTTTCCTCCTGCTTGTTATGCCCCTCCCTATGCACCCCAACATTCTGTTTGCTCTCCCCACCGCCTTTTCACACTGTTTGGTCACCTTCAGGTCATCAGATATGATAACCCTCAGGTCTCTCTCCTGACTTGTGGTGGCCAGAATTTCCCCACCTATCCTGTACTCCTCCCTTGGATTTCTGTGACCCTGGTGTATGATCTTGCACTTCGTAGCATTGAACCCCATCTGCCAGACACCCAACCACTCCACTGATAGCTTAGGTCCTTTCTTTTTTTTTTTTTTTATTTATTAAGATTTTTCCAAAAGTCCATGAGACACTTTACATTCATTGACATTCAGTATATTACTTCAGATTTACATTCTGTAACATCCTCTGGTTAAATTAGAGTAAAAACATTTTTAATTGTTACTTGGATATTTAGTTAAGATTAAGAACATATATATCTGAGACATATCCATATATTTTCCCGTTCTGCTAAACTCCTTCTTCCTACCCTTCCAGTTTTGCTATGGACAAAAGTCAGGATCCACGGCTGCCTGATGTAAGGACCATCATTGCCATTGCCTGGTGAAGGATTGATACTGGTTGTTAATCTTGGCAGTCAGACTTTCCATTTGATATATGGAGATCATAATACATCTCCAATCATATATGGTAGGAATAACACGGGACATCCATTTCTTTGTGATGGATTTTAGCTGCTAGCAACATGATACATAGCAAAGTTTTTGTCCATGATGGGGAACAGTCCGGGTAGATAGCCAACAAAACCACTTCAGCTGTAAGATCAACACTCTCTCCCAGACTTTCTGCTATTTCCCTTTGAAGATTTATCCAGAAGGGCATTAATAGTGGACATTGCCACATTATGTGTGCAATGTCAGCCATCCCACACCCACAACCCCTCCAGCAATTTCCATACTTTACTGGAAGATATTTCGCTAGCCATGTCGGAGACCTGAAAAACCTCGACCTACACGGCTTAGGTCCTTCCTCATTTTTTCCACCTCCTCCAGTGAGTTCACTCTGTTGCAGAAATTTGTGTCATCTGCGAAGAGGCACATCTTTCCCTCCATATGCTCTGCAATGCCACTAATGAAGACATTGAATAGGACTGGCCCCAGCACTGACCCCTGTGGCACCCCTCTGGTCACCTCCTTCTCCTCAGATTTCATACCATTTATTACCACCTTCTGAGTCCTGTCCTTAGCCAGTTTCCAACCCACTTTACCACCGTAGGACCCACTCCTAGGCTCCCCAATTTATTTAGCAATCTCCTGCGTGGGGAGGTGTTGAAAGCCTTGCTGAAATCCAGGTGGGCCACATCCACTGCCCCTCCCTGATCTACCACCCTGGTTACCCAGTCAAAGAACTTCATAAGATTCATCCAACAGGACCTTCTCGCTGAGAATCCATGCTGCCTTGGATCCTGTGCCCCACTATCCTCCAGAAACATCACAATCCTCTCCTTAAGCAAGGACTCCATTAGTTTCCCCACTAGTGTTGCTCAGATGGATCCGGACAAATCTGGATCCACAGATATCTGCCCCTTTGCAGCAGGATAGTGGATCTGCCAGATACTTCCATTATCTGCTTATGGATCCGACCATTGGATTCCTGGTCAGATCCCACATTATCCAATGGCCAGATCCAGGGATCTGGTGCCGATCTAGGGATCTGACATTGGATCCCTGGATCCAGCACCAAATCCCTGGATCCAGCACCGGATAACACAGGATCCAACCTGGGATTGAGCCTCCATATTCAGCTGGATCCTGGGATGGATCCAACTCGAATAGTGCTGCCATATGCTGATCACTAGCAGATCCATGGAGGCACTATCTGAGCAACACTGTTCCCTACTACCAAGGTCAGGCTTACAGGCCTGTATTTGCCTGCCTCCTCTCTGCTTCCAATCTTGTGGAGAGGGACAACATCTGCTCTCCTCCAGTCCTCGGGTACCTCCCCCATCCCTAGTGATGCACTGAAAAGGGCAGCCAGTGGTTCCGCCAACACTACCTTGAGTTCCTTTAGTACTCTGGGGTGGATCCCATCTGGCCCCATGACCTTATCTGCTTTTATTTTCCCCAAGTATTTCTAGGACACTTTCCACCGTGAATGGGGTGCTGTCTACCTCCCCCCCCCCCAAATATCCCTCTTAATGAGTCTCGGTCCCTCGCCCTCCACTTTCCTGGTGAATACTGAGCAAAAGTACTTGTTCAGTATCTCAGCCTTTTCTAAGTAATCCTCCACCCTTTCTCCTCCTTCCTTCTTCAGTCTAATGATCCCATTTCTGGTCTTTTTCCTCTCACTAATGTATCTGAGGAAGGTCTTGTCTTTCTTAACAGTCTGGTCTATACCTTCCTCTGTCTGTGCTTTAGCCCTTCTAATTATTTTCCCAGATTCCCTCTGCTTCTCCAGATATTGTTCTCTGTCCTCATCCTTTTGTGTTTCCTTGTATCTTCTGAAGGCTCTTTTCTTTTCCCTTACTTTCTCGGCCACTACCTTCGAGAACTATAATGGCCTTTTCTTTCTTTTACTCTTGCTATGTATTTTGACACAGTTACCTCTCTGTTATGATTCGCTTGCGCCTAGACCACTGTTTTTTCATATCCCCCTGTACCTTCCATTGCTAGGGCTCTTTTGAGATTTCTACCATCTCCTTAAAGTTAGCCATCCTGAAATCTAGGACCTTTATCCTTGTATGGCTTGCCTCCTCTATTGTGGTTACCTTAAACCATACTGTCCTGTGGTTGCTGGTGCCAAGGGGACTGCCCACCTCCACATTTGTGATCCTATCCATGTTGGTCAGGACCAAATCCAGTATAGCCTAGTCGCAGGTTGGTTCTGCTACAAGCTATCTTAAGTATTCCCCCATTCTGTGCAGGGCACTCAATTTTAGATCTGCAGAGTCTGAACAAGTTAATGAGCCAAACCAAGATGGAGTCTCTCAAGAGGAGTTATAAAAAAAAAAGATGGAGTCCCTCTGATTGATTATCAGGGTAGGACAACTGGAGAACTGTTTGGCTTCCAGAGATCATTCAGTTGACTATCTTCATATTCTGATCCATCACTCTCATCAGAGATTTCCGTGCTTGGCCATTCAGGATCACCATTATCAGCACCAGGCTCTCCCCTTTGGCCTGGCTACTGCTCCAAAGGTCTTCATGAAGGTTCTTATAAAAGCACAAAAATGTGTTGGCAGAAGGCCTTGCAGTCTATCAAGTCTGTCCAGTGTGGAGGTACATGACCCTTAACGGTTCATGTCTATCCACTCCTCCCTCCACCATCTGCATATGCCTATCCTACCCCCTCTTGAAGCTCTCCATAATTTCTGTTTTGACTAGCACCTCTGGGAGCTTATTCCACCCCTCCACCACCCTTTCCATAGAATAACACTTCCTAGCATCCCTCCTGAATCTACCCCCAGTAGTTTGCTGCTATTCCTGCTATGGTCTTATTTCCACTTATCCTGAACAGTTTACTTGAGTTTACATTATTTATGTCCTTTACATATTTTTATGTCTTAATCATGTAAACCCTCTCCCTCCTGACCTACAGCGAGTACAGGTTTAGACTGTCCTATCACTGATCCACTCCAAACTCCACAGCACTTGAGGAGAAAGAAATGAAATTCACCGGTAAGTTGATGTACAGACTGTACCAAATACTTTATTTCCAAAATAACATAATAATATTAAAAAGCTGGCACTCACTTTTCAATGACAAAAACAAACTCTTACCACTGGGAGTAGTGGTAACAGCTTGTTTTCGTCACCGAAAAGTGAGCACCAACTTCTTAATGCTATTTTGTTATTTTGGAAATAAAGTATTTGGTATGATCTGTAGAGTGACTCACTGGTGAATTTTATTTACGTACCCCCTTCCCCCCCGTTGGGCTTAGAGGCTGCAGCTTGCACTGCTTCATGCACCTTAGTACAGCCTCTGTGTGTTTTGGGACTTTGTGTCCTGTGTAGGCAGTGGTTAATAGTTTTGCCATCTTGGCACTGCCTGTCATTATGGCCTTGGGCGGGCATCCTGGGAGTGGAGAGATAGGGCTCGAGCGGGGGGGGGCAGCAGACCGGTGCTCCTCGGTTAAAAGAAAAGTGTTGTCCGTGACATTCAGTAGACTTGGCAGTGGCTACTGGTAGGGGAGCTGCCAGAGGAGATCGAACCTGGATCCTGTTCTGCCCAGAGTTGCTGTACCCTGTGCAGGGTGATTGTAAAGCAACATGTCTGTGGGAAAGAGGATGGTTTCCGGTGTGTCCTGTAAGCACCTGACTGGGAAGATGCATGTGCCAGAGAAGTTTGTTGGATGTGGCTGTGGTGAGTTTGTCAGCCCTTTGGGGAGAAAAAAGGACAATTTTGCAGCCAATCTGTGGCTCTGAGTTGCTCAGACATGGAAGGGCTTGGGAGATAGAAACAAAAATAATGACGTCAGAAAAAGACCACAGGTCCATCCAGTCTTACCAAGTTCCCTATAATCCCTGGAACCTACTGTTCCTCCAGGATACTAACCCTCCCCATCCTCTCTCTATTCTACTTCTTGGTCCTGTCACCCCCGGTAACCACTATACCCCATCCCTGCTTGAATTCCCTGACTGTTTCCACTCCCACCACTTCAGCTGACAGACTGTTCCAAGGTCCCACCACCCTTTCCGTAAAGTAGTGCTTCCTCACGTCTCTCCTGAACCTACTTCCTGTTAATTTCCATTCGTGGCCACGTGACCATGATGTGAGATGAGAGTGGAAAGGGAACAGCCAGCCCTGGTTTGTGTGGCATGCTGGACTGGTCTGCACAGTGAAAAGTCTCAGAAGTGACAGTGTAGCTGTGGCCCCATTTTGAGCAGTCAGAGCAATGGAGTCTATGGGAGTTACTTTATTTTGAGGACTATGAGTACGTGCTGCCTGCTTCAGCTTTAAAAATTGACTGGATTGCCTGCATAGTTATCTGGGGTTGTCCGGATCACACCCTGTTTATGGAGTCCCTGAAATGGACTCATTGTGACCACCCTGGTCCGGAGACTTTAATATTCTGATGTCACCATCGTGGTCCGAATGAAATGATGTATCCACCAACATGATTTGTTAACTGCTCCATGGAGTAATTTGTGTGGACGTTTATCAATTTTATTAAAAGGGATCCCTGTGTTTGTTGTGATTTGCTGAGTGGTTTATTGGATTTATAAACGGTTATGCTACTAATCAAAAATTTATTTGCAGCCCAGAACCAAGGGGTTGAGTGGCACCCTGGTACGCCTACTGCCTGGGTAAACAAAGGCCAGGCCTGGAAGTGTTTTCTGCTGCTCTGAGTGCCCCCTCCTCACAGACTGACACCATCATACCATTAGACATGGGAGGGGTCTACATTTACTTCTCAAGTGCCATGGAGTTTGGAGTGGAGTCGTCTATTGGGGTAGGCAGTCCCTTCTACAGGCACTGAACGCTAGCAGTTCATGGTTCCCTATACCTCTCGTTTCTGAGTATCCTATCACTGTTGACTGATGGTGGCCGTTTCCTCTATCAGACAGGAAAGAAATCATGTTTACTCTTATTTGGATAATAGTCTGAGCAGAGCTTTCCCAGAGCAGGCTGCAAGATCCTCTGTGGCCCAGATATTACAGGTCACTGGTCAGCACTGTTAAGTAGTCAACAGAGAAAAGAACCACCTTTCTCTATCCTAGAGGTTGGAACACCAGGGAGCCTATTTACAAACAGATCTGCAGCAGGTCTTCCTCTCTTCATCCAGAGTAAAAACTCTTCAGTAAGACATGCTCACCCTTGCCTTCAAACCTTGGGTCTAAGTGCTATAACAGAGCTAGCTCATAGGCTCCAGTCCAACCTTCTGTTGTCATAGCCTTAAGAGTCAGAGGAATATCAGACTCCCATCTGGATTCCCCCTTCCCCACTTGGTTCTTAAGTCACTTGTCTGGTGGGAAGATTTGAGGAACCTCATGAAGGGATGCCCAGTATTTCCCTTCCAGAGTGAATTCTGACAACGGAATCAGCCTCCTGTGTTTGGGTACTATTCTGGATCAGATTCCAGTCCAGGGTATTTGAAGTTAAGAGGAACAAGTCCATCAGATAAATGTCTTGGAGATTTGGGCAGTGTTTCTTGCTCTCCTCCATTATCAGGAGCAACTCAGTTCCCAAGTGGTGAAGATTTGCTCAGACAGTGCAGTGACATTCATGTACATAAGCAATTGAAGGGGGCACAAAAAGTGAAGGCATGTTTCTAGAAGCCACAAAAGTTCTTCAGTGGGCCAACAAGAATCTAGCTCTGTTAGACATTCATCTAGTGGGGGATCTTAACATTCAGGTGGATTGGTGTAGCTACTAGATTATCCATCCGGGAGCATCAGGTGTCTTTCCCATGTCCTTCATGACGTGCCCCAGCCAAGCTTGAGTTGGCAGGTGTATTTCTTAGAGATAAATAAATGATTCTCTAGCACTGAAGAGACCCATAACTGCCTACTCAGCAAGAGTGGTGGTCTCTATTGATGCAAACCTCCAAATATGAGTGGATTGCGTATGCTGCAGTGGGTTGGCAGAACCTGTATTGACATATTGACAGGCATGGGTATGCTTTATGGAGCATGCCATTCCTCATCTACAATGAATGCTCATACTCTTACCCTTGTTACCGTCTCATGTTGTTGAAAGTGGCCAGTAGCAAAAAGTTTATACAAATGTACTAACAACAACATTTATATGTAGTTGGCTGACCAAAAGGTTGAGAACATAGAAAAGGGGTAAAAAGGCTTGCAAGGGCTACAAGTAGCTAGTGAAAGGTGAACGTGGCTAGTGAATAATTTGATATCACCATGTAAAATTAATATGCATTGTAAGTGCAAGGGTGTTTAAAAGGTAATTGCTAAAACCATGCAAATGATGATACCATAATTGTTGAAACCACGCAAATAACAATAATGACACCATGTAAATTAATATATATACACTGTGTGTGTGTGTGTGTATATATATATATATTATGGTAGCACGGTAGTGCTACCATAGTTAGGGTTGAGGAGCCATTTCTATGTTAAACCCTAAAACTTTGCACCTTAATAACTTTGCAATTGTTTGACAGATTTGGCTGAAATTTGGATTACACAATCAAGAACTATAGGCCTTGGCATCTGTCAAGTTTCGTACCAGTCGGATACATGGCTGCAGAGTTATTAAGCATGATTTGTGCACGCGTTTACGCTTTTTCTGGAATTCTTCGGTCACGCGTACAGGTCTCACGGTTTGCACGACCGGCCCGAAATCTTCAGGGAACGTGAGGCCAGGGTCCCCAATGTGCCTTTTGAAGATTTGGTGAAAAAATATTAAACGATTCAAAAGTTATTCAAAAAACAATTTCCCATTATAAGTCAATGGGAAAAGTTAACAAAAAGTTCAACACTTTCACAAATGCATTTTTACTTTCGCAAATGGGCCTGTTACTTTCGCAAATAGGCCATTTTGTTTTCAGTTGGTGATTACAAAATACTTGGCATTTAAATTTGGGACCCTCTAGCAACCTAATTCTTTTTGTATTCACCTAGTCGGACCCTGAGGATGCTAGCCATGTCTTTATTTTGGGGTAAAACACCCCAGAAATATGTTTTTCAGATTTCTGGAAAAGTACTTTCATAAAGTACTTTCGTGCTCATGAAAGTGTCACAAATTTTTGCAGCTTTCGCGAATTTGACAGTAATTTTTCTAGTCTGTGGGAAAATGACAGCAATTCTTTGGCACTGCACTGCAAAAGAACGGTTGGGAGTTTTGGGCTGAAATTTGGAAGGAACGCAACCGACATCTCACAGATGTGCCTTTCAGTGTTGTATTGAAAAAATATTACATGGCAGCAAAGTTATGGCACTCCAAAGTTGACGTTTTTTCCTCATAGGATAACATTACGGCACCCGATGCATTACAGGAATCGCTTGGCACCCTGCTGCAAAAAAACGGTTTGGTCTTTTTTCCTGAAATTTGGAGGGAAGACAGCTAACTGCCCACAGATGTGCCTTTCAGTGGTTTGGTGAAAAAATATTACAGGGAGGCAAAGTTATGGTGCTCCGAACTTCTCTTTTTTTCCCATAGGATAACATTACGACGTTCGCCGCGCAATTCAGGGCCCGATCTCGAAACTGTGTGAGATATGGACTTTTCACAGAAAGTTTCTTAGCCTCAACAGGGGCTAAGCACAAACTAGCCGGGCAGTCATAAATCATACGACTTTTACATTTTTTTTCTACGTCATACGGTTCCTGAGATATAACCTATTTAGTATTCCAAGTCCTCATTTTCTGCTCCGATACCCATTATTATGCATACATTCTTTGTACTCACTGTCTTTTTCTAGTCAGCTTTTGGGGAAAACCAGCCTATGCGCTTACATTGCTGTTACCATTGCCCTTTCCGTTTGCGGTTCTATGCCCGTTTCACTTACCATTGACATCTACCCCACCACATGCGTCATCCTTTGCGTTTTCATTTGCGCTTGCGTTTCTGTTATTTTTTGCCATTTGTGTCTACCGTACTGTTTCTCTTTCTGTTTCACTTTGCATCACCATGCCCATTGACATTTCCGTTTGCAGGCACCATGTTACTATGTGACAAGACATCCGCGTAACACCGTTCCGTCTCACACACCGTGTTCGTTACCCTTTCTGTTCTCATTCGTGCTTGTGTTACCTTGTGCGCCACTGTTAGTGCTTCTGTTTGCGTTGCTGTTCCTGTTACTATGCCACAAGACATCATGTGGTGGGAGTGTGGGACCTTTTGGGCCCCGCCCTCCCGCTGCTGCATTACGTGCTGGGAGCGTGGGGCCCTATGTGCGTTATCCTTTACGCTTGCGTTTCTGTTATTTTTTGCCATTTGTGTCTACAGTACTGTTTCTCTTTCTGTTTCACTTTGCGTCACCATGCCCATTGACATTTCCATTTGCAGGCACCATGTTACTATGTGACAACACATCACGTGGCAGACTGTTCCCGTCTATGCCCGTGTGCATTGCCCTTTCTGTTGTCATTTGTGCTTGCGTTACCATATGCGCCACTATTGCGCTTCTGTTTGCGTTGCTCTTCCTGTTACTATGCCACAAGACATCATGTGGCGGGTCACCGAGGCCCTTTACGCTCCAGCTGCTGCATTCGATGCGGGGCGTGGGGCCCTATGTGCGTTATCCTTTGCGCTTTGGCTGTGAATATGAACTCATGAAGATGAACAGTGTAACTTGATCATTACAGTCATCGAAACCTTTGTGTGATTATAACTGACAGAGTCAGTGATAGAGAATAACCCCTGCTGTCCTAGTACACTTACCCCATTGTGAGTTAAATCAATACTAAAAGACATTCTGTTTATATCTACACCATACCTACTTGATTCCTGTTGTACCACAATTAACATAGTTATCACTTTGATAGCATCAGTGACAGAAGTGTGGCAAACCCAAACATTAGGCATACAGCCTGAGTATGAAACAACTGTTAAAAAAATTACACTGTGTCCATAAGTGGCATAGATCACTCATTGCAACAATAGTAAATGTATTACTATTTGAATAAGTTAGTCATCACAGATGCAATGAGATTGTCTTTATCAGGTACAACATACTCAGTAAGTGCCTACAGGAAAATCTATCTATATACATCTCTGATACAGAATGCGTCATTGTTGGCTCAGTAGTGCTATGATATTTAGAAGTTGCTTGGCCTGATCCATGCAATTACACTGTTTCTTACAAAGAATACTTACTGCATCTTTAGTATTGAAACACACTGAAGGTCTATGTATGTACATCAGCAGTACACCTTCAACAGTAAGAATGCATCTGATACTGGCAGTACGAATTTCACAGCGTTGAATAGGCAGTGCTTTTCCATACGTTTACATCAGCCTCTCTATCATGAGTAAACCATTGCAGTAAATGTACTACTATGTAAATCACATACTAAATGTAACACTACTTTTGAGCATGCTAGTGTCTTGTAGTTAATTTATGTACTTGTCTTAATTAATGTATACTCACTAGTGTTAAAACCTTTCTACAACTGTCATCATGCACCTTCAGCATTTATATTGACTAACGGCACAGTACCAGTTGTGGTGTGGTGGGCATCGGTAGGTAAGGCCATGCAACTACTAAGTGTGGTACGCTGTGCAGCTGCAATCAGGGATGTGTACGTTTGGTGTACATGGCCTCAGTTTTGCTGTTGATCTCCACTGAGCATGCAGTACCTGGTCAGGTGGGTGGGGATGTCTCGTAGTACATTTAGACAATTGTTTATTTCTGTCACCTGCTGCTGGATGTCTGTCATTGGTTGTGTTGACTTGGTCCTCCCCCATACTTGCATATGTGTGTGTGTGTGTGTGTGTGTGTGTCTGTGTGTGTGTGGTGCTGGGGGTGAATTCGGAGTTAGGGTTTTCCACCCTAACTGCGAATTTCCTCACTTTTGTCGCTGTGGAACAACCCTAACTAATGCATTAAACAGAGTTTTTTGCCTCTAATATATATATATGTGGGTGCCCAGGTCTGCCAGGTAGTGAGGCCCTGTAAATGAGACTTGGAAAATAAGTAATGATAAGAAACAGATGTTTTAAGCAAAATTAGCTTTGATCTGCTCAGCAGAGATACTTTGTATAAAACATGTCTTTTGGTGACCTAAAAGGTCGTGGTCAAGATAAGAGACATCTGCTTCAAGCAACCAGTGTCTAGCTTTAGATGGTGCAGCTCCTCATCTCATGATAATTGCTTGTGTTTAAAAATATGTACAACAAAAAGCTGATAAGAAATAATTATATTCTTGTTTTGGTCACTATCTACTACAAGGTTGTTGTTTTTTTTGCAGTTCTAAGCAATTTATTTTAAATAGAGTAAAAGTCTATTCTGTTTGTTTCCTATCTCCTAAAGCATGTTATTTTTAATGAGGTAAAATCCATTGACCATCCAAGGGTGATGATAACAGAACTCCCCTGTCTCACAAAGTGTTAAATGTATCTTATGACCGAGATATTTTATGGCTTATGTACTTTCAAAACCTTTTCTCACGATGTTATTGAATGATGTAGTGTCTAGGCTAAAATGTACTGTAGTAGTTTTTGGAAATTTCCACTATGCATTTTTGATGTAAACAATTTGGGTATAAATACAGGACCTACATGTCATGTCCTGTGTGTTCAAGAGGAATAGCCATGGCTGCTATGGATGCTTGAACACCCAGAAAAAGGGAGCGATTTTGCTTCATTTTTTCAGTACACACCTGTAGCCCTGGTGGTAAAAAGCCATCAGCTGTTTAGAATTAATCGTGTTAGGGGTACAATTGTTAGGGCTTATTTGGGTATTAATAAATTGCAACTAATTTAAAACATCTGGTGCCAGGTGACTTTATTGAATTACCAGGGACCACTAGCCATGAACCTCGTACTTTCTCTACCTCACTGTCATTAGTGTGGTATAGTTTGTTTATTTACAATGTACTGTTGACTGTGGAAACTGTATTTCAGTTGTCCTATTGATATTGACCTGTACTTCTTGGTGATGAATGCTCCCATGAATTTGATCACTCACGTGGATTCATATTACCATATCCTGCTCTTAACCCTCTCTAGGCTTGTGGAACCTAATATTACTTCATTCTACTCACCCACTCAAGTCATATCGACTCAGCTTTCTATAATTCTGTAACAGCTCCCAAATGTGTTGCCCCCAGCTAGCTAGGAACACAGGGAGAGGGTAGGTGTACCCTTCCTAATTGCTTTGTATTGTGCCTCTGATACTATTTATTGTGAGAGACTGGGATCCTTAGCCATTAGCATCTGAATGTTGACTTGCAACTCATGCTGGCATCAATTTCCAATGCTGTTGAAACTGTGTAGCTGATCTAGGCTACTATATTGTGTACCGATGGGCATCTTCTGCTGTTTTGTTACTACTGCTATGAATATAACTTTTAAAACTCAATAAATAGTTTTATTGAAAAAAAATATATGCTTGCACAGGGGGGCTGGGGGTCCTGAACCTCTGGGGGGGTTGAGCTGGGTGGCCGGATTGGGGTAATGAAGACCAGGAGACACCCTGGGCAAAATGAGTTCCAGAGCATGGTCCTCCATATCTGGTCCCCTTACCCAAGGGCTCCAGTGTTACAGGGCTGGTAGTTCGGGACGGCCCTGGAATCTTGTCCAACTCATTATTGCTGATCTTGTTGGGACAGCAGACCTGGCTTGCATCAATGGGACCTGGCTGGATGAGAATGCTGGTCCCATTTTGGAGGCGGGTGTTCCTTCTGGATTCTTGGTGATACATCGCTTGAGATTGGACCATAGGGGCAGGGGTGTAGCCATTTGTTTTAAATCAGAATTGGGCCTTGTAGAGGTGCCAGTTGAGGAATCCAGATCATTTGAGTGCACTATGGTTGCAAATGTGGGGTGTAGGATCATTTTCATCTACCATCCATCCGAGGGTGAGAAGTTGTTCCTACAGCAGGTCGCGGATTTTGTTGCCGACATGGTGTTGGAGTCACCTAGGTTGATGGTGCTGGGCGACTTCAACGCATGGGCCAACGATGAACTCTCACAATTTGATCAGGACTTCCTCCAACTTATGACCTCATTGGGCTTCACACAGGTAGTTGCCTCTGCAACCCATATCGGGGACACTTACTCGACCTGGTTTTCCTCCTGGGGATGGAGACCTCCGACTTGGTGGTGGAACCAGTTGGATGGTCCAATCATCACACTATAAGGTTCAATCTCCAGGCTCCCCCCATAGGCCTGCCCTTGTGGAGATGGTCAGACACTGCCCTTTCAGGGATGTGACCCCTGATGGCCTTTTGGTGGTGTTAGACCTATCGGGACTGCCGGGTGCAAGCAAGGGCCCAGAGAACCTGGTCCAGACCTATAACAAGGCCGTGGCAGGAGCACTGGACTCTATCGTTCCTGTCCATGTTCATCCCCTCACTCATCGCCCACGGTCCCCTTGGTTTGATGAGACCTTGAGGGAGCTGAAATGAGTTGGAATAAGGTTAGAGTGGCACTGGCGGAGATCTGCCCTTGACACTGACCGCCTTAGATTGATGGAACATTATCGAGACTATCAATCAGCAATCACTCATAAGAAAGCAGAGTTCCTGTCCGGGGAGATTGCTGCAGCTCAGAATCAACCAGCTCAGCTCTTTCGAACTGTGAACAGGCTGTGCAATCCAACCTGTGTGCAAGTTCAAAGTGTGTTTTCACAAGATAAGTGTGATGAGTTTGCTTGATTCTTTGCTGATAAGGTGTCCAACATCATGGCAGAGATCCGATCAGTTCATTCTATGGGGGTTGTCAGCGGTCAGTGCCTGGTCACTACTCCTCAGTTTTCTTGGACATACTTTGACCAGCCTGAGATCATGGCTGTCATGCAGATTGTCCAGAGTATGCAGCCAACTTGCTGTAGTTTGGGCCCAGGCCCAACACGCCTCATAATGGGGTGAGTGGATATCATCAGCCCTGTCCAGGCAGAGATAGTTTGGTGCTCTTTAGAGTCGGGTGAGTTTCTGAACTCCCTGAAGGAGGCAGTGGTGACACCCCTCCTTAAGAAACCTTCTCTTGACCCGAACTGTCCTGCTAACTACAGGTCAATTTCTAACCTTTCCTTTGTAGGGAAGGTGATTGAGAAAGTAGTCATGCTGCAGCTGGAGAACCACCTTATCATTCATGACATCTATGATCCTCTGCAGTCTGTTTTTTTGGAAGATGCATAGTACCAAGACTGCTCTGGTTCGGGTGCTCAATAATCTCCTGATAGCAAGAGATCAGAAGCGCCGCTCCATCTTGACGCTTCTTGATCTCTCTTCAGCCTTTGACACCGTGGACCATGGGGAGTTGCTAGAGTGCCTGTGGGGTATCTGTGGCCTCACAGGGACAGTCCTCAGATGGCTTCAATCTTTCCTCACTGGCAGATCCCAGAGGGTGGTATCTGGGATGTATTCCTCGGATCCATTCTCTCTCTGCCATTTGGGGTCCCGCAGGGCTCCATGCTGTCCCCAATGTTGTTTGTGGTGTATAGGTTGCCATCTGGAGACATTGTGAGATGGTATGGACTGTGATTTCACTGTTATGCAGATGATACCCAGATCTACCTATCTTTTGTGCCTGACCAGGATATTGCTGTCTCAGTCTTTAACAGCTACCTCGCAGAAATCCAGGATTTGATGAAGACCAGCTGGCTGAAGCTGAATTCTGATAAGACTGAGGTATTGGTGGTGGATCCAGGTTGCCGGATAGAGGGGTTGGTGGCAGGGTCTCCCTTGGGGCTTTGGCAAGGGGGTAACCAGCTGCTGTCCTCCGAACGGGTGTGAAACCTGGGGGTGTTTCTTGATGACAGGCTGACAATGCGGTTTCAGGTGTTGGCAGTAGTGAGGTCCTCTTTTTACTATCTGAGGAACATCGCTCGGGTTAAGCATCTTGTTCCATCTAGTGACCTTCCAACACTGATGCATGCCTTTGTGACCTCACATCTGGACTATTGTAACTCCCTTTACCTAGGGCTTCCAGGGGTTGATATCTGCTGCTTGCAGCTAGTGCAAAACGCGGCAGCCAGGTTGCTGACAGGGGCTTCTCGTTCAAGTCACATCTTACCTGTGCTGCGTGAGCTGCACTGGCTGCCAGTACAGTGGCTGATCACCTTCAAGGTTGGTTTACTGACCTACAAAGCCCTACATGGACTGGGTCCAGGCTACCTGCAAGAGCTCCTGAATCTTACTGCCCCATCCAACCACTCCGCTCAGCTGACAAAGGGTTGCTCAAAGTTCCCAAGGTACAGTTGAAAACTTCGGTGTTGTGAGCTTTTATGCATATGGCACCCACCCTGTGCAACTCTCTACCTCATCTGATTCGACAGTGCCAGGCCATGGAGAGCTTCAAGATGGCCTTAAAGACCCACTTTTTTCAGCTTGCTTTTGGGGATCTTATATAATGAACTGTCTAATCTATATGGGTTTGAGGTTTAGAGTTGTATTTTATTATTCCATTGTTTTAACTTGCTTTTATTGACTAAATTTGTACAGTGCTTTGATATTTCTGAATAGCGCTATAAAATAAAGATTATTATTATTACTGTAAAAAAAGACAAATTCTCAATAAACAAAATTCTGCAACAACAACAAAAACAAACCAAAAAAAAAAGACACATAAGTAGCTGAAACACTAGCAGGAAAAGGGAGTCCTGTAACTGAGCTGAAGCCATTCGTGCACCATGCTGTGCTGTAGCAGATGGTTCTGCTCCATCCTTTCTCCTTCAGGTA
This sequence comes from Neoceratodus forsteri, assembly GCA_016271365.2. Taxonomy (NCBI): domain Eukaryota; kingdom Metazoa; phylum Chordata; order Ceratodontiformes; family Ceratodontidae; genus Neoceratodus; species Neoceratodus forsteri. Next base: position 1,011,242,318 of record CM028130.1, on the reverse strand, counting down.
ACATGGACATGAGTGTTGGAGGCAACAGTATTGGTAGATAGATCCACGGGAACCTTGTATCTGCAAAGCAGTGTAAAAATCTTTTTTTGTAACTGAACATCCCTAGGAGGACTCAAGGATAAGGTAAATGGTCTTTTTTGGGCCATGAACAGCACAGCCAGCTCCTGTTGTTGTCAAATTGTGGCACTAACATAGATGTCATTGGAAAGAGTGCAGTGAGTTTTATTTGTCAATGCCAAATGCTTTCTTGCATGATGTGTCAGGTAGGCATTGGTTGTGTTGTAGACAATGATTAAGGTGTTTTTGTTACACTGCCTGAAAGCTACCGAAAGCCACCTGCTTGAAGTCAGGGAATAAAAAAATGGTCAGGTGGGTGCTATTAGGAACCCACTTTTTGGGGGGAGGGGGCTAATTTGATTGCACCAAGTTTGGGGCTCACTGTTAAACGTCAAAGCTGAAAATTTAAGGGAGGGGCAGTTCCCTCAAGTGTGATAATGTTTATAGTTCTTTTACATGTGTGGAAATTCTTCTGTGGAATCCCACCACTTCCCACTTCCCACTCACTCACTCACTCACTCACTTTCACACTATCGTCCCCCCTCCACACCTACTCAGTCTGTTGTATATTTGCACATACCTATTTATTTATACCTGGAAAAAACATGGACTATGTGAAAATAATCAGTGTATTATGTCTCCTTTAAACTAGTGTGTAATCAAATTATTTACTGTATATCTCTTCCATGTAATGTTTGTTATAACTGACTTCTCTGTAACCATTGCTCTGTACTGCTCTTATTGGAATATATTTCCCTGGGTCGCCCCTATAAAAAGGGATATGCATGTCCCAGTGGGCTTACCCGGTCATCAAAATTCAAAATAAATAAAATAACATGTTATCAACTACTGTGCCTAAAGTAAAAGAACAAAATGACATCCCATCGATATAAACCTTTTACAATAAAAAACACACTACTAAAATGGAGGTTTTTTTATCTAAGAATCGGATGCGACAATTGCACCTTCTGTGCAGTGAATCAACCAGAGAAGCTGACAAATTGGGGGTTATAGTGCCATGGTCCCATTGTATGATACACTGACTATTCAGGCTGGTGCATGGGTTTATTACAGCTTGACAATAAAAAAAATATTTTATACTTAATTCGTGGTGTTTTTGACCGTTTTATCACCCCCCCCCCCAAAAAAAAATAACCTGCTTGAAGCCAGGGAAAGAAAATAAATTGTCAAGTGTGTGGCTATATAGAAACCCACTTTCTTTGGGGGGGAGGGCTAATTTAAACAGGCTGCATTTAGGTCTCACTGAAACAAATGCCACTCAGCGTCAAATGGCTGCCTCCTTTCACGCTTCCCTCTGTATTTCTTTGACTTCTGTTTTCCATATCAATAAATAACATACTGCTAACAACCTAATATATGTTAACATATACTGAACATAAGCTAATAGATTCTGTACAATAACTCTAGAATCAAAGAAACAATGTGTGAGAGGGTTCCTCCCCCCACCTTTTCACCCGTTATGCAGTACCTAGGAGGTGTAGGTTTGGAGTTGTGTTTCTGGAAACAATTCCAGACTGCACAAGCCATGTAGTCTCCGTTTGTCAGTTTGTTCATTGGGCTGGCCACCCACTTTGTTGGAATGTCTTATTTATGTTTGTTCTGTTTTTATGTCATAATTTTGTTTCGATTTGCAGTCCGTTTGTGCATTCCAGGAACACAAAGTCCTATTGTTGTATTTGGTCAAATGTTTACTGCACTAAGTAGCCCGCTTGTGCAAAATGTTAGTTCCCATAGGAACCTCTGCACTTTCGTGCTGAAACAGGTATGAGCAGTCCTGTCGCGAAGCATGCCAGCTTAGATTCTATTAAAAATAAAGCCCCTGTATAGAAATGCCGAAAATAGGCATATCCTGCAGACTGGAGCGGTTTGCCTCCGTATTGTAAATATTGTAAGTGAGGAGGTTTAATTGATAATGTAAACAGAAGCTGCTGCTCGGAGAAAGATGTGTTTTATTTCTTCTCGGCAATATGGCTATTTGTTGGGGCTTCTCTGTTTTGCTATTCGAATGTGTGCTCTTTCACACTGAGAAACAAGCTCCACTAGCATAACCGCTGGAGGAGAAAAAAATGCTTGCACGGTTGGTTTTAATTAGCCACGTTTTGTTAGAATGGGAGCATTGGGCTTTTGTTAGAAACGCAAGCTTACCATAACATTGTGCTGCAGTCTAGCGTTGCAGTTTAGGAAGCTTGCAGGTTAGGAAGCAGCATCTCAGTGCACTGGCCCCTCGCTCCGTGACTCTAAGAGCTGGCCAGCCACTTCTGCTGCATATTTATGCTACAGTTTGTGAAGGCGGTGCTTAGGGAGATTGAAACAATACTAAATATTAAAAAGAAAACTTTTTATTGTGTTTCAGCAGTGCATACATTAAGGAATCAGTGAATAAAGAATTTTTTTTTGTTCTTACAGGGAAAAGACATGTAAATAGAAAGAAAATGTTAGCATTATGAACTATGAACTTTTATAGGTACATCAGCGAGCGTAGAAAGACAAAGGGAGGGATAGTGAGGCTGAATAGATTGAACGGTGGGTGGGCAGAGGGGGACAGTGAAAAAGCAGGAATACTGAATGAATATTTCTGCTCAGTATTCACAAAAGAGGAGGAGGAAGTGCCTAATCCAATTAACAGAAGCACTCTTGATAGGGGGTCGATCCCAGTCCTTTCACAGAAGAAAGGGTTCTGCAAGAACTCTAAAACTGAAGGTGGACAAAGCAATGGGTCCTGATGGAATTCACCTAAATTCTAAAAAAGTTAAAGGAGGAACTAGTGAAACCACTGGCTACTCTTTTAATAAATCATGGGAGGATGGTGTGGTACCGAGGATTGAAGGAAGGTGGATGTGATTCCCTTCACAAAAGTGGGTCCAAGACAGAGGCAGGAAACTACAGACCTGTCAGTCTGACCTCTGTGGTAGGGAAAGTGATGGAGTCACTTCTGAAGGAAAGAATAGTCGAGTACCTAGAGGCCAGTGGAGCACAGGACCCAAAGCAGCATGGATATACAGCAGGAAGGTCATGTCAGACGAATCTAATAGATTTCTTTGACTGGGTGACCAAAGTAGTAGACCAGGGAGGGGCTGTGGACATGGCCTACCTAGACTTTAGCAAGGCATTTGACACAGTCCCACACAAAAGATTAATAGTCAAATTAACCAGCCTGGGAGTGGGACCCAGGGTGATAGCCTGGGTAAAACATTGGCTGGACAACAGGACACAGAAGGTAATTGTAAATGGAGTCCACTCTGAAGAAAGGGGGGTTACTAGTGGGGAACCGCAGGGTTCAGTATTGGGTCCAGTCCTTTTTAATGTCTTCATCAGTGACATTGCAAAGGGACTGGAAGGAAAAGTATGCCTTTTTGCAGATGACACAAAGATCGGCAACAGAGTTGATACACAAGGAGGCGTGGAAAGGATGAAAAGGGACTTGGCAAGGTTGGAGGAATGGTCAGAAGTATGGCAGCTAGGATTCAATGCAAAGAAGTGCAAATAATGCACCTGGGAAACAAGAACCCAGGGAAGAATACACAATGGTGGGAGGTAGTAACAACAACAAAAAGGAAAGGGACCTGGGGTAATCATATCAGATGACCTTAAGGTTAGCTAAGCAATGTGAGAAGGCAGTAGGGAGGGCTGGGGGTATACTGGGATGTATAGAGAGAGGCATCATCAGCAGAAAACAGGAAGTTGTTATCCTCTGTACAGACAGTTGGTGAGACCCCATCTGGAGTACTGTGTCCAGTTCTGAGACCCCCATCTCCGCAGGACATAGACAGGATAGAGGCAGTCCAGACGAGGGCAACTAAAATGGTGCAGGGTCTGCAAGAGAAGCCGATGAGGAGAGACTAATGGAGCTTAATATGTATACCCTTGAGGAAAGAAGGGAGGGGGAAATGATAGAAACTTTAAGTACCTCAGTGGAATCAACAAAGTCCAAGAGGGTAGCATTTTCAGAAAAAGAGACTTGCAAGAACAAGGGACACAATTTAAAGATAGAAGGAGGCGGTTCAGGGGCAATGTGAGGAAGTATTATTTCACAGAGAGGGTAGTGGATGCATGGAACAGCCTTCCTGAGGAGGTTGTGGGTCTAAAACTGTGGAGAATTTAAGAATGCATGGGACAGACATAAGGCAATTCTTGTGGGGGGTAGGAAGAAATAGGCTGTTGGTTAACTAGGATCTGCGGCCTATCCTGTAGGTAAGGAAATGGGCAGACTAGATGGGCCTAGCGGTCCTTATCTGCCGTCAAAGTCTATGTTTCTATGTTTCTAAGGGGAGGAGTTCACATGTCACATGATGATATTTGGGTATATATTCCCTGCTAGTCTATTCAGTAGGCAGATAGCGGAAAGGTGTTGATGGTGAAACACCTAGACTTAGCTAGCCTTATCCAGCTATGTATGTGAAGATGTTTATTAATCAACTTTTGGTCTATGCGTCTCTTTGATTTTGTTTTATTTTGTTGAAATACAGTCCGCTTTTTATTTTGTTCTGTTGGCAATAAATGGGAAACTTTTGTTGCTCAAGCCATTACTGCCTCGTTGTCAATTATTCCACCCACAGCCTTTCACACATGGTGGTAGTGATGGGATACTGTGGGAGTGCCTACTGGAGGGTCTGCTATATTGCCCAGATGGACTAAATGCAACAGGACAAGACGGAGACCTTTCCAGTATCGGCAGAGCTACAAGGTCCTTGGTGAGATGATTCCAGCTACATTTACTACCTGGTTTGGACCATGCAGGCT